>OX940877.1:75328545-76528545 GCA_954870665.1 Stratiomys singularior | reverse complement strand
AATATTTACTTTTCTTTCTGTGAAATTTCAGTTCATTAATTTTTTCAATGTTTTCGATTTGTCCCAGTACTAATTCATCAAAAGTTAACTGATCTGCACTTTGATTTATTTTAAAACTAGATTGAGTTACAAAGTTTTGCTTAAACGTTTTTAAATTATTCGTATATGTTTGGTCATCGACATTTATATTACATTGATGAAAATGTATGAGATAATTTCCTTTCAAGTATAATGCTCTATCATCACAAGTACTATTAAAATACACTTTGTTTACATTCTTGAGTAGTATTGATCCTGTTTCGATCTCTATTATTTCTGCTTTATAATTTTTTTTCTTTATACAGTTATTTTGGAAAATACATAAATCAGATTTCTTCAAATTTCCTTTATTAGCATCATTCACATATTTATAGTATACATTCTTAATTTTAACAATATCTTGTGTTTGAAATGATAATTGTTGCAAATTCTTATTAACAATTGGAGTTATTAATGATCTCTCAGCGATAAGAGTATCTTTTGGTATTCGAACAGCGAATAATATCTTATTATTTTCAAAATTAGCTGCACCTAATCTTATATTTTGAAGTTTGTAAAGATCTACTTGGTATCGAGAAACTTCTTCGCTTGTCAAAATGTTACTGCTCATGATATTCAGTCTAGCAGAAGCAATGTTATTTTGTATATGTTCGACATTATCACTCAGTATCTTAATTTTTAACATCATATCTAAGTAAATAAGTTGTTTGTAAATTTTCTCATTATCAGTTCTGATATCATTGAATCTTTCCAAAAATTTACTTCTATCGGATTGTATAATTTCTTTCAACCGTGCAAAAGTTGTATTAAAGTGGTTATTAATTTCTATATTTTTGTTAATATTGTGAATCGTATTGTGGCTGTTTTCGTCAAGTGTCCTCAAATGATCTTCAATTTCAGTTCTGTCGTTGTCGTCCATTGTACCGTATAACCATTTAAGTCCAGTTCCTATAATATTTATAAGTCCCCGTCTTTGTCTGTGTGGTAAAATTGTTAGCATTTTGGCTTTGATTGCGGTTAGTTCATGTTGTAATAATTGTCGACTTTCGATTGGTTCAATTTCATTGAGATTGGATTCGAGAGAAGTAATAATAAAACGAATATCTTCAGGATCTATTATATGTAATATTGTATGGTAATTTTCCACGATTTCAACATTTCCTCGTTTGATTTCAATAAAGCCATCTTCACTGCTTAGTTCTTCTATAGTAAGCGTCCCGTCTGTTGTTTTAGACATGATCATTATTGTAAGCATCAGTATCCAAAATATCTGAAAATTTTTTATCTCTTTTTATATTAGTTGGATGTATATTATCTAGTTTAAGTTTTCTATATCTAGGTTCATTTTTATGCCTTAAGGCTTTGTAATTCTTAACATACCCTTCCTCTTTACTTTGTTGATAAAACTCTCTATTTTCATTGAGTCTGTTGATTCTTTTTTCTTTAGTGGTTCGCAACAAGTTCTCTATCTGCTCAGTTTTAACATTCCCTTTCTCAACATCTAACGGAGTAATTTTTATTGCAGAATGAAAGGATTTATTATACCATTCCACACATTTGAAAACTCTCTCCTGAATGGACATTTCCGATTTTTCAACTTCTAAGACTCTAAGTTTTTCACCTATTGTGTTATGGAAGCTATTAATATCTGCGTTTCCCGTATGGCTATTAGGCTTTGTAAAGTGTGCTTCAATTCCTTCAGATCTTAAGAATTCTTTCACGTTTATCGAATTGAACTCATTGTCCATTATTAGACGATTTGGTTTACCTTTAATCGAAAAATATAGTCGTATCTTTTCTGTTATAGTTATACTATTCCTATCTTCTAAATATAAGGCAATTACGTATTTCGAAAATCTATCAATAAATGTTATAAAACTATGCTTCTTGTTAATATAGATATCTACGTGTATAATCTGATTAATGTTACTTGGAGTTTCAGTTATTGCATATTTTGGTTTCAAAGGTTTTCGATCATACTTCGCTCTGTTACAAATGTCGCAGTTGTTTATATATTTCTGTATTAAAATTTTTAAATTTCTAAAATAAATATGCTTCTTTAATCCTTCATAATTTTCATTGATCCCAGCGTGTCCTGTTTCGTTTTTATGATACTTAGCAATTTGCCTGAAGGTCTCGTCTTCTGTTTTCATATCTTTAGCATGGTATGCACATCTGTAAAATTTTATGTTTTTATTAAATAATTCGATCAGTTTCTGCTGGACCAAGTTGTATTCGTGGTCAGGAAGTTCCGAATAGATTCCAACTTTACCTCCCGTAAGGACTCTTCGAAAGATATCAGACATGGAGTTATTTTTTATGTCATCTGAACTAATGTATACTTTACGTTTTTTATCAATAGTTTCAATCTCTTTTGTTTTAGCATTCGTTAATATGATTTGAGTTTGGAAACGATTAACTACTGTCTCTAAGATCGGGAAATGATCATTAAGTTCATCCTCTTGTGAGTGAATTGTGGCATTCGTACTATCATTATCTCCTTCGTATATATTCTCGTTACCTGCATAGATTTCTCCTGTTTCGGCATTAATTCTGCTCATGAAATCTGCAGCCTTATTCT
The DNA here is from genome assembly GCA_954870665.1 of Stratiomys singularior. NCBI lineage: Eukaryota > Metazoa > Arthropoda > Insecta > Diptera > Stratiomyidae > Stratiomys > Stratiomys singularior. The sequence goes on along the minus strand of OX940877.1, from coordinate 76,525,925 downwards.
CTTTTCCCTTTATATAGTTTATATTAATATCGTATTCTCCCAATTTCAGCAACCATCTTTGAAGTCTTGGGTTTATATCTTTCCCTTTATTTTTAGTTTGCAGCCACTTAAGTGGTTGATGGTCTGTCATTAAATCGAAACATCTACCGTAAATATAAGGTCTAAAATAATTAACTGCCCAAACGATCGCCAGAAGTTCTTTTTCCGTTGTGGAATATTTCCTCTCGTGATCGTTCAAAGTCCTACTAGCATAGCTTATTGGGTGCTCGTCCTGAGTTAGAACAGCTCCTATTGCAACGTCACTAGCATCTGTAACTAACTTGAATTTCTTATTGAAATCTGGATATTTCAAAATTGGTGGATCAGTTAACAATCTTTTTAATTTTTCAAATGCATCGATGTACTGGGGATCATTTTTATTTATCTTACAATTCTTCTTTAGATATTTTGTCATTCCTTGGGCTACCTTTGCATAATCCTTCACAAACTTTCGGTAGTAGCCTGTCATCCCTAAAAATGACTTGATCTGTTTTGGTGTCTCAGGAAGCTTTAACTTTAGTATATTTTCAATTTTATCCATATTTGGTTTAACTCCCTCAGTTGTAAGTATATGTCCTAGATATTCCGTAGTTTTTGCAAAGAACCGACATTTATCTATCTGAATTTTTAGATTGTGGGCTCTCAGTCTGTCGAAAATCTTTTGAATGCTTAACATATGCTCCTCTATAGTGGTGCTAAATATCAAAATATCATCCAAATATACGACACATATTTGATTGATATAATCTCTCAGTACAGAATTGATCAACCTTTGAAAAGTTGCTGGGGCATTTTTCAAACCAAAAGGCATTCTTACGAACTCATAATGCCCTAACGGTGTTGAAAATGCCGTTTTTCTTCTATCCTCTTCTTTTATCAATACTTGATGAAAACCTTTGGCCAGGTCTAATGTTGTAAAGTATTGAGCTCTACCCAATTTTTCGAGTATTGTCTCAATATTTGGAATCAGAAACTTATCACTTATAGTTTCCTCATTGAGATGCCTGTAATCTATAACTATTCGCCACTTTTTCTTCCCAGAGTTGTCTATCTTTTTTGGCACTATCCACAAGGGTGAGTTGTAGGGTAAATTGCTTTCCTTAATTATTCCTTGCTCAAGCATTTCTCTCATCTGTCTATTGATTTCCTCTTCATGGATCTGTGGATACCTGTAAATTTTGGAATAGATGGGACGGCTGGTTTTAGTAACGATTTCGTGTTGAATTTCGTGAGTGTGGCTCAACTTTTGGCCTTCTTGGAAAAATAAATCGTTATTTTTCTTGATTAACTTGAAGAGTTTTGCCCTTTCCTCAGAACTCATGTCGTCTCGTAATAGTTTGTTAAAAATATTTTCATCTAAGGGACATTCTTCTAAAGTATTAATTTCATCAAAGCTATAAGGACAGGAGTTTAAGAATTTTATTTTAACATTGTGTACTTTTATGTAACCTTCTTCTAAGTTTATAATTGCCTGCATAGGTTTCAGTATATTTTGGCCAATAAGAACATCGAACTTTTTATCCTGAAAATTTGTAAGTTTCCAACTCATGAGGTTATCCTCATTAAATTCAGTAGGAAGCTCTGTAATAATTTCTTGTTGAACAATAGTGTGTCCACTAAGTGTGTTGAATTGCATTTTTCTCGGTAAGTGTCTACGTCTGTATCGTGGTAATTTGTTCTTGTCCAATAAGGTTGTAGTCGATCCTGTATCAATCAAGCATTTGATTTTTGTACCTCCTACTGTCAGTTCAACTATCGGTAGGTCGTTTTGTGAGGCGGTAATTGAAAATTTACCTCTCCCTGAACATGATCCACTTCCATGGGTTCATTCCTAGAAAACTTAGATTGTCGAGAATTTCCACTACCAAAATTATGTTGATTTTGCCGATATTGCCCTGAATTAGTCTGATTAACGTTAAAAAAATTTCTTATAAATTGCCTAGAGTTGGAAGAATTGTGATTCCCCCTTAATATATTGTTAGCCTGAGGCTGTTCTGTGGGTTTCTCGGAATTTGATTTATAGTTATTTGTTCTAAGACGAAATTGATTGTTGCATCCATGTCTATTGTCATGTTGTCTAATAATACCAGTCTCGTCTAAAAGGTAAAACGCTTCTCTAAGGGTTTTTATATTTCTGCTATAAGTGACACCAGCAAGATGTTGCTCGATACCATCGAGAAATATTTTTAAAATTATAGATTCATTTGATAATGGAGAAAATTCCACAGGTTTTTCAGTATCAAATTCGTATTTTGTATTTAATTTATCTAAAATATTCTTTAAATAATTATAATATTCACTTACATTATAGTTTCTAGCATTGATGGCTTGGTGGTGGAGGCTGTGGTAGGTTTCCCTGATGCCGAAATTCTTGATAAGCTCCGACTTCACTTGCTCCCAACTTGGATTGGTTCCTAGAGTTCGAATCGCCTGTAAAGCTGGTCCTTGAATTTTGTTGATGATGTATCTATTGTATACGTAGCTCTGTAATGTGCTGTTGTCCCGGAACATGGGGAGTATCAATTCCACTTCCCTGATGAATGATGACAGATCGTAAGTCCTGTTTCCCCAGAATTCTTTGATGGCGGATGCTTCCTTCAATAATTCTGTTGCGGATATGGTGAACTGCTGGTTCTGTGGACTGGTCATGATTTTTTTTGTTTGTTTATTTATTATTTTTTTTTTTTTCACACTGTTTTGGTTTCTGGTACCAAGGGACCTTTATTAACTACCTCTTTCTTACGAAAGGGTGGGAGCGAATTCTTAGAAAATTCTGCTCGAGGCGATGCTAACCTCTTTCTTAAGAAAGGGTAGGAGTGAATTCTTGGAAAATTCTACTCGAGGCGATGCTAGCCTTATATTATAAAATCACAAAACCGAAGATACTTTCACGAATAAAAATCAATCTTTTGATTGATTTGGTTACCGACTGCGCCACTAATGTAGATTCTTCTTTATATCCGTAAAAAAATAGAAAAACAATTTTAATTGTTTTTAAATTGACTGTATAATTCGGGAGTATTTCTTATACTAGATGCTTTTTACAATTTTCACTTACCACTAAGCTTTCTCTTTTGTCGATATGATCTATATTCTAAATTGTGCATATCAATACATTTTGTTATTACTGAATTTATGCTTGGTCAATACATTTCCTCATTGCAATTGGAATTTCGCTAACTTGTATGACCAGCATAATTGTTGGAAATATTTGCTATGCGATTCATTCTATTCTTGTTTACTTTAACAAATTAATTTTAAATTAGGTTGACCAGTTAACTGGGAGTTCATTAGCACTTGGCGTCAATTCCATATGATAGGTTTGATTGAGCAATGGTGGCGGCATCGATGTCGTCACCATTGTTTGTTCATTTAATTGAGGTGATTGCATCGATGACGTCACCCACGTGCTGTTTGGGTTATCTCAAAGGATAAATATTAGTTTCTTTATCCTTAACCCATTAGCGAGCAATAAATTGTGCACATGTGACAAATTTTCCTTTACAACCCTTATTGCGATATGAAGAAAGAAATAACTGTTTATTCAACACTAGCACTTCTAATCAAAAGGAATTCCATTTCCATTTCGTAGAGCACTTTATCGCTCATCAAGTCAACGCGATTGAACATAGTTAATGGCAAGACACACTTTACACACCTCAGAAATATTCTCCTCCAACCATTTACAAAACCAGCTATCTCGTGTATTACTTGGAATTCACGTTTACAAAGAACTAAGATGCAGTTCTTCCCAGAAATCTCACCTACTGAATCACGCCGTTGCGAGACCCGATAATAACAAAAACAATTTGTTTCCATTATTTTCTTCGTGTCAGAACCCTCATCCTGTCATTCCTCAGAAACCAATGAACATCCCTAACTGTGTGGAATTATGATACTATTTCCCCATGTGAGGCGTTTGTTGGACGCGTTCATCTGGAAGGAAGAGTTTCGCATTTTCCTCTTCATCGCTCCAAACTCGACCGGTTTCATCAGTTTGGATTCCTATTCATTTGGGATGTTGGCCTATGAGATTATGACATACGGAAATTGTGAAAAGAATATTTCTATTTTTCCTTAGGAATTGTTTTGTCCTCGTTTGATTAGGGTGCCACATAGAGCTTGGGTTATTTTGCAGTTATATGGCCTATCTTGTCCATTTGAGCAGTTGGCGTAGTTTTAGTAGTGCCAGTGAAGTTAAGGCAGACTATTCGTTGTTTATATCCAGTGGTATCCACCACTTTTCACAGTAATGTTTTCAGTGTGAATAGGGTCACTATACCTCTCTGTCTGGCTTTTCTCACGTGAGAAGGCTTGTGTAGACTGACTTATGTAGAGTCTTAGTTATTGTGCTACACAAAATTATTCCTCGGTGTCCTTGTTTGCTGTGGTTATGGGTTTTCCATCAGCAATCGAGGCAATCGAACTCCGCTTTGTTGGAGCGTTTCGTTAAATTTTGCTTACTCAAAAAAGTGGGAGTGTGATCATCAGTCCAGAGTGCATAAGATCTGATATGGTTTCCAGGTACATGCACCTGATTAGGATGACGATACCTCGAGCATGTCCTATACTTGTGAAACTCTTACTATTCAGTCTTCAACAATTCGTTTACCTGTGAATACCCAAGCAAGTGGTGATACTATGTCAACCTGTCAGCTCCTTTCTTCAACAATTCGTCTTTTTAAGTAAGTATTTCCTTTATCTATTTAAAATGATGAAAATATTTTCCTTGATTTTAAATAACTTCTACAATAGCTACTGTTTTTATATTATTGAATGTTCTCTCGCCATGGGTGAAAGCCGCCATAGTGTATTTATGGCAAGCTTCCTGTTCATTGCTTTAACGACGTCTTAAAGAGCGCCTCTGTTGATCGTCCTGGATCGTGTTCATCTTTGCTTGTTTTGTTAGAGCCCTCTTTAACCCCGATGTCACACTTATTCTCTCAATGTTGCGGCAGTAGAGATTTTAGAAGTTCCCTTAACATCTTCTGACAGTCCACTTAAAGCGCTAAGTTCTCGCATGTAGTTTGACTTTCTGAACCGTTTCTCGTTTTGTGACACAGCATATCCTGTTTAAATTTTTTGTTCAACCAGCTTACCTTCTTTTATTGGAACGAAGAAATAGAACAAAAGTAGAAGAGTTGTACTTATTTGGTGAATTAAGGTAAGCAGTCATTTAATAATCAATTGACTGTTCATCTGTTTCGGTGCACTTTGTGCTTCTGCCAAGTTTTGCTTCCTATGGGCATCATATCTTATAATGGGGCGTTACTCCATATGTGTTCCGTTAAAGCGTGATGCTCGGTGGCCTGATTAAAAGGGGGATATGCCAAAAATCACACTTCTAAAGTGCGGCAGGATATAAAATTCACTTTCTTTCCTCTGGATTCAAGCACCTTTCCATAACTTTGGTAAAATCATTGGATGATACAAGTAATACGTCGGTATCTGCTGATCTGCCTTTTATTTAAGCAGGTTGGTTGTGTTTTCTTGTGTTAAGAGCTTGACCACCTAAGTTTTCACGTTCGCTTGGTGCAGCCAATCAAAGTCATCCATTTGTGCAATCTATCACATTGACACCTTCCAAGCACATGTCTAGCAAGAGGATCATGCTTTTTTTGTCAATTTACTTTCCGTCAAAAAAAGCCATCGCTGTGTATTACAGCGCTAGTTTGAAGTTTTAGCATCTCACAGGCTCTCTTCTGTTTCAGCTGCGTTTGGTGTATGAATACCTTAACCATGCATAACTGAGATTCTTCCTACAAGAGAATAACTCTGCATTCCTCAGCTATCCAATAGTGTTATCCTCGGCAGCTGCACTTTTGATATATTCTGGATATATATATATTCTCCATATTCAGACGGCCCACTGTGGGACTCATCCCCATAAACGCTGGGACTTTTTCAGGTTTGCTGAGTAGGTGATCAAAAAGTCCACCTTAAGGTTACTGTCATCCGATCTTATCGTCATTACTTTGCGGGTGCTGGTACAGTTTCCTTGGTATAGGTCACTATGACAAGGTTCGTTGGGAAGTTCTTTCGTTTGCGCCCTTCTTTTTAGAGTTTTGTTCGATACTTCCGTTTTTTCCGTGGGTGCAGTAGCTGCCAATCTGCATCTTTTGTTGTAGTCCCTGATCATGCACTCAATCAAGTTGTTTGTTCATTTGCATGCCTGGTCCATTAGCTCTGGGTAGTTGCTCCTTAGTTCCGTCACACCAGTTGCTTAGTCTGGGTATGGAGAATATTTTTTAATTTTGTATTATATCCACAAATCTAAAAGAGACAAGAATGTTTTTCTCAGCTTCAGCTACAAGCTTATATTTGATAAAACTTTCAAAAACTTCATAAACTAACATATAGATGTCCGGCATGTTATCCTTAATTTTAAATTTATATTCCGTGCCTTTCAGCTAATCATTCTCTACTTTCTCGACTTCTGAAGTTTGCATTGTCACCCTTTTAAAAATTTTCAATGATTTAACTGAAGTGAAAAACTACAAAAGTGTCAGCAGAATCAAAATAACGAAGGAAATTATAAGCATTTCATTCAAATTGTCCGAAAAATAAATATTCAAAAAGTAAAAATAGACAAAATTCTTGCAGATTTCAGCTTACAGATACATTTTTAAGAATGCAAATGAAAATTTCTTAGCATATGCATAATTAGCAACTTCAACCTCTCCATTCGCAAGTTTCTTATTCAATCGTTCTTATGATCAAATCAAAACTCTACCACTCCCAAACGTATGCAAATTCTGCCAGTAAACCATAGGGTTCAGTTCTAACAACCATGTTCTTTTCAATTTTCACAAGTGTCAATGCCTCAACTAAACAAAACTTCAATTCAAGCCCTACACTGAGTCGAAAATCTCATTCTGTATGTTGTATGAAAAACGTTTTAAATATTAAGGATGCTACCAATCAACTAAGATCTTTGTGTTCAATTGGATTAAAGTTTGTCGATATATTAAAATGCACCATTGGATCGCGATAATATATATGAGGGCACACTATATTTGATACTTATAGCCACTTCTCATGATCTCATGATGGCAAGAGTTACGAGTGTACCTTCATCAAGTTATGAGTTGTTAGGAATTTCGTGAAACGCTACTAGTCACAAAACAGGAACAGGATGCATGACAGGGTCTCATTGAGATATCAGGATTTGTAGATATTCATCTACGGGAATGCGATGAACTCTTTTCATAGAACTTACAGGAAGCTATGTCAGAGAAAAATCTTTATTGAATCGTAGTTCGGGTCCTATAGCAACCCACAAATTGTGTTAAATAGGTCAATTAGTAAAATCTGAACTAAGAAACACGATCATAAGTGAAGATTCTAGAAGCTCCAATGTGACCGATGATTTTGAATGAGTTGCATGAACAAACTGGTTGTTTTACAGGTGCTTCAGATCACCGTGTGAACCTATCGGTGATACTAAGAAAATATGAGTATCTTTTTGATTAATAAGGTGCAACGATGTCAAAGAGGACGTGACTAAATCTAGGTCCAAGAGAGTTGATACTATACAACGAAGGCTTGCATTGTTTGTTCCTGCCTATGCCGATAGGCAAGATATGATCCCGCTCATTCAAATATGTCTTTTGACATTATTATTATAGGATATTATTTTCTTTGTGGACCTACAGCTAGGGTAATATAATCGAAGTGTGATTTTAAGAATGTTCCAGCGTTATATTTTTGAGAAGTAAGGCCGACAGCATCCGATTTGAAACCCGCAGCAATACACATATTTGAGGCAGTAATTCACCTCTGACATTTTTCACTCTAACGATGGATATAGTTTTTGTAGGAAAGTATCCAATGTCCAAAAACTGCTTAATTTGTTTCCGTGACTCCTTATCATCATTTCAAACAGGAGTTACAAATGATTGGCTTTTGATTGTGTTTGATGATAAGCCATCATAATGCGGAAGAGCCTTACTGCCCGATAAATTCCCTGTGACTCAGGATTATATGTGTTGTATTTTGATCACGCTTCACAATTATCGCACACTAGAATTGGTCAATGAGTCGCTTTTTAATTTCATGACCCTGCTAGAAAAGCCGAAAGCCTTTACATGGTCTCTCCTGTGCAATTTTTGCTTTGAACAAGATAAAAGCAATTCGCACAGGAGCTGCTTAAAGACACCAAAATAATCTTGGTAGCATTAAGTAGGACCAGGTTTCTAATCCCGGAAGTTTGCAGGTATAAGTAGAACTCGGTTCCTAGTCCCGGAAGTTTGTAGGTTAAGTTACCTAGTTACTTGGCTTTCGAAGGCTAGTTTTCCGAAATTTAATGATAAAACTACCTTTGTCGTACTGGAAAGAGCAATTATATCGCCAACTTTTAAGAAGATTGTGGGAGTCGATGTCTTTTTTGATTGTAAAAATCTTGTACATCGCTTTATCTGTGAATATCAATATTTTACTCAAAATAAAGCTACTTGTCCTTTCAATTTTCTGCACCGATGCCCTTGTGGCAAATCTCCGTTGGTATTTTAGAAAATAAGATTTTTTCAGCTGTTTTGGAGGTCGGGTTCTCGAAATACATTAGGCCACCTGAGTCTTTCATGTTGATCTGAAATGATTGACGTGAACCAGTGCTTGGTAGATATTTCGGTTTGGAAAATTTGTAATCAGTTTTATACTGTCTGATATTATGCGTGTTCAATTTTGCTTCAACTGAAATTCACAACTGGTTTAAATGGGGGAAGTTTATATCATTCAAAATTTTGTGGCATATCAAGTCATCACGGCGATTTTTCAAATTTATTTTTTTATTTTAGACTGTTGCAGTGTTACTTGTGGGTCTACAATGGGACAAGTATCTCTTCTATGTAAGCTTAATGCAAACTATTTTCAATGTGGACCAAAAAATCTCTTGGAAAAAGGTTTGCGGAGAGAGAATCTATCGGTGGTTCCAAAAACATAGGACTTGATACTTGAGATGTTTTAGCATAACTTTCCCTTGACCTGATTCAGTAGTCATTTTAGAAAGATCGTAGTCGTCAATTTCTGCATACGTTTTTACCATGCATATGTATCAAAGTTGTTCACTGGAGTAGGAAATAACGTCGGAGTCACCAATATTAGGAATCCAATTAAGACTATTGAACTACCATATACAGTAACAACGAAAAAAAATTCTTGATGCTAACAATTGAAATAGTCAAAAAAGAAATTGGTGGATTGTCTTTTTATTCAAAATCATTGTAAAAAGACTTCTTGGCAATGCGCCAGTGTAAGCGTTAAGATATATAGATAAATAGTGAATTGCCGTTGCCACTACAGACCAATATAGTACCAAATAAAAATTTAAGGGATACTGTTGGAAATGCAGATAAGCGTGATTCAAGCACCAGATTGAACATTAAGACAAAAAGCAAATATCAGGATAATTAAGAAAAGCAAGTTCATACTTTCCCGATCGATCTATGACTATCCCATTGGTACCAAGCATGACACAAACCAAATACATGTGTATTAGTGAGTAATTATTTAACTCGTTTGACAGTTAGATTAGTAGCATAAGCAGGATCAGTAGCTTATGCTAAATTTCAAGCTTCTGTTTCGAAAACATTTACTGCTGACTGTGGATTCAGAAGGCAATGGTTAATTAAAGGATGAGAGGAGATGATTTCACAGCACTGGGCGTGTGTCCTCGTAAAAGAACATTAAACTGGAAAAGAGTAATTAAAGGGGCACAATCGTATCGAGCGTTTAAATAGAAGGTCATAATTGTTGTCAATAAAAAATCATTGAAAAACGAAGTAACTTTTAACTTTAGTTTTACGGACGATTTTCTATCGTTTTACATCCCTTCCGCATCTCGCTGGCATATGAAAATATCTGGTATGTTTGCTCGAAATGTCTGGTCATTCTATCTAACTTTTGCATACTAAGATCAAAATTACAAATTAAATTAACACAAAAATAGCCACGGGGCTTGTCAGAGTGTGAAACCCATCTTATAGGTTAATCAATTTCAACATTAAGATAAAAAAATTTGTGGTTTCGGGATATATATACACAAATTGGGTATGCAACTAAGTAATTGGTGATTTCAGTTTTAGATGTCTCTCAATCTCATTATTATGATATCCCTAAATGCTAGCATCATCTAATTCTTATATTTGCTAGCCATCATTCTTACCTAGCTTTACAAGTTCATTTGGTAGATATTTTCTTAAAGTTTTTATACATCAATATTAATATGGATTGCAAAAGCGAACATTCTTGCCATATTTTGCTTTATTATTTCTATTATTATATAATGAAGCCTTTAAAAAATGCCAATGCTAAACGGTTTGAAAAAATTCTGTGCTAGAGATTTTTTTAAAGGCATGCTCAGCTCAATGTGGATGAAATCAACACCATTATCGGAGTGTATCACTCTGCAATTTACACGGGAGCTTGCAGAGAACTTAAATGTTTCACATACAGCCATTGGACAGCATTTAAAACATTTGAATCTCGTTAAAAAGCTGAATATATGGGTTCCAGCCTGATTAGAAAGAAATTCATTTCACAAAGTACATCAGCGATTGGGAATTATTGCTTAAATGCAATAAATTAGACCCGTTTTTGAAACGAAAGTTGATTGTGTCACATTAATGTTAATCTAAGACGATCGCGATGCACAACAAATCAGTCACCGCAAACCACTCTAAAGATACATATACAACAAAGAAGATTTTGCTGTAAAGAGCTGCTTCTAAGAAACCAAACCATTTATTCCGGGGCCTACAGTAGGCAAATTATGTTTGATTTGCAGTGCTGTGTAAATGTAGATTGCGTCTTTGTATATAAAATGTTAATATGTAGTATTAATGATGATAAAATAAGTAAATCATATAATATTTCATATCTTTTAAATAAATTTTTTCATAAATATTGAACAAAAATTAAAAACTCAAGTTTATCTAGCAAAAATGCAAAATGTGCAGTCCACGAACTGCATCAACTAACAGAAAATGCACTGAAGTGGAAAGGTCGGCGGAATATGTATCAATGCAAACTGCTTAATATTACTACAAATATTTTCATAATATATTTCATTCCCTTCGCAACCTTGCATTTCAATCAGTACGTTGATTAACTACTTGTAGTGGACAAACAGGATGAGCTCAGCAAAAACAGCAGAGAAAAGCTTATCAGCATAATTTTACATGCAACTCTCTTTGGAGAAGGAAAAATTACAAGTTACTATTCTTAGGCAATACCTGGGACTCAATACGCTTTCCCAGCAACATTGAAAGATTGCCAGTAGCAAACGTCAGCAGTATATAAATGCTATTATGAAGTATTCCAATTCCAAAGGATGAGTTCAATGAGCAGCTGAAGTGTATGCATGGCACAGCAAGGAAGTATGAATAAAGCGAAACGAAAACGAAAGGGTAAAAAATGAAAGGATAAAAGTAAATATCGGTTATTCAGAAGTGTTGGCCAAATAGAGTTCTGCAATACAAAGCGGGTCGCGATACAACTTAAGAATATTCCAAGACGATAAAAAAAAGATGACATTGTTAAAGTATGATGAAGCTTACCGGATTTCATGCGGTAAGCATAGTGAAAATATGGAAAAGCACTTCTCCTTAGCCAGAGATTCCCGATCAATGGGAATCAATCGACGTCATCGATTATAAAGTTGTATTTTCAAGCAAAACTGTAGATACAATGTAAAGGGAAAGGCGAAATGAGATGTGCATCAACATTTGGTTAAATTTTGTTGTCAATGACTTACTTATAGAATTACATCGAAATAATCCTTTTCAAAATACATACAGTTAAGAGACCCAAACATAGCTATCTTTTCTCAATCTCTCCATCCCTATATTCTCAATTCTAGAAGTTGTTGGTAGATCAATTTATCCATTTTCACTTAAAACTTATAAGTGATTTATACCCTTGCTAGCTAACTCAGCGAAGACTCATGGGTGCGGAAGTTCTGATCGAATTTGTCGAATACCTCGAAAGTGATTTTAATATCTACAAAGAAAGGTGGAAAGAGCTCAAGCTGGTTTCGAACACGCGGCCCTGCCGCTTCTCGTCAGGCGCCAACTCACACTACGGGGCGCATCAATTGGCACTACCAGCTAGATGGAAAGAAAATGGATAAATTGATCTACCAAAAGCTTCTAGAATTGATAAAGCTTACCAAAGGCAATTTGGAAAATAGGACAAGTTCAAGCTGAGAGCAACAATCATAACACGTAAAAATAACCAGACGACATCCATCTAGTCATGCCACATTTTTCCATAATTCACATGTCACAATAATATTGGAATATTGAATGATAGTCTGAAGAAAAAACAGCTTGCAGAAAAAGTTGGAGTATCGGATGCGACAATTTTTGAAATTCTTCATGATCGTCTTGGCATAACAAAGGTCTAGAAGGGTGCCGAGAATGCTGATTCCACCTCAAAAGCAGTACTGCGTCGAGTGTTCCCGCGTATTTTTGGATCTCTGTTGTGAGACAAGAATGGACTATTGTGTGAAATCTTTACTGAAGATGAAACTAGGATTAATCATTGCGAACCTGAATCAGAGAAGGACTCGATACAGTGGCACAAAGAGGGCACATAAGCATTCGCGAAGTTTAAGGTGTCTCAGTTGGGTTGTAAAATTATGGCGACAGTCATTTGGGACACAGAAAGGATTCTGTTGATAGATTACAAAGAGAAAGGTGTCTTGGAGGAGAATGGACAACTGGAGAATACTACGCTTCAATCATAGAGACGTTGAAAGAATATGTCAAATAAAAAACAACGCACGTGTTAAAAATTGTCGTGTTGCGTTGACTGCCCTGTATAAGGTGGGCTTCGATATTTTGCATCACCTACTCTACAGTCCTGATCTGGCTCGAAGGGGTTATTATATGTTCCCAGAACTTAAAACAGAACTACATGGGAAGAATTTTCAAGCGAAAGATGCACTATTAGCTTTATTTTCGAACAAAGTCAAAACATTTAGAGGCAACACCTAGAGGCAACTGCATTCATTCTTAACGAATAAGGGACTGATTAAATTCATATCCAAGACGGCAGATATATAGTTTAACACTGGAGAAGGGAAAATGTAGTTTTCAAACTGATTGCATCTGTAGATTTATTGGAGTTTCTATTTAGATAAACCATGAAAAGGGCTTGTTAAATTAGTCATTGCGAAAAGGGCTCATCTGTAGAAAACAGTTTTTCTGAGGAAGCAAAAAATTGAAGGATATAAAAAGTCTTTAATTTGTCTGATGAAATGTAGAACCAAAAACAATAAATTGGAAAAATTAATGCAAAAATTTTAGAATTGAAATTTTGGAAACAAGCTTTTTTTTTATCTTGAATCGGTTGATACACAAATGAAATTATATATCGTTAATAAAATCTTCGAACAAAAACATATTAGAAATCGTATATAGTTATTCATGTGGAAAATAGCGCCGTATCCATTTAAAAGTGTGAGTATTGAGTGAAATACATGCTCAAAGCCCTTCATCTGGAAGTTTTCCTAAAGAAAAGGTTCAAAGTTGTTTGAAGAAATCGAAGTCTCGAAATTTTGCAGGGATGTGCTGTGCGAGATTATTCAGGTACCTTATTTTGAGACTATTAACTGATACTTTTTCAGAATAATTTTACTATTGTAAGAGATTAGCTAAGCTTTACCTAGTTTTTGGTTGTTTTAGTTAAGAAAACTTCCTGATTGCTTGTGTTGCCAATGAATGGTCGAGGTACTACTTCTGCTGATTTTTCTAGACAGAAGGCAAAATGATAGTTTTTGAAACCTTGCAATGGCATTTTTATGTTCCTTTGGTTGTTTCAATATTTTTTCACTGACGGAAGTTTTTCATTTAAGTTGGTTCCCACCGAAGCTTTGATATTAAAAATGTCCCAACCATAGACTTTATCGACGTCTGATTTGTTGTTGGTGGAAGACTCGACTTGTATCATTGGTGGGTGAAAAATATTCCCTTCTTTCGTATCTTCCTTTTCATAGTTGCGAAATCCGTATCGTATTCGTTAGTACAGAGACGACGTTGAAGAAAGGACAAGTGGAATTCTATTTTTCTGCTCCTCGAGAGAGTTGAAAGTAATTTTATTTTAACATTGATCCTATTCTGCGCATGACAGCCGTTAAGAAATAAGCTTAGTCCTTTGAGAGTATCCTGGATATTTTTTTCTATACAATGTTTCAAAAAACTTATATGATACAATTTGAAAGTTTGTGTTCGATCTTCGTGCTAAGGCATGAATGTCTGAGAGATCCTGCATCTGTTCGAATAATTAACAGATGACATATTCGGTTTCGAATATTCGAAACTTCTTTGACCTGGACGTAAAATATATTGCATTGCTTGCGTGAATAATAAGCTCAGCTTCACGCATTATTTTTGCAAATCATTCACATAAAGGTCCCTTAGTTTTTCACTTAAGCCTTTTCGCTTGAAACATACGTCAAACTGCAACCTTTAAAAGACAAATAAAATGCAAATATGTTAAAAAAGAATTGTTCTAACCTTTACTAAATAGTTTTGAAAATTATGTACAGAATAATTAAATTTTGTGTAGCAGAAAAGTACTTGAAAAAGCCCTTAGAGAATGACTTGAAAAAGTATGGAAAAATTGCTTGCAAGTGTATTTCATTTTTGAGAAATTTTTTTCATGATTTCATATTTATTCAAATACTCATAAAAAATATTCAGTCCTTAAATAAATAAAATTAGGAAACAATATCATCACGCTAAGTGCCCCATCATCAACAAGTTTTTGCTGTCCATGTACACAGGAGAATGAACTTAACGGGACTGTTAAATCCGTACGAACATAATTTTCCGAACCATTAAGCCCCGCCCACTCCATATGATTTTGACAGATGCTCGACTTCGGATTTACTTTGCTCGAACAAAATGAACATGGGGAATTTGCAATCTGAAGCCGATCTCAAGGCTACACCAAGCTAATCAAATATGTTCACATCTTTAATTCCGTTGTGAATTACGTTGATATCTATATGCTTCATATGCTTAATGATAATTAGAAATGCTTAATATAACCGTTTGCGCATTTTCAATTAACGTTGACTTATTAAAGTGCATGATTCATCGACCGATTTTATAATATTTTCAACATGCAAGTGGAATGTGTGGCCATTTCTTTACAGAATTTGCTTTTCAATTACAGTTAGAAACCGTAAAATTTAAATCGAAGGTAGCCGAAGATTTCAGAAATAGTAAATAATGTACTATTTTTAACATTTATTGAATGAAAATGATTTTCATTAGCTACTTATATGTGTAATTGAGAAGTTAACTTGTATGTCAAATTTTTGGCAGTACTATTGATTTATTTGCTCAAGTACTATTGATGTCATTTTCAATTCAAGGCAGATATATGCCTTTCAACAGATCATGTAAATGCTGTGTATTTTTCAGTTGTTATTTGTGATTTATGAATATTGTTTTCGTATTTTTGCCTATGACTGGATATTACATTGATAATGTTCAGCAAATGTGCTTCTATTTGCGGAAAAATCGTTAAAATCTTGATACAATTTCGGATAGCATGCTGCATACGATACAAATGGTAGGAACGAATGGAGCCGAACATTTGGACACCTGATGAGGGGAAAATAAGAAATACTTCGGACGCTCACGTAACTTTTGTCATCGGCCGAGCGTTGAGACAAAAGAAAAAGAAACTTTTAATCTGTTACAATGTACTTTACTTTGAATACACACATCTGTTCGTTTCTGTTTCTCGATAATAACTCACAACTCATATCCGAACCTAAATTTTCTACAAGATTTTCTTATCTGTAAAGCAGTGCAAGGGGCTGTTAGTGAATAGATCGTAGCAGACGGTGCAAGGTTTGGTTAAGCTGACTGTTGAGGACCCTTACACAACTGTCAGTGAAGAGTTGAGCGAATGTCACGGTCAAGAAAAGAAAAGCGAGACGAAGCTGAATGTGATAAGAGAGAAATAATTTCACACGAAAATGAAGCAGCATTCCTCGAGCGTGACCTACAATATATTGAACAACAAGCCAGTATTGCACCTCTTGACTTAATAAATTAAATTGAATTTGTATCTATTAACCACCTATATAGGCAGGTACAGTAAATCTTATTGATCGAAATATTAAAAGACAACAGCGGCATGGAATGCTAGTTTTAGTTCTTTCCTTTCCTATCAACCTATTTGAATAAAAAGACTACCGAGCCTGTTCGAATTAACCGATTGTTTAGATAAGCGGGGCTCCTCCATATTGGTAACTTTGTGTAGTTATCATGGCATTTAGTTATGCTCTTCATTTTTAGAACAGTGCTTAAATGGATATATCTTGCTCGTTCTTCGCTGGTCATCACAAATATCGGTTTCTTATTGGTCCGTGCTCACGTTATGATTGGTAGATGAATGCATTTACCCATAGAGTGTGGGGCTCCCATTCTCGCAAGTTACTATTGTAGATTACTCACTAGACACCTCCCCCTTCAGCCTGAGAACCTAACCTGGAACCGTTTGACATATAACTTCGGGCCAAGTCTCGTTTTGCTGTGCTGTTACGTGCCTTCAACCTTCAAGCCCCACCTGTAGCGGGAAAGGAAGAGGAACTGCTAGACAAGTGATAGACAAACTTCGACAACCTCGACTGCTGTGAGTCCATTTTATTTCTCAGCACTGCCAGGAAATAATTTGCCATATTGTTGAATTTTTAAACCGCTCCAAACATCCACTGTTACTTTATAGAGCTCCTGTCGCAGCTTATTCCATTTTATGTATGTAAAAAATGTGAGACAAGCGCCTTCTTACGCCAAATCTAAATTCGGGAGCTCATGTCTTAGCATTCTTTTGTAGGGAAGACTTGAACACGCATTCCAACTCAATAGCTAGAGGAAGTTGAAGTCAGCGTCACTATGGTTTAGCCCTGATCCACTTTCCCATTGTTTTCATTTGAGACTGCTGCCAATTTTGAGCCCTCTTCGTGCAAATGCAAGTGAATAGCGCGGAAATAGTATCACGTTTGCAAAGAGTCTAGGTGCTTAATTGGAGATTGCCGTATATGATGATGCAATAATCAGTGCTTCTCTTTTTCGTAACTGTGCCAGGCCCTTTCGATGTACCTCCTTATTTAAAGCATCACAATATGTTTTCGCCCAGTAAAGTAGTATTGATTGTACGGCATTTATCAAAAGCATATTCCTGACGAGATGGGTCAAGCTTGAAGTAGCTTTCTGAGCCGTTGTCCTAACTTGCTCGGAGAAACTCATGTTTAAGGTGATCAGTAGCCAAGGTACTTAACCACTAGCATCGATGAAATTAGTGAGTCAACAAGACTAACCATCCTTACTCATAAGATTCCTTTTTCCTGATTAGCACGCCAGTTTTCTTCAGTGCTAAACTGGACCACGAGTAGTTATTAAGTCCCTCAGTCGACTCGGTAACATACCTAGTCAAGCTTTGCATTTTCAATAACTAGAGCCGCAACATCATCCGCAAAGCTGGCACTTATATCTTAGTAAGCCGTCGTAAGACTTGACCCACATGTGTGGACCAAGGATAGACCCCTGTAACAGGGTCATGAGGCAGGCTTTGGTCTTTGTGATCAACCTTTGTGATCGAAGGCACATAAGATACTCCGGAACTCGAAAAGAATTTATCGCATCGATAAATTCACATAGCACGAATTTTGTCGATAAGTATTCTCTTGATGAAGATATGCGAACGGCTGTCCAGAATCTTCCTCGCCTTCACTTTTCATCGTTCCAGGGAAGTCCGTTCCGGACAACACGCGTTGTATATGCTGAGCAGCAAGTTTGGAACATGGTGATAGATGAGTAGCAATACCTCAGCCGGAATAACATCACATTTTGTTTCATCTTGGGAAGAGTCAACATGGACGAAGGGGTTGGGGAAGAGAGTCCGCAATATCTCGTCCATGTATTCTGCTTCTTGTATGCAAGACGTCCCAAGAGCACAACGATTCTGTATAACTAGCCTGAATCCAAGGCCCCAGGGATTTTTGTTCACATTGACAACTAGATCTTGCCAGCAGCGAACATTCCTGCAGTTGATCAGTTCGCGAAAACATTTCCAAAAAACATGGCTGACTTGTAAGCTTCTACTCAGTTGCCTCCTTCGTTACCGTTCCGTGATTGTTGAGCTTCAGGTTGAGGCTTGTGATATTCCTTTCGGTTTTTGGTGGTATCAATCAAACCACCAGTATACTTGAGGCTTTCCCGGTGGGGTTTTTGATGCGACATAGAAACACTGAAAGTCAAGATGATGCTCATAGTTGAGTTTACCGCGTCTTGAGTTGCTAGCTCTTCGATTCCCTGCGAATCCCACAGCCGCGGCGTGCCTACCATACCCTCTTCGATGTCCATTTTCACAATGTTCCACCTAATTGTAAAAACTTAAGTGCAAGGTTGTAGCAAAAAAGCACAACTGATCACAAGAAGAATATCCTGATGGTCACTGGCTTAATAATCCTCTGATACTCTGAAATACAGGCGTTGCTTTCTGCGCCAATTTTCATTCGATTTTTTAGCCATTTTTCATAAACACGAACGTGATCATATGCGTTTGAGATAGCGCAAAAGCGATAGCATTGCAAAAATGCTATCGGTTCATTCGGCATCGGCAACACACTAAAGAAGGCTATTCCTTAGTATCGAAAACGCACGTTACAATCTCTCCCTCCATAGCACTGCGTCCTGAAGTAACTATTTCGCATCCAGATAGCGGCAATACCAGTTTCATCAGAGTATGACTCTGCAGAGCTTTTATCGTGGTGTTGCTCACGAAGCAGCAAAACGTCGGGTTTGTAACCCCCGCAAGCCGTTTTAAGTTGACCTGGAAAACACGTTTCATTGTACTTCTGTTTCTGCGTAGCTTGGGCACTCTGAAACTCCCGACATTTTCCTAATTCTAAAGCACGCCCAAAATCCCTTGTTGGATTAGCGTCTCTGCATAGGATGCAATGTGCCTTCTTCGTACCCTCTTTTCTTCTTTGTTTAATTTCCATGTATTTGCAGCACAGAGAACTCCTAATGCGATTTCGAATCCCTGTGTGGTATGGTCCTAGCAAAGATATTGAAAAAATGGAAGTGTCAATCACCTCATTATTACTTTGCTTATACTCATAAAGTTTTGGGTGGATGATCGATTGAGCTGATCCGTAATACAGTCAAGGCCGAAATACAATACTGCGAGACGGCGATACGAGAGCGCGACGAGAGTCTCGCAGCAAATGTCAACCCGTTTTCGTAAAATGCGTTTGTATACGACATCGCACAATGATTGCGATGCGTCGATGCGAGGCGAGAAATATTCGGAAAAACGAAAATTCTTCGCAACGAGGTGCGTGACGTTTGTCAGATGCAAATTCAAACCCCTTAATTACTTTTTAAGTACTAGGGTTATTCTGAATGAGTTTTGAATGAAAATTTCGTGCATCCTTGTTGAGGCTATTATATATTTGCCAAACGAAGGAAAATTCCGAATTCAAATTTAAAAAAATCAAAAATAATTTTAATCGAATTTCATTCGAAACGACATCAATTTGACATTTGTCATTGTAAATTGAATGCGTTGCGCGACGACGAGCGAGAATTGCATCGCGCTCACGCATCGCCGTTACGTAGTATTGTTTCTGCCTTCAATGTTAATAATTTCTATCGTTTCCAACGCCCCTAGCGGGGCCATAGTGGCACTTTTGCACAGGAATTTCTTGATTTTGGGGTCTTCCCCGAATTCGACCAGCACAGTACAGCAGGTTGGTAATACTGCTTTAATGATTGTGATTTTGAAGGTTTTAACTTTAATAACGCTACGCTTGTAAACATGTTCATTTTATACAACTTCATCTCCAGGGAACTTTTCCATTTCACCAGATTTTCTTTCAAGACCCGTCACATGAAATGAAGAAAAAAATAACGGCACGAGAAGAAAATGGCCTTCTCATTTGTATACCTGGTATTATTATATTTCAAAGCATGAGTTATGCATCACTGAATTTTTCAGGTACTTCACACTTTTCTACTGTGTACTTTCAATGCTCATATTATTGTTCCAAAAAAAAAATTATAAGAAATATCTATCCGTTGGAAGCATTCTCTTAAACAGGACACAATATAATATCGACACAGGCACATTGTTTACCCTAAGCAGAATTTAGTTTCACAGCCGCAATAAGAGTGCTAATAAACTCATAAAATTTTATTGCTTACAGCATATGTGTCCCGTGGGTTATCTACGATATAAGAGAAGGCTTTTGAACACGAAGGCTCGGATTAACACTTTTATCGGTAATCCTTTTATTCCAAGTAAAGCTAAATGGCCTATAAAACTGAATTAGCAATGGCATAAAATTAGGCAAATGTTGAAATGGGATTCGGCAACCAATTACCCCAATTCTGGCACGTTAACTATCGTTTATCGTTTTACACGAATTAAAATTAAAGGAAACACATTTATCAAAAGATAGATAATATGTTGATAATATTTATCAAAAGGTTACTAGCCCTGGTAATAGAGCTTGAATCTTTGTTGGAAATATGCAGAAGCTAAAATAGTATAAACATAAATGACCAACATTGCAACACAACAATTGAAATGAATTTTCCATCCGCTTGAGCTTCTTTCAAATCTTCCCTTTTTCATTTTCTTTCCTTGTTTCTTTGCAATTGGCGACTTATAATCTAGCGGCAAAATAGTGTGTGTTCTGTATTTATAGATATAGAATTAGATAGATAGAATTTTCATATAAAATTTTGTTTTCTTAATGAAACTTTCATATAAGGAACATTGAAAACAGCTTATTATGTATTTATCCTTGAACGTAGAACTCCACGTAAAGTTTTCCAGCAAAAAGTTACACAAAATAACACAATACATTTCGTAATATGGAGACGCCAGGTTTCACTACTCAAGCGTCGAATTATCATTACTGATAATACTAAGATTTTAATATATTCTAGCTGATGTTTTCGTCCTTAGCTAGAAAAAATTATTGCATGGTTCCTGATCTTATGTGAAAGTGCTACCGGTAAATGTCTTTCAACTCCCATTGTTGCAAATTTCCTTTCTGTTGAATAATTCATGCTTCCTTAAGCGTAGGGCAACGGCTAACAAACCTACTTCGTATATTGGTCCCCATTGAGTAATTAACAGATTTTTATTTTCTACATCTGTGGATTTCCATACGTTCCAAAGCCGTACGTGTATAGAATAGTATATTGTTGGAATATTGGAATAGTTATTTGAAATTTCATAGTCAATTTTCATATTACATAGAAAACTAAAGGTGACTTCCTAGAAAAAAGCGAATTCTTATTCAAGGTACCACTATGACACAATTTATGATTACGTTTTTTCACGTTTTTTCTCATATCACTAAAATGCAACTGAGTAAAGGTAAAAGTTGAAAATGTGTACAAACTTTTTAGAGTTTGAGCGAGTCAAGCAAGTTTAAAGCTCTGAATAGGAGTCTGGGAATGTTCCGTTCAGGAAAAAAATAGTTCGAAAAAGTAGAGCAAAAGTCTGCTGATTCTTTTCGAGATATTTTACAAAATTGAAGTTTAATATATATGGGTTAATCAGGCCCACATCAGATGCGGTTTGAACACCTAACCTGGTGTTTGGAGAATAGCCAAGCGCAATTGAAAAGCTGACTCTATAATTAATTATTTTAATCGCCAATTTCTTCAAATTATAAAATAAAGGTCTGCCCGGACATTTATTGTCAAGAGCAAAACGGAAGTAATAGAAAAGTAAAGCACTCCCGTCATAGTAGAGGTGCTGGAGGGCTCATTCGACTGAAGAGTATGTGACTCGTTTAACCTTTCGAGTACCCTTCCAACCGGAAAGAGATGAAAATACAACATTTTCTTCCGCAATCGATTTGAATGGATTGGAATAGCTACACTAACGCTTTTAATTGAAAGATGTGTTCACATCATGCGAGCCCACTGAAGTCGAGAAAAAATTGACAAAGTGCATTAAATGACGGTCATTGCGTCCAATCACTACCGTCAAACAAAAGAAGGTTACTTGGTAAAACACAAATCGGTTAGAGAAAAACACTGGAAAAATACTCAAAATTACTATTGAATAGTCTGCCACATGTATCGAGGTGTGGATTGGAAGGACTATAACGTAATCTGAACATCTTAAAAATATTGAGGTAGCAACCGAGACATTAATCTTAGTAGGCAGGTAAGTATCTTTCTAATCACAAACCAACATAAATCACTTTATAAGCATCCGATCATTCTTATCAAGCTAAAGATCGCAATAGTACACATTTTGATGAAATTATAAAAAGCCTGTTCACGTCGTACGTCAAATGCATTTAAAACATAACACGGTTTTTTCAGAACTGACACGCATTCTTCTTGCTCGAGTATAAAGAAAAACTAAATGACAGAGTGAGTGGAAAAGAGAGGATTTGATTTGTGGTAGGAAGGTGAATGATATTTATGCCCTGAGTGTGGGACTCCCAGATATGCAATATTTGGGCTACCCACTAAACACCTCAACTGTCAACTTGAAAACCTAGCCTGGAATCCTTGGACACATTACTTTTGGTTTTCTCTAGCAGAACGGAAGGGAGGTGAATAGAGAGAGCTAGAAAAGAGATCTCTCTCTTGCCGATGCCTCCTGAAAGCTTAGCATGTCTTCCAAAAGTCAGTTGCATTCGTTACAAAGTAGGACGCTGATTTCTGTAAGCCACCACCTAGCCAGACTCATTCTAAACCACCATCTCCGGTAAATGTGGATAATACTCTCTAACACAGCAGGTTAATTTTATAGCGAAGATCTGAAGATTCATACCAGGAGGGTATGTATGAGTCTGTGAACCGTCCTGAGATACCACAAAGTCTCTTTAAATTGAATATCATCTGACTTGATAAGACAGTGGTTAACATGATGATTCTGTAGAAAATTATTTAAATTTTCAATCGCATTTCTAGCATTCCATACACAGAATATATTACACAGGACACATGTGCAGACATACATTTTATTACAACCAAGCAAGGCTATAATAACAAATAGACTTTCAAGTCTTCTAAGTATCATTCCATCACACTGGTGAAATATGTATAAACAAAAATAACGAAGAAAAACGCGTTGTTAGAATTTCATGTATAGTCGGATTGAATTCGTTTGATGGGACTAGCAAGGATGATTTTATTCTTGACAATAATTGCTTTTATGCTTTTTGCAATTATTGACAAGAATTAATATATTTCAGGAACAAGACCGAATTGTAGAGATTCCTATAAAAGTGAAAAAACGTAACCCACATTGAATTACAAATATACCCTACACATTTAACTTTCAGTAGCTGCAGATTCAATCAGTTTACACATAACGCATGCTTTAGTGCGTACCTATGAAAAGAGAAAGCAAACTGTTTCCTTGAACAGGATACTAAATAGCATTCTAGATGAAAAATTAAACGCAAAAACGAGTTAATAGACCTGGCTTAGTTCAACAAGCGGGTTGGTAATATGGAGGCTATGGGGCAATATCGTATCAAAAATCGAATGGTCTGGTCACAACGCTTTCGCACAGTGTAAATCAAGACAATAATAATTCTAGGGAAGGTTCTCTCAGACAGGGATAGAAATGGCAGAATATGTTCACTGTGTGTCTAAAAAGTAATAAAAATACAGATGTGAAAATTCCAACTTCTTTCAACACTAAATAAAAGACAGTATTGAGTCAATGTATTGAATTTTTCTTTATCTTAGTTTTAGAAATAAAATAAAAAATAAGCAGTTAACCCCATTATTATAGAGAAAGAACAAAATAAATATTTTATTAATTCAAATGTTATTTGTTTTTTATATGTTGTGATTTAAATAAAGAAAAAAATGTGTCGAATATTCCACTCTAATATTCCAATATGTCCACTGCTCTAAATTATAGCTTGTCGCCAGTATGCATTGAATTTACGAGAGTTGCTGCTGTATCTCATGAAATAGTTCTCCGTTCTTCCAGAAGAGGAATTTGTAAATCTATTTATTTCAATTTTTAATTTAAAAACTATTTTGTTCATACTTCGTTGTGTTTTAAACTTGACAAATTAGTTTGGAGGTTTGAATTTGATTCATTGCCTTAATATTCAAAAGAAATCGAATTTTGGTGTCTCTACCGCTTGCGGGAAACAATGGTTTAAAAGAATTTTAACATCATTCATCATTTTAACATCAAAAATAATAAATTTTGAGGCCATGATGGGATACCGAATATTGTTCTGAAGAATTGCTCCATAGAAACAATAGTCCTATTAAACTAAGTTTTTTACGCCGGCTTCAAAATTAGCTGCTTTCCATCTGCACATAAGAACGCTCTAGTTATTTCGATCCCTAAACCAAACGAGGAACGTTACCACTCAAATAACCATAGACCAATAAGTCTTTTACTGACACTCAGTAAACTTCTGGACAAATTAATTCTTGACACAGTGAAATTTTCCCCAATTATCAATTTGATTTCTGGCACGGGCACTCAACGGAGCTACAATTATTACTCTCAAACAATTACTCGGTTAAAATTAAGGACTCCCTATCGCAACCTTGCAGTATATCAGCAGCAGTTCCCCAATGGACATGCCTAAATCCATTGCATTTCAAAATATTTACTTCAGATATGCCTATGCTAAAAACAAAGTAGCTACTCTTGCGGATGGCTTGTCCTTCGATACAGCTTCCCAATTGTCCCAATAGATCCCAATGAATGATCCCAATTGCTTGCAAACATTTACCAGTATTACCTTCGATGGAAAATTGAAATCAACATTTCCAAAACCAAAGCGATGTTTTTACAAAAAAAAACGAAACCGAACCTTCTGCCCAACCGAAACATAAATTTCTTAGGTAAGGAAATTCTATGGTCAAGTGAATTTCATGCTTTGGACTCACTCTTCACAAAAAGATAACATTCGGAAACCATATAAGATCAAGATTGACGAAAGTGTCTCAGGAAATATTAGCTTTAGACTCTTTGATAAACCGCAAATCATGGCTTGATTCAAGATACAAGGTCTTCATTGCCAAAATGGTAATTATGTCCATTATGTTGTATGGAGCTCATGGACGATATACCTGAAGGTACAACTTGCAATATCCAAAATCATTGCCTAAAAATGGTTCTTAACAAAAATTTTTAGTTCTCAACTGAACGGCTACATAAGCTCGCTGAAACACAAAGTATTGAAGAAATTGCGTTCAAAAGACAAAATAAAATGTTGACAAGGGCTGCCTATTCCTACAATCCGTTTATTTTGACACTTTTGAATGTGCATCTACCATAGCCATTATGCTTTCTTTATTTTTTAACGTAAAAATTTAAGCTTATGTGTTTAGATATAAAGTATTTTTAGCTAGGGTAGGGTATAGGAAAGCAAAGTTTTTTGACTTATTCTTTTCTTCGAAACTCCTTAAAACTCAATGAGAAAAAACCCATTTTGCTATTGCTATTGACTTCTACGGTCGTTTGTATGTTCCTGGTTCTGTGACAACGCCTTCTTAGACAATATCTCATTTGGATAAGCTCGTATGTTTCAGCATCCAGTTTCAGGACTTTGTAGACAGGGTTGTCTATGAGTGTGCAGCGATGGAGTGCATTTCGTATAATATTCTCAATTTGCTCATCGATCTGGAATTTTGTTCTCACCAGATCTGGAGAGTTCCGATTTATTTCAGTATTATCATTTCTGAGCTGTCAAAATCTTGCCGAATTTGTGGCTTGAAATGAAAAGCAATTTTGTGTGGGAACCACTTCACTCTGTTGACTACTTTGACAACATGTTTGACATATGAGCATTGTGGTGAGAAAAAGGCTTCGCGGTGAGCAAAAGGTTTCGCTTCCTTAGAATCCTGAAAGATGACATCTAACATCGAACAAAGACTTTTGTGTAAATAAAGTGATGGCTCGTCTGGTGAATGCTACAAGATGTTAGTTTCAGATATTATGTAGTAACGATCTCTACCAAACTTAATTGACCGAGGGAAATTCCACTGTTGATGTTGATAATTTTTCGCACTGAGAGTTGTTTTTCAATTCCAATTAATTTATGTATTCTACCAGATCTTCGTCATACGGAGATCGTCCTTTGATATGCAAATTACATAGCACAAATTAATATGTCTTCAAGATACTTCGACAATCAGTCGACCCCAACATACACCATTCACGTTCTGAACAGCTTTTTTTTGTAATCAATTTCTCGTCATTCGCTGTTCAGTATGATAAAAATTATGAAAATGGTAATCACATCTTGTTTTGGATAAATGTGATGCATGCGCATGCGAGCTCGTTCATACTCCTTATTTGATTTATTTCCACGACCACAAACAGCTTGCCAAGTGGCCGTTTTGCTTTTCTTCAATTTTTCTTCCCTTTACTTTTTCTTAAACTTTAAATTTTTTTTTCTGCACTTTCTTTTCGTCTAAATTTTGTTGTTTTTATTTGTGATATTTCTTAAGTTTTTCTATATTTTTTTTTCTTACACTTTTATCTCTTCTTCTACATTTACTGCGCCTTATATTTACTTTTCCTCCTTCCTAAAGGTAGTTGACCACAACCAACAACTGAATTATACTAATTAAAAATTTGTTCCGAATAGCGTTCCGAGAATTCAATGGATATTGAGACTTTTTTTGTCTAATATTTATACTAAATACCTCAATCTAGTTATGAATGCTTTCATTTTAATTCTCGTCTTACAAGCAGACGACAGGAGTCCTCAAATCGAACGGAGGTTCAGCGTGTAGTTAGCACTCAGTGAGTGTATTCATATACTGAAACCCTAGCGCGCACTACTTAGCTATCACCGAGAAAAAAATTCCTAAAGTTTGAAAATTGTTTTTTTTTTATTTTGTATTAAAATTTAATAAATCGTTTAACAATTTCTTCTGAATTTTTATACATTATTGAACTGCGAATTGAGAATAAATTGAATGTTAAACAGATTAAAAACAAAAGCTACAGTTCATTTAATCATTACCATTTATATTTTATAACGTAATATATTATTAAATATAATCAATGTTTAAGATAATACGTTTATAGCATTAGCAATTCTTTCAATTATTCATCTTTAAAAATACACAAGCCTGGATGATATTTATCATAAGAACAAGAAAACACAAATTTTATCAACAACTTGGACAACAATTAAATGCAAATTTTTTAAAAAGGGCACGGTGTTCTTAGTGTTCTTAGAATTTCTTCTGAAAAGCAAACTTCGTTTACATTCATAAATATTTCTCGATGTTCAGATAATTTTGAAGCACACCAGGCATATTTGATAATTTTTGAAAGAATTCGAGCTGATGATGAACGATTGATTGAATTTTAATAAAATCTACACGGGAGTTAATTTCACGATTTTCGTCGATTAATTGCGAAAAATTTTGTATTTTCTTAATTAAATTTTTGACATGTCTGTAAAATGAAACATCGCCCGGTTGTGTTAGTGGGGCACCCTTTGGAGGTATTCCTTTAACAGTACAAGTAGACATTTTCTCATTGTCTTGAAAAATTCCATCACACATTTCGAGCTTCGTTTGTCCTCTCCAAGAATCGACGAGAAGAAAAATTTTTTCTTTGCTCACGTAAGATTTCGTGAGAAAAGTATAATATGAAGACGTAGTGAGTTTTCCGGATTTTGAAGATTTGGCGACAAAAGTTTTATATTTTATCATGTTCCTATCAACCTCCTTTTAAACCGTAGGTCGAAATGTATCTGTTTGCTCTTGTAAAAAAACAAATACTAGAGGCAGGACGTGCCCCGACAAGGTTATGCTATATTCTGCAACATATGAATGTGTAACCTTGTTCATATTTTTCGTTGGATAAATAGTCTAACTCCCCACTGTTGATAGCGTTCTATTAAATGTAGGCTGATACTGGCATCGTAAAAAAAATAAAAATCAAAAACATATATCAACGTTTTTTTCAAATAAATCTTTTATAAACGTTTACGTATAATTTATAAATCATTACACATGCCTGTTTGATCTGTATTTATTACAAAGCTAGCGTTGACATTTTGTATCAAGCGTAAAGTTTGTATACGGAAAGTTTGTGCTGAAGCTAACATACATATCTTTAACAGACAGGGTTTCCCTCTAGTTATATATTTGGTTATCTTACGCTGACGAATTCCATGTTTCTGTTTGAAATTTGTCACCCAACGCTCTGAGGCTTTAAAGTCAAAATCCTAATGGACCTTGTTGTAAATTTCTGGTTGTAACTTGTTGATAGTTTGGTCGAGCTTCAACAAAACGATCATTAGTCAATGAATCTATTATTGCATATTTATCAAGAATAGTTTCTCCTTCCACTTCGCAAGATACTCTCTTTTTTTCAAACGACTGCATCCTTTTTTCTGTAGAGTTGGTAAACTCCATGAAGGGTATGCATCAGCAATGTCCACAACCTTTGTCTTATAGTCCAATGAAATGTAGTCACTCGGTTTGCTTTTCTTATACTCGGGCTCGCATTCTTCTGGTGATGAACTATCATAAACCATATCAAAACTTCCTTCTTCACATACTTCATTCGCATGAATGAAAATTATTTGAATCTTCATCGTGAATTAAATAATTTTCATTTAGAATTTCTAACGTCTTATCGTACACCTTCAAAATACACTCCTGCATTTTCAATAACAATTTTGACTGATGATTCAGGAATTGTATCTTCAGTTATAGAGGGGCCACGAAGTTCTTTGCTTTTCAACATTTTTCCAAAAAATTCACCCTTGAATTACCTATCACACAAATAAGAAAAAACGTCCGTTCAGAGCAAACTCCAAATTAATCTAACGAACTGTACATTTAAAATAGGATAAGATGCAGCTTATGAAATCTAAGGACACCGCAGGTATAGAACGTCGAGAGACTTAATGTGGGAATCTTTTGTATAGTAGCATAAATAAACGCTACAACGATTAGGTCAAAAATATGAACGTTAAATGGTGTTTTACGAGTAGATCAATTTGTAATTTGTAAATTCTTCATATAAGTTTTGATATTTTACATTTTATTTAATTCCAACCACATGCGAATTATAAATTACCATGTGTTTAATGTTAAAAAGTTATTAATTATTAACTTCGCTTCAATGATGTATGAAAGTTCAAAAGAAGTTGTTTATAACGAGTTATTAAATTTTAATACATAATAAAAACATATTTTTTCAAACTTCAGGAATTTTTTTCTCGGTGATGGCTAAGTCGTGTGCTCGGAGTTTTAGTATATGAATACACTGAGTGCTAACTACACGCGAAACCTGCGTTCGATATAAGGACCCCACACCCGTGCCGTCTCCTTGTTAGTTGTATTTCATTTCGTATGTTTTACAATTTTCAACAAAACTTAATAATAATAAATGCTCGTACTTGCTCTCTTGTATTTATTTTTTACATCAGGTAAATTTTCATTTTTTACAGGCGGTTTTCCCGTACACAAGGGAAAACGTAAAAATTTTCACGTAAAATTCATTGAATAGAGTTTTCTAATTTCACGCATAGATGGGAGAAAATTTACTCATCCGAACAGCTGTCTGACAATTAAAGTAGTAGCTTCGACAGTCTTAATAGTCATAAATTAGAGCAGTGCTTTTTCAGCAAGATGACTTGCTGACTATATTTAAAACTGTTCATTGAATATTATTAGCCGTTAGTCAAATTGCTACAGATTGCATAGTAAGCTCTAATCTGATTGACAATTCTAAAATTCATGAGAAACTTCCCCGAATCGTTAAAAGTTACAAAAACGAAGTTAAGGCGATTTTTTTTTTGTTATTTTGTTTGGGAGGTGAAAGCTATTTACGCCCTGAGCGTCGGACTCCCCCGCTACCGGACTACCGTTTAGTCGGTAGTCCGACTAAACGGTTCTCGGTATGACAGGGGAGTCATACCGAGAACCTAGCCTGAAACTGTTTGTCACATTACTTCGGACTAGGCCTCATTAATCATCGCTTAGCGGTGCCTTCAGGCTAAGGGAAATCCCTCTTTCTGCACGAATGGAAAGGACGGAATTGCGATTAGAGAGAATTGCAATTATTGAAAGAATTATTGAGAGAATTGTGTAACAGAGCTCCCCCTCCCTCGCCAAACGATCAATCTTGCCCTTCTTTATTGGAAGTACTGTCCATACGAAATGCGACACACAGTTCCAGATGTCTTTTGATTGCACCATTTTTTCCGTTACATTTTCAGGGGAAATTACGCCAATTTTCTCCGAGGGATGCGAACGGAGTCTTGTAAATCTGTTACACGTAAAGAACGTATGGCAGGCGTCATCTGTCATCCCCAGGCAGAACACGCAAGTTGCGGATGGTGTCTTTTCCATCTTATACAGGTAAGACTGAAAATACCCGTGACCATAGAGGAGTTGCGTCATATAATAATCAGTCTCACCATGCGTTCTGTAGAACTACGGCCCCAAGTCACTTGTGAGCCGTGTGGTCCACCTGCCTCGCGTTTCGTTTTCCCATGTTTGCTGCCACAAGATTAGGGTTCTTCTCCGTTCCTCTCGGCTGATGGTTTCTCTCGCCGACTCCCCCCTACGTGAGTATACACGTTCCCGTTCGTCTGCAAGTAACTTAATAGGAACCATCCTCAAGATTACCAGCACTGCAGTTTCAGAGACAGTGCGATATGCAGCCGCTATCCGCAAAGCTCCTTGCCTTTGCACCTGTGCCAGACGCCTTCGGTGCGTCTCTTTACTAAGAGCGTCAGCCCAAACCTCGGAGCCATTCAAGAGCGCTGACTCCATTGCACTCATCAGTAGACGCCTTTTGCTCGAGGTTGGTCCTCGCGTGTTGGCCATAAGGCGACTGAGAGCCGATACTCGCACGGAAGCCTTATCCGCTGACGCTCGTACCTGCTCGAAAAAACTCATCTTCGAGTCAATCATCAAGCCAAGGTATTTGATTGATTCTTTTACCTTGGCTTGATGATAGACTTGATGCTTGAAGTTAAGGCGTTTAACATTTAAGGTAGTTGTTGCCCTCTTGGTTATTATGAAGGCCCCGTTTTTCTTGTTTTTATTATAACTTTTCGTTTGTCGTAGTGAATAGTCATAACAGTGATGCAATTCACGTCACTCAACTTTAAAAAGAAAAGAAGATTCATACAAGAGTACTGCAAGGAATTTCGATTCCTGTGGGTACTATTCGTAACGTAACGTAAAAAGGACCATTGGAAAGTACTCACGTACCATCTTTTATTGTACTGTAGTTTCATCCTCACGATACGAATCTTCTCTTGGTATTCATCACGAATATATGACCTTCAATTGAAAGTAATTCAATCATTTTCATTAGATCAAAGTGAAACACCCTTGAGAAGGGAAGAAAAATTAATGTTCTTCGAAATTCATGGCAAACAAACCGTTGATTTCGCATTCACTTTATGCTTTTGGAAGCCTTTTTGTTCAACTACTATACCAAATGGAAAGGAACTATTTCAGAATATTATTAAATCAAACATTCACAGATATTTAAATAGTAAAATATCGCATACAGTTCATTTAATTAATTTCTTCTCTTATTTGTTTGCTATGAGCAGCTTTCAGATATCACTGAATGGGAACTGTTACCCCTTTCAATGAAACAAGAGAATATTTATGAAGTTCAGAAAAGTAATTATCATTATGCCCCACCTCCCCCCTGGTTTTATTCAGAAAACGTAAGTTAGATAAAATGATTTTTTTCTAACTTTCAAAAAAGCACGTAGCGAAGACTGTGAGAGAATGGCTGTTGTATAATACACTTAAGCACCTACACTCCTCTTCTCAACCTCTAAACCTTAATTCACTTGAAAATCATGCAAAGCTTTTGACAATAACAATCAGGTATCAACGTACCACAACATCTAAGCAAGATCTCCGGGTCAGATTGACGGAGGAAAGCCTTTTCTGATGTAACTCAAAACCTGGTCAAATGCATGCCAAAGAGATTGGATGCAGTAACAAAAGCTCGAGGAGGAAAAAAACAACACATTTCTTTTTGTTCATGAATTACTTGTTACTTCAAATTAAATCATAATGGATAGTTAAAAACTTAACTATAAATCTTTACTTGTGTTTCAATATATTTCACTTCTCATATGTCATTTCGCAACCTTTACCTATGCGTTGGTATGTACTAGGTATATAAATACTTTTGACTCTCACTGAAAATCTTTTCTATATCGGGTCGAGAGAAGTCATTCGAAAGTTTTAGCGCTATATGTACCTATGTTATGCCTGAAGTATGTGAACATGCGTTTAGAGCAAAGGCCTGAAACAGCCTGTTGAAGTCTAACAAGACGAAACATGTTCAACGTAACATTAGTAGACCATGAACTCAGCGCTTCGTAGGTTTTGAGAAATATCATGTAGGAATCGCATGAGGAATTGAACCCTAACTATGTTAAAATAAAGGGTGTTTTATAAGTAAATATTTATACAAAATAAGAGTGTTTTATGACATAAGGGAAATATATTTTGATTGGTATGAAAAAGGTTTTGTTAAGAAGACAATTTTTTAACCATTTTTAAGTGACTATGACATAGGCATGTAGTGCCACGACTAGCACGGATAAAGTCTAAACGATTGGGGCCATATCTCGTCAATTACATGGCGAATGCTGTCTATCAAAAAGTCAAGCGTCTCAAACTTATCGGCGTAGTCAAGGGACCCCACAGGAAAAAGTCACACGATGTCTAATCACAAGATCTTGCAGGTCAGTTCACAGCCCTAAAAAGAAACTTTATGCGTTCGTCAAATGCTTCTTTGAATAAGTTAATAGTTGCACGAGTGGTATGGCATGGCGGACCATCTTATTGAGACGGGAGATCCCCTGCGTTACTAAGAGTACGATTTCAGAATTAGGAAGTCATTGATAATGGCTCTTTGGCGGTCACCATTGACTGTAATGCTATTCCCCACAGCATTTGTGAAGACAAATGGACCAATAATTCCGCGGGCCCGTAAAGCACACAAAACAGTGCCTTTCTTTGGATGTAATGGCGCCTGTAGACTCTCGCGCGAGTGTCTCGCCATTCCTCGCGCGTGGGCTCTCGCACAATTTACCGACTCGGAATGGAGAGCTGTCGAGGCGAGGCGACGCGAGGCGAGACATAACGAGACAAAGCGAGGGAACCATGTACACTCTCACACTCGTCATGCCTCGCTGTGCCTCGACGAGAGTGTACAGGCGGCATAACGGTTTTTGCACAACCTGTAGTTGTTCATAACGACAAACGTATCAGTTTTGTTTATTGACGAAGCCATTCAGCTAGAAATGAGCCTAATTGCCAAAACATCGCCGATTTTCTTATGAATTTAGTTTATTCAGTAGTCGTTCGACTTCAATCTTGCACAAGTTGGACTTTTTTGCCCGCAAATCAAGAACGTTCCGGGAAATCCTCCCTGATTGGATGCCGACAAGTTTCATTCTTGAACCCGATTTCGAATGGACTCAATTCAGTCTTCATCGATACATCTGCCATGGTTTCTTCGTTTCGCACTTGACGACGTGTGGGTGGATGCGAATTATCAATGCGAGTAAGTTTTGAAAACGATCCATGATACGGAAACCATCCATGTTTAATGGAATTAATTGTTCTGATGAATGATTATTTCGGCCACAAAAATGACAAAGTGAGAATGAGTTTCTCGAACAGAACCGTTTTTTTCGAAATAAATCTGCACTATTCGTACACGTTGCTGAGGCGTCAACCTATTAAACTTTTTATGATAAAGCGACAAAACAAGCTTTTCGCAAATTGCATGACAGCTGTCGCACCATTCGAAGTATTCTAAATTATTGCTTTATATATAATAAAAAAAATGAAAGTCCTATATCATCAATAGAACACTGTTTATAAGGCATTGGTTTGCGAAAACTCTTTCCTTTATACTTTATTTTGGAGTTTTGACTTAATTCTTACCATTTTGCAAAAACTTACTTTTGTAAATGTTATATGAATTGGTTCTGAAAAACTCCCAGTTGTTATGTAAGCTCGGCTTTGATGGAAACGCTTAAGTGATACGCCTAGAGGCAAATGGTATTGTGACAGGACTTAATTATTAATTAAAATAAATGCGAATCTAATATATTTATAGCATCCGGAAACTCATCTAATAATATTTCTATATTAATGTAATAATTCTATTTTCCAGTTAACAAGTTAATAAAGATTAATTCAATCAACCAGTGAAAAATTCAAGGTTCAAATCTTGGATGAATCGATGAAAAATGCATTAAATAATTATAAATTCGATTCCTCGAAATTGAATGCAATTTGAATTGTTTTTTTTTTTTATTATTACTCCTCTGTAGTTTGGTAACATGATTAGCGAAATCATATTAGATGAATGGGTACAATACAGTTATGTATAGATATAAGTTGTATATAAATAAGTTTTTTTTCTTTGCATCTACTTACTGGCAAAGCCGCGTTGAAAGGATTTTTCAATGGAAACCGCTTCAACCACTGCAATGGATTACATGCTTTGTATCAGGGGTAAGGACATTTCAAAGCAAAAATTGAAGTACATCGTTTGCTGGTGGCACGACGTTGGAAGTGACAGGACTTTAAACTGCTTTCCAATCTCGCAGGAAGCTTATTTAGAAGAACTGAAAGATTTAATAAGAATTTCACAAGCAACCAACTCTGATGCTGAGCAATCTCCATAAGATAATCTGATAGACATTAATCTTAATCACGTTACTTAGTCCAACAGGAAACATTTGGACAGTCGATATTGAACTGATAAATGAGTTTTGGTTAAAATCGCCAAAATATTTTTATATTTATTGAAAAAAGTCATGCTCGATGAGCCATGTTATTAACTTTTTTTAACTTTGCAAAAACGATTTACTATAATTTATTCAATTTCAATATGTTGTCAGACAATTATGAATTCAGGGGCCGTTGGTCTAGCGCGCGAAATTTTTCAGGATTTTTAAGGGGTAAAATTACTAAAACAATAGAGATAGAATTATGTGTATTTAGTAATCAACTTCAAAACTCGAAAATTACTTAATATAAAAAATAATTAATTAAGAATCGATGCGTCCCACAAGTGCCTTATAATGTTTACATCTGGAGACTGTGGTGGAATTTCCAACCTTGTTGGAGTATTGCAGAGTATCCTCAATTTTGTATTAATTGCTTTGTGTTTCGGGTTACTTTGTTGACTAAAAATGTAATCTACTGATAGGCCCATACATTTTACGCTTCTGTGAAAATGATTGGAAATTTACGAGTCATTCGCATTAGAGCTGATACAACCTCATTTCAGAAGTAACCCTGCTCCGTGTTTTACCGCAGGAATTCGATTTTTTTCCGTCCATTGCATAGTTTCCCTTCTTCCATTTTCTAATTATAGTGTCCAATTTAAATACACTTGAGAAGAAATATTTTTCACACAGACCAGGGAACGATTCCTGAAAATATTGCGAACTCTAGCCGTCCTTTCTTGTTGATTTTGCTGATGTACGATTTCTGATGTACTACAAGTTGCACGATTGTGATACCCAACTTCGCGAAAACTATCCCATACAATTTCAACAGAGACGAATTTCCCTACCTATTTCTTCACCTCAACAGCTTTTTTTGGGACACTAAGTCTCGGGTTTATCTTGTTTTTCCACACTGATATTTTTCTGATTTTCACTTCCAACTAGTTTTTACATTTGACCAGATCTCCGGTGCAATGCAAAAATTTGATATTAATTTTAATTTTAATAATAATTTTTTTATGATTGGGAGGTGAAGGCTTTTTACGCCCTGAGTGTCGGACTCCCAGTGGCAACCGAAACACTTCCCCTGTCACACCGAGAACCTAGCCTGGAACTGTTTGTTACATTACTTTAGACTAGGCCTCATTAATCATCACCTAGCGGTGCCTTCAACTCAAGGGAAATCCCTCGTTCAGCACGGATGGATGGAAAGGAAGACGATTGCACCGCCAAGCGACCCATGCTGCCCTTCTTCATAAGAAGAACCGTCCGTACGTAATGTGACACACAGTTCCAACTGTCTTATGACTTCATCATTTTCCCCGTTACGTTTTCTGAAGAGAGCGCGCCAACGGAATTTTTTTCTCCGAGCGATGCGAACGGAGTCCTGCCCATCTTCCACATGCAAAGAACGTGTGGCAGGCGTTTTAATTTAATATTGGAAATTCTAACTTAATCACGGAAAAGGGAAGCAGAAAATACTTTTCCGACACAAAGTATGTTTGTATTGCATTTGGACCTGAATCACTTTAGAAAGGTTTTTGGGCAAAAATGGGAAAAAATTTACGAACCCATATTGAATATCAATTATTTTGATTGAATTCTGTGTTTTTGCAAGTATGTACTAGAAAAAGTTACTCTATGGCTTACCAATCCATTTGACAGGACAGAAGGTAAAAAGGTGAGGTTAAAAGACGATTGATGCTCAATGAATTGAACTTTATGCTAGGTAAAATCCAGGTTCCAGGCTAGGTAAAATTACTAAAACAATAGAGATAGAATTATGTGTATTTAGTAATAAAAAAGACTATTAGTTTTTATGAGTGTTGCTTTCCTTGGAACCAACATGAATAAAAAAAATCGTTTTGGCTCGTTTTGCGCTTTTGTAATTCGGATACTAAACTTACGATTTTCTTCATTACATTTTCTACAAAAAAAAGTTACGAAAATGAATTTTCCTTGATTCTGACGAGAGCCTTTTGTTTATTGAATACAATATTCAAAATGAAATTTCTTCGCCTGTACAGTTTTTTGAAAGTAGAGGAAAATAAATTTTATAATGATTTTTGCTCATATTTTCGAAAAAATTTTGTACAAAAATATATTAAAATTTCAGTGGTAATGCTAGCGCCATAGAAAAACCATTCTCATGTGAATTTTCTTTTTCTATTTTTGCTTTTTCACGAGCGGTGCTGGTCTTTTTTGATATATGGACTACCGGTTTTTTCAGCTTGTGGGTCGAATGGTGATTATTGAAACGACACCCAAAAGAAATGGAAAGCCACGTTTTGCTCAAGATCCATCACCAGACAACGATAGTTTGTAAGCGAAATTTCCTTTTTATTTATTCATGTGTATTCTATCACAGCTTACTTAAAATTGACGTTGGGGTCGGTTTCTGCTGCTATTTTTTATCAATCATTTATTCAGAGTAATTTGTTTAACCACTCGTTGGAACTTGCTTACTGGCAAACTTTGGAATACCGTCAATATCATAATGAAAATTTGACAGTTCATATTCCAAAATATATATTTTCGAAGAATTGAAAAAAAAATCGAGTTTTTGGAAATGTTTGAACACCGGGTTTCTTTGATCAAGACAACCTTTTGATTTGGTGCTTGGACTACATGCATGGGAATTTAAATTGGAAATGTCAATTAGAGTACACTAAAGCAAAAATAACAATAAAAAATTAAGCTTATGATGAATTAGAACTACCAGCTTGTCAACTGTTTCAGCAGATTGAATTTCGTCAGCATTCACAATAAAATTATGTGGTTACATCCAATAAGGTTACATCCTTTACTTTGGTTACATCCAATAAGGGTGTAACCAAAGTTCAAAGGAAAGGAATAAGTGAGTATATTACACCATCGATCAAAAATTGTATTGAAAAATATTAATCAAAGCATTTGCAGTACAATATGTTTAGAGCTAATCAGGTTCGATCGGGTGATTTGGCAAATTAGTTGATTTCTTAATGGTCTTAAAATTTAAACAGGTTTCTAAAGATTTTTCTAATCCGTCATTAATTTGGAAAATTTTCGGGAGTGTCACTCTTTTATTGCTTTCAGTATCGAGAAGGAAAACTCAAATGATTTTCATCTATTTTTTTTTTGCTCAGAACATGAAGTAGCATGAAACTAGAAAGTTTTAAATATAATACGACACAAAATGTGATAAGAAGTACTAGTCCTAATAATTCTATATCTACTTTTCTATTCTCTATCTATGCTGCTATTATTATAACTACTTCTTCTGTTTCCGTGACTTTCATGTTCGGTCGTATGCATCACAGAATTTTTAAAAAATTCCTGTATGTAGACTTACCACAATACAGATATCATTGCCAGAAGTCATATATGACAGCTTGACTGGGTTTCATTCAGGGACATTATGTGGTTATTCTCCCACATCTGTTAGGAAAAATAAGTTTAGACTTTGCAAAATTAAGGCTAAATGACAAGACCGTAGCAATTTCATTAAATTTGAAGGTAGCAGAATATTTATAACTGCTGGGGTATAACAAAACATTCCTCACGCTTGGTGAAGAAAAGAACAACCAATCTCTTTTCCTTAAAAAACTACTAAGTATCAACGCAAAAAATCTTCCGTCTTGAAAAAGTTTTCAGATTAAGTTCAACAAAATAATTTTCACAACGAGTTTGATAATAAATTATGAAAATTTAAAAGGAACGTCTTTCTGTACCTCATATTTTTCAAAAATTTAATTTGGAAGAATAAAGTGTGTATAAATTATACCCAATTTTCATTCATTTATCCAATAATATTATATTGAATTTTATTCATTTTTTAACCTTATTATACCTTATATAGCAAATTAGAGCACTGAAATTGTTATTTCATACTTAAATATATTGTGTTTCTACAACTATTATATTTTTTGATAAAGAAGGTGGTATCCAGACTGAAAACAGTCAATATTGCTTATACATTAGTAGAGTCGAAATTATCTGCTATCTGGTTTTGCTAATAGGCACCAGGCTTTTTTTTGGAGCGAATCAGGCAACAAAAAAAAGACCGCAGCGGTGGTCTCTGCTATTAGTTATTTGATAGGCAATCCTTAGGCTCCAAGTCCAACAAAAATGTGACCCTTGATAATTGCAGCGTAGTCTATGCTCCTACAAAGTGAAATGATACTGAAAAGAAACAAGCATACATCTCTCACAGCTTTTATTTGGGAAAGGGATAGTATTTTATACTACTTTTCCTTTCATATCTCGGTCTGGCACAAATCACTGAATTCGCTGTGTGTTTTTGCCGCTGCTATAGCGTAAGGACATGAAACGAAAGGACTGTATGGCGACTTCTCACAGGGACAGTTAGATAAACATAAAGCACTGGAAAGTGTGCACAAAACAGGATATTCCTTGCATGAAAGATCGAATCATACAAGATAAACAGGAAAAAGTGCCAAAACAGGCTTTCCAATTTCTCCGCTTCAAGCACAGAATGCGTTTGTGAGGTTCATAGCTTCCATATGACAAGCTTTTAGCACAACCCCAACGTGGCCCCTTTCATTTCCTCAACGAGTTTTTGTCAGCAGTGATCCTTGTTTTAATTGATCAACTTATAGAGAAATTTTCCAGCCGACTTTGCCAGTATGTAGTATGCCAGTATTCTGGACTATGATTCCCCTCGACTCCTTGAACGTTGGGTGATTCTGCGAAGTTTCTGATATTCTCTTCAATTTTTATGATTTCTGCCGACCACAAATACACAGCAGGCTTATCATGTTGTGGCCGTCACTATAGAGATGTCAAATGTAGACTTGATGAGACTCATGGTGGAGTTCACTATGAGTCACAAGTTCAGTTGAGGATACCATAGTTACTGTCGTGGTCTATTTTAAAGTTTCACCAACCATGAAAAATCCAGTGAACTTGTAGACATCCCTTTTAGCAATATTCTACCATACGGCTGCAGGTGGAGCAACAAACTCGCGAGTTTTGAGTGCAGTCTACTGGTGATCACTCGCCGAGTAATCCTCCAGTAACCTTGACTTGTATATCATATGCACTAGGAACTTCGTTTTCCTCTGGAATCTAGATGAGGCATTCCCCATTCAATTGCCTTGCCGTTAAAATCACCACCAACAAGTGTTCGACTTTCCGTGCTGAAGACATTTTCTTCCAGTTCATCGAGCTTGCTTTGAAAGGATAAACTTTGTTCATTTGGTGTGAGATAGATAGTTATAAACATCATATATGCACATTTGATAAGCACAAAGCCATTTCCGAAGAAGCAAGTCCAAACTCGGAACAGAGCACTATCACGCACTGGCAGTGAGGCGGTGTAACATCACTCCCAGTACTATCCAGCTTTCTCGCAGTTGTGATGTTGTCCAGATAAGAACAGCAGGTTGGTTTTTTTTCTCTCTCGCAATCAGAACAAACAAGATCAGTTCAGTTGCTCTACGATGTCATTGTACACCGCCAATGAAGTCCTTGGTGCTACTATAAAACAAGCCTTTGTTCTTGCAATCAGCTGCTAGTTCCTAGAGGAGGCCACCTGTTCCGGCCACTCGTCTGTACACAGGCTTCTGTTTTTTGGACTCTACATTTTACGTTTTTCATTGTGGTCTTCAATGTAAGTCCTTCTATCTGGCGGCTTAATCAGTAGAGCATTCTTACTCTGCTTGTGCTTAGTCTCTATAGGTGTCTCGCAGAGTTTTGTGCATTCGTACTTTTAGGGCATGTGTTTGATATTATCTTCTGCCATCACATGCTGCGGCTCCTTCGCAGTCTTCTGATGCGCTTTGGAGCATACCAGTTGGAAGTTAGCATATTTTCTTCCCTTGATTGGAGTCTGCTGTCTCGAGCCGCTTCGCCTTTTTTCTGATATTCGGTTTTTCTTATATTCTGAGCTACATGGCGAGTAGAAGAATATGTAATATGTTCGAGAAGTAATATGTTCGATGCTGGGAGACTTTTTGAAACTCTTTCAGCCCACTAACTGCCCTTATCTGCCTGCAGACTTCCTCCCTGCCGCATCCCAACTATTCTCGACGTTTGCGTCCAGCTACTCAGCGCCACTTTGCCGCAGAAATTATATAGTACAGCTTTGGAACTAAGTAACTTATTTGATGATAGCGGACTTATATGAGCAAGTTAAAATCAAGAATGTATATTTGCAATAAAATCAATATTTTGTTTTCTAAAATTTTGTACATTATGGTAAATTTTGCTGCGCTACGCTTCAAAAGAGACTGAGCTCAGCTTAGAAAAACTTTTCCTCCAGATTTAGATTTGTTTATTCGTGAGCATAAATCTCTCACTATACAGTGCGTGCTATGTTTGCATACCGACGCATAAACCCCCTCTTCGCTCTTTTCAAGTGGTGGCGGAAGTGCTCGGACTGCCGTAAGCAAACTTCTAGCGTTCTCTTCCAATAAAACCCGCTAACATTTCCTTTATCTATCTTAAGAATTTTACTATATTTAGATTTGATGTCTTGCACCACTTCAACAGGAAACATCGGAGAAACCGGCATGTTTCAAAAAGTAGCTCTGAAATAACTTAATTCCCC
Source organism: Stratiomys singularior (assembly GCA_954870665.1). Classification (NCBI taxonomy): domain Eukaryota; kingdom Metazoa; phylum Arthropoda; class Insecta; order Diptera; family Stratiomyidae; genus Stratiomys; species Stratiomys singularior. The sequence continues at coordinate 76,484,577 of OX940877.1, read as the reverse complement.
GAAACCACTGATAAACTTTAATGTCCCATAAGAGGAGGCATCCAAGAGAGATGCTACAATTACCATGTCCCAGGATAGACCTTCAGTTTCCTGTGACAAATTCTTCTTCACTTTCCCAGGACAGCTGGTCTCAGCTGAAGTTATCAGCCCGTTGTCAACAAGGGGTTGTTTGGTGTCTGATTATCAATGTCCTAGGGAAAGTACTCTGATGGATGATGATTTCACGCACTCACACCTTCGATACACTTATTTTAGGTTTTATACCATTGCCTCGAACATCAACAGCCAGTTGTCTTCTCTCAGCTCTGTATTGGTTTGGTTACTTTTTGCAGAAGTTTTGGCCTCCGGCCGGACAAGCTTGTCTCAATGGTTTGTTCACATGTAGCTGATGATTCTTCAGCGGCGTAGTGTTCCACCACTAAAAAATGCTTTGGGGACTCATCCTCAGCCTGATTGCTGGAAAGAAGACCGCATGAGTTTACAGCTCTCTTACACGTAGGTGTGTACCAGGTGTACGCATAAGTTTTTTCTGCGAAACTTTTTTTTCTAGGGAAAACATTTTTATTTCAAAATATTGGCCATCAGCTTCTACATATTTCGTCCATCTTTTTGGTAATTAATGAATACCATGCAAAAAAACTGCTTGTCTTTTGCGGTAATCCTTTCGCCGAGACACTTACCAACTGTCTCGAAATCGTTAAAATGCTGCTCTGCGAATGCATGCCCCATTGATGCAAAGTTTTTATAGTCAGATGGTGCCAATTCTAGGAAGTACGGCGGGTACAGAAGAATGTCCGATTCAAGCGATTCCACTGTGTATGTCACTAGTTTTGTTGTGTGTGATAGCGCGTTGTTGTATAACAAAATCACTTGGGTATTTCTTTTGGCTCATTCCGGTCGTTTTTCCATTGATGTGTAATTTAAATTTATCATTTGATGACAATAGCGTTGTGAATTAATGGTTCCGCCAGACTTTGAGAGTTCATAATACATAATAAAACGGTCCCACTTGACACAAAACATGGTCTTCTTGTCGAAGCGATTTTACGTTGTTGTTAAAGGACTGGCTTCGCCAGGTGAAAACCATGATTTTTAGCTATCACGTTTTTAAAATTGATCAAATATTCGTCACCCGTCACAATTTGATGTAAAAGTGATTTCCTATCGTGGCGCCAAAGCAGCATATTAGAAGTGATTTTGCGACTTTCCATCTGATGTTCATTCAAATCGTGTGCGACCAATTTACCTAGTTTATTGATCTTATCCATTGCTCGTAAACGTCTGATGATCGATTTAATGCTTTTGCTCATTGCCATTTACTTTGAGTTCAATTCCTTCTCTTCGCATTTTTGTGGTCTACCAGAGCGCTCACTGTCTTTCACATTGTAAACACCACTTTTGAATTGTCGAAACCATGTCTAACATGTCTTAATCGATGAAGTGTGACCATCATATGTTTTTACCAGACATGGGTGACTTTCAAAAGTAATGCGTGCCGCAAATGCTCATTTTCAGGCACAAAATTCGACATGGTTAATCAAAACGATAAATCAAACACATCTTGTGTGTGTTTGTAGCTATATGTCAGCTATATGTTTTATAGCTGACATATAGCTACACTATATAGCTACACGCTGACATATATATACTGGCACCATCTTTTAGTAAAACCGGAAAAATTTGTGCATAAACCTGGTATACCCGCGGACCAAGTTATTATTTTTTGTTTCGATATACATCATAATTGTTGAATTGATATCGATTGGTTAATCAATTGTTCATCTTAATAACTACAAGTTGCTCAATCACCAGCTCATCTGACTCATTAAATTATTTTCCTTCACACAAAGGCATAACGTAAATCTTCACGGATGTTTTAATGTGAGTTGATTTTGTAACTATGGTTAAAAGCAGCAAAGCAAAAATGTCGTAAATAATTAGTTTACTCGAAGTTTCGTCTATAGAAATAGGCTCCATACATTACTTTAAGCTCCGTATTCTTTTCCCTGCAAATATTTAACACGAAGGTCCTTCCATGTGATCTATAAATAACTTGAGAAAAAAAGACGTATTCCCAAAGTAGCAAGCCATGGAATTCTGGTTTGATTGGCGTATATCTACGTGATAAACTTCTAGAGGAAAATATTCAATGTTTCTACCATTTCACTGTTTATTATATCAACTTTATTAGTCCCTTTCGGTATTTTATGAGTTGAAGGAAACATTTATCAGATAAACGTGTGTGGAACCATTAATAATGTAACAAAGTTGGACTGACCTGAATAATTTGAAAAGTGTTAAGATTTGTTCCAGCATATAAATATAACCTAACATTTTCTCAGTATCCTTTTTCTTCCTACAGTACGAAGCAACGTCTTAAAGCGATTGATTAGGTTCTTGTGTTGACATGAGCATTTAACATATGTGCATATATCTTAGATCGTTTTGCTGAGGCTTAAACATTTATTAGAGTATTTCATACATATTGAGCGAATAATCATAATTTTCTCTAAGTAAGTGCTTTTGCTTTCGGAATTTTCTTGTTTCGGCGATTTAGCGCGAAGTGGGCATGCTTGCTTTCTGAAAACAGGCATCAAAGATAAAATATGAAGACTCTATTTTATACCCAAACTTCAGACTTGTTTATTTGAGATTGTAATTAAAAAATCCTCAGTTAAGATGCTATTACCATCAAAAATCAGTTATTTATCCTTGGGCTTGTTTCGATTAATCAATGTGAAACAGGAGAGTTTAATTTCACTGGGGAGTCTTTGCTTATTCACAACATTTTGAAGTAGTTGTCTTTGCTGCAGCAACGTTATCCTCCAGCTCGCTGAGCTAAGCAAATAAAGGATGTTGGCAAACGTCAAAGAGATTTTTTATCAGTTTTGTATCTCGAATTTTAAGCATTTCATCTAAATAAAACGCTCGTGGTTAATGATGAATGTCGTGTTGCAGAATTTATATATGAGATTTCATATTCTATACAGAAATATTTCCTTGAGATTTGTACAGGTTGATGATATCGTTCCATATTTTTATTTGAAAATGAAATTGGAAAAGCGGATCGGAATATCATAAAATCAGTGAATATTGCGGTATGAGGTTAAGAGCTATGCATGAATTGGAACAAGGATCAGCTGAATATAAATTTCAAAATTTAATGGGTTCGCATGAAAAGAGTGGATGGAGTAATTAACAGGATGTTTATTTATAAAGATTTATGAGTTATGTGTGTGATATGGGTTCAGCTTTATGTCTCTAAATATTTTCCTCTTAGGTTTGCTTAACAAACTGACGAATGATTTTCGTGTTGGGAGTGGAAATTCCTTCAGTTTATTTTCAAGCGGCAGCTCCGGCTTTTCTGAATGTTTCAAAGTGGGCTGAACATTCTTTTTGTTAAACTCCTGGTTTCATAAAAAAATCTTGTCTTTTCACAGTGTTTAATATCTCAAAAGATTTCTTAAGTAAGAAGTATTTGCGTGAAGTTTTAATTTCTGCTTCAATTCAAAGAAAAGCACATTTCAAGAGTTTTGAACTCTTATTCGCAATTTATGGTGAGAAAATCCCCACCGATGAATCATGTGGGGACATTCACTCATGTTTTTAGAATGGTGATTTATGTGATGTGGATGACCCTACTCGAAGCAGATAAAATTTTCGCGAGCAAGGGATTGGAGGCGTTTTCGATAAAGATTCATATCAAATGCAAAGGAATCTGTCAGGTACTACGGAAACATGAAAAAGATTGAAATGCTAGGCTTTTGACTTTTTCATGAATTGAAACAGCGAGACCTTGAAAGCGATTATTCTTTTTCAACTGCCTGATAGGTAGTAAAATAGACTAATTTATATGCTTCTATCAGAGGGTTTGAGATTATTGATAAATTGCATTGATAATATTGAAAATTGTCTTAAAAACTAACAAATTTGCTTATTGTCATTGTCGTAAACATTGAGTTGGAGGCAATCAAATCAGGTCATAATCTCTTCAACGATTAACTTATTAAATAGAGCGACTCAGTATTATCAATATAGTTCTAACTGATTTTCATTCCAACGTGACATTTTCATCAAAATACTGAAGAATCTGATTCAGATCCACACTTCTAGATAAATAAGTAACGATTGACTCTACTTGTAATCATTGAAAACATAGCAAGTTTTAGTCTCGAGAATAAAAACCCAACCTAAAGCTATGTGGTAGATGATAATGTTTATAATTATTTATTTTTTAGTTGATCTTTCGTAGGGAGGTGAGGAGTATTTACGCCCTGAATGTCTCCTTATGGCACTTACCCTTCTGTACTACCAACTAAACATCTCCCTTTTTGTCGGAGTATTTAGTTTGCCCCAGTACTATGGGTGAAGCCTGCCTACTCTAAGACTTATGACAACTTTGGGTTATAGGAATTCATTCTTTAGAGGAAGGTCAAACAGGAGGAGGGAGGATTGTAAGAGAAAAGATTTATCCCTCGTCGCTACCGGCCAATCATGTTTATTATGATTGCTCGAGCATAATGTACCATCTGTTTTAACTTGTCAGCGGATTTCCGCATCTCTTCGATGAGGCTATCCAGAAGGAGCTCTACAACATTTCCAGCAAAATTTCCGCTTAGCCTACTCCATCTTCTACATAGAAATAAAATATTGCAGGCGTCAACTTTCTCTCTAATACAGAACATACCATCGGGAGACCGTAACAAATCAATCTTATACAGATAAAACTGACAACAGTAATGTCCACTCTATATCTATCTCAGGAAGAAGTGGGTTTCACAATTCTTTCAAACAAGCCTTTCAAACATTTAATGCGTCGCACGGTTCATCTCCCTTATTGCTCGCACTCTCCAGATTGTTGACAATCGTTGAGAGTACGTCATTCTTCATCGCTAGCGACTGATTCGTTGCCATCCAAGTGTCTTTGAAGTAATATTTTTTTACTATTTTTAGCAAGGAGGACGATGGGTATCGTCCCTGCAATTATCAACACTGCTGGCTCAGAAATTTTTCGGTACTCTGATTTAATTGATGTCGATGCGTTTTCGCTGCAACTCTCCATTGAGAGCTATTCTCTATATAGAAGCGTAGATTAGATTAGCGTAGATTTCATCGAGAGCCACTATGTTGTCAGACTTAGTCCCTCAACATTGGCCACTATTGCGACCTTATCTGACATTACCATTATTTGACCCGAGTAACACAACATAGAGTCTATTAGAAAGTCCAGGTGCTTAATTGGTAGTTTTGACTCTACTAATGGATCCTCGGCACAGAGCGTTAATACTCTCGGGATCCTCGTTTTTGTTTTAGGGTAACAACATCAGTTTTCTATAGTGCTAAGCAAAGTGCATGAGTGATGTGAACGCAACACCCTAGTCGCTCCATAGCCGCATACTCAACTGTGTGCGCAGCGATCAGTGCTTCAAGTTTATCCACATACCTGATAAGTTGTCATTTATCCGGCTGTTAAACTCTGAGCTGTGCGTTAGAGGGGATATTGTAAGTCTGGACCGAGGATGGAGCCTTGCAACGCATTTGATGTGACTGGTATCCTCCAGGTCATCGGGGCATCCGAATATCCGTTCAACTAGCGGAGTTGAATGCATTACCGATGTCCAGCATTTCTAAAAGGACTACCCGTCAGCCAATTTCCGGCCATATTTAATATGCGTGGCTGGCAGTGTGCTGACGGCGACTTGAATTACCCTGCCAATTCAATTGACAATCTTGCTATCTCCCATTGCTCGAAGAACCGCCCTTTGTAAGGAATTTCTAAAAGCACTGAGCAGCAAATAGAATTGTTTGCAATTGTTCAGTGCAAACGCAATAAAACAATTGGCCAGAAAAGCTCGGCCAGAATACCATATTGTCCAGTAAAATTCTTCGATTTAATGGAAAGTACTGCTAATTCAAGTTTTTTCTCGTAAAAAGTGTATACTGGTCACTAAACTTTCCTTGTAGGCAGGTTCAACGCAGATGAAATGTTTTGGAAAAGAGAGTCCGTACTATCTAGTCCACCTTGTCGGCTTCGTGTCTGCATGACATCTGTAGTGCACCGAGCTGCCACATAACTAGCTTATAGCACAGGCCATAAGAGTATCTGTTGACTTTTTTGGCAAGGATTTGCTAACAGTAGGCTTTAATTCTGTTGATCGTACGTAAAGACATTTCCTGGCGGACTGAGATCCTGCCATCATCACGCATGCCTCATATTGTCTCTGTACACGTCGAGATTCGCATCGGAATTATCGATAATCCTTGCGTTTTTTCAATTAACCACCAGTCCCCCAGAGACCTGCCGTGTTCAGGTCTCTGGCGGGACAAAGGTCACTTACAAGCATATTTGATGGTTCTCATTGTAGAGTTTATTGTAACTTCAGCAGCCAGTCGTGTGATCTCCACAAAAACCAAATTCAGATGCACATCTCGTGAACGTGTCTTCTCGAATGTGAACTTCTTTACCTTAATTTTGCCAGTCTTCCACAGAAGACGATTTCCTGATGATTACTGACCGAATAGTCATCTATAACTTTCCAACTGCATGTCCTTGAGAAAATGGACTCCAAGGCGAATAATAATATATTATATTGGGGGGATTGTGAGATATTACGCGCGCATCCCAAGCAGCGGAATGTGGGGGTGTTACCAACATTAACCATGACTAGTCTCACTGCAGCTGTTATATTCAGAATTCCTTTCCCCATTGGATCTGGCAGATACATGCCCCATTCAATACCTTAATTATATGATCCTCTGTGTTGGAATCAGCATCCTCAAAAGAGTTGAGCTTAAACAAGAAAGCTTATAATTTGTTATTACAGTGTCAGATACACACTAAAGAATGTACTACTTGACCAACGAATCCAAACCCGCAGCTCTTAACTTATAGGTGTTTACTGTTTCAAAGCCTTCTTCATTAGGGATAACATGCTGATGAATTTTTTTCTCGGTGTTGTTCGCTAAGCAGGCTGGAAAAGAGACAATAGGCTGGCTCTCATATCCCTCGGAAACTGACCGAGCGTTTAAGTTTCCATTCAATTTTATCTACAGGACACCAATCGATGCAGCACTGCATTGGCTTTAGAAAGGGCTTTTTTGGAAATTTACATAGCCTTTAAATAAATTTCAGATCATCGGAACCGGGGTCATCATTCTCGGTCAGAATGTAATGTGGCTCTCCTGTGCATTTGATTCCGTTATACTGTGCATTGCCGCAGAAACCCATTGCAGCCTTGTGAAATAGCGTAGCGGAAATGTTCTGCGTTGCATTGTACAGACTATCCAACCTATTTTTGTATTTACCTATGTTGAAAAGTTAATCGGCTTATTTTCAAAGCTTAGTCTGATTTCAATCCCATTACCTCAGAGGAACACTCTTGATACAGGAGAACCCCTCTTTTACCTCAGTCATCTGCGTAACGTAACCAATGTCTCTAATGTTGCGTGTAAATTAGCTGAAGTGCGGCCATCGTTGCCTTTCTTTTTAATAGCATCAAGAAATGAGTCGTTATTGATTGCCTCAAGCCCCAAACCTACAATGAGGTCACCGGGTTGGATCAACCGAACTGTTCTAAATGTAGTTTGAGTATCATCGGGTTTCCCAGCCTATTGTTTTCTTGCAAAACTTCTGTGTTTTACTATTCTGATTGCCCAGCTCTGCATATTTGACAAATGCGGCGTGGGTTAAATCATGGTTCTTGCTTCTAGTTCAGTTTTTTTAGCGGTTATCAGATGAAGAGAAGAAGATCATTAGCCGCTTTTGCGAAGACGAGCCTTTTGGCCTTTTTCGGCTCTGAATCTGTCTTCTACTAAGCCTGTTTTTTTGCTACTATTTCTCGATTTTCTTGGATTGGGCTCCTGGCAGATCTTCTGATAATGCTATGTGCAGGAATTATTTGCTTTTGTACGGAAATAGTCACCGTTTGTTCATCATCTTCTTTTAACCACTTGCGTCTGAATTGTACGATTAGCTATTACAGCTCTATTATACCGTCCCTTATGTCCATTTTTTTGTTTTTCTGAACATTGCAGCAAGGTTTGATCTTCTTTGCTATTTTTCCTGTCGCTTGCATATGGTCTTTTCAATCTTCTTCATGGCGGTCCAGTGCAATTGAATTGTCCAGCGCCTCGTTTTGAGGCGACTTTTTGCTGTTTGCGTCTACATTTAGAGCTCTACGGCTACGGAGCTTTACGGCTCGCACCGTATTTGCTTTCAATATCATCGATCGGGTAATCGGGGTTCGCCTCAACCGAGTCCATACCACTAACACAATGGTGGAAGTTTGGACGTACTCTAAGGCCTGCCGTTAAAACGTCAAGGTTCAAGCCGATGGAAACGGAAAAATACTTATATTAGAGCTGTTCGTCACCATTATATTGGAGCTGTTCAGTGTTTCATCTCCATGGTTTTTGGTTTTACACATCCATTGAGGTATAAGATGTTATACCTCTATGAAGATATGCGCCGATTGGGTTTCGTTAATCGGGTCATTGACCCGAGTTATTACAGAGTTGTCAACCGCAAAGGAGCCTTTGCGGAACCTCAAAGTTATCAGGAGCGTTATGTTTGCACTCCAAGAGAAAACTAGCTTCCAAGATACTCCGGTTGACCACCATTTCCAAGAGTTAGACAAGTGCTCGTCGCTTCATTTCATGAATTGGATTTTAAATTGTATGTTTGACATCTTATTACAGTAAGTATATAATTATCGAATTTCAATTGAAAATTTTATACCCGTTTTGCATTATTTTCACCGCTAATTAATTTCTTTGAATTATTTATAAAAAATAGGAAGATTTTTAAAAAGCATATTTTACAGATTGCACCGCATTCTGTTACAACATTCAGATGCAAATTTTTTCGTTGATTTGTTAACTTGACGGATCTGGAATAAATAAAGAACTATCCACATGTTGAGATATTTCTAAATTCAATTCCCATCGAATTTCGAGAATTTCCCTTTGCCTTAAGCTAAATTTTCCTGCTGTGCAAACCATTTGCGATGTTTAAATACACATATAGACATTTGTATTAACTATGAATAGTAACATAACTCTACCTGAATTCCCTTCCATTTACTTCATCATTTTCATTTATCATCATCTTTAATTACAGCTCTGGCATAAGCCCCTTGAGGTAACTCTTGGAAATAAAGAGTCATCCCGCCATAATCGATGATGACATTCGGATAATGCTCACCTAAAAGTGATAGTCAAAGTCAATTTAGAGGCAGCAAATTCGTTGGCACTGTTCCAACTAACCTAAATGCAATTATGACTAACATTTTCCTTTTTCTACCAGTACCAGAACCACCCCTACAGATTCGGAGTAATTAGCATCGGGGCAAAATTTTGTTACTTTTCGTTTGGAGGTGGCGTATTTATAATAGGATTCTTGAGATTCTGTTTTATTTGATTATACAATCTGGATACTGCTTAATCAATTACAACCGAAATTCAGTACGTACTCATTATCTCGTGAAGGTATTATTTTCAATATCGTGTTTGCGAAAATTATTTGATCTCCGAGTTATTATGGAGCTGTTACAACTAATTTTTAACTCATGGGTTTTTCTTTGAGCATCTTTTTATTGCATTAATCACTTGATTTTTAGGTTGATTATCAAAGCTTTCGTTCTTCACTGAAGGAAATAAATGATTTTTGTTAATGTTATAGTGTAAATTTATGTTTGACTCAACATGACTTAAAGTGTTTTGAAACAGGACACCCACCTGCTTCCGTAAACGGCGAGCCTATAAATAAGGACCCTTAAGACCGGCAAAACTCAAAACGGAACAGAAGATGGGTTACCATCGTAACGGATCTGTAGATTAAACTATGAAAGGGGAACGACGGAAGGTTCCGAGGACAGAAGAAAAGAGGGGCCATATTGTTATTAAGGAGGCATAACAAATTTAAAAATACAGAGCAGACAACAGCTTATCATAAATATAAATTGAACTACATCTAATAAAAGATGAAAAAGGCAATATCTTGAAGAAAAGGCCAAAATTGAGTAAGCTGGAGTGGTGTTAACACAGAGCTTGCTCGAAAAATTACACTTCACCAAATAGACTTTAACAGGAGTTTTTCAGAACGCGAGCAAAGGTTGATATAGTCGCAAGCGTATGCTCTTAACGAACCGGAAAGTTCTTACGCAAACGGAACGTGAAAAGCGTACGCATTTCTACCTCCGATTACACTATTCTACAACGGTTCTCCCACCTAAGCAATTTATATTGTTTTTGTTAGGTATCCGTAGACCTTACCATAAAAATGAAAAGCTGAAAACTTTCGCCAAATGTACCTGTGTGGCACATTACTCTCGGGCAATACTTACTGCCAAAAAATGTACCATGGATAACCTTGGGCGCGGGATCTAGGGGGGTCTCCTTTCCAGCACTCCTCCACCATCCTGCCCCCTCCCGCTGGGGGGAGATTTCTCTAGGCTGACGGCGGTCTAGGGCGAAGTAAAAAGAGGCCTAGCCCGAAGTAATGTGTCAAACGGTTCCAGGCTAGAGTCTGTTGACAGCGGGGTGTTTAGTGGGTAGTCTGGTAGCATGCGCTCCTAGGAGTCCCACACTCTGGGCGTAAATTGCTTTCACCCCCAACCCAAAAAAAACCATAAAAATGATAATACTTATCTTATAAATTAAAAATTACTTAATTATTAAAAAATAAATAAATTAAAATTACTTATAAATGATATACTTATCAGCTCCCGTTATCAAAATAACTGACTTGTTTGAATTCTCCGTGTTTAAACTTTTGTTCTCTACAATACTTTACAGAGTAAGCAAACTAATGAAACAAGCTACAAAAATGCCACGCAGTTGCATAACTTCTCCCAATCAGTTTTGTGACGTGTGTGGAAAGTTCACAACCGATGGCTAAAAAATGTCTATCACTGTGTATATTGAAGACTGTTATTTCAACTATTTTGAAATTAGAGAGAACCTAAGCACAAGAACCTAACCGATTGGTCTCATAAATAAATTGAGATACTGCCTTTTACGAAAGCGATCATTTGGCTTTAACCAAAAGATCACATTACTGACTGCTTTTTTTATCTCACTGATCTCAAAGGGCAAAACAGGAAAAGGAAACATACTTTATAGTATCCCGACGTATAGTATCCCGTTCGGTTGACAAACCCGTTTACCGTTACGAGAATTTGCAAGCGCATTAATCACTGGACAATGAGATCAGACAGCTCGGAAGATTCGTTCTCTGATCCTGAGTTTCACGAGCCTTCTACTAGCAATGCTACAGTCCTAGTGAATCAAAAACGACTCGATGAATAAAAAGGCCGAACTTCTAGGATCACGACTTAAACAGTGGAATTATTTCGAATGTTATATGTAAATATCGCAAACGTCACAGTTTCGTTCTTGATTATTTTTCGAAAAAGGAAAGCCTAGTGTTTTGTGATGATAACGGCCTGTTGGTTTTTCCTAAATAAATAAATTTCCTAAATAGCCCCCCCCCCCAAACAGGGGGGGGGGGCAGGGAGGTGAAGGCTATTTACGCCCTGAGTGTCAGACTCCCAGTGTCACAACGAACCGACTGGACTACCGACTAAACACCTTCCCTGTCAACCAGAGCACCTAGCCTGGAACCGTTTGACACATTACTTCGGGCAAGGCCTCCCAATTTAACGTCTTTTGGCGCCTTCGGGTTACAGGGATTCCTTCTCCAGAGGGATGGGAAAGAGGAGGAGGATTGATAGAGAAGGAAACTCTCGTCCCTCGACGCCTCCAGCCGAACAAGTATCCCATTTTTCATTACTAGAATCGCCCGAGCATAATGTGCCACTTGATTCCATTTGTCAACTGATTTCAGCATCCCTTCGGAAAGGCTGTCTGGATGGAGCTCTCCCACTTTTTCGGCAAGATCACCGCGCTGTTTGTGCATCAAAAGAAAGTATGACAGCCGTCAATCTTCACACCAATGCAGAATATGCAATATGGAGTCTTGTGCAGGTAAGACTTCAGGTAGAAGTCTGTCTCACCATGCGTTCGACTGAGCCAAGGTCTTAAGTCATTGATGAGCCGCGCGGTCCATTTACTTTTAGCCCACATTCCCCTGACTGTTGCCATTCGTCGAGAGTGCATCGTCTTCTATCGCGAGCAACTTTTTCTTTATTACCCTTGTGCCTTCGGAGGTAAATTCTTTTACGCTCTCTAGCAAGAACAGCGATGGGTATCACCCCTGCAATTACCAACTTCGCTGACTCAAAGAGGGTGCGGTATGCTGATGCGATCCGCAGTGCTCCTTGTCTCTGCACCTGTGCCAGCCGTTTTCGGTGCAGTTCCTTGTTGAGAGCTTCACTCCATATCTGTGCTCCATATAAAAGCGTAGATTGCACTACACTCATCAGAAGTCGCCTTTTTTTGGAGCTCCTCCATGATTGGCCATTTGTCGACTTGTTGCCAAGACCCCTGCTGCGGCCTTGTTTGCCGTTGCCTTGATTTGCTCCGAGAAACTCAGTTTAGAGTCTATCAGCAAGCCCAGATACTTAACTGATAGTTTCGACTCTACTAATGCGTCCCCGACTCGGACCATTCTTACTCTGGAGACCCTATTTTTGGTCAAGATGACAATTTTGGTTTTCACTAACGCTATGTGAAACCCGTGAGTGGTCCTCCAGCTTCCCACCTGACACATTAGTACATTTAGACTTAATTGCGCTTGATCGAACGTGCGCCCAGCCACTAGTTCCGCAACATCATCTGCATAACCAATCAACCGCGTCTCTGCCGGCAGTTCAATTCTGAGCAATCCGTCGTAGGAGACGTTCCACAAGTCCGGACCGATAATGAAGCCTTAGGTCACACTTGGTGTGACTAACATCCAACGATGAACTTGCACCGTGTTGTAGATCAGGCTACAATCCTTCAGATAACTTCGGACTATCCGCATCAGGTATTCTGGTACTTGGAAAGAGTTTTCCAGGGCTTCCAGAATATCCGTCCACCTAGCGAAGTTGAAAGCATTCCTTATGTCCAGCGTCACTAGAAGGAATACCCGACGGTTGAACCGAATGCGTGCCTCCACCTGTTGGACCGCACTCACCACCCCCACGACTGCATCTATAGGGGAACGTCCCGTTCTGAAACCATACTGCCTTGGAGAAAGTTCCCCAGTGGCGTGTATAACGTCAGCGAGTCTTCTCTTTGTCAGTTTCTCGAGCACTTTCGCGGCCGTGTCTAGCATGGAAAACAGTCGGTATGCTGACGGCGACTCGGGATTTCCCTTTCCTTTTCTGATCACCGCTCAGGGAAAACGCCTTTCCGCAAGCAGGCATTAAACGCACTGAGCAGCAAGTCAGGGCAGAAGTGATAGGCCAGTTACATTACCTCGGCTGGAATACCGTCTGGGTTCGGAGCCTTCTTCGCCTTCATGGAGAGAACTGATAGTTCCAGCTCGTTCCTCGTGAAGGGTGGGCAGTCTGATATTGTTTCCTTGTGGGCGACATCAACACAGACAGGATGTTGGGGAAAAAGTGCCCGTACAATCTTGACCATCATGTCCGCTTCAAGTACGCAGTAGGACCGTAGAGCACCTAGCTTCCGCATAACTAGTTTATAGCCCAGGCAGTAAATCGGTCGGTCATTTCCTGGCCGACCGATATACTGCCATTCTGGTGCATGTCATGGTCTGGCTTCGAGCTCGTTGAGCTTCTCGCCGGAGTTTGTGACACTCCCTTCGTTGTTCAGCCATTTCAGTGGACCACCTGTGGACAACTATGTAGTGATGATGACTGGCCGAGTAGTCCTCTAGAACTCTCTAATTGTGTGTCATAGAGGAGATGACCCTCTATGCTTGGGACGGTGTCCTCCAAAGAGTTGAGCTTTGCCTGGAAAGATGATATTGGTTCGTTCGGTGTCAAGTACACACTAAAGAATGTTATTCCTGAGCACCGGGCCCACACGAAATCATATTTTCTCCTACGGTCCTGAACTCGCAGTAGGGTGCCATTTCGAACCCATATGGCACAAGTACCAGATTCATCAGGGTAACATGCTGACGAATTTTTATCCAGATTTTGTTCACTCAGCAGCAATAGATCGGCTTTCATATCCCTCGCGAACTGGTCAAGCAGGTGTTGAGCGTTTGAGCTCCGATGTAAGTTTATCTGCAGGACATAGGTTCATTGCAGAGCTGCCTTGGCTTTGGTTAGGGCTTCTTTGAATACCCGGCACTTCCATGTCCCTGGAATATGTCTCAGATCATCAGGTCTGGGATCAGCGTTCTCACAGAGAATACAGTGCGCCTCTCCTGTGCATTCGGTTCTTTTATGTCCTGCATTGCCGCACTTATAGCACAAGGAGCTCCTATCAGGCCCTTTGCAGTCATGTGCTGTATGCCCGTAGCTTAGGCATTTGAAACAGCGGAGAGGAACTGCTCTTCGCCGTATTATGCAGACAACCCAACCTATTTGTATTTTGCCCATGCAGAGGAGATTTTCGGCTTGTTTCTCGGTTAAGTCGACGATGGCCATGAGCTGCCCTCTATTATTTGCAGGGGTTAGTCGTAATTTGAGCCCACTTAATCTGGGTGAAACCCTTTTACTTTACTTTTGAGGCACTCTTCCACCTCCGTAATGTCCGTAACGCAGTCAGTGTCCCTGACTTCGAGGGTGGCCATTGGTTCAAGTGAAGCCACTGTTGCCTTTCCCCAAGAGCCTTTTTAACTGCGTCATTAAATGAGTCGTTATTTGTTGTTTCAGGTCCCAGTTCTAGAAGGAGGCCACCAGATCTGGTTGGCCAGACGGTTCTCATGGCACTTTGGGTGTTATCGGGTCTCATTATCTTGATTTCCCGCAAAACGTCTGCCTAAGTTCTCGCATCTGTCGGTCTGACCATCAGTGCATACCTTAGGGCTTTGCGGCGTGGCTTGCTTCGTGATTCTTGTTTCTTGTTTGGGGTTTCTTTGCCTTTGTCCTTATCATTGGTGACTTTTCAAGGAGGAGCCTTCTCAACGCTTTTTGGCGGCCTTGGTTGCCACCACCTGGAATCCATCATTCGACGTAACATGCCTGTTTGCTGCTTCTCCCGTTTTTAGGCGGGATTTTTATGTTTGCTTCAGGATCTAGAGCTGTGATGGCATCAGAAGAAGTATTGCAGTATCGCTTCGTATCATGTTTTGAATATCATCGGTGGTTTCTTCCGCCCTGTGTCTCCCAGGTATTTGTTGTTCATGCTTTTCCTCTCGTCTTACGGAACGTTCCGGCGTGCGTATTATTTTCTGGCTGCGTCCGAATGGCGGCAGTATATCTGGTTGGTAGAGGCTCTCTGCCTTCTTGTGTTCATTCGTCTGTTTGTCGTCTGGGTTTGGTAGTTTGTTCGTTGTTTTTGATTTTGTTGCAGTCGATACTAATTTGTAAGGCATCATACCTAAAGGGTCCCCCCTCGGAACCGCTAACTCCATTCGTATGTGTAGTCGCCTAAATGGTCCCATGGATTTGGAGGCCATGCGAGGGTTGGCACCAGCCCTTATGGAGACAGGTGCTCAGAGCCAGGCCAGCGCTAATCGGGAACCTACACCACCAACTTAATGGTGCGAGCTTCGAACGTGCTCTGAGGCCTGCCAAATTTTACCGGGACGGAGACATTACGATACTTATATTGGAGCCGTTCGCGCGCGAGTTTCACATCGATGGTCCAAAATATCGTGTTCGCCAGCCCAAGTGCGCCAATTGGAATTCATTGGTAGGTTCGTCTCAAGGTCGTTGCAGGATCGTTTTCCACTGGAGGAGTCCTGCAGAGACATCCAGGTCCTCGGGTATGTGGGGACGACACTCCCCAAAGAATACTGGCTATCAGGAGTACTCCTGTTGACCAGCATTCCCCTGCGTGTAACGGCATATTGGTTAAATCAGGCCATAAGCTTGTTCCTTCCGGTTGGCGGCTTTTCGAAGACTCCTCTTAGACTATTAAAAATCTGTGCTTCTAAATAATGATAAGCCTCCATCCATTCCTGTAGCGTACAGTGCGATTTTAAAATAAACGTATGAAGCGACGAGACTTGGTTTAGACAAAATAAACTACAAATACTTCTAGTGGGCCATCAAACACTGGAGTCATCGTACACCAGAGCCAAAAGATCAAAGCGATAGGAATCTTTTAAGCCATTGTAAATATTACCATTCATTGCTTTTTTGAAAAATCATGAATATAAGTACTTAAAAACAACATGTGCTTACTTCAACTTTTTATTTATCGTGTGATTATTCCTTGGCTTAGAAGATTAAATATAGATATATATTTTCTTTAGGTGGAAGAACAAAGCTATTATTTAGTCAAACTGTCTTATTGATGGAATACTTGAAAACTGTATAAAGAAGATGGAAAACCATGAAACTACTTCTGATATTAAGATAACGTGAATACCACACCTAGGAAACTCAGACGAAGAAGACTAGAGGTGCACTCTTCAAAATTCAGAGATAAATGAAATAATTTAAGTTTTGGGCCCGAAATTGTCTCCTGGTTCTACCTGATCAAATGAGACAGGCCTTCAAAGTCCCATTAACCCGATCAAACGTTAAATTAACATGGGTCCTTGAACACACATTTGCCAAGGGAAATGAAAAGGGAGTGTGCTGACCAGAACCATTTGAGACGACCAAAAAAGTCAGAGTAATCCGAATGAGTACCACTAGTCACAATAAAAAGGGAACAGAACGATACAACTTGAACTGACCGCTTCCGAAACGAAGACAAACAATTCCTACTGAAAAACTGAGAAAATGTAAGAGCATTGCTGGCAATATTAACGACGAACAATCTTCCGAATAAATATGCATAACTAGTATAGAAAGAAAGAAAGTATAGACATTCTAGAAATGATAGACAATTTGTTCTAAATTGCTCGGATTTCGTAAACAAACGTCTCTTTTTGATAAGGTAAACTTACGTTCAAAAATTAGAAAACTACGGCACCATAGCTCTAGGGGACTCCCTTAGTTTCTGTAGGATAGCATGATGGATATTGTGTAATATTATCATACGGGACGAATCATAGGCCCATGCTGTCCTGTGTTTGCCCACTAGTGTTTTTGTCTTTCTTTTGTTAACTGGTATTTGCCCTTTGAATTCTGATTCTATCTGTCATTAGTACTGAACAAAATCATCTTAAGGATTGTTCAATTTACGAAATAGATGATTTCTATTTGATTGAGTTGAATTCCTACTTTTTCATTATTTAGATAACTCATACCATTTCTTTCAAAAGGAATTAAAGACTGCGAACCATTGTACAAAGCACTGGAAATGATAATTGTTAATCATTTCACAAAGTTTCAATCAAGATGTTGGAATTGACCTTCGCCGATTTACATCAAATTTTGTACGTATATTTAAAGGTATAGAATGAAGTAGAAATGAAGTAGAATACGGATAAATTGTTTCGATAGCCATGAAATTATTGGGAACATACTCCTTTGCTATATTTATTTGAAAATGCTTTCGAGCAATGCCACGACTGGCGCAGAGGAAGTCCAAACAAGAGGTCCAATTTTCGACTACACTACCCAATAATTAAAGCTGTAGCTTGCCGCGGGAAGCTTCAGAATGGCAAAGATTCTCGGGCTTGCCGACGTAGACAAGTGATTTGACGTCCCCCCTACAAGAAATGGTTCAGCGGTGTTAAATCACAAGATCTTGCAATGCCAGTTGACAGGCCCAAAACTAGAAATGATGCACTCATAAGATGCTTCTTTCTATATGTGAATGATTGCACGAAGTGCATGGCATGTCGTGCCATCATGTTGAATTACGAGATCTCCTGCATTACGATGAGTCATTTGCGGAACGAGAAAGTCATTGATCTTGGCTCTATAGCGTTAAACATTAGTTGTAATACTAATCCATGCAGCATTTTGAACCCATATGGATTGCAGATTCAACCGACCCATAAAACGCACCGAACACTGACTTTCTCCGCATGTGACGATATTTGAACAGCCGTCTGTAGCCGCTCATCATTCCAAATGCGGCTGTTTTGTTTATTGACATAGCCATTCAAGCAGAAATGAACCTCATCAAACGATACGTGGTTAATTGAATTAATTGTTGGCCTAAAAATTATGTTGGCCATTAAGTTGACGTAGTGTGCGAAGAGATTCTCGAACAGAACGGTTTTTTTCGAAATGAATTTACACAATTTGCAGGCGTTTATCAGGCTTCAACCTTTTTATGATAAAATGGTGAACCAAAATAACCACATATCGCATAAAAGCTGTCACATCGTACGTAGTATTAAAAAAGGTTACCAACTTAATGTTCTATGCCTCTAAACACTTCTTATATTAGGTATATAAATATGAAATACGGATTTTTTCTGTTTGAAATATGCATTTATTTGAATAACAGAACGAATGAATTCAATAATCAAAGTATTGGCCATTGTTAGCCTCGACTTTTTCCCATCTTTCAGTCAATTGATGGATTCCGTCCCAGTACCACTTTTGAGGCTTATCACTCATCAAGCCAATTTGTAATTTAGTACAAAGGTCCCTTACTATCCCAGCAAATACACAGCAAAGTCTTCTTTCCATGAATATTTCGGACTGGTTGTGATGTTGATGGCGGGCCTGGGTCTACCCATGATTTCCGCTTGGAATTGTCAAAATAAATCCACTTTTCATCGCCAGTAACAATCCGATGCAAAAACCCCTTTTCTTTTCTGTCTGGCAAGCAAAATTTCACAAATGGTTTTTCGCCTTTCGATGTCTCTTTCTTTCAATTGATACGGCACCCATTTTCCGGCTTTTTGGATCTTTCCCAAGGCTTTTAAACGTTGTGAAATGGCTGCCTGAGTAACTTACAACGCTTCTGCCAACTGTTTTTCAGTTTGTGTGTTGTCTTTATCCAATAATGCTTGCAAATCTGTATCTTCGAATTTTTTTGGTGGTTTTCCACGTTCTTTGTCGCTGACATCGAAATCGCCACTTCTAAATCTTTTAAACCATCGTTCACAAGTGTCTTGGCTTGGGGTATGTTCACCATATGCTTCCTTTAGCAATAGATAAGTTTCTGCTGCCGTTTTCTTCAAATGAAAAAAGGTTATTCGACTTCCCCGCAAAACCTCTTTTTCTGGCACGTAATTCGACATTTTCGAAGCGAAAAAAAACTATGTTGTTTGTACAATCAAAACCTATGACAAACTGGAATTTGTTGACAGATGTTTTCCCTCTAAAATGCCATTTTTGTTATCCCCGACACAAACCATTTGTAATGGTTATGCCATCTGTTAGTAAAATTCGCATTTCATATTTATACACATAATACATTTTCATAAGATTATCACAATCAACTAACTAAACAATCCTGATCGAGATTTTGATTTTCGAGATAGATATTGAATACAATTATTTATAACCAAGGACACTGTGATATGAAATTTAAATTTAACAAAATGGAGTTATGTACATCTTTAACTAAAGGCTTTCTGGCAAAAATCCAAGTATGTCACTTAAAATTTTACCTCTTCCCGAATCTACAAGATTTCAAGTGAATTCATAGCAACTGCACAGATCCAGATAACTACATATCCTCGTTGGCGACTTAAGTTGCTGCTCAGACTTCATTGCAAGACCTATTTTTATACTTTTTGGGAGTTATTTCCGATGTTACTCTGGGCATTATGGAAGACGCAATACGAACCATGAATTAGGACGCCTGATTAAATTCTTATAATTCAATAGATCTTCGGTTTCATAGCTTAAAACCTGTCATACTTCAGGAATTTTAAACACCAATGAGTTTAGTGAATTTTAATTAAAAATTGAGTGCTTTTCTTCATAGAATGTAACAGGCCCATTAGATCCTGAAGATGTGTCATCATCCTCAGAACAAATTACTAATCCCAATTAAATTTTTTGAAATGTTCAAGGAACATTTTGCACGAAATTGAATAAATTCGTGCCTTTTTTAGGGAAGGGCTGAAATCTTTTTGCTGGTTTGAAAGTATTTAGAGGGTAGAGGATTTATGTTGCACTAATATGATCGCTTAGTGGAATATTTAATCAATATAGTTGTGTTTGAAACACAACATACTACTTTCGCAATATCCTTCATGATGCATCTTTTCTCCACTAGAAAGAGGAATGACAAAAAAAAAATTCCAGGGGTTTTGAATAATGTAGAGCTATTTTTGTTACAATCGATGAAAAAGAAAAACTTTTCAAATATGTTAGATGGAGTATGTAGACCTAGAGAAATGCTCGAATAATTTGCAAATGCTATACCATGAACAAAAAAAGTAAACAAAAGTTACAAAAGCTAAACGTATTTACTTCAATTTAGAGTTTTCTGGCTAAACCCTTAAATCCTTCTCATTTGATTGTTACAAAGACGAATGTTTATGCTAAATGTTTTATCGAATTTTAGTACCGTGGTAGTGAAATTTAAATGAGACACAATATATATTGTTTCCCACCGGAGTGTTTGTAGATTTCAACAGGAATTTGTTGAATACAATGAGATTATTCAAAAGATTAAGGGTAAAGTTAATGGCATGATTCGATCGCAACCCATGAAAAGGTATTGATGGTGAATAGCGAAGGGATATTAAAAAGGGTGCGAAATTTGTTTATCAATTCTAATGTCGGGACTGTTCCAAATGGGTCCTTTTGCTTGAGCTAGTTTCTTTCCAAAGTTAAGCTTTTTACCAACAGATTTGGGCTTTACGATTAACACAGTTTTCCTCTTAAGCCCATTTTTGATGATTAAAAAATAAAAATGTAAAATCACCCTTTAACTTTATGGGGCAACTCAAAAGAGCGAATAATAGATTCAAGTTCATCCAGCAAAAATCTTGTTTAAAATCATGCAATCAATTTTCAGCCATCTGAAAACAGAAGGATTGATAAAACATTATTTGGGTGATTTTCTAACGCAAGCAAAAATTTTTATTAATTTAACCTTCGGGTAACGAATCTTACAAATCGATTTTTCACTGCAAAACCTATCAAAAATTGAGTTTATCTTGTTGCCTTTCACACGGCTAGAATCCTTATGTCTTGGTTTCTATTCAAGTTGACTATTTGTGAGGATACATAAACAATTTAATGAATTTAGAAGACCTATGTAATTTAATTTACAAGACATAATGACTCATGAATTATTCCCGAATTTTGTAGTACATGATTGCATTTCCAATTATTCATGATTCAATATTGAAAAACAACAAAAAACAAACATATTTGATGAAATATTTATGAAAGAAATAAAATCGAAGAAATGTAGAAAACACAGCAAAAGACATCACCTGTCAAAAATAAATCCGGAACTTTATGATTCAAATCTTCTTCAGAAGAAGAGGAGATAAGAATTCGTGAAGAATTCTTCTTCAATCGAAGAAGAATTGCAATAAAATATAAATAATTAATGTTTCTTTGAAAATCAATGAAACTTACACCATTTTAACAAACGTTAGCATATCTAATTGACATTTT
The DNA here is from genome assembly GCA_954870665.1 of Stratiomys singularior. Taxonomy (NCBI): domain Eukaryota; kingdom Metazoa; phylum Arthropoda; class Insecta; order Diptera; family Stratiomyidae; genus Stratiomys; species Stratiomys singularior. The sequence continues at coordinate 76,463,110 of OX940877.1, read as the reverse complement.
GAATAACATAAAACATTTAAAACCTAGGAAATACGACGCCATTTAAACTAGTTTTCAACCTCACAATAACGTCAACGTTAGGAGGAGTTCTTATATTTTCTGAACGATTATGACATCTAGAATTTGTTCCAACTGTGTCGTGTGTCCCAGGCATAATGATTGGTTTTGAAGCTTCATATGATGTTGAACAGCTCACTATCAAACTTGGGTCGAGACTTTTGTGATAGATTCACCTGATTTCACGACAGCACGAAAAGGTAATCTGGCCGGAATCGTGGTTGATTTTGCAAATAACGCCGATGAAAACCCTCACAGCTCGGTGGGCATGTCCATATTAATAACTTTTCCTTTCATATTTCGGTGACTCTTGCTTTTGTTTCATAAGTGGCCGTATACAAAACCTTTTGATGAAATACATGGACAATTCAAGAATCCTAATTGTTTGTTCTTTTAACCTGTGCATTGTTAAGCTGATGCATTGCTTTCACGGTAGAATTGCGTTTACAGGATTTAGCAGTCGACCGCGCTAAAATGGACCGATTGTCCCATCACGCATAGCTAAGAGGCACTTTAAGGCCGAAATACAATATTGCGTGACGGCGATACGTGAGCGCGACGCGATTCTCCCTCGTCATCACGCAACGCATTCAATTTACAATGCAGGCGATGTGGGGAACATTAATGTTCATATGACAAATTGGTGACGTTTTTAATAAAATTGTATTTGATTTTTGAAAATTTGGCATTTGGAATGTTCCTTCGTTGAATTAATAAAAGCCTTAACTAGGATGCACCAAATTTTCATTCGAAATTCATTCATAATAAACAATGTACTTAAAAAGTAATTAAGGCGTTTGAATTTCAAATTTCATTTAAGCGCCATATTGCACTTGACAAACGTCACGCACATCGTTGCGAGGAATTTTCGTTTTTCCGAATGTTTCCTGCCTCGCATCGACGCATTGCAATCATTGTACGATGTCGCATACAAATGCATGATACGAAAACTGCTTGACATTTGCTGCGAGACTCTCGTCGCGCTCTCGTATCGCAGTCTCGACCTATTGTATTTCGGCCTTTAATCAATACCAATTTTTACCCTTGCCCGCACTAACTGCCAATCGCAGAGGAAGGCAATTCTAGAAATCGCTAGCATTTTCAGTTCTAAGTTTTTTTTTTGAAAATTCTAAATCAATAGGAGTTTAACTACGCATTGTCAAACTCCTGCAAAAGCATTATTGTAGAAAAATTGATTACAAGTTTAATAATTTAATTATCGATGTCGTTTTTAGTGTGGCTAATCAATATAGCATCATATATTATTTTGTATCCAAAACAATATTAAAAATCCACAACATACAGACAGAATAAGTAAACATTAACAGTTTGTTGCCTGCTTTTATGGCCTTATTAGTTAGACAATTTTCGCTTCCGATTGAATAAAAATCAATGTTAATAAATTTAACGTTGATGCATTGTTGTAATGTTTTGAATATTTGGAAGACTTTTCAAAGTTCAAACCTGGTGAGCTACCAAATGAAATCGTCGATCAAACCCTTCCAGGTAGATCTTGATTTAGGCTTCGGTGAAAATCAGTTCATTTTGATGCTATTTTTTTTTGTAGAATAACACAATCTTGAAATGAATATCGCTCTTCTTCTATTTCTATTTGATAAATTAATGTTTGACTCTCAGGCAACCGTAAGGTTCCTTTTTGAAAAAATATGTTTGACCTGCAGGCAACTGGACAATCTTTTTGTATTTTCTTTAGTACGAAAAACTCAAACCAATTCAAATCAAATCAATTCTGAAATCGAATCATTGACTTACTTAGAATGAATGAATGAATTACTTAGAATTGTATCCTTAAAGTGGGCAAAGAATAAACTAAGGTCATCAACTGCTGTGAGAAAACTGAAACAAATAACAAACAACTGCTCGTCATTAAATGCTCCTTCTGTAAATTGCTGAGTCGATTTGCTCAAAATATAAAAATATGCATCCACATAATGCCGAACGTACAGAAGGAGCATTTAATTTCGAAAAAAATAAACTGTGATATATTTTCAAAAAAAAAGAAAGAATATAAGTAAATAATAATAATATAATTTATTGTCTCAACCGATGGGTCGCACCTGCAGCGAAACAAAAGATCATGGTTAAAAGCAGGTTTTTTTGAAAATACAAGCATAATGGCTGCCGAAGGAAGTTACTTTCAACCGAATAGCTCACCGCACAGGCGTGGAGGTCTTAAGACATAATGAAAGTCCTGATCCTTCCACGTCACACACATAAAACTACACTCCGAAAATTCTTGTTGATTCATAAAAAAATTTTTAATGGAAATGTAGTAAACAAATAGAAGTAATTGAATGAAAGCAAGTAAAAATTATAAGTTCAATTTACATGAATTCTGCCGCGTTGATTCTGGCCACCTCTGCTGCCTCCAACACGAATCTCCACCTCGGCTTGGTTTCGAGGCTTCAATGAAATTCTGCTGCGCTGATTCTAATCACCTCTGCTTGATTTTGAGACTGCACTTGATGGTATGAATTCTGTTGCGCTGATTCTGACCACCTCTTGTTTGGTTACGGGACTTCACTTGAGCGTATGATTTCTGGATTATATATATCAATACTTTTTACTACTTCTGGATTCTATATTTATTGATACAATTTTGGATTATTTTCTATTTATCGATGCTTCAGAATGCTGATTTATTTCATATTAATCGGTTCTTCGTAATAATAGATTATTGTCCTAACTCAATATTTTACTCTCCTTCTTATAGCTAGTTGTTCACAACAACCAAGTGAATCATATTGATTGAAAATTTTGCTGCTGAATTTTTTTTCGCAGACTATTTTACCGACACTTTTTTTACTGAGACTTTTTTAAAAAAAATTTTTATTTGATAATAAGTCGTCTACACAACGGAATACGTAACGAAATGAAAAAACATTGTTGTGTCTTAAATTATGAAAATCTCATTAAGGATTTAACAAAGGAGAATCAATTTCTAATCAATTGTTAGTTCTAACCAATCGAGAAGGAAACCGAAAACAAAAAAAAATGTAATAAAATGATTATATGTTAAAGCTAAATCGGTCCATGCCCGTTCAAATTCGCGTCTCAGCAATGTGGCATCTTCACTGTGTGATTTCATCCGGAGTTTGCCGGTCCTCATTCTCATGATTTACAAATCATGCAAATTATCATTATTAATTTTAATTTATATAATAGGTCCGACAATTGCGCAAGCATTCAGTGGTAATTTTTTATGCGGACAAGAAAATTTCCGTACCTTTTCTATTTCTAGGAAGTCCTTCGATTTTGTCCCGCACTCCTTTGTGTGGCCTTCGTTTTTTTCAACGTTGTTTTTCCAGCTCCGAAGAAGGGAAAATTATATCCGAATTAAAGCTTTTCTGTTCTTTGATAAAACGTTTGTGAAATGTTGATGTTACCAATGTTGGTGTCCGCCCTAGATTCTGACACTTCGGATCAAATTCATAAGTGCTACATTGATTTCATGTCCGGAGTTCTAGGATGCCAGTTCATCCTACCAAGGCCGATACCGCTCAGATGCAAACTTATCGCATTACCAGAATATGACCGTGGATTGCCATGCATCTGTTCATATCCTGACTTATATATCCTGCATAATGTATCTCAGGACTTGCGAGGATTCCAGAGATGTAGCGATGCGACATCAATCCTCGTGAACGATGGTAGGTACGATGAAAGCTAACTCTGCACTTTTGGCCAAGTAGTTGACAACCTGAACCATGATAGATCGACGATGCAGCTTTGAAAATAGCGTTCACCAGAGTGACGATATACTCTCTGACAGCAATCACTCTCGTGTAGACGTACCCTTATTTCATCTGATGAGGATACCTTACCCTACCCCTTACTCACTAACCTCTAATCGAAAAGATTCCCAATCTAACGGTATTGTATTGATATTTCTCAGTAGATCGCGAATTTTATAGTTGATTTTCAGATCGCGATAAAAATGTTTTTGATACTGTGCGGTACCTTTCAATTAAATTTGATCAGTTTGAATGACAAATTTACTTTTAACCTCTAAATAAATACTATGCAATGCTGTTCAGTGGCTTTGTACTGTTCAAAATTTAAAATTGTTACAGTACCTCTTTATATCACTGTGTGCTTTCTTGGGTCTTACTCTTTGTTGAGATATGTTAGCAATATTAAATTTTTTCAAAATTACTATCTTTTAATATACTACAAAAGATAGGTATAGTTTGCATACATTTGGTATAAATATAAATATTTCGAAAAAATAACTATATTTAGAACATACAGATTTAATTTCTTTAATACTAAATTGATTCAAACATACACGTATTTATCTTTATATATATGTGCATTTATACTGTTGCGCGGCCTGTTTGCTTCGCAAATGTTCTTGTAAGTGAATTAAACAAACAAGTTTTAAATTAAAACTGATGCTTTTATTCAGTTCACCCAATAAACTTTACAAACACTTCACTTAATTACTACTGTACCGATTTCACTGTTACTTATTCACTTTAATTACTTATCGCTTTTACAAAATTACTTTCACGTTTTTAAATCCGCGTATAATTTTACTGACTGTTTCAATAGCACCAATATGAACGCGCACTGTCGTTCTCCGCTCAATCAACAAGATTTCCCCTTCACCACTTGCTGCAGTTGCTTATATACACGATTCATCCAATTAGGAATCTTTTACGTGAATCATTCTCGAGTTTACGCGCTTAGTCATTGCACATGCATTGTCGTACTCAATGCTCGCAATCTGTTTACATCATGGCTATTTCCCCTGCGAGAATGATCTATGTATTTGTTATCGATACATGTTTACAAATTGCATTTTGGGCGACTACAGTGACGCGTGACATTATCCGAACATGTCACAATATTTAAACATAAATTGCATACCTTCAATTTTTTCTTGGCTTACGGTTCGGTTGAAGATTTTCAAAATTGTTTTGGTTCTTACAAGTAAAAACTACAACTTACAGGCTAGAATAGATATATTTTTACACCAAACATTGTGTTCTACACACTTTGGGCAGATGATGTCACAGTTTGTGAATTGCCGACACGAATTTTAATTAGTACGTCTCTTAAAGTTTAAATTTATATATTTTCATTTATACATTTATTTTTCTATGAAAGAATGTCCAGTAAGTAGTTCTGAAGTGAACTGAACTGAATATTCTTACACGGGGTTCTTACCTGAGGGTTACAAAAAATGTGTCAACGATGCAACGAAAATTCGCTTCGTGTGTCTGTTGATGTTGCTGCCTTTTAATGCTTATTTTATTCAGCTTACTTAGAAACTGTTTTGATAGATGATCTTGTCAGCTTTTACGTTTCTAGTTACGCTTCGCATGCAGTAACTAGTATGTCTTGATTGCAAGACCGCTGTTGCAAAAATTAAAGGATCTTTTGCTGAAAATGAAAATTTTGATTTTCAGCGTTTGCGTTGGGTTGCCTGTTTCGACAGAGCAACTCAAAACCCTGCTATTTCATATGTGTGCTTTGTTACAGGATATTTTATGGTAGGCACAATTTTTGTGCGTGATTTGTAATAATAAAATAAGAATAAAACGTAATCGAGAAAGGAAACTAAATTAAACATTTTAAAGCGTTTATATGCTGGAGGAGGAGCTGTTAAAATAACTAAAGTATTTTGACTAGCAAAATCAAATAGGAAGTTACTGTGTCAAACGCAAAAAAAAAAATTAATCATATAAAAGATTTTTCTGCTGGTAAAAATGGAGTCGTTACTATTTTTATGGAATGAAAAAGATACACATGACCAAGTTCCACTAACTTTAAGCATAGCTCAGAAAAAGGCAAAGATTTTTTATGAACATATTAAACTATCAATCCCGAATAATATAGAGAACGAGGATGCTGATGAAGGGCAACTGAAGTATTTAATGAGTCAAGACTGGGTAGAAAAATTACAAGTATGCCAAAACCTAAAAACGATGCAATTAAAGGGGAAGTAGCTAACACTGAAACTGTTAAAGCTGAATTCCCGCTACTTTAAAAGCGATTAGCATAGCAAAAAACTAACCCATGAGGAAGTTTTCAAAAGTTGACGAGACGCGATTGTTTTGGAAAAGGCTACCAACCAGAACATTTTTGTTTCTGAATATACATTTCTAAAGTAGAAAAATCAGGTTGAACACCTAAACCAAGCAAAAAAACCGTTTCATTTTTACGATTCAGAAAATTTTCCCGAACATTCGCGATTAAACAAGGAAGGGTGGATGCACAACACGCTTACTTCTATGTAAAGTTTGGTGACCATGCCTTGGGTTACACACAAAGTGTGCTTTCAGTAATTCCAGCAACTGAGAAAATGGACAAAAGGTACACGTAGCTCTTTACTCTTTGGCATTCCTATGGTATGGAGGGAACCAAAAAACCTAGGAGAAGACTATAGCTTTTGCTCCTGTGATGTCAAGGGTTTTAATACGAAAAATAAACATACTATTCAGTATCTTCATTTACCGTCTGCCATACGACCTGTACCTAATGGACCAGGAATTTCCATTCTTCCAGCTTTTCTTCACACCATCCAACACTATTCATCAGATGAAAGTTCAAACGAAAAAACCGATGAACACGAGTTCATCGGTTTTTAAACCGAATAATAAACATTCATTCACCAATACTCGTGTTTATTGATTCTTCTAAAAGAAGTCTGGAGTGTGTCTTGTTGCACAATGGTAATACTTATGCATCGGTGCTTGTTGCTCACTCCGTGCTTCTCAAAGAAACGTATGAGAATCTTGAGCTATTGCCCAATAAAATAAAGAGTAGCGATTATTGTTGGCAACTCTATGGAGACTTCTAAATAACATCTATCCTTTCGGTCAGCAGGCTGCATTCACAAAGTATTCATGTTTTTTGTGCGAGTAGGACAGTCGAACATTAAATTTACATTAAGTTAAGAAAGAATGACCACTCAGAAAATAACTTTCACCTGGTCAAAAACATGTGCATCGTGATGCATTAGTTGACACAAATTTCCTGCACTTTCTGAAGCTAAACTTAAAGAAGGGATTTCCGTAGGCCCTCAAATTCAAATCATAAATAGGGTAGATTATTCTAGAATAAAATGACTCAGGATGAATTTGAAGCACGGCGTTCTTTCATCAAATTCATAGACGGTTTTCTGGGAAACAGCAAGTCTCCAAACTACTAAGAAATTGTAGCCAACATGGTCGGAAATTATAAAAACCGGGATGCATACGAGTGTCAAACGCTTGATTTTCTGGATTCCAACGTTGACTCTTTTCCCGAAAACCTTGGAGCTGTCAGTGAGCAACAGGGAGAGAGGTTTCATCTAGACATAAAGTAGATGGAAAGACGTTATTAAGGAAGATGGAATATTATAATGATGGCTGATTACTGCTGGATCCTGAAGAGGGACTCGCTCAAAAAAATCAATTAAAAAGAAAACTACGAAACGCAGTTTTCAGGGTAAAAGAGAACGATTTTATACATACAACCCCAACGATTCTCTAGCATAGATTATACTGCATTGTTTTTACATGAAAAACTCACTTTTGCAGTGTAATTTTCTCTTAAATGTAGTTTCAATAAATATTAGCTCAGTATTTTTGGCAGTTTCTATGAAAAATTTCAAACACCTTATCTGCAAATCCGATGTGCCGGAAAAATCTCTAGAAAATAGCTCAAATAGAAAATAATCTAGAAAAATATCTAGAAAATTCAATTGAAACTCGTGAGCTAAAAATTACTCACTTCAAAACAAATTAATAAAGCCATAATCCAACTTGACAAAGTCACTTCTATTTTGGTACAAAATATCGAACGTTCCTTGTAGCAAGTCTTATTTCGAGCACAATATTGGAATGTCTGCATCTTTAATATATTAGCACACTTCCACTGAAAGTTATTTCGAATACGACGATTCGCTTTGAACGAATTTTTCGGCAACCAATTATCGTTGCAAAGTGAGATGTTGGTGTATATTGATGAGACGAATTCTCTCTGACAGAGATAGAAAAAGCACTAGTAGTTTCCTTTTTTGTGTTGTACATTTACGCAAAAGTTTCAAGAGGAGCATTCTTATTTTACGCAAAAATGAGAGAACATTTTCCAATCTAAATAAAGTAACATTTTTACTTTAGTTTGTTCGAAACGTCAGCGCTGTATGTACTCAGTCTGTATCGGTCGACTACCGTTATTGCTGGGCTTGTTGCTGCTAACTTTGAAATCATGTTCAGTTGAGCATACTCCCAAATCTCCTACCGACTGTATCTAAACTGAGGCTTATCACGTGGAATTTTTTCGGACTCGCACTGCATTGAGTTGGCTACATTGCAGAACAGTAAATTTGGTATGAATCGTAATAGATTATCTGTGAAAGATTTACCACTATGTTTCCGCGTTCCTGCACAGCAGAAAAATTTTTCAGTTTCTAAGAATCATCTGTAAACTTAAGACACTGAAGTTCGGTTGCATCTTCGGCTGAGTCATTAAGCAACCACACTTTGACCGCAGCTTGAGCCAATTTATACATTTGGAAAAGTTGACATAAATAAATTCTTTACAGTAGCAACCTAGTAATTTCCGGGAAATTGTAATGTTTTGACTTATTTTTTTTCGGGAATTTCGGTGCATAAGCATTATTTATTTCATTGAAATGAATTATTCCGATGGGGATGCAATTATTCTTTTTTCTAAATGCAGTTTAATAGAGAGTAGTCAAATTAAAGTATTGAAAAATACACAGTTTTCGTCTGAATAAACATTTTAAAGAAGAGGATGGCTGTGAGCAACTGAAAAGTGTGAGTCTGATCATATGTTGAATTCATATTTTTAAAATAATTAGAAAATCATAGGACTTCGACAAAAACTCAAAGTCTTTGACTTGTTCAGGGTCAATCAAGCGAAGGATTTTTTTGCCATTTTGATAAGTTGTCAATATTTACTAAGCATTTTCTCGAAACGAGTGTTATTTAATAACTTTTTTGGGAGACTTAGGAAGCAAATAATTTTTACTGCTTTTTTTTGTCTCAAAATGATCTCATATGCCTATAACGATTCTCTGGACTTTTTACGCTAAAAACGAGGAATCATGTTGTAGAAGGACGTATTGATTATCGCCGGGGAGTGATATCAAACGTGCCACTTTCTGCTTGATGGTACTGGAGAACTTCATCTAAGCAATCATCAGTATGTAGACTCCACTTCTTGCCGTTTAAATACTTCACCACCATCCGTAGGATAGAGTTTCCAGGGAATGGATATAGAGATATTCAACCACGCACCTTGGAGAAACACAGATGTGTTGGGAATTGCAGCAGGAACCAGACCAAATGCAAGTGAAGAATAGGAGAACTCTATCAAACTCTGATATGAACCTCATCAAGATAGCCTGCTGCTGGTCTTTGCACCGTCGAAGACCACGATAGGAAAACCTTGGTTTTGTACTAACGAAGAGCAGGCATCGTTGAAAAATGAATTAAATGATTCAAGCTCCGTCGTGAAGCTCAGTATCCGAAAAGACGTGAAAAGAAGTTTGTTTGTATGACAGAAAATACAAAATCACTCGAAACTCCTTTGCAAAATGATCAGGGGCAGCAAAGGCCGTTGTTGCCAGAGGATGTGAACATTAACCCACAGGACTGGTCTAAAATCCGGTAATACGGAAACTCGACGCTTCACGGTTGCCATACAGTCTTCAAATAGAGATCACAGAGGGCATATCAGTACTCTACCCCCACCTATACTTTCCGTCACCTCTCTTCCCTATTAAACTATCCAGATTTAAACACAGAAGAACCAATTGCACATTCTTTAATGAGTCGCTGAAAGAAAGGATATGCATGGATATTATATGACGGATCCGATAAACGGATCCTCACATTTCATCCTCTACGAGTTGAAGAAGTAATAGTTTCGTGTCAAAGTCAATTCTTGGGTAGGCTTCCTTCGATAAATAACAGCGATGGAAGACAGAATTGCACCATTTTTAATTCATTAAGTTACGAACATTACGGTGTCACGGTATCACACCCTCTCTGAGCCAGCAATAAAAGTCATTGCAAAAGTTGCGCCTTCCTTCAAGCTCGAGATCGGAAGCGGATATGTTTTTCGGCGAGGATATCGCATGCGAGGAGAGCAATATATTCTCGCTCTGGGACAGATCGACTAAGAAGATGAGGCACGGCAAAGCTGGAAGGTGTGACTTTTTAGCAACGTGTCATTTTGGCTTGACAACGGCATGGTGAGTCTGACTTCTATTCAACTCAGCTGTTTATAGTGTATGGATATTTCCTGTTTTAGTTTTGCAAAATAGAAATGATGCAGTATCGCTACCGCTTGCTTTTCCCTGCGAAGTGTAGCCAACGACTATCTCACCGTTCTCAACACAGCGTAACCAATGACAAACCAAACAAACTTCCAACTTAATGACATTCAAGTTAAATTTTCCAAAGCAGTAGTGTTTTTTTACGCAAAACTATTGGAATATAAGACGAAAACAAGATTAAAATACAGAGAGATACGAATTAAGGCTCTCATAAATTTTGTATTCATACACAATGACTCACATCTAATATTATACCATAATTATTATTCGCGCATAGATTCAGGTTCAGAAACCTTGTCATTTCTATCGTTCAATTCACATTCGTTTCATTTTCAAGCTTTCTATCTTGCAAAGCTCGTTTTTTTAGACGGGGTATTCGAATCTATTTTTTGGTTATGCTTGGTAAAAGTTACGCTTTATTAAGTGAATACGATGGACAAACCGGATCTCTCTCACTGGAATGTCTGGAGGAAGTAATGACCATCAATTGATATGATCGCTCGTATTGTTCGTCTCATGAAGAAAGGCATCTTGGACCGCGGGTTGACGCAGAATGAAGCGATGTGACAGTTACAGTAACCTCTAAGTGCAACATTCCCTCCCGCAGTAAAAGGGAGTCTTCAAACTGAATTCGTTATCTGGGGACAAAAAACTGGCCTGGATCGTATTGATGTCACTAACAGCTCCAGGCTTGGTTCCCGAAGTGACAAGAAATTTGTTTGGAGTTGAATTAATGTTTTAAGCTCGAAACGACAGATTGTTCTGGATTTCGTTTCTCGTTATTTGGCACGTTATTGGTCCCTCCCCCTTGACTTTCCTATGAGGAAGCATGGTACATATCTATCAAGTAGTATTCTGCAGGTAAAATTTTTTGAGCACTACTTTCGTACATTTAAAAATTCCGGAATGAAATCTGGTTAAATTCAATATTGTAGTATTCATCTAATTATTAAAAACAGTATTCTTGTTTATTCTTCATCGTTATTCTAAATTGAAAACCAGACGTGTAACTCACCACTCGAAATTAGAACTCACTCCGGCATAATGAGTCTTACGGTAATATTACACATATCTCGGATTAATTTACATAATACATTAGTTAAAATTCATTCAAAGAAAATTAATCCCTTTAATTTTAATTAAAGCCTCCGAGATATTTCATGTTGTAATGCTTTACTTGATTGTGTTGAAAGGTATTAGTAGGAAATTACATACCCATGTGCGTTCCAAAAATTTTCGTAAGTAATTCATGAGAGAAGCTGGGTGTGAAATATGTGAAAAATAACATATGCAGCAGTTTTCGGTTCTATTTATTACTGCTGTTCTCTGTTTCCCCACAATATATACGTAAAATTAGAATTTACTGCAATAATTCCAACAGCATACATGATGGTATTTATATCAGATTTTCTTTTAACCGTTCCAGCTTATCCTATTTCCTCGAATGGCATTTAGCGTGTAAGACTTTTTTATCGATGTACTTAATTTGAGTGTTGTTCAGTTCCACAGCGTCTGGTATGTATGGCGGATCTTTGTTGTTTTTCCTTGTTTCGTGTATTCCAACTAACGGAAAATAATATCTTATACTCATATCTTCAGTAATTACATCACTGTAAGTTAAGGGCAGAAGTCCAGGGCTCACAGTATTTAGAAATGTTGTGAGAGTTATTTTATCTTGTTTTATATCTGTTTCCAACAGTGCTATGAATATCTTATTGATCCTTTGCACTGTTGGGTTTGTAATGTTAGGTAATACAGATACTACATGTTGAAATTGGATTCTTGGATTCTAGGTTTGAATTTCTTCGAATTCAACTATAGTTGTAGGCTCTTTGGAATGAGGATTACTCGGAATTGTGCGATGAACTCATGTTGCATTCAATGAGTTTCTCGAAAAGTTTGTATGCTTTGTCATCCGTGTTTTACTATGTCGACCCGAAGGTGCTTGTAAATGTCATAATTTCTAATATACCCTCGAATTTAAAAAACACTAAATGGTGCTTCTGCAATAATTTTGTTTGACATTGTCGAGTGAAACCGAGCGATACGGTCGGGAGGTAGATTCGTCCGTACTATATGTTTCTATATCAATATTTTTGAGGTTGATATCGAGCTTTCCATGTTTAATAATGGAGAAAAAGGAAAACTGTGGCTTTAAAGATGACTGGATCAGACAACGGTTGAAAATATTTCTTCCCTAAAAGTCGTTGTGGCGCAATATGATCCATTTAAGGGTTGCTGTTTGTTTTTCTTCCTTTTATTCTTCCTTTCGTTACAAATGAGGGAATACCAAACAGTTGGGTGTATTTTTTTTTGCCAAGACGGGATTTGGAACTTTTTGAGTGAAAAAAAGTGGGATGATTTCGCCAAAAGTGGGACATAGTACAAAAATGTATATAATATAATATAATCAAAAGTTTTTGAATATTTATCTTTTTATTTGAGTTCAAATTACGTTTACGTGACAATAGAAAATGTATTTCAATACAAGTATGATATTTCAAATCAGATTTACCCTATCGTTAAATAGTTGACTGTTATTCGTCTTCTAAATAAAAAAAAATAAAAAACAAAAACAGAAACCAAAAAGTTGTATTCATTAGAAAAATATGGCGTTTCAATCAAGAGTCCGAGAAGTGAGTGTTACAAATTGCAACTTACAATAAGAGAATAATTATTTATAAGAATTATTTATTCACGATATTTCTTTAAAGTATCCCTTATCTCCTTAATAAAGACGAAGAACTCTTCACAGGATGGCTGGTGATTAAACTGGGTGAGTACTGCTTCTGACTTCTGCTTTCAATAAATTTACGGAGCATTTATTTCTTGCATCCGTATTCAAATTCATCTGGGAAAAAACGCGTTCAGGAAAGCAGTTTCATGTCGGGATACTTAATATGAAAGACTCTAGTTTAAACATATTCCTGGTACCTTTTTTTGGTGGTGGCAGTGGTGTCTTTGCAATTTCCCACTAATACGCCCACGGATGATTTCAACAAGTTAAGTTCTTCATATAAGTTATCTACCGAAATATTGTTTGTCAATTTTATTAAAGATACAGCATTTTCAATCGCGTCGAAACTAGTTTCACTGTCTTTATGAATTTAAGTCTAGAAAAAATATTTTAATATAAAAAATTATAACGTTTCTCTACATATTGTTGGTAATTTGTGTAAAAAATTTTGATGTCTTCGATGGCTTTCATCAGTTCAGATTTAACCAATTTATTTAAAATCTGTTTCTTCTGGTAGCCGAAAAACCCATCCTTTAGCCTTTGAGGCAATCTTGAGCGGAAGAGGTATAATGACTCATGCGTTTTTGTTTTGGGTATATCATTTCCCTGAGACGCTTTTATTAATGTACCAAAAGCACTCATCACATTATGAACAAAATACAATTAGGCTAGAGTTTTTTTTCCTCTGCTTCAGAGTAAAAATCCTTTCAATGGCTTTCGCACATGATTCTTGTTTATCAAAGTAGCTTTTCAAAGCAGGCCAAACCTTGATTGCTCTTCTGACAGCAGGACAGAGCGAAAAAAATCGTGTATTTACGCGACGTATTAACTCGACCCACTCCATTTCCGTCATTTCAAATGTCTCTATCAATTCCGCACGACGTTTAGCTGAATGCGAGAAATGGCCGTATATTTTCAAGAAGATAGTTTCTACACCGATGTTTATTCTATGCCATGCAAATTTGCTCATGTAATGCAAGATGTGAACTGAACAGTTTGCTTTTAATATTTTTCCGTTTTTGGCAATAAGATTCATGAAAATAAAATGATTTGAACCGAAGTTTACATATGCATTGTCAGCACCACATTATGTTACTTGCAATAATTTTAAGTTATATTGATCCAATGTTTCACAAAGTACCTTTGCTATTTGGCCGGCAGTTTCGTCATTATTTTCCACAAAATCTATTAATTTGATTTTTTTTCCGGTTTTCTTAATTGCTGGCATCCATAGAAATCGAAATAGATGAATCTTCTTTTAAATTTGGATTACGTCCTTCAAAGTTTCTTTTGCCAATACTTCACAAACTACTGTTTCACTCTTTGTCCTACCACATTTTACATTCTTAGCTATCTTAGAATCGGCGTACATGAGGGGTAATTACTTTTGAAAACAATCCATACTATCGTAGCTTAACGAATGTTTAACCCGGCGTCATGGGGGTGGAAAAGTGTTACACGGTCGTTGGGGTGCGTCATACAGACCCGCTTATTAGATATGAATTATATCAGAACTTTATCAATTAATAAGCAATATTTATTTGAAATTTTCTTTTTAGGTATGCATGAAAATGAATAAAAGAGAAATATCATATCATATTAAGTTTTAATCATGTTAATACAGGATTTTTTAAAAATCAACCAAAAATTAACAAAATATTTCCCTCTAAGTTAAAAATAACTCTATAATTAATCAAAAATCAATTTTTTATTTTAATTGGCACATTTTTATATAAAACTAGAATATCTTTAGAAAAAAATAACAAAATATCACTCCGCGTCACCATTTTTGCTACAGTCAGCGCAGAAAGGTACAATATGTTCCAAACAAATATGTTTGTTGCAACTCTCGCAAATGTAATTGGTTTTCCGGTCTTTCTTAACTGGACACACCTGGCATCTTTTGCGAATATTAGCTTTCTTTGCCGCAGGCTCCCCTGAAGATTCGCCAACAAATTGTCCAATCTTTTTACGCAACTCGCGTGGTAGGCATGAGATATTTGGGCGAAGTTTTAGGTGCTCCATGACAAGACCGAGGCCCAAGTTTTTGTAAACCGTCTTCGTTTTATGCTTGAATTATTATTAATTCTATTCAGTATCAGACCAATAATAGCGGCCATGTTCAATGAGGCATAAAAAAGTGTCAATGGCCATCTCTTAGAATTACCACTTACGTCCTATGTAGCACATATTTCATCAGCTACATCCACCCCACATTTCGTCGCGTTATAATATGTATTAATTTCAGGTTTTTGCTTGTTTCCTGTTGATTCATCGACTGCATTGTCATGGTGTAAGCTAGACATCAGTAAAACTATTTTATTTTTTTAGGGCACTTGAGAAACAAGTGTGGCGTCCTTTTGAAAACCAAATCGGGATAAAAAAACTTCAACTCCGCGAGTTTTAGTGAATTCCAGCGGGACTTGTCTTTTATTTTTTCGCAGGGTACCAACCGATGTCAGCATATGTTTTTCGAGCAAATGCTGGACAAGCTCATAACTAGTAAACCAGTTATCAAACGTTACATTGCGGTTTGTGCCGGAATTGGCTGCAAAATACGATCTACAACGTCATATGGCTTGTTGCTTATAGAAAAAGGGCCTTCCGGTTGCTTGCCAGGATATATTTCTAAGTTCTTGATGTAAAAATTTCGTGCGTCAGCTAAAGCAATTATCGTTATCCCATATTTAGCCGGCTTTGATGGTATATACTGACGAAATTTACATCTGCCTGGGAAAGCTATGAGTATTTCGTCAATAGTTAGACAATCACTAGGTATATATGTTTTCTTACAGTTTTCGACTAACGCTTCAAACAGTTCTCTAATCGCAGCCAAATTGTCTAGTTGCGCTCTTTGCTCATGGGTAGAAATATCATCGAAGGTCAAAGAACTTTGAATAAAATGAAACCTTTGTAAAGACATTCCGAGCTGAAATATATCCACGCCTGTTCCATCAGTAGCCCATAGATCGCTCAGATTTTGTCTGCCCGAGCGGTAAAGACCAGCAAGATACAGAAGGCCTATAAAAGCCTTCAATTCAATCATACTAGCTTCTTTTATATGGGTGTACTTTGATAAATTGGTGCATAAAGCAATTTTAGGTGTGATGCGTGCATTAGTATACATAAGTATATTTTGCATTCCATTTCAGACGTCATCGATTTTGCTTCTGGTACTACACTTGGCAACTGGTGAATTATATTTTCGCCTCTAGTTCTAATACTTTGTCGAAAAGGCGTCTTATTCCAAACTGTGCCATCTTTACCAAGATAATGGTTGAAACAATACTCACAGTTTGAAAAACTAGCTGATCCAGATAAAGGATGCTCCCCCAAGAGTTGCGAACGATTTCTATTCAACAGTGTAGACAGCGGCATGTCATCATCATCAGAGTCTGAGATATCTTGCTCTGTGTCACTGGGTTGACTGTGCTCACTCAAATGATCTTCTTCATCAAACTCCTGATCCGACAGCGCAACATCCGAGTCAGACTCTTGTACAATTGACAATATACGCTGTCGTTGTTCCTGTTCTTGATCCATATTTTTAACTACCTGCAAACAAACACAAGTAAAACGAAAAAAATCATAAACAACAATGGAAAAACTGAATATAAAATCATAAATACATTTCAAAGAATTGAAATTATATGTATACATAATGGTGCATTATTGTTACATTAAATTCGGGGGTGGGTCTCACTTGCCTTTTTCAACTTTGAATGGTCACCGTGCGACTAATGTGTTGCTTGCAATACTTAGAACGAATTAACAGCTCGAGCTATTGAGAAGAATGGCAACGTCGCACACTTAGTAACCGAAATTTAAGCAAAATAAAATATGGCGGGTCTCACAGACCCAACACCCATGACGCCGGGTTAACGGTGTAATATATAGAAGTGATTTCTGCAGCTGACATTTTGTACATAATATCATCGGGATCACAATTAAATGTGAAAGTACCCGGTGCCTGAAAATAGCTAGTTATGTTTCTTGCAGCGCGGGAATTAGTGTTCTTCGAGTGACTGCTTGTTTTTCAATGCTTCACTACGTCATTTAATCCCCCATGAGAAATAGTAAACTCTTTTTTAGACAGTTAACACTAAGCTTTATACTCATCCGACGTCACAATACGCGACCAATTATAATCATTCTGTCAGTTTGTACTGTATTTCGTGAGGTGACGTTTTCCTATTTTAACTTTCTCCTTGGCTGCAATGTCTTCCGGTTCCAAGCAATCTGAAACATCACTATCGGTTTCATTCAACTTTTAACGATTCTAATAAGTAAACTCCAGTAACTTACGAACAAAAACACGTAAAATTCTCGATCTTTTGTTTGCTTACTGCAATCACACTAAATTACGCATGTAACACAACTTACTATTTGCTCACTGATTTCCAAGTACTAAAACAAAAAACATGCAAATAAGAAAAGAGTGAAAGAGAAAGAGAAGATTTCGCAGTCACACGCACCGATTGCGTGACGCACCACTCTCTCTCGCGGTCGCTTATCTTCATTACGCGCCGGGCAGGTGGCCAGTCCACACTTTTTCTGCCACCATTTTTTTCGACAGGCGAATGGTGTAGGTGTTTGACTCATTGGTAATGTGCCCTGAGTACTCCGCTTGGTTCGCACCAAACACGCACTAAGACACGTTGATAACAATCCCGAACCTTGACGTTAAAAAACCAGCTATAGGTGCTGCAACTGTTCCTTCTTCTGATCTGGATACGATCAGCAAATCGTCCTAGTAGCTCATGCAAAATTTTGAGCCCATGATAAATTCTCGTCCATGAAGCGCTGAAAGGTCTGCGTACCTTGAACTAGGATAATCCGATCGCAGCCGAAACTGCTGCTTAGGGAAAAGCCCGCAGAAGATGTATCTCAGAGAAAAAACGGCTCTTACTCAAGCTCAGAGAAATATCCTGGATTTGTCGCATAGCGTATTTGCCTGGGACGGTAGATGCGCCGATCATCACCGCAAGGACGCCAGGCACCGCCTTTCTTCGGGACGATATGTAGGGGGCTTGCCTAGGGACTATTGAACGGCCAACAAAATGTTTTATCTAGTAAGAGCTGAGGCCGCGGTTGTGATAAAATTACATGTTCGATATGCAGGGGCACGTGGAGAAGCTGCAGGATTAGTGAGACCTGATAACTCTTTAAGTAAAGACGAGTACGGAGAATCTTCATCGACAATGGAAACGGATACCTGCAGAAAAATTTTCTCACATACATTTAATCTCAGAAAGCAAGTACTCATGAGCTTTCCCATCACCTACGTTGTTTACTTTTTAGCTCTCCATCTTGCGTACTCACTTTATTTTCTGCATGGTGTATTTTTAATTTTTTCTTTGTGCTGCCTTCCGGATTAGCGCATTTCAGTAGTTATGTATTGACATATTTGAGCTATAAGCGCTGTATTGCAAAGCAACCGCATACATACGAGAAAGCTTGAAAATGAAATGATTTACATAGATATATGGAGAAGAAAGGTTGAATGGCTAGCTTTAAGATATTGGATTAGTATCGCAGTTGAACTGTTTTATAATTATATTTGCACAACATTTTGTATTGATACAAAGTTGAATGAAGTGTTCAAGGGAATTCCACCATACTTTCATATTTTTATCCTATCTTTTGACGGGTTTCTTTCCAATTAAGAAAACTACTTGCAAGAAAAACTTGAATGTCAGTAACAGAGAGAATCAGTGGGCTCCGCTCCTGACACTTTTCCATAACAGAATGATGTCAAGAACGTCTGAGATTTCCAATACAAGATTTAAAAAGAAGCTACCAAGTATCAGATTCCGTCGGTCTTTTTTTCCTAGAATAAATAGAAAAATTGCTATTCGTTAGTGACTGCCATGCCTTCACTCATAACATTCCAATGCTCATGGACGATAGCATGGCAAAGGCAATTTCATCGCAAAATACATTGCGACAATTCTACATGAAGGAGAGGCAATTGACGACTATGTTGGCATTCGTGAAGAGTCTAATATTAACGTATAGCAAGGACTACAAGCGGCTATACTTGATAAAATTTTCCGATTTGGACCTCTTCGATGCTTCCGTTGGCACTATCCTAATTGTAAACTGTGAAAGACTCGGGATGCTCGCAAAAGAGAACCTCCTGAACTTCTTGTCCCGGGGCTCCCTCAAGCGTACATCCTAGACCTCTTTCTCTTTAACATATTCACGTCCGGTATCGCGGGTATTAAAGATAAATTGCACCCTGGAATTGAGGTACGTGTCTTCGCTGATTTATTAGCGTGGTAATATTAGAACAATCTCCGCTCCTCCTAAGACTCCTAAGGTGCTTGTACTTGTAAATCGATTATCATAAAATGTTTGAGGTTAAGGACTAATTCTTAGAAAAGATTTTGTTTAAGGACACGTGGAACGCGAAGTATCTGTGATGCCAGGGCGGGCAATGCTCCAAACAAACAAAGTATCTGTGAGTGATTCTCGATAGGAACAACACCTTCAGTCCTCATAGCATCTTTTTATGCCTTTTTATGTCCATTTTTATTTTATGCCTTTTTATGCATTTCAGAATAAAATCAATGGCCAACAAGCGGTTGAAGATCATTACTTACAACGCTCAAATCAGGCATAAAATCCTGTATGGCTACAAAAAGGACTATTTCAAGTGTCGTGTAACCTATCAGAAGAAGTATGCCAAGTATTGTGAATGCAATTTCAAGAAGTGAAATGTTACGGTCATTGTGCATTTCTTCTAGATTTCATAATTTGGATTTTTAAGGTTGTCTAAAAAAAATTCTTATTATTTGTTTTAAATGTTTCTAGACGTCTTATTTAATTTTTATTAATGTTTCATTGGATCGTATCTTTCTTTCTTTCGAGCCAACGAAAATACATTCATTTAGGTTAACTTCAGACAGAAGTGGAAAAATTCGACGTAGATATTGGAGAAAAAGGTTTTTACCATTTTCTTCTTTATGCAGCGTTTTAAAAATGTAGCATTACCGCACAGTTCTCTGTGTTAAAATCATAGCGAAACTTTTTTCGGGGGACTAAATTGTATCTTACAACAATTTGGTTCAAGTTCAGTCCCACATAGTCAACTCGCCAAGAAAGCAGCTTGACTGAACTTGAACATGTTTACAGCAATCTTCCGATTCTCCACAGACCATCTTATTGTGTTTTACGTAATTTTTTTTTTTCAGAACTCCTTTTTAATCGTCGTAGCATCTCTTCAAATGTTCAAAATTCGCAACTGACACGCTTCACCACCACTTATTTTTATTATGCGAAAGGACTGCTAACAAACTTCGTTTGATTTACACTACATTAACCAAAAATGTGGTAGCAAGTCTTTGTCTTCGTTGGGATATCATGATAATGAACTACCAGGGGAGAGCATATTTGTTTCCAAAAGTCTTGATCTCAGTGCACCCTATAAAAGGTTTGGGTATCTCGTTAAGTCGCTTAGTTATGATTGTGAAAATAATGGTTTACCACTTGTGCTTAGATCAAATTATGCATTAGGTTGAGATACCTCTGCAAAATCACTATCTCTGTGCTCAACATAGAAGTATACGATAGAGAGAGGCCCTCACTGTATATATAAGGGTACGCTAGCGTCTAAAGAATTTCATTTTTTCCTACATCAGCTGTTCAAATTAGGCTCCATTCGCGCATGAAGTAGAATAATATCCAATTTAATATCTAATATCTGAAATCCTATCGAAATTTTCATATTCTCTTTATAATCTTTTCTATTCTCACACATATACTTAATATTCACAATGCATTATCCAATAATAGGGAAAAATATGAAAACTACATTCATAAATCACTATAAACGGCATAAAAATGCATTACTTTTACAGTTTTTGTTATATTTGCCTTGAAATTCGAAATTATCCATCAATATTACTGCCGACAATTTCACATAAAAGTTCACTAATAACAGCAGATAAATTGCAAACCAAATATATTTTCATTCATGAAATGGAAATATAACACCAATTTTTACATCTCCACTTGAATTTCCCCGTTGTTTGTAATCGCTTTCGAATTTTTGTTCAAGAAACGATTTTTGCTTTCGACAATTTTCCTATTATTGGTCATATCCGGATTTCAGGAGCTACTTACTCCCTTGTTCAGTGCTTTTGTATCTGAAGATGTTAAGCCTTACAATCGAACTTACTACAATCGAATACTAACACAACTTCTATAGAATAATTACGCTTTGCCTACTTTTAAACTTCTTGTTAACCCTTCATTATTTTCTAATTTTTTATCTTTTATATTTGTCTGTGTCTTCTGTTAGTGGTTTTGCTGTGTGCGACAGCGCGTTTTCGTATAGAAAAATCACTTTACCACATCTTCTGGCTCATGCTGGTCGATTTTTGATTAATGCGAGGTTTAAATTTATCATTTGTTGACCATAGCGTTGTGTATGAATGGTTTCACCAGGTTTCAAGGGTTCATAATTCTCAATACCACTCTGGTCCCACCAGACACAGTCTTCTTGCCCAAGCAATTTGGTGAAAGCCACTTTTTTCCACTTCGGGCTTTCAAAATAAATACACTTTTCGTCACCCGTAACAAAATGATATCCTTTTGTGCGCCGAAGCAGTATTTCACATGTGACTTTGCGATTTTCTGTTGCCGTTCATTTAAATCGTGTGGGACCCGTCACCGAGTTTATTGGTCTTACCCATTTCTCTTAAACGTCTGCTGATCAATCGCTGTGACATATTTAATGAGTCTGCTGATTGCCGCTGACTTGAGTTGGGTCACCATCCAATAACTCCGGCAATTTCTCCTCTTCGCATATTTGTGATCTACCAGCATGCCACTGCCTTTCAAGTGAAGAAGTCGAAAAAATGTTTCACATGTCCTCTTTCGTTGAATAAAAAAAGCAATACATAGCACAAGTGTTCTTTTTCAGCCACAAAATTCGACATGATCAATCAACTCTATAAAACAAACATGCTGCTTTTGGCCTAATAATTGATTTGAAAGTCTTTGATTAGATTAGGGTGGAGTGGATATCAGTGTAAGATTGCAATTTCCCCATGCTCATTCGGCACGAACAAATTAAATCCATCTAGCGAAGCCTAGTATCCGTCGAAATCGTAGAGACGTGATGGAAATTTTAAATGTTTTTTTTCTTCGTCAGTGCCTCAAAATCTGCCCAAATCAATAATCCATACTGAAAGGGGGAAAAATTGCAGACCTGTAATTGATAATCTCATAATAAAAGAATTATGTAACCAAATAAATATTAAAATAAATACATCAATATGACTAGAAAATGATTATCAGTCATTCTATAGCAAATTTTAATAGACACAAATGAAAGAAATTTCACAATCAGAGTGCAAAATACAGAAGTTAAGTAAGCATTTGAAAATAAGACATAATTAGGATATTCTAAGGCAAAACCTGTAGGCTAAGATTTGGGTGAAGTTATTTAAGAAAAATGATTGACACTGAAGAAGGGAGTAAACTACACCCGAAATCTATTTCTGTCAAAATTAAAACATTTTTTACTGTCACATCATTTTGGAATAGAAAATCAAAAATTTAAATCTAAGTAATTTTTAAGTTTGCTTATAAAAATTATTAATTCACCCTAAAAAAAATTTAATTCAAAGAAATCAAAAATCATTTTTATTTAATTTTAGCTGTGATTAGTTCCCTTTATAAGCAGTTACGATCTATTATCGTGTTGGCAATCTATTAAAGAAATTTTCTCTAACGCAAAACTATTTCTATTGTGGTTTCGAAAATACCAGTTTAGTGTAACTTTTGATTTAGATATAATAATAAATTTGAGATTATATTTCCATCAGTAATCCATGATGATATCACCTAATCAATTTCTTATCAAGATGAATAATAAATCTTGGAGAAAAATAAATTGGATTGCTTTTATGACCGTTCTGCGAATACGTTAATACATATATATAATTCAATAGGTCGTTGTATGAGCACATATGTCGTTTCAATAGAGATTCTTATTCTTGTGCCTTCTTACAGTAATATTTAGAAGGTAGGAAAATGGAATCCCATTCATGATTTACGCTCTTTATGCATGGCGAACTCATCTCGGTAATAGTATCCCTATTTTAATATTACCCTTACGTCCATTATACTGGACAATATGATACCAACATTATATGTAGAGTGTTCCAAATGTTTCGAGTCATAATGGCATAAAAGCTTTTCCGTCGCAATTTTTCTTTGAACATAATTTGATCGTCAAAGCAGTTGAAGAGCTTCGTTACACTAGACTTTTATTTTGTATTTTATTCACATATTTTTCATAATTTCAAAAAAAAACCTTTTTTTAAAGTAAACAAAGGTGAAATATCCGTTATATATATTTTCTAAGGGTTAATATAACTTTATTAAGTTAGAATCACTCACTTTTATAGAAAAATAGAAAAGAAAATGAAGTAGAAAATGAAGTTTATTTTAATTTTCGTCCGCCTCAATGTAATTCAGCGCAGGCAAGAATCTTACTCAAATTAAACTCTTGCAGTTTATCGAAAGAAGGAAACCCTCTTCGTCCAACATTTTTGAGATTGAAGCCTTGACTTTTTTACATGTGTTGCAATCAATGTTGGCAGACAGATTTTCAGACAGACTTTTAGTCTGCTGCTTTTCCATGAAAATGGAATGAAAATGTGTTTTTTACTTTGAGATATATCTTTTTCCTCATATTTTCAGAACATTCCAGTTGCATCGCATCCTCATTTTTGGTATGTGCCTTGCAGGTTTCCATTTTTTACAAAATAAATGTGATCTCTATGAGCAAGAAGAAAAACAAGTTATATCCCAATTTTATATTTAAAAAAATATTTATTGCAATGTTTTGCCATGTTTTGTACATAGAACTGAAATATACTTGAAGGTAGTTCTATTTTTCGGTACAAAGTAATAAATTGCAACATAAGGAACAAATCATTAAATTCTAATTCATACATATCAGGTCTATGAAAAAACAATGGCAAATATTGTGTTTTTTGAAAACCCATTTATTCATCAATATATATTGTGTCCCATAAAAAGCAATACCTACCAGATATCATATATTTGGGCTAACGTGTTTTTCGAACCTTAAAGCACTTCGGTCGAAAATTTCTTTTGTAATGTTGCCCAGCTCGCCGCATTCCCCTCGATCGTGGCGCATCTTCTTCATAGCGTCCTCTTTCAAGGGCTTCTTCAGTTTTGGGAAAAGGGAAAAGCCACCGGGGGTTAGGTTTGGGGCATACGGTGACTGCAGTATCATAAGTGTGTTGTTTTTGGTTGAAAATTCACGCACAAGAAACGATGCGTTTGCAGCGTTATCATGAAACCAAAGCCAATTTTTGAGGACCTTAAATTTGGACGTTCCTAACGGATTGCTTCGCACGAATCGCGTATTAATTGCAGGTAATATTCCTCATTGACCGTTTCTATACTGTGGCAACTCAAAACGTAAACATTCAATTGGAGTTTGCGCACTTTATTTGGTATTTCCTTGTGTGGTAACTTGATAACCATAAGCCCATGGTTCGTCTAGTTTTAGAGCCCTGGAGTAAATTTGGGTAGTCATGGACATAGTCCAACAGCCAATACTGTTCTCTTCACTTCATCAATGTTATCGTCATTTGTTTACGTTCTCAGGCATCAGACACGATTTGGTCGTCCACATATTCTCGGCCTTTGTAAAACAAGGTTTCTGTGGTCCAATCTAAATTCACCATATGCCACATTCTACATTCGGAATGCGTAAGTATTTAGAGTTACCTCATAACCAAATAAAGAAGTCTAAAAATGACAACACATGAATGAACGATTATTAAACGTACATCTAGTTCTCTTCAGAATCAGTTTCTTTTTCAAGACATTTACTGCAAATTGATTGAATGTGCTTTCTGCAGATATTTCTCTGACATTATATACATTGTCTCTGCGATTGCTTCCTGTTTTTACAGGACATATTTTTCAGCTTCATCTGCAAGCACTGGAACTACTACTTGCTTCATTACCAGAAGCATGCTTAACATCTATATGTTTATGTTTCTTCTCAGTTTTCTTTGAAGGCTTACCACCGTTGCTCTTTTTGGACGTACTTTTTTGGCAACTTAGTGCCTTATGCAGTAATATACTATCCCCTTTTCTGTGTGATTATATTATTTCCCTTCAATATCATCATGTCGCTTATTCCAGCAATTTCCAAAAGACGAAAGAAGAATTTCAACGGCTATCTATGACATAATTTGCCTTGATGGCGACAATATGTTCACTTTTTATCGATTTCGTCACCACTGCATTTTATTTTCTTGTAAAAAGGAACGATACTGTGTTTGCCCTTTTCGTTCGTAATTCTTACGCTTGACTTCGGGAGTTTTACGCTTTTCTTGGTGAATGAGTCGTTCCTGGTGTTTTGACCGGCTGTTGAATACTTGCGTAACTTGTGCCTCAACGTGCTCTTCTCTTGGGTTGAAGTCTGAAGGTTGTTTGGCTCAATCCAATAGATTGCTATTTTTTTGCAAGATGTGTTCCTTGGTTGGAATTTTACTCCATCCACGGTTACATCGTGGAAAATATCCATGGAAAATGACTTTAGTGCTTTCGTCATCACATTTGTGAACTTGATTCGGTCCATGCAACATCAATACAAATAAGTTTCTCAAACACCAGACGTTGCGGCCTCCTTGCAGGCTTTACATAAGCTGGTATTCCTTGACCTGGTTTAATCTCACAAAAGAAACGCCGCGTGTCCCCAACTCTTATGGAAAAAATGCTAGGAAAAATCTTTATCTCTTGTTCGTTTCTACATATTAGTGATTTCATGTTTATGTTGTTGCGCCCACTCATAGCAAGCTTTTCATTTTTTTCAGATAGTCAAACATTCTTTCTAGCGTTGCAGCTTGTAAGCAGCTACGTTGCTGTTAAGGTTTCAAAACTTTTTTATGTTTGACTCAGTACAGTATTCCTCAGTACAGGGACAACTGTGTCCCGAAATTTGGGACAATACCAAAATACCAAAATCAATACCAATACCAAAATCCTTGGCATCAAAAAAAAAAAAAAAAATCAAATTAAACCAAATTACGGCAAGTTATCATCTTTGGGTGCATTTGTCATTATTTTTGTACGTTTTGTAAGCAGGTATTGCCATTAAACGCAATAAAAACGTTTTCAATTGAGTTTGACACGTTAGTTTGCATTTTCGCACCTTCTTAAGCACTGTTTGGCGACGATGACCACGTTGCATCAAACGTTAACGTGGTCATCTGGTAGCACTCATGAGAGCGAACTCCTGCAAACATGCGTGACCTCGTAAGCTGGTACCAATCTTGCCACACGAATTGAATATGTGAGTTTAGCTCATAAAATAACGTCAAGAATCATTCTGGCTTGCTTGACTCGAAAAATTGGCCGGAATTTGTAAAACTTTGGTATACAAGGGTGGGGTGAAAAGCTTCCGGCCTGACCAAGAAAAAAGTTGTTTTTAAATTTTTTTTGCTTTATTTTTCATTTTTATTTTTCAACATAATCTAGTTATATCAGTTTTAAACGTAGAATCGTCAAGCTCCTCAAAATACTGATTTACAGCTTCGATAACTTCTTGGTTGTTCTTAAGTCTTTTACCACCAAGCAATTGTTTGAGGTTAGGAAACAAGTAATAGTCGCTGGTTTCGTGATGGTTATCGCTGGTGCGTTATCGTGATGAAACAAAATTTTTTTGTTCGCCAAATCAGGTCGTTTAATTTGCACCTCGTGCGACAAACGTTGCAATAACTCTACCTAGTATTGACCAGTGTCTTACCCTTTTCAAGGTAATCAATACGTATAATTCTTCTCGCAAGCCAAAAACAGTAGCCATAACCTTGTTTGCTGATAAAATTGTTTTTGCCTTGCTTGGGGTTGGTTTCCCCTTTCCAACCCACTGTTTTGAATGTTCTTTATTTTCAGGAGTGAAGTGGTGGACCCAAGTCTAATTAACAGTTATGAATCGACGCAAAAATTTGTTTGGACTACGCCTATACAGCGCCAAATTGTCGGTAGAAATGTTTTTTCGAATCAGTTTCTAGTCGAGTGTTAGCAAACGCGGCACCCACCTTGCACACAGCTTTTCCATGCTCAAATAGTTATGCAAAATATTTCGCACACGTTCAGCTGACATCCTACAGGTCTCAGCTATCTCATGCATTTTCAATATGTGGTCTTCCAACACTATTTGATGGATTTTCTCAATCATTCCTGAAGTTGTGACCTAAACGGGGCGTCCTGAGCGAGGCTCGTCAGAGGTGATACGACCCATTTTGAATTCAGAAACCCACTGCTTAATAGGTGAATATGAAGAGTTTCTCAGTGTTGAATCCATATCTTCTTTTATTTGTTTTGATGTAAAATTTTTCAAATAGAAGTATTTGATGACAGCACGTTATTCTAATTTTTCCATTTTCACGAAAACAACGGAAGAATCTCGCGCAATGTGCTCTCAAATGCAAACTAACATAGTGATTGGGCTGAAACTGTACATACAACCTTGGTAGGAATGGTAATGTAGGATGCCGTTCCAAAAGTAGACCCCGGAGACCGTTCGGTATGCACATGCAATTTGCAACGCTCCTTGTCTCTGCACCTGTGCCAACCGCTTCCGGTGTAACTCCTTGGTGAGAGCGTCGCCCCACAGTTCTGATCCGTAGAGTAGAAGCGACTGCACAACGCTCATTAAGAGCCGTCTCCGTGATGTGGTGGGCCCCCCTATGTTGGCCATTAATCGGGTGAGTGCCGTCACACGCGCTGCAGCCTTGTCAGCTACTGCCCTGAATTGTTGGGAAAAACTCATCTTCGAGTCTATCAGGACGCCCAGGTACTTTACTGCTGATTTCGATTCGACCAGCTCGTCCCCTATACTGATAGGCCGTATTCTGTGGATTCTCTTCTTCGTCAGGATGACCACTTCGGTTTTATCCAGTGCCAGCTTGAATCCGTGAGCGGTCATCCAGTTCATTACCCTACGCATTAGCGTATTGAGTCTGAGTTGCGCATGGTCTACTGTGCGTCCAGCGACCAGCGCCGTGACATCGTCTGCATAGGCGATCGAAAGTGACTCATCCTGCAGTTCAAGCTGCAGGCGTCCATCGTAGGAGATGTTCCACAGGTCCGGGCCAAGGATAGAGCCCTGAGCGACACCTGGAGTAAGATTTGTGCTTCGCCGACCCTCCTTCGAGTCGTAGAATAGGTTGCAGTCCTTCAAATAGTTCCTGAGAACGCGCACCAGGTACACTGGTACTTGAAATCGACTTTCTAGCGCTTCCAGAATATCCACCCATCTAGCGCTGTTAAATGCATTTCGGACATCCAGAGTTACCAGCAGGACGACCCGTCGTGTGGAAATACTGTGAGACTCCGCACGTTGGACCGCGCTCACTACTTCTCCAATTGCATCGATGGTGAAGCGGCCTGCTCTGAAGCCATACTACCGTGGAGATAGATCCCCGGCAATACGAATCATGTCAGCGAGTCTTACCCTGATAAGTTTTTCAAAAACGTTTCCGACCGTGTCAGCATACACAGTGGGCGGTATGCAGCTGGCGACTCGGGATCCCCTTTTCTCTTCGTGATGAGCACAATTTCTCGCCACCTATTCGGGTTAGAAGGTCTTCCAACTCCAGAACTCCGTTTTTAACCTCTTTGCTAAGGTTCGTTTGTGCGTTGCATGTGGCAGTGATGCGTTTAATAACCCTTTCTGCTTTACGGTATAGCCGCTCTTCCTCTGCACGATCCATGATCATCGAAGTGCTACGTGTCTGACGTGCAGGGATTTCTTTATTTGTGTCCCGTTCTTCAGTTGCTTCGGTGGTGATGGCAACAATCATAGGTTTCTCAACCGTTTCGCATTTCTGTACCGAACAGAGGATCTGTTCTTCTTTTTTCATCGCTCTGGTGTGCGCATGGTTTTCTTGCTGCACCCAAATGCTGTTAAAATACCAGATTTCCTTCTTTTCGTCCATCCGTTTTCGAATGTTTCTGTTCTGACATATTTTCTTTTGTGTATAATTTGCTTGCTATCATTTCTTATGGGTCCCCCTTAGAGCCGCTATCTCCACTCGTGTGTGTAGTCGCCTTATTGGTTCCATGGTTATCTTTGCTACGCAGGGAGGCAATGCGAGGGTTGGCACCAGCCCCTATGGGGACAGGTGCTCAGGGCCAGACCGGCGCTAATCGGGAGTTTGTCTCAACCAAACTTACACCACCAACTCAATGGTGCGAGCTTCGAACGTACTCCGAGGTACGTAAAAACTGTGTAGCTTCGATATTTTCTTGCTTTACCACTGCCTTGATACATTCACATAAGAGTTGCCGTTGGTTGGTTAAAGGAATAGATTTGTGACATTGCTTAAACTCCATTTCTTGAAATTTATGCAATGGTTCTTTAATTTCGATCGATTTTCGACCTAAGTTACACTTCTTTGGTAACTGCCTGGGGAGCCTAAGAAAGTGCCATGAAAACTCATTCTCCAACGCAGCTTAAACATTCGAGGCTTCGTTTTCATAATTTCTCCGCTTACCCTAAAGTCCTTTCATTTGGTAATAGGCCAATCTTTTACTGATTTTTCTACGATTTCAACCAATCGTTCTTCAAATAACCAAACGATGATGTTGCCATTAAAACAATGTCAACTTTGAAGTGATTTTTGTAACTTTATTTGATTTTTAAAGTTTTTAAAATTTTAATTGAAAAAGAAGCCTTTATTTCGGTGAAATCAAATCTAAACTCCCCGGAACATGACAAGAACTCACCAGTGAGCTAAAGGGGACTCAAATTCCTAGATTCCATTAACCCGAGTCTCATGCAACAGGAATTTGTGCTGGTAGATGAGTGGAGTCAAATGGAGCCCTAGAAAAAAGAGGAACGACAATCGACTGCCTTGATTTTGGAACTCATCTATCTTTTTCAAAGTGGTGACCCATTTTACCACTTTTTTAAATTTCTAAGATTATCGGACCAGAAGTCCTTACAAAACCTTATAAAAGAAAGTTTATTACGTAAATACACCAAAACATGATAATTTCTCGATGAAAAAAAATAAAAACTCTTTGAGGAATGTTATCCTTAATTTTTCATTCGTTAGCATTTTTCTCCTTGAACCCACTGCTCTTATTTTTCACTTTTAACTGAATGGATGAAAGTTTTCATGGAAAATCTTCTAAGTGTCTATGAATTCAATCTTCAAAGATCACTATTTGCTCTGTTAAATCCGACTCTACTTTTACTTTTTAGTAATGGACTCAATCCGAATATTTCTCTTTGAACTCGTTACTTTCAGAAATGAATTTTGCGCATTTATAAGTAGCAGCCTCGCAATGCAAGCAGTTTAAACTTCCTGTGGATCGAAAAGTATACTAGGAAATATGAAATCTTTTCAGAAAATCATTACAATATTTTCCTCAGTGTATATTTCTCCGTGACACTGAATGAAGGACTTATGAAAATTTCTGTGAATTGAAGAACGGTAACTGAACCGTCACCTTTGAATATCTTGGATAGAAAACTGCTACAGCATACATAATGCCTTGCTCAAGATGTGTTAGGCAAGTTGCCATGAGAAACCTCAGGATTGTTCAAATTACTAACTTTATTGGGACGAAAAAGTCCCAAACTGATTATGAGTGGATAGCTTTGAATGTAGTAAAAAATACGTTTAGCCATCGGAATTGACAAATGATGCCGAAAACGTTTAGTACAAGAAATTCAGTATTAACATAAACGAAGACTATAACTTGGGCGTTTCGGGGCTCTATTTGATTTGGGTTCCAACTTAAAATGTCTTTTTAAAATAAAAAGCAATATGTTTTGTTTCATATGTAATTTAACTCGTTCCGCTGGATATATGGTAAAAATAAGATTGTAACACTGAACCCTGATGTACGGGTTACGTGGAACTTGTGCGATTGAGCACTCATGCTCCATTTGTTACTTGTAAAAAGGAAGTTTGAAAGGATTTTGTTTTGAAGTTTAAAGCTTAATTGCGTTAAAATTTGTATCAAATTCATCTTTAAAAACATGTACATCGCTAGCCACTACTTTTTTTGCATCTTTCTGGTAACATACGGATTCCTCGTGGAAAGAACGACGATCCATTAATCGATCCAATTTTGGAGTTTTTCAAAAGAGTGGAAATGCTGCTCCTCAAGGACGAAAACAAAAAGGAGTCGGAATGATTAGTGTGCGGGCTATACGGTGGGTGGGGTAGGACTAGGCATGTTTTGACCGTCCTTGCAACATGTGTTTGAGTATTTTTATGGTGAATAACTTTATCGTTTCTTTCCTGGTATTGCGGCCATTTTTGTTTCAATGCTTGGCTCAAAAGCATCAATTGTAGTCGGTTGAATTTCACTGTGGTGGTTTCACCTGGTCTTAACTGCTTTTAGTAATATACTACCGAATACCGAGTATGACCTTCCCACCATGAAGATTCGGCTTTAGCGTCGTATGATCTTTTACGCTTGGGGTTATCGTAATGGACCCATTTTGCATCGCCCGTTATAATACGATGTAAAATCCCTTTCTTTTTGCCGTTGAAGTGGCTGTTCACAAGTGAAAAAGCAACGTTTGACGTCCCTCGGTTCAATTAATTGGGCACACGATATCCTACCTTCTGGATCATTTTCATGGCTTGTGAGCGAACAGATATGGTTTGTAGAGTCACTTCCAATGCTTCTACCAGTTGTTCTTGCGCTTGGCACGAGTTTTCATCCAACAAAGCATTCAATTCGGCCTCCTCAAAATTTTCTGGTCGTCTTTCGCGCTCTTTGTCATCGGTATTAAAATCACCACTTCTAAAACGTCAAAATCAGTACTCACAAGTAGAATTTGATGGAGCATGATCTCCATAGTCTTCCTGTAGTACACGTCGACTTTCAGCTGCAGATTTTCTCAAATGAAGCAAAGGAGTAATCCTTCAAGCAAATTCTGTATTTTGGCACAATAGCTGATATGTTCGGAGCACAGAAAAACTATGTTGTTTACATTTCAGAGAAATAACACACTAGAAAAGAGAGTCTAATGATGAGACTTTAAAATGAAGGTTGCAATATTGTCCAGTTCGATTAAATGTCAATTACGCCATCTTTTGTAAATCCTTTCAATTTTTTTTTGTGCGATCGGAGATCGGTATAAATTCCGACTTGTGTTGACCGGTATTTTGACGGCTTTGTGGGTTTTGGCTGCCCGACAGAAAGCGATACTGCCATAGAGTAGCGTCCGTTGAATTATTTGTTTGTAAATGAGTGCTCTGTGTTTAAAAGTGGGCTCGTTTTTGCGTATGTAGTCTTTTCAGGTAAGTCGGTGATATAGTCTAAATTCTAGGTATTTCGCTGTTCTGTTCAATGGTATTGTTTGGTCGTGGATTGGTGATGAAAATCGCCTGTGTATTAGGTTTATATGTCGCAACTTTCCATTTACGGAAGTATTCTTGTAACATTTCGACTGTGAATTACAGTTTTGAGGTGATGACTTCTGCTTGTCTTGAAGTATAGTATATTAAAGTGTCGTCTGCGATAGTGATACTTGAACATTATTTGGTAAGATTGGGATATCTGCAGTGTACACATTGTATAATATTCGTGAGATGGGTGACTCGTGTGGAACTCCAGCTTGAATAGTTTGCAGGTGACAAAATTTAAATCAAGTCCTTCAAATTTTATCGACATGTCAATACAATATCCCTCACTAGATCAACACATTCCAGAAGGCTTTTATGCAATTTTCAAATCAAATAATTCACTTTTGAATACAAGCACAATCAGTGTTCCTTACTATTTTTCAAAACACCCAAAAATTCTGGATCCTTGAGGAACGAACGGCCGCAAGCCGTCGATCTCGCAGTTGTTTGTAAAGGGGATAAAATTTACTATTAGAATTCCTAACGGATGCTGTGTAAGTATTTCATCAAGCATAGGGTGTTTTTAGAGGATTAGAACTTTATGTTGGCAACCCTTTTTTATGATATTAATGATGTGACAGCTATCATTTGCTTTATGGTAATTTTGATTAAATTTTTTATCATAGAAATTTTGTTGAGTCAATGCCTGATTGTGCAGGTTTATTTAAAACAAAAAACTATTAATCATATCATCGACATAAGAAAATCAATTTGATTAATCATGGATTGCTTTCGCACCACGCTTACCCTCACTTAAAATTTGCACGCATCTAGTTGGCATACAGTGCATAATTTAAAGATCATAGCAGCTGTAGGGGGTAGAACCGATGGAGACCCAAGTCAATTTCATTCATCATCGTGCTCAATAATTAAACTTGTACCCATCCACATTATGGAAGATCTATTTACGCAAGGGTCTTGACTTGCTGGCTGAAAAAATCCAAATCGTGCAGGAATTAAGGCCAAACGACCAGCAGGCATGGTGTAGATTCGTTGTATGGGTTCAGAACTGAATTGCTGCAAATCCCGAATTTTATTTGAAAATATTTAGAATTTAATGACGAAGCTTATTTCTGGTTGAATACCCACGTCAATAAACAAAACTGCCGCATTTGGAGTGATGAGCAACTACAGGTGGTCGCTCGTATACCGTTACATTCGGAAAATATAACTTTTGTTATGGGTCGGTGCAATCATTAATCAATATGTTTTCACAAATGCTACTGGCGATAACATTACAGTTAACGGTGACCTCAATAGAGCCATAAGTAACGACTTTTTCGTTCTGGCACTAACTCGCCAAAATGTAGGGGACCTCTGGTTCCCACAGGACGAGTATGACATAAAGCACATTCAACTGTCGACTTACTGATAAAGCATAACTTCTGACCTGATAACTGGCAAGAGAAATAGCTATGAACTTCTAATTTAACTTTGCAGGATTATTTCTTGTGGATAATTTGCAAGTCACTCGTCTACGTCAACAAACCCGAGACGCCTAATCAGTTGAAAGACAACTTTTGCCCCGTGAAACTACTCCAATTATTGGTTCGACTTTCTCCGCGCCAGCCGTGCCACTTGCCCACTCAAACTCATATTCAAATAAAAATGACAGGAAATTATCTTACAAATAAAATCAAATTTTAAATTTCGCAAACAAAACAATTCTTCCGTATTTGCTTCATTTAGTCCTATATATTCTGTCATTCTATCTATATGTAACATCCACAATTTGTTGTATTTTCCATCAATTAAGTATGCATTTCAGAGCATTTGATATGACTTAAAACTTCTGAAGACTTCTGAGGACTTCTCCATGGTTATTCTATTTTTCTACTTTTCGGGTGGTGTGGAACACAACCCGCCATTGGAAATACTGGTTAATAGCTCTTCTTGAGAGGAAAAACTAAACATCCTTGATTGGAGCAAATGCCAATGTCAATACGCTTAATAAGGTTTGTGGGGAGTAACATCACATATACGATTACTACACACATATTGTCACCAAAATATGCAAGTTAGTATTAGATATTACAATATGACGAATATGACATTACATATTGACGCACTATCTCAAAGAGCTAAGAATTGAACCCATCATCATCAGACCCCAAGACACACTAACTGGTATGGAAAATCTGGAAAACTGGAAAATATCACTTATCAAGAAGGAGTCAAGCGGACTCGAGTCATTTGCAGATAAAAGGAACTTTGAATATAGGTGTCCTGTTCATTTTAAGAGATTGTATCTATTTGTAGCGGGAAAAGTAATGACATTTCCTCGATTTTTTCAACTTCATAAGTTTACTTTTATCATAAGTTTACTTTTTTATTTATAAAAAAACTAGTAGTTACATCAATAAGTATATGTCTTCATTCCATTCCAAAAAGAGATATTCATACACATCAGAACAATAGCTGGGTCCCAAGGGAGGATTGTTTTGATCGGCATGATAACTCGAGACCGGTTCATCCGAAATAAGACATGAAAGTGACTTTTTGTGTAAAAGTGAAAGTGGCAAATTTTTGGGTTTAGAGCGAAAAAATAATTTGTCGATGAAAGTCTAAATCTTTCGTTAAGGTTCTAGCTGCGTTCAGGTTCTAATCATAACAAAGAAAGAACTGCCAATCTGATATCGATCAGATTAATAATTTTTTAAGTAATTGTGTCGAGTGGAAAGGTGCTTTCAAAAGGCACGATTTGAAGTTTTATGTTTTCATTCTCCCATTTAAAATCAATTTGGCTTAATTTACATGGTCTTTACATGGTTACATCATATGGTTTGCCGCCTCCGCGACCGCTGTGACCAATTGTTTTCTACGAGGCCTTCTGCCTTCGGTGGCTTCGTATGCGCGCTTCTACGCTTCACACTCGCATTGTCCGTTCTAGTAAGTTATTTTCGAAGAGAAAAGAAAGAGAACAAGGAAGAAAATAATTGACACTGAAGAAGGGTGCAACTTACTCCCGGAATATATATTTGTCGCAATTAAAAGAAAAACATAGCATTTTAAATGGAAAAGCAAAAAATAAAATCTAATCTAGAAGTGCTAAACACGGGAAAACACACACGGTATACTTTTTTTCTTGTGGTCTAGTTTGATGATATGAACTGTTGTTATTGAGAAATTTTGAAGACGAAGCTAAACCCAGATTTGGGAATTCACGCTACTGTTTTTAAACTTACTTCGTTGGAACACTAACCCTTTAAGGGGAACACAGAACGTATGTAGTCAAATGAAGAACCACTTAAACTTTGAGTGCAAGCTCCTGTAAGGACAAGTCACATTCCAAACAATTCGGAATGGAAGAAATCTATGACCAGCTTAAAGAGAAATAAATAAGAAGAGCTTTCACGTCATTCTTGCTTTTGAAACCACTGTAACACTGCCCTCAAGGGCTGCAATCTGGTCATATCGTATCTGAAAAGCCTCTTAAGGAGTCGTCTGAAATTGTGATGTATATCGAAGCCATGGAAACGGGCAACATAGTATTTATATGCTGAATCAGCCTTTTACCACACTACACGATGCAGTTGGGAGACTGGTAGAGAATCGAACGTATAATATTCCAACTTTAACTTAGGAAAATTACGAAAGAACAACAAATGGTGTAACAACAACTGACGATCCTTGTTTCACTCATTCATGATGAAGTTTCTATACTCAAATCGAAACTGTTGTTAACGACAGATACTATTTGTTAACTAATTTGATATTGCTTGTTGACTTGATGGTAAGACCAAACGTCACCTACGCAACAATGGTTTGGGTAAATAGAATACAAGACCGCAAGAATCGAGTTTAGAGTTTGAAAAACGTGTGTTTCCTTAAGACTCCAAGTTTATATCTTGGAGATACTTGTTAGCCAACCGCTGTTTTTGTAGTATGACGAACAGTTACAACATCTAGAATGTAAGGAATCTCCCATGAGAGAACATTAAACGATGTCAAAATTGGATACAAACCCCATATAAAATTCACCAGAGCCCAATCGGACCTAGCGTGAAAGATTTTAAAGATTTATGATAAAAGCGAAGAACGGAGTTCCTATCATTTCTTTGACTTTCAAAAGAGCTTGCGCTTAGCATTTCTTGTGCCATCATAGAACTCGGTGCATTGTACTAAATACTTTTATGAGTTATTAACATTTTATTTGACCTTTGGCATTTTGACTGCACATTTTCTTTAGTTCTTGTGCCTCCTCCATTTCTAAGCGGAGCTTAGACCCGAAGAAGAAAATGTTGTGTATAAGCGAGATACTCAAGAACCAATACATCATCAGCTTTGGAAACCTAGCTCGAGCACTTTCAGTTGACGATCATTCAGTACCGCTTTGTGGTTTCCTTCGCCATTTCTGGAGGCGTTACCAGGGCGTTTTTTTTTCAGGAAAAAAATATCCTTCAAATCCTTTGGATTAAAATGTGTCACCATTAGGTAGAAAAGGAAATAATGACGAAAATAAGGAATAGTTTTAATAGTTTATTTAGGTGTCACCAAAATTCTTCAATAATTTTATTTTTTTTTGGACAAGGCAAACATTGCACTTCGCTTCGAATTTCTAGAAATGAATTCATCCATCAATTCATGCATGTCGAGTTTGTCCGCTTTCTCAGAGTAAATGTTTAATATTGCAAGATGATTGAGTCAATTTTGGTTCGTGGTAGAGCGAAGATAATTTTTCAATCTTCTAAGAACTGAAAATGATCTTTCATTAGTGCATGAGGAGCCTGGGATAGTTAACAATAATCTAACGAAGCGAACAAACTCTGGTACAATGCCCACGCACCACTCGTTATCCTTCAAAAAACTCACAACATCCTTCAAACTCGAAATTGTTTTGTTGCTTTTTCTAATGATGTCGAAAAACATATTTTTGTCATCCATTAATCGCTGTTCATTGAAATCGTCCTGATAAAAATCGATTATATCTTTCAAATTCGTCGAATGACCGATCGTGAAAAGTTCCAGTGATTTGAAAAAATGAGCACTTTCAGTGTTGAAACGACTGTCCAAAGATGTAATAACTTTATCGAATATTTCGCAATACATTGTTTTGTAGAATTCTTCAGGACTTTTGAAAACGTGGTTTGCGCTGTTTTCCGCAGATTCCAAACGTTTTGGTATTTTACGTTGACGCGGTAGCATCGGTCCCTCAATTCCGAATTTTTCGACACCCTGATAAGTATTCTTCCAAATGTTCTGAAATTTCGAATCGCGAGACGCATTCAAACTGTAGGCGACTGCCTCAATTTTTCGATAAGAATCCACAACACTTAATTCAGTCGATTGAAGATCTTTATTTAAAATTTCTACTCGATCGAAAATTTCAACCATGCAATTGAG
This sequence comes from Stratiomys singularior, assembly GCA_954870665.1. Taxonomy (NCBI): domain Eukaryota; kingdom Metazoa; phylum Arthropoda; class Insecta; order Diptera; family Stratiomyidae; genus Stratiomys; species Stratiomys singularior. The sequence goes on along the minus strand of OX940877.1, from coordinate 76,425,219 downwards.
AAGAAAAAAAAATTCAAAAGACTTCATTTGATTGAAGAAACCAGTCGCTTTTGAAGATACAACATAATCAATACTTTTATCTGACTTGACTTCTTCGAAAAAGCTAATAACGGGTTCATAATGATCGCGAACACTTTTTAACGATATTATTTTCACGACCCATCTTGTAGGGCAATAAGCCACTAGAGCTGGACTTTCAGTTCCGTTTTCCAAATCTATCGCCGACTGCAATTCGCGAAATCGCGATAACCGTTTAGGTGAATTTTTTACGAAATTAATCAAATCTTTCGAAACTCCGATAAAATTTCTCGCTTCCGGAACTTCCGCCATAGCATCTTGTACAACTAAGTTAAGATTGTGCGCGTTACAATGTACGTACAGAGCTCGAGGTTTGACTTGTCGCAATCGCGTTTGTAGTCCCGTTATTTTCTCCGAAACGTTTGAAGCCCCGTCATAACATTGCCCCCTATGTTTGTTAATTGGCATACGAAATCGGATTAAGACATCTTTGACAATGTCAGTTATTGTTGAAGCTGTAGTGCTTGACGTGGAATAAAATCCAAGAAAATATTCAGAAGAAATAAAATTATTGGAAACAATCCTTGCACAAATCGAAATTTGCTCTAATCTTGAAATGTCAGAGGTTTCATCTAAAAGTATCAAGTAAAATTCCGCTTCATTAATATTTTTCACGAGTTCAGACAAAATTTTAGTCGCCATAAGCTCTAATATTTCATTTTGCACGTCATGATGAAGCCATTTATGACCTACTCTTTTGAGCCATGACTCTAATTCAGGATTGTCTTCGGAACGAGCTTGCAATATTTTAATGAAATTCGAATTAGCATCATCATTACCACGCAAAGCTATACCTTGTTGAGCAAGAACTTTGACAGTACTGAAAATTTTATTGAGAGCTGTTCGATGATCCATCATCTGTTTTTGGACTTCTGTTCCCAAATGATCAACGATGTTGACTTTCTTCAAATTGTGCAGGGCTTCAGCACTCCTGATGTGCAGCAAGCTTGTTGTGTGTTTTTTGAATCTGCCAGCTGCATTATTCCACTTACTAAAGCCTTCATCTACCCAAGCTGTTTTAGATTGAGTGAGGTGTGAATCAAGATTCAGAATCAACCGCTTCTCAGACGCTTCACTGCAAGTAGTGCAAATTGCCTTATGATTTCTACTAAGTTGAAGACAAGGATATTTTTGCTGCCTCGATTTGAAAGAAATAGGGATTTTGGGCAAATCTGGCTAGTCGCAACGCTGAGATTCTGAAAACATAACATTTAACAAAAAATTTTTAAATTACAGTCATAAAATTCTGCATTTAAGTATATCCATATAACATGTTATCACTTCAAGTTCACTGTCATATCATAGATTTTAATTTAAATGTACAAATTTTATAATAAAAATATCTAACCCTCACATTGTTTACGGAGAAGAATCAAGTTTTGTCTATTTTTCGATTACTAATTTAAAAATTTTCGTACTGAAACAAACAGGTCCTATAAGATTCTAATATAAAAGAATTATAATCAGTTATAGGTTGACAATCACTGGTTCCATGTCATTAGAAAAATTGTATTGCACCATCCAGTGAAAAATTTCTTCTTTTTTCTATGCCAACGTTTCGACCGAAGTCTCCGGTCCTATTCAAGGCTTCTCTTATCATACTTCCATCCTCATTCTTTTAAACTAGTCATAATATTATTGACCCACAGTCTACATTCTTGAATTCAAATTTGGTTCATTCGTCAATATTATTAGGATTCAAAACTAAAATTTTCCATCAAGGATGATCCGTTCAAACAATACTTTATACTTTTTATATACAATTTTTATTATACAATTTTATTATACAATTTATATACTTTATACAATTTTTCTAATAAAAGAATTATATTATATTGACAAGCCGTCTAAGTAAAAAATGTAGGTAAGAATCTTTTCGATATCAATTACACTTATTTTTTATTCGGAATAAGTGTTTTGAATTTTTTAAACATTGTAGAAGTTACATACTGAAAATAAATTTGATTCGTCCATTCCAAACACTTAATATACAAATTAGATTGTCTAACACACTGCAAGCCATATTAACAAATTCATAGAATTCATTATAAAATCTTCACAGATTCGAAACTGGGAAAAATACGTGTGGTAATATTATGGATTTGTAAGTTTTAAAACTGTATAATTAGAATTCACCAATTACTGGATACTTATTCAAATAACATTGTATACTGTTTACATTCTAAGAAATCAACTTTCTTTAAAAACTTCATGAAATGAACTTTTTTCAACGAAATTCATTATTTACATTTATAAAATTCAGATCAATAAATCATTCAATCGCATAAATTTGTACACAGAAATTCGGTTTTTTCCAATCGAGAAATACGAAGTTTATAATCAATATTAAATTTTTTGCACTAATTATTCGAGCGATTTCGTATGCGTAAAAAGACTTACTTTTTACCAAACGGTCAGGAGAAGGAGTTCGATTTTCATCGTCGTTTTTTGTCCGTTCGAGTTGAAAAACGCACTCAGGTCTTCTATTATCTTTGTCTGAAAACATTGTTTATTGTCTTTATTTATTCATACAATATTTTTTACAAAGTCCAGATTTTACTAATGAGTACAATAAATTTGACAAATACAGTCTTAAAATTCCAAATCCCGCATTTAAAGATATACATATAACATGTTTTCACTCCAAGTTCACTGTCGAATCATAAATTTCAATTCAAATATAAATATTTTGTATTCAAAATTTCCAACCTTCACATTATCAACAAAGAAGAAAAATTGTCGCAAAACAGAACTCGCAAACTATAAGATTCTTTCCATGAGTTTCGAAATTTCCAACATCGATTTTTCGATTTGCAAATTTTTTATTTTTTATGAAAACTTTTATTGTTTATTTATGTTTATCAAGAAAAAAAAATACTTACTTTCTATCAACTTGTCAGGGACATCAGTTAGAATGATTTCATTCTTTTTCGTCCGTTTAGGTTCTGGAACACTTTTAGAACTGCTACCCTGGTCTTCATCTCGATCTCTCTTTTTCACAAGGTATTTAAGCATCTTCGTTTCTCCCGTAGACTTGTTTCATTTAGCGATATTCACAGACGGAATCGCGGTATTGTGTATTGTATGGAATTGTACGATGCACGTGTAAGGCAGACTTACATAACCAGCGGTGACGAGCACGCACGAACACGTATGGAATTAACAGGAATAAACACGAAAGTTCGAGAATACTATGTAGAGAAAGAGAGTAAATCTCATCTCTCACTTAAGCTTAAGGGTACAATAACAGCATCACATGGGCAAGCGACTGGCACAGACTGGCAGTCACCGACGTGCAGAACGTTCTGAGTATTAACCAATCAACGCTCGGCGTCGACGTTCGTCGCTGACTCTTTTCGCTTGCCCATGTGATGGCACCCGTACACATTTCAGGTATTGGATTCAACACCCGGCGTATTTTCGGGTGTTGGGTACCCTACACCCCCACATAGGTTTCCGCCGGCCCTGGGCGTTACATTGACAGTTAGTACAGCCTCATTCAAATTTTGCCATCCAATAGTTTACTTTTGGGAATCCCAGAGAAGACTTTCCCAGATTAGAGTCTAGTGCAGCAATTAATTTGACTAGGCTTAGGTCTTTCACACAAAAGTATTGTATTAAATAACGGTGACCAATTTTATCCATTTTCAGAAATTCATTTGAAACGTTCAATATTCATGGCTGCCGCACAAATTTTGAGGAACTTGGCGTCTTCTAACATGAAACATATGCTTCATAGATACTTTCTAATACTTCATTTCTAATATTTTCGTAGATTAGAAGGTAAAATATGGGTAATTTCTAAATTTTTCAAACAACTCAAGTAATCTATAGGTCATGCTGGATACTTATGGGACCACTCTTGTGGTTGTATCAGGCCTGACCGTAATTCATATGGGACACATTTGACCCGTTCTAAGCCAATGAAAATCCTTTAAAACTCGTACTGCAACCAACTTATTAGGAACTTATTAGCATTCTTCTTATGGGATAGTTTGTCGTATTCTACAGTTTTATCCTTGAAATACATTTGACAATGATGTGCCTACCCAGATGGTCGCAGATAGGTCTATATTAGGAGTATGTTATAATTTAGGTCTAGTCATAATAAACTTCCTTTTATATATCATAAATTCATATTGCTCTGATTAAATAACAAAATCAATATATTTTTTAGTCGCTAAGATTGCCTTTAACCTTCTTCAATTATCCTGGCAGTTGATAAATTGGGGCAAGTTTTCTGCAGCTTGTCTGCTTGCTCTTTAGAATTGAAGATTTTTAAGTTTTCCATCCATTTCTGGATTTTCAAAATAAAAGTTTTGTAAGAAACAGAAATGGTGGTAATGAGTCGGGACAAGGGCCGGGAAGTAAGATGGGTGTGTTAAAGCAGACCACACAAGCTCAAGAATTTTTTCTTGACCCCCCTTTCTTTGTGTGATCGGCCAATGTCTAACAATTATTGGTGAGTTATTCCTTTACCATTGCAGCATACACATAAAAAATCCATTTTGCCGTTGATATTTGCTTTCAAATCTAATGGGAGTGGTTGACTTTTATCGCTCAAGTCACTCTTTTACTGACTTTGTTGTCATCAGTAACCAATTTTTCATCCCTTGTAAGGTGTAACTGTTAAAAAAAGGCTCAATTTTTACCCATGAGAGCAGACTTGTTGGGATTGACATGCTATCTTTATTACGTTAACTGAGATTGTGTGTTGTCCATACTCCTACTTTTTAAACTTTTACTCACACCTAAAACGGCTGTTAAAAGCTTATTGTAATGTTTTGAGCCTTTTTGCTATACCCCTTATTCCTTAACGTTGATTTAGCTCCCATATTACCTTTGCAAGGTTGGCGTCAAAGTTGGAAGGATGTCTCGTTCTCCATTTGTCTGAGTCGTATCTCAAGAACGGAATTCAATAAGGCAATTCGTTAATGTCAGATCAGTTAAAGTCTTGGAGAGTGTGATGGTTTGACGACTGGAAGAAAGAGTATCCTGTATTATGTCGAAGCAACAGTATGCCTTCAGAACGGAGCGCTGCAGTGTTGTTCGTGCGAGTGTTTACTGATTTATCCTTGTGGCCTTCATTACTAAGTTGGTGATTTTTTTGACCATCTCATGTGGCCGACAGTGCTAGCTCAATCAAATTCAGTTGATCGTAAGGACTTGGTATTGCGACTTGACATAAATAAATGCTTAGAGAGGATGTCCCCATGGGTCCATTGTTAGTCCTTTTGTATGGAATCTAGTAATACATGCCTTGTTTACTAGTGGATATATGGATCTAATCTCTCTTCGCGGATCTAAGTGTCTCAGGTGAATCGGAATATGTTTAACTACTTTGAACGATGCCGGATGCACTCAATTGAGTTTCTATTGATACTATGCACTACAGTTGCTATGGTTTCTTCATTACGCACTGTACGACATTTTGATGGATGCATATTATCAGTGAGAGAAACGTGTCACAGAAATTGTCATTGGTTAATCGAATTATTTGTTTTGATGGACGATTATGTGCGATTATTCTGATGGAGTGCGCGTTGAGTATTTTTTAAACAGTCCGAAAACTGATATATTTAATGGTTGGAATCCAGAAATAGTGCAACTAGGTTAATAAAGTAATGGCATATCAGCTTCTCGACCAGTCTCAACAGCAGTCGAGTAATTCTAGTATGGACTACACTGAAGTGCAATGAACGGCAATCTGGAATCACTAATATCGTGGAGGCTGGGTTACGAGTTATGAAATGTTCTATCAGCCATTCATTAAGTGGTCTAAGTAAGTATATGCTTTATCTTTTCAAGCAAACTTTTCAACTACTGCGATCAAGCCATTTTCAATCCTATCCATCCGTAGGTGGATGGTACTCCTTTCAGTAGGAAATCCTACATCCCCGAGCTTCCGCATATGACCTTTCAACCTTTTTTCATTCTCAAAGCCAAAGGCAGGATATTTCCATAGAAGTTCTGAATAATTTCAGCTATGCTTGAGAAATTCAACTTCAAGTTCGCGTTATACCGTGAGTTTTTAGTTTCTGGTTTTTCTCTTTGTGAGATCTTCTTGAGGTTCGCCAGGATACTCCAAAAATTTGAGATATTTCATCGATATGTTTTTGCGTTTTATCAAGTTCATTGAGTTCAAGTGCTAGGCTATCTTCGGCCCAGCTAATGTGACGCCAAAACACGCCTGGTTTGCGTTTATTATTGTGAGGGATTTCACTCACCTAGAGTGAGCGCGTGAAGCAGTGAAATATTTTTTCTCAAATTCCAAGTCCCAAAGTCCGTCAAAAAATTTTGACCGTGTAGGACTTCAGCCCAATAGAAAAGGTGTGCACATATGCTGGTGGCTTTTATGAAACCAAAGCATTTGGGAGACATCCTTTAGACTATATGTAAGTGCTACCACGATGAACATTCCGAACAGATTGTATTAAATGCCGGGGAATGTATCTTACTGCGGCAACTATCCGACTCTTACCTTTTGACTATGCATTACAAATATATGTAAACATATAATGTATATGTTCAATATATATATGTAAAATATTTGAATGGGCGTGAACTGTTACTATTTTGATTATTCATTTATTTTTTATGCTTTTACAACTTTTACTAATTTACTTCACGCTGCAGTTCAATGCTATGAAAAATATTGATATAAGTTTAAGGATATCCTGATTTAATGTTCCTGCTCGTAAATTTCGATGGCATTAATACTATGAGTTACGACTTCCTCGAAATTTAAAGGAAATCTCATACACTTCCATATTTTTCGAATTTCATGAAGTTATATCAAGGCTGATTTATGTTGGAAATCAGCATTGCTCATGCTATGATTGTTTGCTTCAACACCAGTAAAAGTATTCCGTAAAAAATGTTCTTTCAAAAAAAATTACACAGTCTTAAATCTCACGTTTCTTTGCTGAGTACTAGCATCTGCTCATAAAATTCGTAGTATTCTTGGTTAGTTTTTTTAAGTTGAATACGTTTAAGGCACTGCACCTTGAAAAGAAAGTTTTATACGGAATTCTTAAATCCGAAGTGGAAATATTCTACGTTGGTTCGTAGACATATTTTAAGTTTCAAACTTCAGAAGAAAACCATTTACTACCTTGCGGCAATGCGCTGAATATCCTTGTTTCACTGATTCAGAATGAAGTTTCTATATTCAATTCGAAACCGCCCGCAGATAGTCAAACAATTAATATGAAGATAGTCCGAATTTCAAATATTTCATAAAGGAAGTTGGTCTAGCTGAAGTTTAGTAGCGAAAAGTTTTCTTTGCATTCATATTTCAAACTTATGATCAAGATGAATTGTGTCTGTATTTTAAAATAACCTCTTATTGCGAATGGCGTTAAGAAACATTCTAATCTTTAATTTCCCCGTAGGTTCGGTAATCTTACAAGGTGGCTAGCTACAAAAATTTGTTTCAGTGCATGAAACTTTTTAACATCATATTCTATCGCTACATCAGCGTAATTTTTGAAAGGAATCTAATTAACTCAATAATTTATTTTTGTGAAGTATCGTAAGCAAATTGTTCGTTTTTGCAAATCATACAAAGTTATCTCGTTTATAAATAGAGATAATGCCTGCCCATCGATTCAACTATAGATACTTCATACAAGACCATCACATATATTGAATGGAGGCTTTTGTTTCAATTTGGCTTTCCGAAAATTTGTTTAAAAAATTCATAATATGGAATATCACTTTTTCAATACTGTATGCAAAAAATGCCCCTAAAGCAATGCTCTAACTATTGATGCGAATGTTACATGTTGTAATTTAGATGTTACTGCTAAAAAGGAGGCTATCGTTAACATTTTTCGGATTTTAATTTTAATGATTTTTACCAGAATCAGATAAGGAACGTCAGCTCCCAAACAAATATAAGCCAATAAGCCTCTTACCGTCACTTGGTAAACTGCTGGAAAAATTAATTACCGACCGGTTAAACAAATTTGTTGAAAATAATGAAATTCTTCCTAATTTTCAATTCGGTTTTAGACATGGGCACTTAACCGAGCAACAATTATACCATGTCACTCAGGACATTAAACATGCCTTGAAAGAAAAGGAGTCTACAGGAATGATATCACTTGATTTTGAAAAGGCATTTGATACAGTATGGCATTATGGCCTCCTCTACGAATTGGTTCAGCTTAAATTCCCTCCATACTTAGTTAACATAATCAGCTCCTTCTTAAAAGAGCGCAAATATTCCATTAAAATTCGAGACACCCTATCCCACTCTCATAGTATAACTGCAGGAGTTCCCCAAGGCTCATTACTAAGCCTATTACTTTTCAACATATATAACTCGGACATGCCTGTCCTGGATGTCCCAGATCCTAGGGTAGTTGTTAGGTGAAGTAAGGTTATTTAGTTTATTGTTTTTTCCTTCAAAATTTAAATTTAATAGTACTCAATGAAGAAAAATACACCCAAACTATGCTAAATTTTATTGAATTAAGGTTGCAAGTAAATTCAGATCTCCAAACCAAATCGACATTCGTATCCAACAAAAAGTAGGTTACGCCATGGCACGCATGAGTCCTGTCAAGACAGTGTACTAGAACCGCGATTTCTGTAAAAAGATAGAAAAATTCTAACAGATACTCGCGCAAATATTCAATCGGTGATTAATATTTTGAATAGAGTGCAGGAACTAAATCATTTGCTCCTTTATTTGTCCTAAATATCGATTAGCTTGCATTCAAATTAACAAATCCTTTGGACGAATATAGATGATATAGATGCAAATTTTGCAATTTTTATATTGCATATTATACAGTTTGCATATGACTATTAGAGTTGCTACATTTTTGCCTGTTTTACCAAATAAGGACCAACTTGACCGAAAACCAATGACAAACTTCTACCTCAATGAAGAAAGTCACAGCTGTTGGAAAAGCCATTGTTCATTTCGCTAATAAAACGAGCCAGGAATAATACAGACACAGTTCTGATAAGACATGAATACTCTTTCCCACAATACTCCCAAAAAATTCAAACTATGAAGCAGGAAGGACACGAATAGACAAGTCAACAAGAATCATCGGTAAACAAACGGAAGAGCTACTCAATGATCATCAACTCTGATTAAAAATACCTTTTGAAAAATATCCAAATATTTTCGTTTAAAAATAGGAAAATTTTATCTATCAATGCACCCAACTGTCCAAGAGAATCCAATAGAAGTGAATGAAGCAGGAGCCCTTTCGGGGGATCTTACACCATTATTTAAGGAAATCAATATTATGGATGTCATGCAAGTTGGTGTAGATGCAGTTTATCTTTCGCTAGTAGGATGATAATTCTTCCTTAAGATTCAATAGGACGTTTGAATGATATTAGAAATAACCAGTTGGGATCCAGAAAACACAAGGTCAGAAAATTCTTGATTTTGACCAAATACTAAAACCCGTATTTGGAACTATTGGTTTCGACGTTCCAAACCATTTAAACATAACGAAAACAGATATTCTTAATACTTTGCTGACTTAAGGAAAAATAACTCAATTGTCAATGTTTTCACCGCCATAGAATGCAAATACAATAGTTTCCTTCCAAACCGGAACACGATAAGCCTTATATCTTCTTTTTCTGAAATAGGAGCAAAGCATTGTTGAAGAATTAAAACGAAATTATCGATGAACAGCATGTGTAACTCTTGATTATTAACTAATGTTGAGAAGACCAAGTCTTTTTGCAGTGGGAACTTGAAGGCTATGAACACCCTAAATGTAGCCGTCCCTAACGCGCAAAACCTTTAAACTGGCCATTAAAGCCCCACAGTATCAACTCGTCCAAACTACATGAAATTCCATTTAGATCTTGTCTGTATACGTTTGTATGCGCCTTTAAGTTGCGCAGTCCCTTTTCAAGCGGATAGCAATGAAGGTTAGGGAAGCAGAGAGAAGGAAAAAAGGTGCTGAAAATCCGTTCCCGATATCTTCTGATGCTCCAGTATACCATTTTCATCTGTTAGGATTACAGAAACGATGCATAAACTGATTCCATTTGTCAATCATTCTATGTATATTGTGACTATAGTTTCCAAAAAGAGTTTTTCGATTCTGTTAAGGAGTTAACAGTGCTATTTTTCATGGCAAGCGCTCGTTTGAGTAACGATCCCTTATTCCGTATTGACGTCCACCTTTCAGATGTGTCGCGGTTTGGAACTGCTGCCAATCTCTGAGTGAATGTTGTCCATTATTCTTGCGATTTCTTCTCTGTTGTGTTTTCTTCTGCGTGGGTATTTTTTGGGGACTCCCCAGTAAAGAGGGCGATGGATATGACTCCTAGAATCACAAACACTACCATTGCACCGTTCTTTGTTTCTGCTTCCGTAATAACCGAATTCATTATAACTTCTTGCTCAGAGTTTCGCCTGGCAGTTCTACTGCATAGAGTAGAACGAACTGCAGAACGTCCATTAGAGACCATTTCCTTTATGTAGTGGGCCCACTTTATAAGTCTTCACTCGAGTAAGTGCTGCTATGTACGCTGCAACCTAGTCAGCTGCAGTACTACTAATTGATTCTCCGGAAAAATTTGGAGTCGTTATATACCCCTAGGCATTTACCCGCTAATTTGGATTCATCCACAGCGGAATGAATACCTAATACCCAGACTATTCACTCCAGCCTAAATGCATGAACATTCATCCAGTCCCAGTAAGGTCATAGTATAAGCAAATATGGTCGGAGTTGCATACGTTCGAAAGCGCCGAAAGAGAAACCCGCTGTAATATCGATCCAATAGCCAATAAAGATAAATCTTGCGCCTGCTGAAGTCTAAGTGGATCGTCGTAGGATATAGCCCACCAACATAGATGCCTTTACTAATGTCCCACTGAGGAGATTTAGCGGCTGATGGAGTCATTCATGAACTCTGTTCTAACTAACTTCCGTCAGATACCTTGTTTTGAATTGAAGAACAGCTGCAGTCCTTCAGCACTTGCAAAAATTTTTTTAATGCTTCTGTAATATTTTCTTCCGGAGCTAAATGCACTTTTAACATCCAAGGCATCCAACAGCATTATGCATTGTTTGGATCCGTTGTGTACTTGCTCATGTTGGATTACACTAATCACTTCTCCGATATTATAGGCGGTAAAACGACCAGTTCTGAAGCCACACTGCCATGGAGATATATCCTTGAGAATCATGCTAGCGATGGATAACTGCTTTTCTCGTCATTTGCGGTATTACAGTAGGCGGTATGCAGATGACCGTTCGATATCTACTTTTCCCCTGCAGGTCAACAGGAGCCATCTTTCGTCTTGCCTGCTTCCTGCACTCTGAGTACATCGCTTTCTAAAGGCATGCGTTGAAGGTGCTGAGGAGCAAACCAGGACTAAACAAATTTCTCCAGCATTCCAGCTGGAGTCCCACTTGACCGCGGGAGACTTTTTAATCTTCATATACAAAATCAATTCGGCTTGCTTACTTTTCGTGAGAAGTCGACATTTGACTGACGTTTATCGTGAATGGACTCAACTAGTTAGTTAGGACAAAATGCCTGAATAATTTCATCAATTTTTTCTGACTCGTGCGACTTAGCAAATCGATTGGTACCAAGATTCTTTAGCACGGATACTTGTTCACGTCGTCCAACAGATTTTACTATCGGCTGGCAATACTGCCTTTGAAAAGGCTGCAACGTCATTCTCGCTGTCTAATAATCTGCTAATCAGGTGAATAGAGGTTAGACATGGTTAAAAGATGCAATAATAGCAGCGAGTCAAGGAGCCAACATTATTTTATTCAGTGTTGGAAGACAATTACAAATCTATGCGTCGAATTTTTTTTGTATAGCGCTTTCAAAGCCTCATAAATATTTTTTTTCATTATTTATAAAATGAAAAACCATTCATTAAGAATTCTTGAATTTTGAATAAAACGAATATGTGAGCACTTCAGTTAATTAGTTCATATCTACTTATAGAATGTTTTTCAGTCAAGTTTTTCAAAAATAAAAATTAAACTGCAAAGAGAAACAAGGGATAAAGCTTGCTCTCCTTTACACGTGCATGTCTGCACTTCAATATTTAAAACACAGTTAGAGTTAAGATATCGCAAATTTAATAGTATACGATATGAAATTTGAACGCCATAGACATTCAACATCAACTAAATTAAGGTTTTATGTAGGATATATATAGGATATCTTCAGACACGGTTCCCTGAAGACATTCATACTTTATACATTTATACTATTCAAAATTTTTGGTCACATCACTGATGTCCAAACGTATTCGATTAGATTCTGATCTCAAGAAGGAGATTTAATACTTTTTTATGACTATCAATGTGGGTAACAATGTGGTCGGGTATTGGTTAGATGTTCTAATTTTAATCTATATGACAAGATCTTGGAAAGTCTTTCGATGGACTTAAGCTCAAATATTTAAAGAGAAATTGCGGCCTGTTAAACTCAAACAACGCTAGCACTCTCGGGTGCCTTATCTTAGACAGAGATAGAAAGAGCACCAGTAGATTTATGTTGGTATAGAATTTTTGCGCAAAAGCTGTGTGGGGGTTACAAATAAGACAAAATAAACGATCAAAATACTTCTTTTAATCTAATGCTGCTAAATGTGGAGTTTGCTCAACATATGCTGTCTCAAAAATGATATCCTCATAAATTAACATTACAATATTTAACGCTTTCCCCTTCATCTTATTTCCAGCACCTTCATAGAAAGTTTCCCAGGGTTAACGGGAGATGTGTTTGGGGGATAAGCCTTGTGGCACTTGTAGCCATGCAAGACACTTCATAACAAGACTCTACCTCTCTACACAAAAAATAAATAAATATTAGTAAATATTAAAGATATAAGTTGGTCCAACTTGCCCTTTGACGATTGGCTCTTTCCCACTTGACCTCTAATCGTTATGAGATCCTCGTACGTGCGCGCAAGGCTTATCGATGAATGAGATAATTGTGTTTGCAACAACTTTAGCTGTAATTCTTACACTCCCGTGGAAGCTTGCATTGGCTGAGGTCGTGCCATAAACATTTCAATAAACCTCATAACTTCCTTTTTTCCAGTATTTCAAAGGAAAGTGAAAACTGATTGTGCCAGCTTCCGGAAGCACCATCATTGGTCTCCATCGCCTTGCATTGGCGGTTATTGGCGGCGTAATTTTCTAGCAATCTTCAATTTTTAACTTTTGGTATCTGCATACTGGAGTGAGTGTTACAACAGGAAGGCTTCCAAGGCGTCCCATTAACAAAACATAGGGATGTTTATGGGTGTGTTCAATGTGGTGAGCCTAGTTAGAACTGCAACTATTGATGGTGACTAAAGTAATCTTTCGACAAGACCTATCATACAGATCCATTTTTCAACCATCATTCTTTTGTTTCAATTCAATTAAAAATCTATGACAACACTAATCACTACGAAATGGGGCTACCTTCTATTCTATTCAAAATACCATAAGTTCCGAGGAATTTGTGATAACAAAACTTCAAAATGCATACGTATCAGAGTTTCTAATCCCCTCAATAAAAATGACAAATATGATAATGTTATCATGGTGCCTCCTGAATCTGAGATAAAACTTTAGAGAGAGATAGCTTTAAAGATGTCAATATGGGTAAGCAATGGGAACCAATATAATTCTTATATAATCATCGCGAGGCTAAAGTAAGTTTCACGAAAATATAACGCACCATCGGTTAAATTGTATATATCAAAAGGAATGAGGAATCTATGTGATTGCTTGTCATGGGATTTTGAGATATATTGGATTATTTGAACAAGACCGTTCATCTTAGGATTAAAAGGGCTACCATACTTTCAGGACGGTCCAAAGAGATATTTGGATAAACGTTACATAAACGATTCTGTCCCAATCAGTTTATGTTGATATTAATGTTCAGAAAATATATGAATGCTCAATTAATCAACTAGTTCAAATACAATTGCGTTCCAGCAACTCTGTGAGTGAAAGGTGAAGCCCAAATAGAACTAGTTTGTTGATTGTCAAATGTCACTTAGGGCGATTTGTAATTGAAAATTTGTCAACTGCAACAAAGTAAATATTTGTTTGAGATATTTTTTTCATGGGTCTTAATTTTATTTATTGTAATTTTTTGATAAGTGGATTTGATTAAATGTGTATTTTATACATTTAAACCCCATTCGAGTATCATCATCACTTAACTAGTTTACAAATGCCAAACTTGATAGGAACCCATTTGATATGGAAAACAGTGCCACTAACCAAAACACATTGGATGCTAATGCTATCGGATTGATAATTTTCTTGATGCATTAAATAATGATGCATAACAATGCAATAATGCAAATAATGCAAAGAAAACTGCATAAAAGTAGGATATAAAGGAAAATTTGTGGTGTTATTCGCATTAATAGTCTCTTGAAACCTTTATTCATTCACGAGACATATTAAATCAGATGGAAAAATTTACAATTTCAATCTATTAATTTCACAAATATATCTAGTAGGTGTTTTAATGCTAGTTTGTAGATGAGCAATCCTAATGACAGATATAATGGTAGTGGACAAGTAAAGAGGACAAGGAGAATTTCGAAAACAATCATTTAGTTATGTCACCTGAGTAGTAAAGTACTGAAATTTGATTAGGATCGGATATGCACGAACATCCCTGAAGTGCAAATAGAGAAAAGAAATGCAAACAAGTGTTACCGTTATTCCCTTGTGTAGGCGACATAAAAATCAAAAAAAAAAACAGAAAAAAAGTCTCAGTTAAACAAAAAGTTTCAGACAAACAAGTCTCATAAAAAATTGTCAGTAGAAAAAAAAATTTCTTGGAATGCTTTTGAGAAAAATGTTTATTCAATATAATTAACTTGTTTGTTGCGAACAACATGCTATAAGAAGGATAGTAAAATGTTGAGTAATGGGACTAAACCAAAATTGTGAAGTATCGAGTATTATAGAATAATCCAGAGTTTGGAAGCATTGATAGATATAGGATAATCCAGAATTGTGTAGTATCGATGTGTATAGAATCCAGAAGTATGAAAAAGTCTTGATATATAGAATCCAGAACTCATACGTTCAAACGAAGTCCCGAAATCCAGCAGAGGTGAAGATTCGTGTTGGAAATCAAGCAGAGGTGTTCAGAATTAGCGCAGCAGAAATCCATTGAGGTACCAAAATCAAGCTGAGGTGAAGATTCGTGTGGGAGGCAGCACAGGTGGTCAGAATCAGCGCAGAAGAATTCATGTAAATTGAATATTTTATTTTTACTTGCTTTTATTTAATGACTTCTATTTATTTAGAATACTTCCATTAATTTTTTTTATAATGAATAAGAATTGCCGGTGCGTATGTATTTGTGTAACGTGGAAGTATCGGGGCTTTCATAATGTCCTACAATCCCACGCCCGCGAGGTGAGCTAGTCGGTTAAAAGTAACTTCCTCCGGCCGCCATTATGCGACCTTTTTATTTTCAAAAAAAACTGTCTTTTAACCTTGTTCTTTTATTCCTTGCAGGTGCGGACTTTCGGTTGCGACAATTAATTATATTATTGTTAATTATTATTTTTTTAATGTTTTGATGTTTTGAAAAAACATCACTATAGACGGTGAAAACAGGTATGAAATTATTTTTAAGTTAAATCAATGTAAGCCGACCTGGAAATTTATTCGTGAAAATTATTTTGTTATCGAACGTAGTACATTATCAATTAAACAAAACTATGCTGACAAAGCATCATAAAGTTTTTTTGGTTCAATCCTGAAAGGCTGAAGTTGGTCGATTTAAATTACTTTTCTGATCAATCAACTCACCTGAAAAGCATCCAATACAAACAAAGGAATCTAAATATTGACAATTGATTAAGTTTTGAGGATATAATCAAACACACAGCCTCTACGAAAAGTAAAGGATGTCGGTTACACAAACAAGGCCATGAAAAGACAGAAAAGACTTCGCAAGAATGAATTTAATCCTTGAATTCATCACCATCCCCTTAGGAGATCAGAAAATAGAATACTAAATACAATTAACAGTGTAGTTTTCCAATCACATAGGCATGCTTAATCAATGGGGTTGTTTTATTTTATGCTGGATAGCAATCTTATGTTAGATGAATACATTTATCGTGCGTTTGATATCTCAATTGATATAAACAAACGATTTTCAAATTACTGCTTATATGAGCAGAAGTAGTATTTTACAGCTGAATTTACTTGTCTTCACAACATGAACTGAAGTAACTTAGAATGATAATTTTGTGCATAATAATAATAATAATAATAATAATAATAATAATAATAATAATAATTTTTTTAATGTTTGGGTGGTGAAGGCTATTTACGTCCTGAGTGTCGGACTCCCGCAATCGGACTACCGACTAAACACCTCCCCTGTCACACCGAGAACCTAGCCAAGAACTGTTTGTCACATTATTTCGGACTAGGCCTCATTAATCATCGCTTAGCGGCGCCTTCAGGTTAAGGGAAATCCCTCTTTCTGCATGGAAAGATACGAAGGAAGAGGATTGCTGTCAGAGAGATTCCCCCTCCCTCTGCGCCGCCAAGTGATCCATCATACCCTTTTTTATAAGAAGAACTGTCCGTACGTAATGCTTGTCCATCTTGCACAAGCAAGGAACGTGTAGTAGGCCTCATCTGTCATCCCCAGGCAGAACGCACGCTGAGGACGGTAACTTTCAAAATTTATACAGGTAAGACTGAAAATACCCTTGACCACTGAGTAGTTCTGTCAGGTAATAGTCAGTCTCACCAAGCATTCTGTAGAACCACGACCCCAAGTCACTAATGAGCCGTGCGGTCCAGCTGCCTCGCGCTTCGTTTACTCAAAATATGCCACAAAGTTAGTGTCCTTCTCCTTTCCTCTCGGCTGACGGCTTCTCTCACCGACTCCTCCCTACGTAAGTACTTACGTTTCCGTTCTTCTGCAAGTAGCTTAATAAGGACCCCTCGCGAGATAACAAGAACCGCAGGTTCAGAGACAGTGCGATATGCAGCCGCTATCCGCAAAGCTTCTTGCGTCTGCACCTGTGCCAGGCGTCCTCACTGCGATTCTTTACTAATCATTTTTTATAAATCGACTCTTTACTTTAATCATCAGTAGACTTCTTTTACTCGAGGTTGGTATCCGCGTGTTGGCCATAAGGCGACTGAGAGCCGATACTCCCGTAGAAGTCTTATCCGCTGACGCTGGAACCTGCTCGAGGAAGCTCATCTTCGAGTCAATCATCAAGCCGAAATAATAATAATAATAATAATAATAATAATAATAATAATAATAATAATAATAATAATAATAACAATAATAATGATAGTAAAAATTATAATAATTTTCTTATGGTTGGGAGGTGATGGCTATTTACGAATTCAGTGTCATGCTCCCAGTCGTAACCGGACTGCCGACTAAACACCAGGGGAGGCTCATTTACCGTAGCCCTATGGAGCCTTCAGGTAAACGCAAACCTCTTATTCTGCAAGGATGGATGGGACGGAAGATGGTTCCCGTTAGAGAGATCCCTCTTCGTTTTGTGCCATTAAGCGATCCATGATGCCTTTCTTTATGAGGAAAACCTTCCGTAAGTAATGCAACACGTACTTCCAATTATCTTTTGATTTCATCGCCTTCCCCGTTACGTTGATCCATTTCTGTACGATTTCGTACTCATTTTGACACAAATATTTTCGAGTAGAAACCAAAAGGCGACTGAGCACGAATACATGAAGAAATGAATAGTGAAAGAATAAAAGAAACCGGAATAAAGTAAAGTGGAGATAATACAGTTAGGCGAGCTCGGTGGCTGCGATAGTCGACGCAACGGGTGTATCGTAACCAGCTATATGTTACTATAACATTTTTTCAAAATAAATCGATTTTTCGAAATTTCTAGGCCATACCAGTACCTAGAAACAATATTGCCGTACAAACAATATTTCCAGCCATTTTAACCATGTAATTTTTTTTTTTTTGTTGGAAAACACCACACGCCTTATTATTACTGAATACGACGTATTGAATCGTCGCCAAGAATGTGAACACTATTCCAGAAAGAATCCAGTGGGTGCTTGATGTGTTAAAAGCCATGAACTTCAGTTTCATTATCGTATTTGATGTATGTAAAAAGAAGTGTAAAAAGATGTAAAAACGCTCATAGAACCCATGTAGCGTGAAGAAGGAATCACTTAAAATCAGCATGAAACAAATAAGGAGAGAAATCGAAACCTAGAAAGTGAGCCACAACATCAGAGTCGCAAAAGCCGAAGCGGTCAAAGGGACATGTGCATTGAGGTGTTTTACTAGTACATCATTATTATCATCATCATATTCAGCTTGTTCAACAGTATTTCTAAGTTATGATGGAGACTTCCTTACACATTGACTTCTCATTGCTTTCCAACTCTGCCTGTTTGCAGGCAGAGTTGCTTATCCAAGATGTGCCGGCTATTTTCTTTACATCATCATCCCATCGAATCTTTGGCCGTTCTCTCGATACCTCTCTCACTAGTACACATACGATATGATATACATTTGTCCTTACCTAGTCCGTCTTGCTTTTCTAGCTGACATTTTTGCTGCCGGAACTATGAAAAATTATTAGTCGTTGTTGTTTCGCTATATATCATTACAAGCTGGTGTTGTGGTCAGAATTACGCTTGGCATTGATAATTCAAGCATATGTACCTATCTTAGTTGGCTGGGTTAGTACTCTGACGCAGGAAATACAAATTCAAATATTATACTTCACATTACAATTTTAGTTACTTATTTTATAATTTATAATATAATTTTATAATTTTTTATTGCAATCATTCTGTCACCAGCAAGACTCAAATCCGGTAGTCTTCAATTCTTATCCACAAAAGGTCGGTGACTACTCTATCATCGGGAGTACCAAATGATTAGTTTATTTTTAAGTATTACAATTTAAGAGAAAAAGTCCTCACTTAGATATAATTTAATTTGGATCTGGTTCTAGCGTGTCATTATAGAGTGTTGACAAATGGACTATTCTGATACTGCTATTGCCATGTATGAGTATCTCCTGCATTATTTTTAGTGTCTCTTGAAGAATAAACCTTTTCAAGCTCTTCAACCGTAATAATGTTAAAATCATTTTTTGAGAGATGTCGTTTGTGGATACGCTCAACTCTTCCAGCAAAACCAAAAGAAAATTTCATTTTATATGGATTACAACATGAGCGTAGATTCTGTACTACATTTTAGGTAGCAAGTGGAAAAATGGCGTATGTAGCCACATATTCTCGTTTGAAAATTTTCCATATGGCTGCATCATGACGACAATGTTTCTTTAATGTAAATAAAGTATGACATTCAATATAGTGGGTTTTTGTGTGGCTGACATTGTTTTGCACATGTGAGCGTTAAAATTCACAGACGCATATCGATTTAAATAAAATTATCATTGAATTCTTTACGACTCAGTTAAATTTACCAAATATCTGTATTTATATTGGTTTTGTCGGTTGTACTTACTTAAAGTGTAAAAGAGTGTTGGAGGAAAATAATGAAAATGGGAATTCAGACGTTGGCGCATTTGAAAATTAGATTTTGGAGAATAATTTTAAGGAAAATTCAACGTACATTTTCTATCAGATATCATTTTATATGCAAATGTTTGCAATAAACCAATGGACTCGGATGAAGGACTGTTAGGAGATTAATATAATTATAAGAAGTATGAACAGAAATTTACAAGCATACAAAAAAAGTTACAGAAAACATAACGAAAAACTGAAATGAGAAAAAACTTTCCCATTCCACCTACTATTTATTGGAATAAAATCGATTTATCAGACCTTGGCATTTCTGTGAACAATAAAATATATTGTTGTGGCGCAACAGCTCAATATAAGTGTTGGTATTTCAGTTCAGATAGTATCAGAATAATACTTCACCTTAAAGGTACTCAAAGATACCTATCGCTGTTAAATAGGCTGATACTTTGGCTGAAGACACATTAATTCAATATCGCTGCCACTAGCAGTACTTGAATCGAGTCAGAGATGGTAGTAGAGATTCAAAGTCAGAGTACTCTAAAATTAACATAAATAACAAAGTCTTATTTATCAAAAAGATGTACAAATGGACAGGTAAATCAACGCGCTTGGACTTGGCGCGCAAATGTGTTTTGGGACTTTATACAAGGCCTCATTGGTCTACCTTAGCGGAACCTTCAGGTTAAGGGAAAATCCCTATTCCAGAAGGGATGGATGAAAAGGAATAGAGTTACCCTCAGAATGAGCCCCCACTCCTTCTGTGTGCCATGCGATACATGATGCCCTCCTTTATAAGACGACCTATCCGCACGTAGTGCGATACGCAGTTCCAATTGACTTTTGATGCCGACATGATCTCCAATATATTTTTTGGAAAGAGCACTCCTATTTTCGCAGAAAGATGCAACCGAAACGTGGTCCGTTTTGCGCATACAAAGAAAATGTGGCACACGTCTTCTGCCGTTCCCGGACAGAACAAGCGAACGGTGACTTTCTCATTTTATTGAGATAATTCTGAAAAAACCGTGCCTATCGAAGGATAAAATCCTGACAATCTATTCCCAGAATATGATTTCATGGTATGTTTGTTAATAAAATAACGTCAACATTTTTTAGAAGTAATTGTATTTTAATGGAAATATTGCAAAAAGAATAGAAAAGTGGTAGAATTCCCTGGGATACACTTGTGCACACACTTCAATATGTCTCTGCAACTAGTGAGTTGTAACTCAATATGCGGTATGAAATGAAGAAACGTCAGATGTGCCAACGTCCTGCCTTGCTTGTTATGATTTTGGGAAACAATTGTGCATTTTTTCGTATAAATAATTTTTAAAAGTGTGGAAGTTGTGCAAAAAATAAATGAATCGTTTATTTCAGAAACCACCTAAGCGAAAAAATAACAAAAAATGTATTTTTTGTTGTACTGTACAATTTAAAGGTGAATATATCTTTTAGTGCAGAAATAACCTACGTTCCAGATCAGCGATGCTATTTGACAGCCTTGAAAATAATTTGTCTATTTCAGAAAGAACCGAAGTGCCGTCACTTACGTTCTTTCTGCAGTACATTTCACTGGTGACGGTTGGTGGCCTTGTTGATAGTTGATTCAAAGTTGTTGATTCAAAGGTAACCTAACCCTGAGTGGTTAGTTTTCGTGAGTTTTCGGTGAAAATTAGGTGTTATTATGTTGTGTAGTATTCCATTATATAGTTCTTAAACCATGTCGGATAGTTCAGATGATGAACTTAATCCTAAGCGTAGGCGTAGATGGAGTTGTAGAGCTCCATCAACTTTTTGGGTACCCATCACACTGTTGGGTAAAAAGCCTTCTATGATACTATCATACAATGGCCAACAACTTACAAGGAGTTGCCAGAAGCTGAATAAATGAATAAGGTCAGATCTTTGTTAAAATGTTAAAACAAAAACACTCATTTTTATACTTAAGTGTGTCTGTCTCCTAACTTTGATGCCAAAACAGGTGAAAATTCATGGTTTAATTTAATTTCAATAAAAATTTTGTAAAAATCACTTTGGATTTTTTTGATTTTGACGCCTAGCGTTAAGGGATTTTTTAGGTTTTCCCCCATAATGGGTTTCCTTGACATCAAATACCTCAAGTTGCTGTTGTTATCTCTCACAAAGGCAACCTGGAAGAGCGTTTCCACTTCTAGATTTTCCCCTAATGTCTACAGGGCTTTTGTGAAGAATAAAAAATTTATTTATTGAAGTGGAACTTCTAATGCGACTTCCAACAATGTTGCGTTAAACGTGTAACGCTACCATGGAGGGGGTATGAAAGCACTGTTGCGATAAATATTCAACGCTCCTGGGGAGGGGGAAAAGAAAGAGACAAAGCGAGAGTGCATACGTGGCACTCGAACGCATGCGCTTAGTATACCTGTTTCGAGCCAGCGCGAGCGTTAGCAACGAGTGACGATATTTGACGTCCAACGCAAGAGGGGAGAGAAAGAAAGATACGCAAAGGTAGAAAGTAGGAGAGAGAAAGAGAGTCGATATACCGACTCATTCTCTTTCTCTCTAAAGCTCGGGTCGTGGCACGTTCATTTATGATCGCTAATAATCTCAATCTTTTAGCTGTCCCGATCGGTCGACGAAATGCTACAATTTATCTTAAAAGACAAAGAAGTATCTTAGCAAATAGAAATCATTTTCCGCTAGCACCAGCCTGTGGATTGACGATTAATAAGTCGCAAGGGGGAACTTTCAATGAGGTGGTTTATGATTATGAAAAAATTCAATTCCAACAGTCTGTTTACGTTGCCATGTCGAGAGCGGTTTCAAATGAAGGCTCGTATATTATCCCAGTAAACAAACATAAGATATTTTACCATGGGAAAGGAAGTAACGACCACTCGTGTGTCGCTTTGCGGAAAGAGATGATAAAATTGCGTCGAAATCCACTTTCCACCTTGGATGAAGAACTATGTAAATTTATCAACTCGAAAAGAAATTTATCAGTCGTAGCATTCAATTGTCAAAGTTTTCGTGCACACATCAATAATTTGACGGATAGATGATACTAGATGATAGATGATAATGAACCTCCTGTTCTCATACCAAATTTTGATTTCATTGTAAGATTTCAACGTAACGAAATTTGGAATGCAGGGGCTGCTATATATCACTCCACATTTAGATATAAAAGCTCCTTACTCAGGTAACCCTGATGTGACGATTTCAACGTCAAAAAGAATCGGAGAAATATGTGCTGTCGAGTGCATAGTCAACCACAGCGTAAATAATCCGAAGAAATTTTTTCTAATTGCCATTTATATTTCACCAAATGCAGCCATGAGGTATATAAAATTATTTATCACAGAATCTTTATTGCCACTATCCACTGCAGGTTTACAAGCTCTGGCAGGCGTTACTGGTGAAGAAATTGATTATTGTGAGCGGCCTGTGATCCTTGGAGGAGATTTTAATGTGAATTTCTCGTTACCTGAAGCTGAAACATTATTAGTCTTCCTTAAAGACAAATTTGGATTGGAAATGATAATGGTAGGAATGATCCAACAACCAAAGGGGGAACTACCATTGATAAAGTTTATCTAGTAAAAGAAAACACTTCTATAAGGTTGAGTAAGAACACCATTTACTTTCAAGTTATATTTATGTGAATGGGATTTTTTGTTTGGAAAGTCATCAGGGCTTTCTTTGGCGTGCTCATTATTTACATTAGGCCTGCGGTTTTCGCGTCTACGTTACACAGATTTAACTCCCACTAAAGCTTGAAGGTACGTGTGTTGGGTGTTTTTATTTTGCAACGGGTAAAATGTTTCCCATAGTTCTCCATTTATTTCATGTATAAATGTACCGCAGAAAGAACCCAAGCGACGGTGCTTCGGGTCTTTCTGAAATAGAGGAATTGTTTTCAAGGCTGTCAAATAGCATCGCTGATATGGAATATAGGTTATTTCTACACTGAAAGATGTATTTATCTTTATGAGTAATATATGGATTATCCATATATTATCATTTATTGCAAAAATAACCTAAGTGCAATTTTTCCAAAAATTTGTAAGTCAAAAACTTAAAGGAAAAAATATTTAAAATAAATTGACCATCCCAATAGCATGTTTTTGATTTGGTAAACAATTTTTGAAGGAGACTAGACTATACTTAAGTTCCAAATAGTTTTGAATTGAAATACAAGAAAGGAAACTAAATAACTAAGAGAAAGATAATTCTAATATTGCATAAAGATAATAGATAAATAAAAAATAAATAGCAAATTTTCCAGACGAAGCAGGAGATTATTCGGAAATAAGTCTTGGTAGATATGACATGAAAAATCAACAAACCGTAAGAAACGCAAAATCATATTTATTCTTAGAAAGGATCCAGAGATGCTTACAACGGCAGTAACAGCATAGTTTAGAAGTCAAATGAAAGAAGAAATCCATTCATGCGAAAACGTTATTCGCCATGAATGGTCATGGACGTAATTCCCGAGTGAGAATTAGGAAGGACACCATATTTAAGCAAAACTTATAGAAAAAACAAATTGGGGTTCGCACTACGGGAACATGTAATTTGCTCAGATGAGAAAAAATTTAATATTTTCAAATCAAATGAACGGATCAGAGTAGAGACAAAATCAATGAAAGATTTTTACCGAAGGCACCACGTAATCACAGCTGAAGTCAGTCATATCCAAATAATGGGCTTGTGAAATAGAAACATTTAGGACGTAGCTGTTGGATGTGTAAAAATCGGTGTCAAAGTATTAAGATCTTCATGACAAAGTAAGGAACGAGTCAACATTGAAAACTTTTGGCTATATATAATGAAGAAAGACAGAAAATACTTAAAGTTAGTAAACCTGGAAAGGTCATACTGTAAAAGTGACACGCAAAGGTGTCTTAAACTAAAATAACTAAATAAAAAACATTCCTCAAAACATTTTAAGAATGTAAATATCAACTACATTCGCTAAAGACAAAATTTTTGAAGATGATAAAGAGTTTAGGATGAAGGCTTTCAAGCTTTGAAAGCCGAACATACGCACGTGTAGTGATGATGTGTCATATTGAATTTTATATATGCTCTGGTTTCATGGAAGTTTAATCAATCAATTCTTCCACATAATTTCTCTTATCAGTAATATTCAGCAAAACGTTCTTTTTGTACCATTTTTCTACATATTTGCACTTTTGCATTTGAACTTTTTCCATTGTATCATTTCGAGCCTTTGTTGTTTGTCGGCACGTGAAATGGAATATGCATTCTCTGTACTTTAATACAAAGAGAACGTGTTTCATTATTTCGTGAAATAAAGCGTTATAATAGCGAAAGTATTGTTTTAATCGTAAATTTAATTGAACGTTTTTTCTTGTTTTGTGTATAAAAATAGCCCTCTCGAACCTTTGAACATGAAATCGTAATAAAAATATAATTCTACTTGTAATTTGTCTATCTCTGTCTGAGAAAAGCCGCCCGCGAATGTTATTCCTATGTATATTTACACTATCCCGTAAGTTTTCACACATCCTTTGTGTCGCCCGTGTCGATGTCCAGTTGTGTGGTATGGTGACACAAAAGGCTATAGTGGTCAGTGTCATTTGGGTTCCTACTGTCATATTGTTTCTTGGGATGGTTTAGACTTCGTTACGTTTGGGGGAACAACGGGTTAGATTTTTCTTCCAACACTCGTTGCATTCCAAAAGAAGTTTATTTCTTTCAAGATGGTTTCATCTAACATCTTTGTCACTATTTCTGAGAGATGTTTTAGTATGACGCTCTTATCGCGCTTTGATACCTCTTTTTTCCCCCTAGTTTTGTAAGTTCGCCCCACACTTTAGCTACCTTCTTCACCTATGCATTGAGTTACCCATGTTAGTTTCAATTTATATATAACATACTGTCTAATGCACTGATTTGCTTTCTTCTAAAGTTGATCAATGCAGTTTCTTCAACTGCGCAAATTGGAAACAATTCTGAGTGAAAAGTCGTATATGACTCTCTAGCTTATAACTTCAGTTGACTTTTTGGTATTACCAGAAGCAGAATCCGATTCGAGGGCCCACTATTTTTTAGCCATTTGTATAAATTGTAGTTTATTATATGGGACGCCAAGTGCGACGCCATGTTTCACTCTTCTCGCCATCGAGTTATGGACCTAGTACAGGGTGTTTATGCCTACAACTTGCATCTATTTCAAACCTTGCTCAAGGAGACCCATCTGAGGATGGTTGGTAGTTCAATAAGTCCAACTTTTTATATTATATTTGCTGGAGATGCCTCTCTTACGATAATCAAGGAGTGTCAGGCTGAGCATTATTTCTATTGTAACTGTTTTACTAGTTGGCAAATGTAGATAAATAAGGGATATTCAAACCTACCAACTCTCTCATCGCAGTAGTAAGCGTATCCTTCAGAGGCTACCACTAAATCTTTTCTGTATATTGTTATGCGTTTATTTAGTACCCTATACAACACAGACTTGTTTGTCCCCCACTATATGTGGAACTCTCAGCTGATCATAGTGAAAGGGATCCTTAGTAGGGGCATAGCTACCTAACGCCGACAATGCTTTTAAATTCACATTCACTAGATGTTAGAGGGCATTGGAAGGAAATGCTTGGCTGGAAAGTTTGTAGTTGTTTGCTCTGGAGTCTTTGGCTTTAGCTGCATAACGAACTACAGCCCATTGCTACAATTGAAATCAATAATGAGGAGCTTACGTTCTGTAAATGACGAATGCATAATGGAAAAGCATCTGGACTCAATAAAATTTAAAACGAAATGATGAAAAGGATAGCAGAGTTCAAGCAGACACAATCTTACGCCAATGAAACAAGTGTCTCAAAGTACTGATATTCTCTTTAATATGGAAGTTCAGTTTGATGCGGGCAGTATATAAAAGGAACGGGAAAAAGTTCCGGAGTCATACCAGTCGATATACATTCTTCTAACCGCTGAGAAAATCTTTGAGAAGGTTTAACTAAATGGGATGGAAAGTTCTGCCTGACAGTCAGTGTTAGCCAGCCATTCTTTCAGGGACTTTAGAAACAAAACTTTAGAGCCCAAAAAACATCCAATAGACAATAAGGAGCTATATATCCAATCATTGCATAACCATAAGAGAAAAACACCTGAAACAAGACGTCGCAAATAGCTTTCCACAGAGCTTAAAATTAGTATCATGCTTGTGGAACCAAATCTTCAGTGAACTGCTTAAGGAACGAACAAACTGTTACGATGCCATCGTTCCTGTTGTCTATGCGGATGACATACAGTCGTTGCCACAATTATTTACACAATGCGAATTGGATAGAGAAGAACAGAATCAAATCGAAATAACTTTTACAAATAATGTTATATCAAACCAAAATTTATTTCAGGATATCATTATCATTTTCATATAAAAAAATAACGAAAATAAGTCTCGCTGGAAAATAAAACAGAAGGAAAACAAAAATGCCAAAAATATTTGCACACGCAATCAGGGTGCCAAAATTATTTGCACATGATGATTGGGGTTTCTCGTTTCTCATAAGTCTGGAAAATAAGGAAATAATGCTATTTACCTTAGTATCGAAAGTGTGCTGAACAATTACCTAATACGTCGTGCTCCCTCCCTTTGCATTAATAACCTCTTGGAGTCGTTTAGGCATAGAATCAATTAAGCTCTGCAATGTTTCGGTGGGAATTGCGCTCCAAGCGGTTATTGTGTCTCTCCATGCTTCTTCAGGTGATTTTCCGATTTTTTGAGGAATCCTTGATTTTATCAAGTGCCACAAATTTTCAATCACATTTAAATCCGGGCTTTGTGGGGGCCATTTCAGGACATTTTGTCCGATATCGGACAAATATTTCGTTATAAACTTAGCTTTGTGGATTGGAGCATTGTCCTGTTGCGGGATGAAATTATTGCCAATCAATTAATCTCCCGATAAAATCGCAACATTGTTCAGTATCTCCAAATAATGCGTCAAGGACATCTTCTGTGGGCAGCGAACGATTGGACCAATGCCGTTGCATGTAATGCACCCCCAAACAAGAATTTTGCCACCATTATAGTGCCGTGTTGGAACATTGACTGCTTTATTTGCTCTTTGTTCTGCCAGTAATATATATTAGTAGTGCTTAAGCACTAATAATAGTAGTGCTTGCCATATGTCCCATCTAGGGACATTGCTGCGTCATCGGTCCACAAAACCTGCCTCCAAAACTCCGCTGGCGTGTTTATGTGTTCCAAAGCAAATTGCAATCGAAGTTTTCGATTTTTTAAACTTATGTGTGGCTGTTTACGAATGACGTATGCTTTTATTCTATTTTCTTTAAGCCTTCGCCGAATGGTTGTTGTAGAACTTTTCTTATTTCTAGCATTGTTGAATTCTTTTATAATGTTCCCGATATTTTGACACGGATTTGCTTTCACGGATCGAACTATTTTCTTATTTTCCCTTTCACTTGTCACACGTTTTCTTCCCCTTCCTGGTCTATTTGTAACACTTTTAAATTTATTTTGTTTGCACAATTGGCAGTAAATAGTGCGTCTATGGCACTTATATTTTTTTGCAATTTTTGCAGCCAAAACACCGTTTTCATGTTCAGCAATAATTGCAGCACGTGATTCAATTGAAAGTTCCAATTTTTTAGGCATTTTCAATTATTAAAGGCACTTAACAAGCACAAAACCTAAACTGGAATGACTGCAAAGGTCTATTTTATTTCATTTATCCATAAAATAGAAAATTACAACAACCGTTATTTTCCTAGACTAAATTGCAGTGGCTGTGTAAATAATTTTGGCACCCTGATTGCGTGTGTAAATATTTTTGGCATTTTTGTTTTCCTTCTGTTTTATTTTCCAGCGAGACTTATTTTCGTTTTTTTTCACCAAAATAATATGAAAATGATAATGGTATCCTGAAATAAATTTTGGTTTGATATAACATTATTTGTAAAAGTTATTTCGATTTAATTCTGTTCTTCTCTATCCAATATCCAGTGTAAATAATTGTGGCAACGACTGTACGTATCATGATTGGAAACAGCAGCCGGGCCTAAATCGAGCACAGGTCATATTTATGTATCGAAAAAATTACTGCATGCTGCAAAAGCAACAATCTAGCACAACAAAGACAAACTTTAGCAACGCACAATTGGTGCCAAATTTTAAAACGGAAACCTTACATTACAAGGAATTATTTTCGCGAATTGTTCTGCGATTGGATGATGGCGGCGTAGCAACACAAACGGTCGCAATTTTTTCGCTCACGTGATTATGTGGGATATTCTCCACACCAGCTTTTTGACTTTACAGCCACGGAACGTCTCTACGAATATAAGCTTAGCGGAAGGTCTCGCCTTCTTCTTCGTAGTACACTTTTCAATGCACCTAGAAACTTTGGAAAACAGAAAGCCGGAAAAGAAGACTTTGCGAAATAATCAGACAACAGTGGCAGTTTCAATGGGTCAACACAGACAAAATAGTCATAAGTTCTTACATCTGGAAAATTGGTTTATTGATCAAGCGTCGACTGCCTATATGAGAGCGTAGAAACTCTAATAAATTTGATTTTAAACTGTCAACTCTAACGTCGACAACGAGGTGAGCTTATCGAACTCCGCATGAAAATTGCTTGCACTCGGCCAGTACCATTCTCAACGGTAGTCTTTTTAAATTTTACAAAGAATGCGCATGGCTTTGCCAAAAAAGTGCTTCTAAAGAATAAAAATACGAGTGAAAAAACAGACAGTTGGATCAAAAAACGAGTACCTGATACATAGACAAGCATGAAATTGTCTAATACGAGGGGAAGATATAATAGAAAATTTAAACTCTAACGCAAAGAACACAATCAAAGCAAACTTTCTAAAACACAGAAATATACAGGGCACAATAGAAATGAAATTTGCGCAATTAAGAAAACAATTTCATGAGCTTATTCGGAGCACGGGAGTTTGAGCCCTTTATCTAAGAGATGAGGAATTACTCTTCGGACAAGAGATGAGGAGTTGATGATAAGAGATGAGGAATTATTCTTCTTCTCCTTTGCTGCGTTTCAAAAATAGCGTTCCTCGTGGCAGAGCTGCCCGTCAAGGTTGAAATCAAGAATTCGGGCTGGTTGTGGTGTTTATTTAACTCAACTCCTTGATTCACAGTCCTTGGCAGGAAACTAAATAGAAGTAGCCCGAAGGAGGAGAGGAGTCCGCTGCGCGATGTAAACTTTAGCATCTCATACACGGGAAGGAAGTTGGGCCATGAGTCTCGTGTACTCTTCTAAAGATCACTCAACGTTGTCCTTAAAGGGATCGTTTTCATATTCAGTTCACTTATAGAAGCCCTACTTAGCTGGTAGCTACCAACTTAGCTGGTAAGCAGGATGACCTCAAGGACTTAAGAACCCATTTGGAATCTACTCAATACGTGGCTCGGTTCGCAATGCAGGCGAGTCTAAATAGCCGTTGTGAATACTTGTTTCGCTTTTCATCTTCTGCCAAATCACCTTGCGGTGCTAACCTGAATAGGACTTGAATTCGATGACCTGTATTTGATTGATTTCTAGATTCTGTGGTGCCACTGGTAGCTAGCTGCTAGATAAGTGCAATCATTGTGCTTCTCCTCCCCGCCAGGGTTGATGATTTTGAAGGAAATCTTTAGAAAGTTTTATGTAGGATACAGTGGTACATGAAAATAATGTCAAAAAACTTGTCTTGAACCGCAGAACTATTTACAGGAATGTTTTAGTATTTATGACGAAAAACTGCGTTCTTTAAAGTTTCTTTGCTGGAAAGTCTGCTTTATCAACTTTATCAAAAGGCAACTTTATTGTGCATTGGTTACATAATTTCTTTCTAAAAATTGCAGGTACGACAAATTCGTGGAAGGATTTTTAATTGCTCAGTGCAAATCAGATTAAAGTTTACTTTTGAATTCTATTTTGATAGATTTTGACATAAAGTTACAAGAGTGTTAGAATTGTACAGTTATCACTTCCTTTGAGGAACGAAGATGGCATTACTGATTTTCAATGAAAATATTGAAATTGAATTGAATTGAAATTATGAAGACTTGTAAAGCAGAGGATAATCTAGAGACTTTGCTCGAGGACAATAAATAATTATGTGCATCTTTTATGCTTACGTGACAAACAAGAATTCGAATAGAAATTTTCAATGGATCTGAGATTGACAGAATACTAAGTTTTTAATCACTTGGATAGGAAGAGTAAAATTTCCGTAAGTGGAACATTTTATTCATTTGGAGTAAAACCAAAGAGGGCGTTCTAAAAGCGGGAACTAGCCCAAGAGATCAACGAGGTTCGCACTTTCACCGACGAGATATGAATTAACTTATCGTTCGATTGGCGATGGTGGCGTCCAACGTGGAACAACTCAATACAGGACTGGGAAAAGGAAAAATTGGCTGTTGTTGAGAGATTTAGAAGAGCTGAAATGGACGGTAATTAAAGTAATTAAATCGTTTGTGATATTGCTTATGAGACGAACCAGATGAGCGTGTGAAGATTCACAAGTTGCGATGATAATGAATGATGAAAGTATTGACTTCAAAGCCACAGAAGTCAGAAACAGAAGCAAAAAGGGCGCGTTCAAAAATGGGCGCGATCAAAAAAAAAAGGCACGCTTGAATAGGTTGCGACTTAACACATTCAAAGCAATAGGAAGAACTGCCGTGTATAAGCTTATATCTTGCCTTCTACACTATGAAAGACATTATATGCGTTATGATATATCAGACCGAAAATATATGGAGTGTGCAAAAGTTTTCTCGGTTCCGAATTAAATCATACTTATAAAAACTAATTTCTTTAAACTTGATCAAATATATAATCATTATTGCAATCTTTGACTTGTTGCCTTGTTCTTGGTGTCGCTGAACCCCTCTGTCGAAACCTTCCCTTCTATCATAGTAAAAGTTTTCTAGTCCTGTACCAAGATCCTCTGCTGTTTTGTTTTTTCTTCCTCGCAGGCCCAGGTAGCCACTTGTTTCCAAACAAGTAATATTCAATTGGCCAGGTCGGGAAAATACGGTAGCTGGAGTAACAGTTTCGAATCAATCTTCGTTTATCAGCGCAGGAGAATCGCAGCTCTGTGCTGTTTCGCATTGTCATGGAGAAACAGGGGTCTACGACAATTGACGCCTTGATTAGGACGCTTAAAATATATTGCTGGTTGAAGCTGTTCCATTTACTGACAGTGCAAGTCCGTATTTGATGTTTGATTCCATTCCCGAGCTTCCCATTTAATGTCATTTCAGAAGCAGCACTAAACAGGCAATCAGACCTGCCTCGGATACAATCCTTGTTTTGACCTGAATGCTGATGGTTCATCCACCCATCGGAGAGACCCTTTATTCGTTTGACGAGCAACATGAGAACACTGCAGGTCACTTCCTTGTGAGAACACCTTGATAACACACCTTATCACCTCCATGTACGAATTCCTTTATATCGCTATCTGTCACCTCCTTGGGTCGGACTGTTCATGACAGATTTTCAAACTTTCATTATTCATTACGAATGCGCTGAAACTACTTTTGACATTTCCGTTCTGTTGGCATGCTAGCATATCCATTTTTTTATATTAGTGAAATATATATATATATATATTTTTCATTTACTCTCAATCCGTCGAACGCTCCTTTATATCCCAATAAAGCGTTATACTTTCATAGTGTTCATTACAACAATTCTAATGTATGCATGCAGGGGAATTAAAATACTTAGAAATCCGAGGCAAGCAGAATTGAGCTCTTGGGAAGTCACTCAGATTGTTCAAAACCACAAACATAAAATAGCGCACAGCAACATCATGACCAGACCAAACCGAAATACTAAGCACTTTCAAATGATTTCTTACGAAAAGCAAATAGTATGGCGATGTGCAAGTATCATCAAAGAAACAAGTACAATAACTCATTTCTTGAGACCTACTCTTATAATAATACAATAAGAAATCACTAAAAATCAGCTTCGTTTTGAAAATTTCGTTTTATTGTTAGAGAATTCGCTCTCTGTGTAGCAGACGCCACGCTTAAAATAATTGAACTTGTATTTCTGGTATCGCAGTATCAGCGCACCTAGCTGCAGGATTTGGTTTCATGCAAATTAATAAGGACAAGCATTATTTTGACCATATCATCGTCTGGAGTGCCTAGTTTTGAAATGAGTAAATGTGACCTGAAATGAAACGGCTTTAGCAAATCTCAGGGCCAGAGCTCTGTAGTGAAATGGGCAAAAAATATAAACAGAACAGTTTAAAACTGGTTAATAATATACGGGCCAAGATTCATAAATGATGAACTAAACAACATCAAAAGATTTTTTAGAAAAACCTACAATATCAAAAAAATTACCGTGGCCCTACTGTTTAAATTATACCGCGGGGGATGTTATAGAGAAAACCTATCTCCCTATTGCTGGGTTAAAGATTCCATTCCAGTGAAGCCGAAGTCTTTTGGTATTCCCGCGATTTTGAACTAAGTAAAACCACTGGAACTTGGTTCTTAGTTCAAAGCAAAGCAACCGAGCTCGCTAGGATACTACCGTACGGGGTATCAGTGCGACTCACTACAACGGGAAGCTGATAAGCCCGCATCTTCGGATGGAACAGTATATTGTTGTCAACCCTTCGGGGAGCATCGTGGTGGCTGTGGTGCATAAGGGTGGCGTTGTCGCATAACAACGTCAGGAATAGCTAGGTTCCAAATCTACCAGTATGAACAATTGGAGAACTCCAATTCTAACTGGTCCTGCGTAATCCCGGTAATAACTAGAAAGGGCTAATAAATTCATCTGTGAAAATTCGACCGATATTTTAAAATCTTAGGATCTAGAAATCATTGAAGCCACATGAAGGACATAAGAAGTTTGCATAGAAGTAGGAGCGCCTGGGGGTACTAAGTTTACCTATTGGGCATGCCCTACAAAAATGCAACACTTATAATTATATAAATTATATAATTATAAAAATTGCAGTAATTGATAAATTAAACTCCATTGAGTTTAATATAGAGAATTAGATCAAATTGCAAAAAAGCTTGTATAGATCCCTGTAGCCAAATATGTGGACTTTCG
Source organism: Stratiomys singularior (assembly GCA_954870665.1). NCBI lineage: Eukaryota > Metazoa > Arthropoda > Insecta > Diptera > Stratiomyidae > Stratiomys > Stratiomys singularior. The sequence goes on along the minus strand of OX940877.1, from coordinate 76,391,537 downwards.
AAAGTAATGCGTGTTCAATAAAGGATAAGTTTGTGCATCGGTCAAGCTCCCGAACAAGCAGCTTCCTATGATTCGCAGATGCGATTGAATGCAAATATTAAGTCTTGGATTGCGCTGGAATAGCGCAGGAAGGTAACCGACTCTTCAATTCGCAGTCATATAAGTTTCATTCATGTGTCTCATCTTTGTTTGGATGAAAAATAAGCCCACGCTGACTTAGGTGAGGATGTTTGCGAAGAGGTATGGCCACAAGGCTCAGGTACTCAATTGCCCTGGATCACAAATCTACAATGTTGTAAATTTTTTAGGTTTTTTATTTAACAGTTTAAATGTTTTTAAGCTTTTCGCTTTAGACTTTCTGTCGTTTTTCCATTAATGCCTTGAGAATTGAATGTCTTAGGAGCTTAAATTTCCGCTTATTTTTGTTTCTTTTAAATGATTTATGGTTGGAATGGGTTAAATCTCCTTGGAGCGAAATGAATCATTTATTTCCATTGACAAACTTGATGTTATTTTTTCGAGGAAAGTGAAGGACATGTATGATTTTAAAAGCGCTATTGGCATTTTTTGACGTTTCCCCAGGCTTTTCCATTCAATTAAGATCTCTAAATATTTTGACAACTTAAAACGGTGGACTTAAACCGATTTGAAGAAAGAACAGCTAATATGCTCTGTAAAAAAATGCTCAATATTTTACAATGTTGTGAATATTTCGACATAGCTTTCGTCAATTTTCCCTCAATTCATATGTAGTATGTATATCTTCCGACCCTCTATCACACATATGTTAACTTTAGTTGGTATTTAAGGCATTGTTACTATTGTAATGTCCGAATAGAGTAAAAGTTCCTAATGGAAATTAGGAACAAATAGAGCAAATAAATAAAGAACAAACAGAGTAAAAGTTTCTAATAGAAATTATTGTCTCCCCTTGTTATAAGGTTTCGTTGTATTATTTGGGCACCGCATTAGATACTCATTTGACATGAACTTTTTTCACATTGCCATAGTGAAATAATCAGTTTATCATTTCAACTTCATTGATGAAATGTGACAGAATCAGACTGAACTCAGTATTGAAATTTCATTAGCAGAAGATTGGGGGAGGTTATATTCTGGTTGATTAATAAACATTAATTCCTCAAGACTCAAGACGATGTATATAGAAAGACAGTTGAACTACGCATTTTTCAGACTGCGATGTGACGCATGAAAATTTCGAGTTATCAAAACTTGGAGTGATTAATAACTCTACATATGTAAGTACTTTTTGTGAACGACCACTTATGCATTTATTTCAGTAAATGTTCTTTACATAAGTAACCTAATATCTAAATATATAAAAAAATATAGCAAAAATATTAAAAAGTACATTCTACATATATGTACATGTGAATTTACCTCTATGGAAATGTTTGTATTTACTGACTATTTTACTTCCAGAAAATCAGTTATTGGTGACTGACGGCTGAGTTTTGTATATTGGTTTTCAAAAAAGTTTCAATGCGATTTATTCAATGTGACGCTTGTATATTCACTAGCTTTGAAATAAAAACCCAACACACTGAACAAATTTTCACGCAATTCGTTTGAGGGCGGTTGCTAGTAAACATCTTCTAATTCCTTCTCCCTCAAGTCACTTTGGCAGTCATCTTCGTCGTTTAACTGTAACGGTTTTAATCTGCAGACTAGATATCTTCAATGGCCTGAGACTCCGAAGTAATAAGAGCGTCATCCACATGCATAATATCGTTAATAGTGCGACATTCTTCTATACTTTTTATAGTTTTGCAGCTTCGTACTCAATTTGTAGTTGGAGTTTACTTTTGAAAATCAAGGGAATTTGATACTTTTCTTCTCGTTCAGACCGAATTTGACTTTTTAAAATTATTAGAAATTGTTTCAGATTTCACGACGATGTTCCACGCGTTTGTTATATCGTTAACAGAATCCATTAGTAATGTAAACCCTTTTTTCTTCAAAATGCTTGATAGTTTTTTCCAAAACTCTTCAGCCATGATGACAAACATTGTAGGACCCCGGATCAAATGGTTGTAACTTAATTGTCATTAGGCAGGAAAAAACAATTCTAATACACTTTAATTTTTTCTAAATGCTTTTATAATGAGCCGGACTATTTCCAAAGAAAAAAGGAATCCAGGGAAGAAAAAGTATTCTACCCTGATTTTTATATTGTTTACCTAATAATAATAGCGATCTTCGAAAAGAATCAGCATCAAAGCTTCTATTTGACACAATGTAGCAAAATTATGATACAAGCTAACCAAATATTTTTCCAACATGAACTCAAAGTGCGTATAGAAACATTTTTCACCCATCAATGACTTTTCAATTCACATTTTGGTACATATTGTCATGAACGTTTGATTAAGTACATTTTGAAAGTAGCAAGGATCCCTTGGTCTAGATGCTGTGGGTGTCAAGCATGGCAGGAGGAAGCAAAATTGCCAATTTGGGCGCTCCAAGACCGAATGGCCAGGAGCCTTGTCTAGAATTAGACTACCTTTAAGGGACCACAAAACTGACCTTTTTTTTAAGGAGGCATCACTAGGCCCCTGGAGTAGATATTAGTTTAATCCTTTTTGGGTTTGACAAATATAATAACAAAATATACGAAAAATAATTTTTATTGAATATTTATTATTATATTTTACACAATGGTGGTTTTCTCAAAGCTATCCAAAATAATTCACATAAAACGGTGGCAATGATCCTGAAGCGAAAAATAGATCTGAAACAATAAATTCAAAAAAGCTTTTATTAAGTAAACCGATGACAACGGCGTAAACCAAAATACAATAAGAACGGAACGATGGATGCTTACAAATAATTTGTCAGATTCTAGTGATTTTCGGCCTTACGAAAATTGAAGAAAATAATATTTTAATTGACCTATACATGCTAACAATAAGTGGTAAACATTTGAGAAACATCGGTTCAATAGTTTCAAAGAAATCAATGTTAGGTCATGAAAAGTAATTGTGACGTGGCTTTGATTTAAATGCATTTGAACATTTTTTGTTAAAAAATTATAAGAAATAGTTACCCACGGCTACTCAGCAATGCCAGCAAAATACAAAACGCTTATCATATCATGTCTTCGCTTCACCCAGATGTCCTTGGAAGCTTCGCAGCTGTGTCGGTTTTCACCGGTTTTCACATGTGAAGTTTATCGCGCTTGCGGGCATATTCAAGCGTTATGGGACCAATCTGAATGTCTATGTGCTCCTTTTTTTTCGAAAAAAAATTGGCCCAAATCCTTCGTTTTAAATAAAAGTTGTAACATGTTTTCCAATATCAACGGTTTTTTCAGTATTGAATATATTCTAAAGAGCAATTTCCCACACGCAGCTCTTCGAACTTTCGTTATAATTTTGCTTGATCTTTCTATTAAGACCTCTTTAGTCAAATCATCATATATAGACTTTGAAATTTCTTAGACTTCTACAGAGTGCTCTCATCTTCATCGAACTTTCATCGACAGTTTTTTCTATTGTTTTAAAGCTGTTTTCGGTCAGAGCTCTTTTAGCTTCCTCGCGTTTAAATCACCTTTTTAACATGTAAAACACACTCTAACGTTTTTACACCATTTTCTTCTCCGTACGGATAAACATCGGGTAACATTATAATTGTTTTAGCATTTCTGCAACATTTTAAGAAGACCCATCCCCCGATACGCATAAAATTCTCTCTGATTTTCCATTTTCGACTTACAAGAGGTTTCTGTATCTAAAGCTTGGGAAGTGCAGATGCAATGAAATGTTGATAAAACCAAGTCAACGTGGCTCATATTGACAGAATGATAAGTGACTATTACAAACTTTACATTTCACATATTGTTGTAATAGTAAAAAAAACTGAACATAAGTTTAGAAGGCAAAAATTCAATAAGTTTAAATTTCTCGGCCGATTTGCTAGTACAATCGGTGTTAACTTGATCAGTATGTTGGCTCCATGGCAAACTTTTAATTTTTTTGGTAAAGATCAACGTGTTTTCTAGAACCTTTTCTATTCATTTTTATTAAAAAACGAAACGCGGATGATGTAGACGGTTTTCCTACGAAATCCAAAGCGCTACTTATATTTAAAACATCAGTTAGGAAAGTGCATCAGGTGAGCATTTTCTTTTAAATTCAATTTTACAGTATATTATACTTGTTTTCATGTTTCACGCGAATATCTGCTTATAAGGCTATAGTTAAAAATTATACAGGAGGGCGGAGCCTTACAAAGCCACATCTGTCTACTAGTTCGTGGAGCGCGATCGTTCAAGTAAGCAGAACTAGAATAATAATGCTAGGACCTCCCTAAAATTTTAAAATGACCTTCTTGAGGCACTTACTGTTGAAATAAGAAACATTCAATTTATGGAAATTTATTAAGCACTAAAACTAAAGTGTGATGAAGTGGGATGGGACAGAGTATTTCGGGAACTATTCTGTAAGGCTTGCACAAGTCATTCTTGTCTTTTTGCTTGTTGTCTGATGGCAATTCAAAGAAATTTACACCTTTCATCTTCTGAATCGTTGGAGCAGAACAATATTGTCAAACGACCCTTTGCTACCTTGAAACCACCTCCCCGCAGCAGCCATCAGCGATTTTTCAACATTAGTTCACCTCAGCCTTTCTTTCCGAAAAAGATCCTGTACGTTCCAAACTTCTGGGGTACATCCTCTATCTTAATTTTTTTTTTCAAGAAATTTTTTGACATTCAATTCATATGCAGACGCAGTTTCTTCCTTGATTTTGTTGAAAAAACGTTGAACAACCTTTCATCCAACCTGTCCTTGCAGCAACTTCAGAATCTTCTGATTGAGTTGAAGTGCCTGGCTCAACTGCTTCAATACATTTATTGATTTTTAATGCAATTTAATGCAATTCTACCCACTGGTACTTTTCAAAGTGATTCAGCTTTAACCCACACCATCAAAGCTTTTTCCATCATATTTTTGGTCACATATCACAGTTTCAGTTTGCTTGATCCTTCTTATCGTAGCTTCATGAGTACTAAAATACTTTCCTACAGCCGTTGAACTTTGCCCTGTCGCAAGTACTCCTGAAATTTTATTTTTATTTTTTAAAAGTATATGTTTTTTTGTTTATTTCGGAGGTTGTGCTCCTCCTTCTTCAGTGTGTGTTGTTGATATGGTTTAGTTTCAAATTATAATTCACATTAAAGTCAAATTATCTTATTGGGTGATTTTTACATTATTTAAAAAGTTTTCTATTCCTTATACTTAGCATAGGGGCTTTGCCCAATGGCTGGGCCCAGAACACTATACTAACACATATTAAATTATATAGACCTTACGTTATTTTACAATTTAAAATTATTGTTGTTAACACTTACGTCCTAAGTATAACCTAGGTTATTTTTATGTTATATTCATGTATTTAAAAAGTATTTATTTATGTACAGTAATTTGTAATTTACTGTATTACTGTATTTTCTTATAATTTTTATTAAAATATTAAATATAAGTACTTATCCTAACCGTTGGCTGTCTCCAGCGCTCGACTGTCTGCCGCGTTCCTAATTGTGGTGGTCTCGTGCTCCGCCATACGTTTGGTTGCTCGCTCAATCAACCTCTTAACATAGAGATTGATCGGTTCTACCCCTGCATCTCGGTACAATAATTGGATGGGTCAGAGCCGGCCGTCCCCCCTTCTGCACAAGCCTGTTCACCAGGGGAGCATTGCACCACCTGCCCATTCATCTTTACTCTGGTATCACAGATGTTCTTCCTTCGACGTCTGTATTTTTGGTGTGGGTCCTTGAACACAATCAGGACAGTTTTCCTAACGTCAACCCTCATCCCTCACTTTCCATAGTATGCAGTTAACCAGTCCAGGTACCTTTGGAGTTTCGTTCGCGCAAAGTGGAGTTTGTGGTCAGATGACCACGTCAATAAATCGTCAGCGAAGAGATTCACCTCGAGTTTGGTTTAAATTCATCTCATCTGATACCGGGAATATCAGACGTGAATATATCAAAGAGAGAGGAGCCTAGAATAGACCCCTGAGGGATCCCTGAATGGATAGCTTAGGGTTCGCAACTAGCTCCACCAAACACCACAAAGGCAGTTTCCCTGAACGAAACTGTCTACTATTTTTGCAACACTCACCCACAAGCCAAATTGAATGAGCTTGTAGATAAGTCTGTCGATCTAAACCGAATCAAAGGCTTTTTCTACATCAATGAGGCACGCTACCACGGCCTTTCTGCGCTGCAAATTTCATTTTATACTGGTTTGAAAAACAGCCAACGCGTCTACCGTCTAGTGAGCTCCTGTGAAGCCAAATTGTCTTTCCGGTACAGTCCGTGCTTCTTCAGAGAACTGTGTGATGCCTTGAAGGATTGCTCTTTCCAGTAACTTCTCTACGTTGGAAAGAAGATACATCAGACGAGTATCGCCTACGTCAGTACTGTCGAACTCTTTCGGAATGACAAATATTTTGGAGTGTTTCCAATACTGAGGGAAGTAGCAAATGTTTATGCAATTGTTAAGAATGATTGCGAGATGAACAAAATACGTGTGAGGGAGTTTTTTTATAAAAAAAGGTAAGTCCCAGCCGATTTTTTGGAATTTCGCTCAAGTGCGAGCATCCTGAGTCTCTCAGTGCTCACAAACAGGGTACTACCAATAGGAGCGTCCGACGGATCCAAATCGGAAAATCTAGTCAAGCACTAGTTTTTGAGGTCCCTGTCAAACGTTAATATTGTTCTTTTAACCAAAGAATTGAATGCAGAGCCCTCACTTGCCTTCTCCCCTTGAAGAGCTTTCGCTAAATTATTTGCGATGAAGTCAGCAATAGCTTTGTCATTCATGAGCATAGATCCGTTATAAGTGAAAACTCCTGGCAGGCGCTTACGGCCAGTTATTTTGTTTATTTGGGGAAACATCCAGGCACCGGGTCTGATGTTTGCTAGGGTCTGTTCGAATCTTTCATTGGCAACATCAGATGATCTTCTCGAAATCATTCTATCACCAAAAGATAGACAGACTCGGCGTCGATGACTCCACATCCGAAGTTCCTCGAACTCTGGAAGATATTTACTAGGTTGGGAGACACAATGAACAAATCAATGAATGAGCTTTTCGAAAAGTGGGCTCGTTTGATGCAATCAAAATTGCAGTCGTTATTCATGACAGAATTTCTGTGTTTTTGCTGCTCTTGACTACTATTCGCTTTAGCTTGCCGAACAGGCTGAGTTGCGGATGATTTGACATTACCCTTTGCTATGATGGCGAATGAGGCACTATTTCGGATGGTGTTTTTTATAGAAGCGGTGAAGAAGTCCCTCCGTTCCTTCTTTTTCTTTAGGAGAATACGTCTCCTCTCCTCAGCCTCTTTGGCCTTAGGACAGCCTCTGATACTCGTGGGGTGGCCTTTATTGTCGCAGAAAATTGCATCTTTTCCCCCTTTATTTTCAATCGGACAGTCTTTGGACTGATGGTGTATGTCACACTTGACGCAATGAGGTTCCATTCCTCAATTTGAAGCTACATGACCGAATCGTTCGCAATTGAAAAACTGCGAGGTGTTTGATTTAGCCAAACGCTCCCATTCTACCTTTCGATGTAGGAGCGGTTTTGCACTCAATGCCTTTTTGACGCCAAAACCTGGCTTAAATTTAATAAACAAGGAGGAAAGAGTTTTCTTTTCCTTACTTGACGTAAGAACATAACACGTAAGACGTTAAGAACCTGTTGGCTCTCAAGAAATCCTCCCCTAGGATTGCTTGAAGTTCTCCCTTGACATCATTGTCTTCGTAGCAAAAGGGCACACCCTTTGGTAACAAGGTATGCTTTTTTTCTGTTGGGAGTGTATAGGTGTAGCATTTTTTTTGTGGTAGGGAGGTGAAGGCTATTTACGCACTGAGTGTGGGACTCCCAAACGCAAAATGCATATGGACTACCCACTAAATACCTCCCCTGTCAACCTGAGAACCTAGCCTGGAACCGTCCTAGCCTGGAACCGTATAGGTATAGGTGTAGCATGCCACCTTATCCCATTAAAAAAAAATCAAAAAGGCTTTTATGGTATATTATTGTTAACCGTTACATCGAATTATGGACATGCTCGTTCAGCTCTTTCCCGGAAAGGCTTAAAATTCAGCCTGTAACATGCAATACGAGGAACGCTTTGCGTCCTAGTTTCTGCAATGCTGGAGGGACTTTTCTTAGCTCCAACTGCTTTTCTTTTCTTATGCTTACCAAAGCCTTGGAAACAATAGCTGAAGTTCGGGAAAGTTTCTTTCACCCAAGTTTACTGAGTGCTTCGAAGTGGGCTCCGGGGTCGGAGATAGAATTGGTCTTTTCACTGATTCCTCTTACTTAGACTCGCTGTTAAAATCAGCTGAAGCGTCCCCTTCGGTAGTGGAAAAATCATCCTCCTCTACTCGTAATCTCTCTGAAGGAAGTTGAAGTTGGAGCATGCAACTTGCTAGTAAGTCAGTAACAAGAACTCCTCTCTTACATTCCCTCCAAGCTTTTCACAAAATCTCTGCAGGTTTTTCTTAGTTTTCCACGTGAAAGCAACCTTTGCCATGGAGATATCCCCTTCGGCTCCTACATCACCCATTCTCGCTATTTCCAAGACCGAGCTTGTATTCGGGGTTAAATTAAGGGGACACTTTGCAGGCAATTTGATCAATTACTACTGTTATTCTAATGATATAAAATTTATATATTTATATAAATATAAATTAAGGGCTGAGGCCTCGGTTCGCCCACTGACCTAATAATTGTTAAAATAATTATATCCTAAGCTATAATAAATATTAAATGGATATTCTTAGCTTCTTTCCAGCCTACGCAAGATGGTTTATTTTCAAAGATTTAGCGCTTTTATATATCCCTTACGTTTTATCTGTTTCTTTTTTAAAAAATATACTTATACTTTATTTACTACTTTGTACTTTATATTCCATACTTATACCATTCATGGTTATAAGGGTTATTTTCATTGTTTAAATTATAACTATAATAAGTTTGAAAATAAAATTAGTTTGAAGTCGCGTCTTCGTTGAGTCGCGAGTTTTCAGATTGTCAATTAATCCAAAGGCGATACACGTCGAATAAAGTTACGACATGCTTTGTTCCAGCGGACCATCCTCATTATGATGAGCGATCCTTTTATTAGTTACTTTATGATACATGAGGATATTGTCGGCTTTAAAGGTCTTGGGAGGATATGGACCAGATGGTGAAAGGCCATCTTATGTTTATTGCTTAGTTAGTAGATTATAGAGGGTAAGAAATATTTCAATGTTAGATCTAAGAAAAATGATCGTTATGTAAATACATAGGGAAAATACAGAGTGAATGAAAATGAAATTTAGGATAGTATTAATAGGTAAGTCATTTATGTAAATAGTAAGTAAGTATTACTCCGTCAAAAACGTAGACGTTATTTTTTGTTTTATTTTGGATGTTCTTTGAGAAGAACATTCATACACGATTGGCGTGCATGAATATAACTATAATACACGTCCAATTTTCGATTATTTCTTCTCATTGTTTTACCTCTAGTTCCTCCCAATTGATTGCGTGATTTCTAAGATATATTTAGTGACGGCTGACATTGCGGTTCCGCTTGGCGCTTTTTTTCACTGTAGCTGCTTTGCCTCCGTGATGTGTTCGCTGTACCTTGTTTTGACGGGCTTCTTCTGTTGTCCGATGTACGCTTTTGGGCATGATTGACAGGTGATTATGTCTCGTGTGTCGTGTGTCATGTCTCGTCTCTCTGCTTCCTTTCGACTTTCTTCAGAATTTTCCCGATTTTCCTAAAGATCTTTGAATACCTAATCGTTGCTCTTCGGATTGGCTTAAGGTTTCTGTTTTTCTCGTGGAGTGCTGTTAATTACGGGATTTTTACTCTGTTTTTCATTTTTCTTTCTATCGATACAATTTGGTTTCTTTGTATCTGTTCATCTTTACTGTATATCCAACTGTTAAACGTTGCCATCATGGTTTGGTATGATGTAGCTGGTATCGTCCTGCGTGTATTCGTGGGTTTCCTGAAGTTGTCAAACTCTAATATATTATTAGTTAATGGTCAAGAAATGGTCATTGATTGTTGGTCTCTACTCCATTGTAAACACAATGTTTTTGTGTATTTCTTTTATTTTTCTTAAAGTTTCTTCAATTTATCTCTTTTAATAACTGCGAGCACGTCGTCCATACTCTGGGCGACGAAAACTACTTTTGCTTTCAAAAAATTTCATTCAAAAGAGCAGATCGATTCCCAATCGCTAAACCAGATTTTAGCTTAAAGAATTTTCCTCTCAAAGAAAAATAGGTGTCCGACTTGCAAACAGTTGCTAGTTTGTGGAATGGTATTATTTGCTTCTTTGAGTCTGCTCTGGTTGGTTAGCCCCATCCTCAAACAAGGCCAACGCCTGGTTTACTGAAATACTTGGGAAAAGGGGTTTAACGTCGAATGGTACAAGTATTTTGTCTGCATCGATACGTTTGGCCGACTTCAACTGTTCGATTAATTCCGCTCTACTTTTCACTGACTGGTTGCTTGGAGATTGATCATATGTTTTGCATTCTTCCACTTGTCATATCGCGATTCTGCTTGTTGGCGCGTCCAGGCAGGTTATGATTTCATGCATTGTTACCAAGCTTATGGATCTTTGGCAGGCATTTAATTCGTGGAGCAATTGGATTTGTCATCCTTAACGCGATTTTACTGGGAAATTCCTTGCAAACGTTCAGGGCCTTCTCCACACTTTTGATCCGTTATGGGGTTCGAGGAAGGAGTTCCTGACGAAGGAGGAACATTTACCTCCAAAATATATATATATATATATGAGTCTTCGCTGAGTTAGCTTAGCAAGGGTATAAATCACTTATAAGTTCTAAGTGAAAATGGAAAAATTGATCTACCAAAACTTCTGAAATTGATATATATTTATGTTTTGTCAAAACTAAACATATTTGCGTTTTTCGAAAAATATTATTGATTTGGAAAACATTTTTTAAACTGTTATTGAGGTAATAAATTTATGCGAGCACTAATTCTACTTAACTTATAACTTTTTAAATATGTATAACACTTAAACGTATTTTCCTTCCAACTTTCAAAATCAAACTAAATTGTGTAAAAATATATTTAGTTGAACAAAGATATATTACGGGAATCCCACGGATCGGAAATAAATAACCTAACCTTGAGATCGACGAGAGCAAACCGAGACCGAGTCCCAACAAATTTTCTTGGGACTAATTCAAATATTTCGTAGACACCTCAAATAATCTTGCTCTATTTGCTGTATAAGATTCAAGGATGATTCATAACATATTTAAAATCGTGCAAAAAGAGAATAACATGAATCATAAAAAAAAGTTGTGCCTATATTATATAGTGTTATCAATAGTACCGTATAATTTTTCCCCGACAAACATATAATTCATTCGTAAGGATTCGAAAATTGATTTTCTTTCGTTTCTATCAGCTTGCTAGGTTTGAATTGAATTCAAAATCAATTTCTTCGTATTGATAAGCTTTCACTACTCTTTTTTTCATTGGAAAAATGAGTCGCTCATTCGTTGTCATCGGGTTCGATATCATATCATAAGAAATGAGAATGAACCGGAAGCAACATATGTTGCTTAGGAAACCATAAAAAAAAATAAATGGCAATTCATGTAGAAACAGGAAATTACATGACGATAGCTTTGTCAAAATTAAAGGAACTTATAAATAAGCATATGTCTTTGAGAAATGACCTCGTCTAGTATGCCCTTAAAAATGAATTATTTATTCATATTAATTCAAAAATAGAATATCTCGTCAACTGAGTGCTCTGATACAAAAATTAATTTGCAAATGTATTAATTAGCGGGAAGGGTAAAACAAAGTCTTAACGAGGTAAAGTTTGTTCAAAAAGAAATAAAAGTGACTTTTGAAATGTGTGTGACTTTTAAACATTATCGCCGCTTAGAATAATATGTTTATAAATTCTTATATCTTTTATGGCCTTTTGAAAAGCTAGTATTCCATACTAAAAAAAGTCTTCTTTTTAGTCACTTAAAAGCCTCGGTATCTTAGATTGCTACCATGGCAAGTAAAGATTTGTGCACGGATGCATTAACTGGGTGGAAAAAAGTTTTGCAAGTTTTCCACAGAACAGAAGCAACTATGTGACTTGAACTGTAGAAGCTGGTATCAGAAGGCTATCGAATTATGAATCTGCAAAATCCAACCAGGATGTTTGCTTGCGGCATGCTTTCTCGGTCGGTGGAAGTTGTTTACCCGTTTGTGGATGTGTTCCTTCAACTTGCAATAAATGCAATTCATTGAATGCAAAGTGTTTTAAATAACTTAGCATTTATTGTTTATAAGAATAAAAGCATAATTTTCTGTGTATGTATTCTTTTGGAGTTTTTTTTAAATAAAAAAAAAATATATTAACCATTTTCGCGAATTCTTATGAATGCCAACTACATAAAGGATAAAAAATAGTTTTTTAAATGAGTAGCTTAAAGAAAGTTTCAGTTGTAGGAGTTTTATGATTTGGCCGCAGGCGTCTTTATTGACATGCAAAAGCGAACTTATACTTTTCAGGTCCTCTTTGTTTACGTTTTTGCAGTATATTTGTTCTTAAATTGTACATCATTTTAAAGGCTACGTTTTTATTACACATTAAATGCTGACAATCAAAAAAAGAGAACCGACCGTCGATATTTTCACTGAATATTTATGTTGTGCAAATACGGACAATACCGTTAAAACAAAAACAACAAAATACCTGTGCAAAGTTCTAAAGTATAAGCGTCGAAAGAAAAACCGGGAAGTTGGATTCGTACGAAGGAGAAAAATGATAGGAACTGCAGCAGATACCAAGGAAGGAGATATTTTGCAAGGGACTCTGTGTGAGTTTTCCGGATTTGTTTCAGAGTTCAAGTTTGTATTGTAGTATACTTATATTTTTAAAATTTTAATAAAACGGGTTATTTGCCGGTAAAACCATACCAATTTTTTTTCTTAAGGGTCTGGATATCGAAGGTCACTTGCCATTCTGCTGGTACGGACATTGATAAAGACCGAATAATTGCTTCGCTGGTCTCGCAGAATTCAAGAAAATTCAAGATTGGTCCGACAAGGTAGGTGAGTGCTAGAGGTACTCAAAGACATGAGGGAGTCAAGGTGCTAAATCGCGCCAACTCCAAAACCCCCCAAATGCCAAGGAGGTTTTTGTTGTATTGCTTGAGTAATTTCGCCAATTTATATTTTGACTTTCCTGAGTATGAGAATGTTTTCTAGGCTTCCTTTTTTCTTTTCGGATGCTTTAAGTTTCATAATTTTACTGTCCATGAAGTTTTTTTGCATCCATTGTTTTCCATGTTTTGTTTTTCGATTATCCATCTACGTTACCTCTTATGGGACAAACCTTTGTGTCCATGATGATGCATGCATGCATGCATGATGTCCGCTTGAGCCTATTGACTATCTCAACGCTGTTCTTGTGTGTTGCTGCCATTGAAAATTTTAGTCTTTTATTGAGGGTTTCTGGGACTTGTTCTTCAATATTTTCTATTAAACACGCTATGTCGTCTAAATATCTTGCAAAGACAAAGTATATATAAAGCTGAGTTCCTCTACGTACTGACGTTCGGGGTTCTACACAAAGGATTGCTGGGACATAATCTTGATCCGAAAATACGTTATTTGCACGACTTTTATCAACTCTGTAGAAAAGTCGTTATTTTTCTTTTTGTTAAGCATTGCTTGATCCAGAATATTCTTTCTCTTGCTTATTACAGATATACGACGTATTTAAATTTTCTATACCAACGATAAAAATATAGTTGCTTTATTTCTTTCTTATGTTACCCTTTCGTTCTCATGTTAGCTATGTGGCAACCAAAATGAAATATTAATAATTCATCCTATTAAAGTTAATGATACTTTCCAGGAGCTTGTGATAAACATGATCAATTGAACCTGCAACTGAAAATCTGCAACGTCATGGTAGCTATATGCCTAACATGGGTTTTTAGAGTAATGTGTTTATTTTTTTGAAAAATTAATTAAGAAGAATAAAGATTGAAGTGGCACAGAAAATCAATGTTTTTCTCGAAGGGGATGTCTTTGGGGACAGTTCAAAGTACAAGGAACCAGATTGCGATGTAATTCATGAAAGTGTCCAGGAAAACCAAGCTTTGCGGCAAAACTGAAAATGCGGGTGAGTGTATTAAAAGTGCAGTAAACTTAAAATAGTTAATTGTAAAACTAGACTAGAAAACTAAAATTAGACTCGTCGACAACGCAAAAAATGGAGGAGGGTACTTACGAGGAGGAAGGAAGTTTTGCATCAGAGCTCAGTATCATGCATTGGATAAAAAGATAGTTTCAAGCTAGTGATTCAAGCTGCACACTAAAAAAATAATTCCTTTGGTGAAAGTGAAATAATACCATTTCTGTTATTCAAATTATTTTTTGACAACGAAACAAGAGATAATACAACTTTTCAATCCAACTTATACTATCTGCTGTCTGGAATAATAAGTGTTCCCGGCTACAAATTGTACTGGGCCTATGGTACGTGGACAAGCTCTGCCGCAGATTTGATATCACGGAATCCATTTCAGCATATTTACTCGCATCTTTATTTTAACAATAACGCTCAAATGTAGGCGAGGAATGAAGAAGACTACAACAAGCTGTTTAAAGTACGTCTTATGGAAGCTTTGGGAAAAACATTACAGCCTGAAGACCAAAATGCTGTGGACGAAGTATTGATTCTTTGCTAGAGTCAGCGCAGCCGTAAAAGGATATTAAGAGTAAGCCTTATAAATGGGGCATAAAGATGTTTTTTAGATGCGTTACTTTAGGCATACTGTATGATTTTAAAATGTATACCGGAAACGATTCCAATCAAGTCGTTTCAAGTCTTAGTATTAGTGGAGACTTTATCGTTCAACTTTGTGAATTGAATCCGATCATTTTTTGAAGAAGAGAGAAAGAGAAGATTGTGGAGCATAAAGGTATAGCAACGTTATAGCCGTCAAATGGTACGGCAGTAAAACAATGTACGTAGTGTTTCCCTTTATTTGTGTGGAAGAAGTATGCAAAAACAAAAATATATATCAGTCTCGGCTATAACTCGCCAAAAAATTGTTGTGATGTATAATTTGCATATGGGAAGTATTGATCTAAATTTAATGCTCATCCCCCCTAAGAAAAATATGAGAGTGTTATTACTATATTTTCGATGTGTCGCTGGTTATTGTACAGGGATATTGGGCATTGATAGAAACTTAGAAAGGAAAAATCTTATAACCCTTGTGCAATTTCGATCCAAAACAGCAAATGCTTAAATTATGTCCAGATATTTTCCTCTTCCCGCATGGCGTGGCCAGCTTTCTCATAGTGCTACAATATCTATTGCTATATTATGACGCAGGTCCAAGCACACCCAAGAACTTTCAGTAATTCGTTAGTAGACATTGAACGCCCTCATAATAATCATCTTCCAAAACAGGCATCGAGGAACAGCGGTGTTTTAATTGTAAGGAGTGGAAAAGCTACTCCAGGATCATACGTGTCAAATGCTAGAAAGCATATTGCATCACAGCACACAAAGACTGCTTCTCCGATTTTCAGTTCAAATCATAATGCGAAAAAATTCTGGGCATGAGTTTTAAATAAAAATTAATTCAAAAAAAATTTGTTAAGCTTAAATTAATGTCCTATGTCCTAATGTTAGGGCGTTCAACGTGGTTGCTTTTGTGGTTGATGACGGCTACATGCCGCCATCTTCAGCTTATGCTGAGGTCCTTGTCGCGGGGTTCATCGTTTAGAAATACAACTTTTGCAATTGGCTTAGCCAAAGCAGATGAATGGGTCAGGTTAATTTTTTTTTAATGAGAGTTATTGTGTTTTTTTAAAAACAAACTTCAAACTGAAGTGACATTGACATATCATTTAATCTCATTAATTAAGTTAATTGATAAGCTCATTAAATAATAAGTTTTTCATTAAAGCACAAATTTACAGAACTATTTTCTAACCATTCCACGATCAATTTGTTTTGTTACTTCTAAGTATGTTGTTTAAATTTGTATGAATTATCAAATTTGTAGGTCATGTGGCTTCAATACAAATTACCATTCCGTGGTAGTAACAATTGAAACTTGGCATTTTATTTTTTTTGTTTTCCTGCATATTGTCATCAGCAATTGTTAGTCCTTGCATGCAGAGTTAGTAGCACTTGATACAATCAAGCAACTAAACTCTTTAGTTTTTTTGTGAGCGCTAACGGCCGACCATCTTCACGATTGCCGTATTATTTATACAAAATAACCCATTTTTCTTTGAAATAAACTTAGATCTTCCCTCTGTCGATGAACTGACAGTTGTCAAATTTATCTTCAGACATATGTCAATTGTCACAGGTACTATGAATTGATGAGCATATATTTATGAATCTTAAATGCTTCAAAAATCTTCCTAGAATTTTGAAAGAAAGAACTGCAGCCCTTTTAATAGTATTTATCATTAGCCGAAAAAAAGAAACGTTGTTGGATGGCTAAGGACGAATATCATTCCCTGGGTGATTAAACTGTGTATTTACCACCGTTGCATTAGCTCTTATCGAATAACTCTAAAATTTAATCAGTGGAAATAGGGTTTCATCTGTTTTCATCTGAAGACAAACTCCGTGGTTTCCACAGGCCAAACCAGCACTTCTCTACATGAGCCACCGAGCTGGGTTTACAAGCTAGCCAAATATATCTCGGGATTGGTGGTAGAGCTATCCCAAGTGTAGCTAGTATAGGCAGCTTCTGAAGAGCATTGCCAATTGCACCTTTGGATAGTTATTCAATTTGCTATGAGAGCGAAAAGTCTACAAACACCTATTACCAAATATATTACAAGAACATAAGACGAGTCCGTAGGAATTGGTGAGTATAGGCGTGAGTATATATATTGGTGTTTATACATAGCACTTGGTAAACTCGTGGTAAACAGCACTCGTGGTTAACAAGCCAAATTGGCAAGGACTCAATTCGAGCAGCTCCTGGTTTATTATTTGAATTTATTTCGCCAATAAGTACATGCTTATTGTTATTATATGCTTATTATTAAGTCAATTTTCACAACTTATGCTTCCTTCTATCCGAGAAGTCATACTTACACCTACCAGAAAGAAAAGCTGTCGACCACATAATCCCGGTAAGCATTTTAAGAATTGTTCAGAGAAGTAAGAACTTGAGTCATGAGCCTTGAAAAGAACTTCTAAGGAAATAACCTAACCTAAAAACTGAAACTACTCAATACAAGGCTGGAAGGACTTTAATTGAAAGAAGTCGTTTACAATTCTCAAGCAGTTCTCGAAAATTGCAAACCTTTCAGCCTTTTTAAATTGTCAATTTACAAATACTTTAAACTAAATTTGGATAAAATTAAGTAAAGCATACTAAAAGTAACAGCTTCAGTACACTGAAGTGCTGTTGAGATCACTTGATGGTAAGATTGTAAATCATGCTCGAGAGAAGCGAAATAACTTTAAAACGTTTTAATGAATTCATTATCGCTAATCCTGAATCTTGTGATCATAATTCCAATAGCATTCCAAGATAATGAGGTTTACGTTTCCCATGGCTGAGAATTTTGAGCATGAATAATATATCTCTGTTATACTGTTGTGGTATTTCTCAAAATTAAAGGAGGCGCGATGAAGCGGATCAACATTTCAAAGAATTTACAAGAGAAAATTGCTTCTTTCATTCCTTGTGCCTAATAATTCAATGTGTTCAACAACAACAAATCAGGTATGTAAAACGTGAATAACGTGAACCCCAAAATTGTAGTAAAGTTAAAGGTTGGTTTTTAAGTTCATCTACTATAAGCTGCTGAAAATATTTAGGCAAATAAAAAAAACCAGCTTTTGTTGATTTTGAGCAAGCTTAAGAAATGTCTTTTGTAGAAATCGGCCAATTAATATCCACATTCATGAGTAGCTGCAGATTGCGTCTTAAGAATAATCAGTGGTATGCCAAAACTGAATAACACAGGAGGTATATACAATTGACATGTTTATATTATATTCAAGATTATTGACGGCCGCCAAATTTGCAACAAGCGCACATGGAAATCAGCAGCTTATGGACACTATATGTCTGCGTTATATGTAATTCTATGTAGTCAAACTGGAGTATAGTAACTCTCTAACAGGTCAATTTTTATTTAACGGGAAAATCTTTTAAGTGGTGTATTTCTTGCACATAAACATAATTTGACATGGGGAAAACCTGTATTTTTAATGCCCTAGGTTGTAGATACCAAAATAGGCACCCCGCCTTAAGACGGAGCTGCCCGGTTACCAGAAAAACAAAACAGATATAAGAAAAATATGCAAACGTGAACGAATATGAAACGTGAATTTATGACATTTACAAAAGTAATATTTATCAAATTTATTTTGTATGGCATCCTCGGAAACATTTTTTGTCGAAGATAGCCACAGATTTAAATTGCATTCACAGCAAAAAGCCTGGATCTCGGATTTGCAACCCTTATTTTTACACATTCGCTTACCGCTTTTATCAAGAATATCTAGCATGTGATTCAAACCATCAAATCGAATGTCTGGCTCTCATGTGTATGTTTTTTTGTTCGGTGTTGCCTCTGGCATTTCATCTTGTTGTGAAGCTAGTGATGGTCTCCCGGGTCCTTTTTTTGGAGTTTCATTTATCAAATCTACGCCATGTCATCAGTAATCAAATCTACGCAATGTACATTTCCAACGTATTCAACAGAGACACCTTTCTCTTCTTTCGAAAGTTCTTTATCGCTATGTAGCTTCCAAATAGGAATACGGCCAGAGCAATTAGTCCCTAATGAGTTAATCTTCTTCTGAGATAAATTAGCACCGGCAACGCGGTATAAAAATTATTGAAATAAAGTACGTGGTTGACGAAGTTTGGAATGGTTTGCGACAAACGTACGACAACACTAGCCGCTGGACCTAAATCTGGCATATTAGGCAAAACGGTGTTGCTACCAGCACCGTTATACATTTCAAACCCATAGGAAAATCCGCTGGTATCACAGAGCACGAAAAGTTTGAACCCCCACCTATGGGGTTTTGCTGTCATGAACTGTCGCAAAGTAGAAACCATGTTGGTTGCGCACATTTGCTCATCTATACACAATCGAGGTTATTTAGGGAATTTTTCAAATCGTGCGTTGAAATGCTTCACCAAAGGTGAAACTTTGTATAATGGGTCAAATGCAGGTTGGCCCCGTTTTTTTTTCTTTAGACTTGTCGATGAAGTGGAGGTTTTTTCGAATCGTCTAAAATTGTTTGGATGTCATTGCTGTGCGAATTGGCTCAAAAGAATATCGACCAATATTCAGCAGCACTTGGGTATCGCTATATTGCCAATGTATATGCGAATATCTGAAGCAAACACTGAAAATGTGTTTGGATGTCATGCTGCCGAGCGTTTAAGCTTGTCTGTTCTGCAATTTCGTCAAGAAGTTCCTGGGTAAAAAAGTACGTGAAACATTGGTATGGTATTTCCAAATCGTTAACACTTGATGGAAAATTTTCAGTTCCATGAAACACCACTTCGTTTTTATTTTAAAGCCACAAGCATTGGTTCCAGGAATATCAGCATCCTCTTCGAATTCTGGGAGATGACTACGAGGTCGTTCGTCAGGTTTCTCACGTCGTTGGAAGTTTGTGGATGATGCATAACTCTGCTTGCGATGCTTCTGTCGAACATGAAGGATACGCTACTGTATCGCGAACATGAAGGAAAGGTTACTGTTAAGTGAAGCTGCCGTTGGTGGTTCCGCATCGATGCATTGCGTTGAAATCGGTGCTTGAATATTGGAAACAGGCACTGTCAAAGCAATGCTGTCGGGGATTTCAGTTATTGGAATTTGTCTCAGCTACTTCATCATCAGTTTGTTCATCTAACAACTCGATACATTGATCAATTTGGTGTGCTAAAACAGGAAAACCCAAGTGGTCATCATCAAACTTACAACCAAACTCATCATCTTCATCATCGGTGGTGTCTTCGTTTACTGATGTGGATTCTAAAACCTCAAATACTTCATCTCATATCATGTTGGATCAGTCAATTTTTTTAGGGCAGTAACTTCCTGATTCCATATTTGATGCTAAGTCTGTGTGTGGCAATAAACAAGAATTAAAAATTGTGCCCCCAACCGGCAAGACCGCTTTTGGTTGGGTAGAGGTTATAAGTAGTTAGCAGCAAAAATACAATCGAAGCAAGTTTTGTTTAAAAGCTTTTCCCTTAAAAACACCTTCAACTACTCACCTATAAATTTTCTGGTCTGATAGCAATAGCAACTATATTTAATTTCCGACACTGAAAACTACCTTCTTGCCTTTTGTACGCATCAGTTGGCATCTCACATAATACTGACAAGAACATTTGAAAGCAAAATACGACTATCATTCCAACGGGACTTGGGGATGGGTACGTTCAATATTAAAGTCAGGATTGCCTATTTACTACACAATAAAATCCATGTGTGAGCAACGACGAGATTTTACTGAAGCCACCTGAAGGTGGGCTTGCCATTAGAGGGGTAATTTGACTTAGAAATCTACACTTATAAATCAAAAATGTGAATGCAATTGTATTTCGCCTTTTTTGATGAGGAATTTATATTTGTGGTTACGAATATGTGTGATCTGAAGAAACTGATAATAGATTAGTTATATCGAGAATAATGCACGCCAATTTTAAATCTTGAACCTGTCAAAAATTTATATCCTGCCGATCATTACTTCGTTCTATATTCGATGGTTTGAGTAAGCAGTGTCGCCACAAATCAGTTTACTGTGGCGCCCTCTTATGCGAGCGTGCACCTATATGTATGCGATATATTGTATTTGTTATTGAACATCGACCAATGATGAATATATTCGTCGATCACAGAGTAAGTGTTGCTATTGACATATTAGATAAAAAATATGGGATTATTTTATAAGAGAGACAGTTTTATTACTAATATGGGCTTATTTGCTTAACTTAAGCATATGCTAGATACTTATTAGACTAAAATACACAAGCTAAATTAAATACATAAATTTTAATGGAAGCAATTTAAAATTCTTGCTATAGCGTGAAATTCAGCAAAACAGGGCACCACACATAAAGGGACTTGAAACAATGGAAAACAGTATGTACCACCAGTAGGGCGATTATTTCCTGACATTGGATATAACACATTTGCATAGGATTCTTTGTTTTCGATGTATCGAGTATACGATCCAGTAAATGATTCCCGAGTAATTGCGTTTCATGAGGCTTAGATGATCATTTTTGTGTAGTTATTTCTCGTGTTATTAGATAGGATGCAATCGTGTTCTCAACATATTCTATCAAGAAATTCATTTGCGATAACGTCCCCTATTTTTTTTTTTTTGATGTATATGAACTCAAACAAACAATATCAAAAAGAATGGTAAATATGTTTTTAGCATATTTTTTCTGTTCTTTTATCGCTGTGGAGTACCCTACAGTTATGCCATCGCTAATGTGCACTCCATCCATTTTGTTATGATATTCTATCATTACCTCTGGTGTTTTTTGCCATCACCTCACCTCCCCGTGAAGTGACCATGTCGACCAGAATGTCGAATGTGACATGAGTTCTGTGGCACGTAGCGTCGTTCTACAATACTACAGTACATACCACATACAGCGACATACAGTACTCGTCCTTGACGTTGATGGCCTGGCCATGGTCTTTCTGGATGCCACCACGCCACCAGCTCAAAATTCACATCAAACAGTGACTTTTTCGGAATGCATTGAACACTCTTGTATCTCATGTTGATTGGTATCGTCCCAAATTTGACAATTTTGATTGTTCACGTAGCCATTCATCCGGAAACGGGCCTCATCGCCGAAGATGAATTATCGATTAAAATTAGGGTCAGTCGTCAACTGCTCTAGAGGCCATTCACCGAAAACACGTCGTTGTCTTTGGTCGTGTTCCTTCAGTTCCCGGGTCAGTTGAAGTTTGTATGGGTGCAGGTTCGAGTAACGACGCAAAATTCACCAATTTGTTGTTTGTGAAAGGCCGAGTTCTTTTGAGCGACGTGACATCGACTGCCACAGGTTCTCGTGCACACTCCCACGGACAGCGTCGTTGTTTTCGGAGGATCTTGCATTTCGTCGATGGATGGGTGTTGGTTGATCGTTTACTGAACCAGTGGACTCAAACAAATTCACCACACTGTGAACAGTCCTCTCCGTAAGACGATTATGGCGTCCGTAAAATGGGCGAAGCAAGCAGAACGTTGCCCGCAGAGAACACGCATTTTGACAAAGCAATTTTATCATATGCAAAGCTGTCGACCGCTTTATCCATCTATGGTGATTTGGCAAAACAGAAAGAATAAACGACAGCCATTTGACAGATGTAGTATGACCACTATCAACTGCCCAAATTCGGAAGTCTCTATTGCAAGACCCTATTCATGTCGTCAGAAAATATTTTAGTGGTTAGATGAAAATATCAGTAGCTTTTAAATTATGACAGACAAAAAAAAGCCCCGTATTTGCCAATATGTTTTGGGGCTACAGTGGGGAAACCAGAATTGTCTGCGATATAAAGGGCATGTGAGCGAAGTTCATAGACTCTGACAATTTTTCATAGAGCTCAAAAAAATTTTTGAGCTGCATTCTAACTCTTCTGTCTTTTGATTTTCAACGAGTTCCTCATACTACCCAAGCTTAAAGTTGCTTTTTAGTGATTAAATAGTCTGCTTTATCTTCTTTGTGAATCTTGTTGACTTGCAATAATTTGAGTTCAGTATTACATCTCATATTTGAACTAAACTACCTTTGTAAAAAAAAAGTATTTATACTGTGGTAGGACGTTTTATATCATCGTCGAATCATTTCAACCATTTCGCGATTTACTTCGGATGTGCCTTCATTTGGGCTTCCATGTGAGGGCACTTAAACAAAAAAAAATATTTTGAAATTATCAAGTTAGCCTTTTTCAATATACAGAAAGTAGTTTAAATTTTGAAGTTTTTTAAATACAAATCATAGCCGTCAAATAATCTTGTAAAAAGTTGGGTATGATATTCAATTGCTTTTTTATGGACTGGTCTATATTCTCGCACATTTGTATTTAATTACCACTTTCACTTGTATAAATTCAACCGTTTCTAATTATTCACTAAATATTTATTGCAATAAACTATTCTCTATGATTGGAATAAACAAATAACTCGTCTCCTGCAATAAACTAATAAATCGTGTACGTAGTAGTACCTTTTATGAAGTTATTAAAGCCAAAATGATAATAACGATAAACTAACGAATTCACAAAATGAAAGTATTTTAATGGCGTGGTCTAGCGTGGATATAACTTCAATTACAACAAATAATATTTATAATTAGTAATGAATTATTGACGAGAAACGAGAAAGTCAAGTCAAAACCAATGTACCTAATTTCTGAGTTAAATTATCGTAGGTGGTGGGCGAATTATGTTGTATGTATCCTCATATGAAAGGACAATTTGATTTGTGGTAGCGACGAATATCAAACATCCGTTTATATATTTCACGTGTTGTTTCAATTGAACTCATAATTCAACTGGAAAACATTATTACATTATTTGGTATCACAATTTAACACAACTCGTGTATAAAATGAATCAGTAGGCAAACTTTTTTTTGACGGTTAATATATGGAAATAATTTCAAAGTTTCGACGGAATGGAAATTGGAAAATGGGAGTCAAGTGATTACAGGAATTTATACTTATTTCTTAGACTATTAAATTATGTCCAGTCTTCTACTCTTGGGTGATTCTTAGAAGTTAGCGTGGTTTGCACCGCAACTATTGGGTTGTTCGGAAAGGAGGTTCGTTGTTTTTTGTGAAAATCAAAGACAATTTTCGTATAGTGAACAAATATTTTATTATATGATATATGGGCCATTCTGGTCCAATACCTTTTGTCATCTTTCTGGTAGTAGCATGATTCCACGTTCATTAAATTTGTAGTCTTTCCTGGCAAAAAACTGGGCGACTTTTTCTTTGACCTTCTCATTTGAAGTGAGGGTTACACCGACTAAAAAATTTTGTGAGCGAGACAAATAATAATCCAAAGGTTCCATATCTAGAGAATATAGTGTGTATGGCATTGTATCCCATTCAAGCTTGAAAAAGCTTATACGAGGTCTGTATGAAAACTTTTATGAGGTCTCGCATTATCTTGGAGGAACACTACACCTTTTCTGTTGATTGATTCTGGCCTGTTCTGTTGAGGTGCATTATTTTGTATGTCGAGCTGATGTTGCATCGGAATTAATTGTTGTGTTATCCGGTAAAAGCCCAAATAAAAACGATTGCAACAATTTAAAATCCCGCCAAACAGACATCCCTTTTTGATGAATATTGGCTTTGCAAATGCTTTGAACCTGTCCATCTTTTCTACTCCATGATCTTTTGCGCTTGACATTGTTCCATACAACACATTTTTCCTCTCTAGTAATGATGCCCTCCAAAAATTGTTCGTTTTCATGGCGTTTGAGAAGCGAATCACAGGCATCAACGCGACGACACGAATTTCACTTCGTGCCAACATGCCGAACTCATATATCCAGCTTCGAGGTTAAATGTTACACTTACCCAAATCAAATTAATAAAAACGAAAGAGGCATTGATTTTGAATTCAATTGAATTAAAACAAAGTAGACATTGATATTTTGAATTGAATGAATTCAAATCAAGTAGGCGACGAGTAGTATAAATAGAAGTGGAATTGTCTCGAGGAGTTAGTTCTTCGCGTTGAAAGGTACGGACAAGCCTCTATCTCCTTTCACCCAATATGAGGCTGCATTGGGGTGCCTTTTCGAATACGGGGAATTTAATAAAGTTGGTGTTATAAAATAAAACAAGAGTTTTATTTATCCGTCGAAGAAATAGAAATGTTAAACCCAGGCCTTTCAAGTGTTCATAATCTGTTGAACTTGATAAACTTAACCTTTCAACTATTTCACGTTATTCCTTTGTCAGCTTCAACCGACGTTCCAGAAAGTGGTGCATCTTCGACATCAAAATTGCCGGATCGAAATTTCATAAACCAGCTCTGGCACTGGCGTACTGTCAACACATCTTCCCTATACACGTCGGTTAATTTCTTTCTGGCTTGAACAGTATTTTAACCATTTCTATAGTAAAAAAGTAAAACATAAATGAATGAAACATAAACAAATGAATAAACTTTAGTGGCGAAAGACTGCCTATGTGAAACAAGCAGTGTCTAAGAAGATTAACTTACGACGAAGCAAAACTGCTCTGAAAAACCCCTTCAATTATCTACGTGGCAAACCTAAGAAAATGCCAAGGTTAATGGGGATGAGAGCAATATTGGGCAATATTGGGCTAAGAACTTCAAAAAATTGAAAGACCGAACAAGGTGTTCAGAGTCGTTCCCATCAAGGGAGTTTTGTTATTCATCATCGTCAAAGTATTTATTCCCAAAACGGAGCCTTCGAGAGGCCAAAACTACATGACTCGCCGTGAAAGGCACAAACATGGCTTTTGTACGGGGAGAAGAAAGTCACCAACAAAGGCCTTGTCTTGTGTCAAGGCATGTTATAGGAAGCTGACAAAGTGCTAAATAGCACAAATATATAACAAAGTCTTAATTTCAACTAAAAACCGGCCGATACTATGATAGGCAAACTATTTGTTTGACAGTCTAATATTTTTAGGCAGTCTAACTTTTCAAAAACTGATGCGAATGACCCAGGTAATTAATAATTATACGGCTACACAGCTGAAAAGCGGCAACAGTAAACGCACTTAAACAACTAGCAGGTGAGAACAACGACACCAATTTGATAGAAGAATCTCACCAACTTACTTGAAAGATACTTGGAGTCTGTGCAAGGCAATCTAGAATCCTCCTCCCACGTGGGTTAAATAAAATCTGCAGATTCCTCATGTATGGGAAGCTGTTACCTGAAGTTGGACACCACGAATTGAAATTGATACATTTATGAAATAAGAATTGCACTGAAGTTTGATGGCAGAGTATCATGAAATTTGACGTTTTTCATGTTACGCCCAAAAGCAAAAAGCGTTGCGGTGAAAAATCTCCATACGCATTGTTGTGTGTAAATCACACCAACTACAGCTTTAGGCTCAGAACATATAACATCCTTCTTTGTCTGGACATATGTCCTTCTACATCTGTATGGTTTTAATTTGTCCACCCAAGGGCGTCATGAACATTACGATTATGAAAAACTGAGAAGATGTGCAAAAAATGATGAAGGGGTCATGAGACACATGAGTGGTGTCTTCTAGAAAATAGTTATCGGTATCATGATGAAAGGCTTGAATATGACAAGACTTGAATATTCTTCTATGTATATTCTGATGGTACGAGCAGCTGTTGTCAGCAAATGTCACTTCGTTTCTTGTCTCTTTTCTGACAGATTTTCTTGAAGTCATCATATTATTTGCTCCTCTCTCACATTTTTATAATCTGAGTTGGAAATAGTCTCAAACTAGGAAAAAGATTCTCCCTGAGCTATATCCAACTTTGCTTAAGTTTCTCTCTGTGTAATCCCGTGTAAATAGAAATGTTTATTCGCTGCTAGGAACTCACTTATATTTGTTGTTATAAATAAACAAATATTATTCACTTTGATCAATGAACAAAACAATATTGATTGATTATGTAAATCTCTAGTAAGAATTGAGGATTACTGTAGAAAAAGTTTGCGTACTGGCTGTCACTACATTTGAAATTTTCTGAGGCATCATTGCTACCATTTGTAGAAACACCACCAATAAAATGGTACTATATTTGGAAAGAAAGGTAGAAATCACTTACAATGTTGTAAGTGAAAATCGATAAATTGATGTACTAAAAACTCCTAGAATACGGAACTATGTCTTAATAAAATAGGCAGGGAAAACTGGAATCCAGTTTTTGCGTAAATTTTAAGTAAATTTTAACTGTAAATTTTAACAAACCATAACATGATAGATAGTACATCTGTGTAAATTAAAGGCGGCCGCTCTAGCATGCAAGGATACAATTGATGGCAGTTTAGTCTTGACCGAACGGCAGGCGCGTAAGCAAGTTGATTCTAAAGACACACATCATAGCATTAATATGCTCTTACAAATTTGTTGCCATTTTAATAATGCTTCCCTAGCCCTAGAAGCCTTGGATTCCTATTGACAAAAAACTAGTAATCGTTTTTCGCAATTTACCTTTGATGCCAATTTCTAAGATTTCAATTTTTGATGCCAATTTACCTTTTCCTTTTGATTACATTGCTATATTGCTAATAAAATTTTGAAATGCAAGAATTGAGTGCTAGTCGCTTGTTCCCAGGTCCAGATATGTTGGATGTGTTAAGGTTTCCCAACCAAGCCTCCGGAGTTTCCAGCGAGTCACTGCATACGTGTTTGGCCTGTCGTTGTCTTGATAGAACCTCCTCTGATTTGGACATTCAAGATCTCCAGTTGTTCACAATAGGGATATGATTTCGTATCCAGATGTTTGGCCATATGGAAGCAACTCAAAATAAATAATTCGATTCAGCCCCACCAAATTAACTGGTGAACATTGCGGGCCGTTACTCCTGGTTTGAACTGTGTCATCGCGCTTTCAAAGTTGTGCCACGATTTTTTGAATTTTCTTTTTGAATTTTTTCGAAACACTGTTTTACGCCCGATGTTAACTACTTTGGTGATGCGATGACGACTAACATGCCAGTTAACTTCGATTACTTCAAACTTTCACGTTGTTAGCTGTTGCCGTATTGGGACCATTAACACCTAATTTCTGCAATCTGGCCCGTGTTTTTGCCTCAATAAAAGAAATACCGCAAACTGTTCCAAATGTTCTCTTTTCGACTTCCAGTTTTAAAAAACTTTTATTCACAACAGAATGGGCCAATCGAAAATGCCACCTTTACAACCAACATAAACCTGAAAACTTTTGATCGGTTCTTTAGGATATTTTGGAGATACATTCGGATAGCTTCTATCAATCAGAACACAAAAACGACAATGAAAAATATTTATCAACGTCAAAAAAATAACCAACGCATATCGAATGGCGGTGAAAGAAGAAGGTTTTAACAGATTTAACACAGACATTTTATGTTGGAGTCGCTATCGATCTTTGTAGAGTGTTGTTTGAAGAATGTCGCTACAAGATATCGGTCAGAGCAACCATCTAGCGAAAAAAATAATGGATTTATATTTCCCCAACCCGTTATGAATGCAATATGAAAGACTGCGATCACACTCCTCGTATCATAGATAAATGAGAATGATAAATGATACTGTAAAAGATTGTATCTGAAAAAATATTCAAACTCTTATTGAACCCTTAGTCATCGAGCTGCGCTGCATTTTAAAAATTCAAAAAGTTTGAAAAATATCAAGGATTAAGGTTCATTGGGCTCCTATTTTGCCTTGATTTGAGAGTTATCTGAAGTCTGGTATCTGAAGTTCTGGTTGCTGCACTGAAAATTAATTTTCCCATTCATTGGAAACTCATTCGTTTGAAAGAGTTGCGGAAGGATAACTCTGACTCGACTAAAATCTTTGTAGCGTTTGTATGCTACTAATTAGATTAACTTTCTCAACATCCTTCAAGAAAGTTAATTTTTCATGTAAATTATTTTAAACATTACGTAAAAAGATTTTTCAAACTACAGGAGCATGTAGTTAATTGTAGCGAATTGTCAAAATGTTTTATATGAGTTATCAATAATGTTTTTCATTGTTTATCGTAGCGTAGATTTTTTTATACGTTATTTTTTGACTTTTCGATTCAACAATACTTTGAAAACCATTCTTGATTATCAATTAATAGCATTAAACATCCTTCTTGTGCAAAATTATTCGGGATTTACTTAATCGTTCTAAAAAGTCACTGAAAATTTCCAGGTAAAAGTCCAAATTCCCCTTTTTCGCTTTCTTTCTTAATTTTCACAATATTTGTTACTTCCTCGAATCATTATTTCTTAGACATACCACCGTACGTAATTTTGATTCCACGTTTTTGCGCTATCTGAAATTTTCCTGTATCCTTTTGATTTTGATGAAAATTAATTACATCCGTTCCCTGTATCTCGCATAAACATAATTAACTTTGGATTAACGCCTCGTTGATTTCTTGTCATCAAATATTTCCGTAAAATTTAAGATGATAATGATTTTTCTTACGTTGTATTTTGATTTGACTTTGCCATTTGATATTAATCTCCCGAACCGGTAATATTGGATAACTGGAAGGAAATTGTAATAAAATGACTTAATCAGATTTAAACAAAAAGCATCAAAGTTTTTTCCTATGCTAGAGTAATTTTATAGTTACTGAGTGGTACGAAACTAATTAGAAAATTTGTTTTAAATGTGGTAAGATAAGACGGCAGAGTCATAGCAATGGTTAGAAGAAAAATATAACCACATTTGGAATCTAATAACTGTTCTAACCAGATCAAAGTAATAAATTAAGTTGCTTAAAATTTACCCTTTAGCATAATCATGGCCATCTCAATCGGCAGCATGAACCATAGTGTGTTCCTTGAAATTGTTTAGCTTTCGTAAAATTTTTTTGATAAAATTGATTAATCACTTCGTCAAACATTTCCTCAATTTGAATTTTTTTCGCAAAAATTCTTCTGAATACGAACTAAAAACTTGGTGAGTAGAACTAACTTCTAAGTTTCTTCCTAGAATCCTGTCATTGTATATTTTATTCATTAAAAAATTAAAAGAACTATGTCAACAGTCGTAAATTCCCGTTATTCGTATTGTTTGTTAAAAGATTCTTCGTGATGATTGAAATGTAAGCTTCTCAAAAAAATTTGTGACCAAAATATTTTTGACCTCCTAAACTAAGCCCTAACCTGACCACCTAAGGACTGCTTCGAATAGAAATCTGTTGAGGTTAATAAATTAGTAGTGGAATTTGAGATTAACAAAAGATAAGTTTATTGATTAAGAAATGATATAAAAGATATATCAAAATAATACAAATGATAAGTTTGATTGATTGTTTCTGATTGAACTCAATATATGGCTATCGCTTCTACTCGGTTTCGAAGCTTTACACGAACTGAACAAGAATATTATAAAAAGGTGAAAAATTGAGGAGTCTTAATTCTCACTCAAATCACAACAAGTTAATTAGTTTCTCACAAACCTCCACGGTGTTAGTAAAGTAAAGTAAGTAAAAACATCTCTTTATTTTTTTCATATAATATTATACAGGTTACAAATTTCCACAAAAAAGAGAACAAAAAATGGTTGGGCTAAATTACGTCTATTTAAACCTATGGCCACTGAGGGCACTCTAGTCTAGGCCAGTCACATATAATGGGGATACCCCCTGACACTATTTGATTAAATTAATTTCATTAGAATTAATAATTTGAAGAAACATTTTTAAAAACTTCAAAGACTATTGCTAACTTAAGTCTACTTAATCCTATTTAGAAATAGAGCTTAATCTAAGTAATAAATATTTAGTTTTCAGTAGCTCTAATTTAATATTTTTTTTTTGTTTTGTTTTTAATGCATTATATTTATGTTTACTTCGGGTCTTAATACTATCTTATGTACAAAGAGAAAGAGAAAAATAGTATTAAAAGAAGAAATAACAAATAAATAATAACTATGGAAGAAAGAGAAGAAGACATATAGAGGAGCAGAAAGTAAAATTACAGGTATAATTTGACTATTGCTAAAGTTTCTTAAGTCCTTGGTTAAAAGTCAAAAAGTCAACCATGATAATCACTAATTACTTACTCCTATTGTTAGTTTTTCATTGGTTTCTTATGTATATATATTTTTTTTTCTTATTTTGTCATTTATATATTTATATAGATATTTTTTTTCATTTTTTTCCGGTCATAAAGGTACATACTAAATTAACCTAGATTTGAAAAATTAAATAAAGCTAACTATATACAAGTTATTTAATTGTAAGGTGATATTTCACTAAAAACAAAGCTGTAGTATGCGTTTCACCAGAAGTGCCGACAAACAAGGGAAGCGTTTAATACGTGGTTGCTTAAGGGCAATGACCGATATCGAATGCTATTTGCTAATAACCATTGGCTGAATAGTCTTTCATGATTTTCGCATTGTTTGTCCTTGATAAGAGGGGGACTCCATGATAAATTTCATACCCGAAATGATATGGACGCAACCTAAGTTGTCGAAAGTCGGGCTTTCCAAAGTTCATCACAACTAATTGTGCTATGGCTGTCGTTTGTAAGATTCGCTTCCCTCTGGACCAGACGTAGACCTTTTCTATTTCAATGCCTTAGCATTAACCTCCCCCGCCTCGGATAATTACATTGCCCTCTTTGCTCAGATAAGACGATGATGATAAGCGTTGTTGAAAAGATTGGCTTTGATATCCTTGCAAATTTCCCAAGCAGGGTTTCAACAGTTGGGCTGCAATGTAAGTTCACCCGTAGTAAGCTAGTTATTGTAATGGGGCGTTGTGCTTTGATTGGGACTTTTTTGAGAACGTGGCACTTGCCTGGGTTTGTTTTGCCTGATTAAGCATGGGATCAGCGCTATTAAAAAGGATTCAATGTGTATTTCATTTTTTTATACTATTCCTTGCCGCACTTACAGCACAAGACTTTTTTGTCGGGCTCTTTGCAGCCTTCTGCTGTATGAATAAGATAACAATTAATTTTGAGTATAACAATAAATTGTTTTGGTTAAGTTTTCATATGTTCCCATATTTTTAAGTTAAAAGAAAATCATACGAAATAAAATAGAAGTAAGAATAAAATTATAATAAAGACATTTATATTTAGATTTAGGTATTAAGTAATAATTAGTTAAATAATATTAGTAACAAACTTAATAAATAAATAATTCAAAAAGTCTCAGTAAAAATAAAATGTCACAAAAAAAAGTCTCAGAAAAAAAATATTCCCATTAGCAAAAAAAAAAAACATAACCAAAAAAATTTATTTATTTGGGATGAAATTTTGTATTGATATGATTCACTGGGTTGTTGTGTACATATCGCTATAAAAAGAATAGAAATTGTGAGGTATACGACGAGCAATGGATAGAAGTATCAGTGTATAAGAGAATATACAAGAATATACGTTCAATAGAAGTATCAATTAATAGAAGTATCAATTAATAGAAGTATCAATGAATCAATGGATAGGTGTTTCAATAGAGTATCAATAGAAGTAGCAATCAATAGAAGTATCAATGTATAGGGCAATCAATCAATAGAAGTATCAATAAATCAATAAAAGCATCAATCAATTAATCGAAGTAACAATCAATGGATAGAAGTATCAATAGAGTTTCAATCGAAGCATCGATCAATAAAGTATCTAGCGGAAAAAGTGAAGTACCGAAACCAACCTGAGTTGGAAGTTCGTGTTAGAGGTAGCAGAGGTGATCAGAGGCAGCAATGGAGATTCGTGCTAGAGAAAGCAGAGGTGGTCAGAATCAGCGCAGCACAATTCACAGGTGGTTTGATCCTTTGGTATTTGATCCTTTTTATTTGTTTATTAAGCTAATATGAACGAGTAAGTTCTTTCTCTGTGTGTGTGTATGTGACATGGAAGGATCAGGGCTTAAATAATGTCCTAAAAGCCCCGACCCCCGCGCGGTGAGCTAGTCGGTTAAAAGTAACTTCCTTTGGCCGCCATTATACGGCCTTTGTACTTTCAAATAACCCTGTCTCTTTAACCTTGTTCCTTTCTTTCGCTGCAGGTGCGACCTATCGGTTGCCCTATTATTATTATTATTATTATTATTTTTCATTTTTAATTAAATATTTATTATTTTTTTATAATTTTTTTGAAAATACATCACACTTTGCACATGCTGATTAGCTTTTCTGCTTTCAGTCATTTTATGTATGGTGGAGCACTTCCTTTCATAATTTTCAAGGGTACGTCTTATTTTGATCCAAATTTGAAGATTATTCTTTTGAGGATTGTCTTCCATCACAAAACAACGCATTCAAAGTTCCTTTTTTTGGCAGGTTATTGCTCCAAGTGAGGCAACTGTTGGACATCTACCTAAAGCTTTTTTAACTCTTTTGTAACTTTTAATTTTTGTCTCACTTCCAAATTCTACAAGGCCATCACCGGATCGGATCGGCCGAACTATCTTATTGGCACTTGCACTGCTATCAAAGTTAACAGACCCTCGATTCCGTGCAAAATGTCTGACTACTTATTACCATATCTGTCGGTTTAACGACAGTGAGATTGACTCACAGATATATGGCGCGGCATACTGCCAAATTCCTAATGGAAGTGAAGATAAAATTATATTTTACCAAAGTATATGTTGGAGTAAGAGTTGAGAATGTTTGCCATCATTTATAGATAAGCACCAGCTAACATTATCTTACGAGACCAGAGAGATGTGAACTTCTCAAGCTTATTTTACATAGAAATTTTGTGAAGCTAGGAAGGTGATTCCTACATAAAAATGTAAGCAACTTTATGACAAATATATCGATTATCGGGTTAAAAATAAAGCTAATATTATTCGAATTTTCACACTATGCCCTTGGTTTCATTTATTGATTTCTAGCTAATTGACCATTTTGAAAATGTTGGATGAAACCCATATTTAATTTTTAAATTGGAACAGCACTCTGGCGACCCATTTAACGAGATCACCGTTCTTTGTTATTTACGTTGCTATTCTACACAATCCACATTAGTCTTTTCAATGCTAATTCCATTCCAATTGGCTTCTATTTCAATTAATTTTCAATAACATTAATGGAATTCATCAGTCGCTTGCACATTCAATGGGTTATAACAATTCAATCAAATCATAACAATGCAATAAGTAGCAACGACAATAAGAAAACAAGACCAAAATTAATTCAAGGATTCAAACGCCTTTGTGTCACAGAGAGTCAAATTAGTTTTCTCCCGAGAAATTATTCTACCATAAATATTGTGATTGAGCGCGAAGACGAATTATTTGAATTCTCCATGAAACTCCGACATCAGACTTTGGAAACGAAATCATTTTGTCATTCTGAAACAATGCAAAGTTTACCCTTTTTAATTTCATTGTCTCAAGAACAATTGACCTTACTCTAATTTCAAAGTTTTCTTCAGTGTTGTTCATATTTAAAACTGCTATTATAGCAAATGCAGAATATCCTTAAGGTTATTGCTTCATTGCTACATGCTTATGCTATGCAACATCTTACACGAAAGGAAATACAAGTATAATATAGTATGGGTAATTTTTTTGCAAAAATTTTAATTTTTTAGACTGCAGGCAAAAACACACAAAAAATTCATAAAGCGATGATTTGTATAATGTTAATATTCAAATCTTAAAAATTTACTCAGCAAATAGCTCGGAAACATTTAAATTTAAAAACTGGAGTTGGCGTATTGAATTGGTCCCTACCCTCATCTTTGTAGGCAAAACAAAAACCATTTGTGTTACTTTCCCACACTAAAAAGGTTTGATAAATTAAACCTTTTTCATGGTTTTGAATTATTCCGAACTCTACTGGGAAAATACTTCTGAGCTATTTCTTGTGGTTTTTGCCTTTTTGTCGTGGGAGATACCTTTGAAAACCAATTTGACATTGATGAAATTTTCCGATATGAATAAAGGATTTTGTTCAATTTATCCGTAATCTTGCAAGAAAAAATAAATTGGGGAATGAATATAGAAGCGTTGACCTTTACTTCCAACTACCACAATCCTCATTTAAGGCATATAAAAGCTTATGGCAGGAAACAATGTTGCTGTTTTTGGCCAATAAGAATTTCGCATAAAAGATGCTGAAATTATTAAAAAGAATAGTTGCCACCCGAGCACTGATATTACCGCTGAATTCCAATCTTCCGTACTCCGCGATGGTAAAATCTATTTTTTCAAGGGTCCTATACCCACTTGCACTCCAAGACAAATCGAAATATTTCCATTCTTTTTCAATATCAGTATATCGGTTTTTCCACTTTTAAGGAAGGAAAAACAAAGGAGAGAGTAAAAGTGGCGTCCTATGATTGTAAAAAAAAGTCCTCTAAAGAACCAGGTTGTGCAGTTGAAGACGTCGCTACTCGAGCATTAGTCTAAGTTAATGACAGAACACCGATTGAATAAGATGGATTAAGCAAAAGAAGCATAAGTGAACATTTCTCAGTCCTGTGTTAGTAATTTAAATGAAAATATTTACAAGATTATTATAATAAGGTATATAATAGTCTACACCAGGAACTGTATGTAACATTACTTCGGACAAGCCCTTGTTAGTCTAGCCTAGCGGCGCCTTCAGGTCAGGGGAAAATCCCTCGCCAAGCATGTTTGGATGGGAATGCGACGAACCGCTATTAGAGAGATATCCCACTTCAAATGAGCGAATATATGCATCCAGCTGATATTTGTGACATTACTTCATTTTTTGCGGGGTTCGATTGAATGAATTGCCTTTTCTTCGTCTTCTCAGAGTAAGTTTATAGGGCTCGGTATGATGAAGTTGGTATGCCCTCGTGTTAATCGTGTTATATTGTGTATATCGGTTTTAGCCCTTCGGTTGACATTCAGCACCTTATCCCGTTGGTGGAAATGTTGAAAGCATTATCGCTAACTCCGTTAATTACTTGGTGGAATCCCGAGTAAGAGGACTGCATAGAATTTTTCAGTTTGTCGTCGCGAAGGAATGCAAGCATGCATGTGCTTAAAAATGACTTTACTATCTTTCCGGCGGTGTGTGACTGACGAGGTTTCAAGCCGAGGAAATTCACCACTGAATTTTCCGAAAAAAATTCGGGTATCACGACAGAATTTAAGTTAAAAAGATTTCTCCTAGCACTCTTAATCTTAGGCCGAAGACCATATCTGATGGGGAGCATCCGAGATCCAATTTAACTGCAGCGCCAATAGCAATAATAATATGGTTGGTAAGATTCAATACATTGTTCGGTTTCGTGGCATTTCTTATCAATAGCTATCTTTAAGATTCTGTGTAATCTCTGTACTATTAAATTTGCGGAAAGCTGATTTTTCAATGTACGTGTGTGCTTGCATCTAGTGTGGACTCAAACTGAGACCCTTGATCAATTGTCACTGTTGAAGGTGATCCGAACATGAGATCAAGTTAGTATAGAAAGCAGTTGCTTTTGTTCCTGTTTCTAGTGTGATGGCCTCCGGCGATTAGGTGAGTCGGTCAATTAGCGTGAGCTTGTACCTTTGCTCTTTCGAAGGAAGTAGCGATCCCACAATGTCAACATCAACATAGTTCATGTGCGAACTAAAGCGGTACACTATTTGCGTTTTGATTAATTTTGGATCCTGGTCAAAAGTGCATTCCGCTTGAGCCTATTGGCTGTTGCCTTTCCCCCCCTGAATGCGCAAGTTCATGAAACAGGTTGACCACTCCAGTCGCAAGGCTTTTTGAATGTACGGTATGTTCTTTTTTGGCCGCATTTTTTATTGCCAAATGTCTTCGAATTTTGTAGGGAATCGCATTGCAATTGTCTGCATTGGCAAGTAGATGCTTTCCCGGCTTTTGATAAGAAGCAAAAGTTGACGGTCTGTGATCTGTTCACATGACAGATCTTCGACCTGCCCGAAAGCAAGTGAGGTATTTTACTGCCATTTAGACTGCTAACAACAGGCGGTCATATGTGCTGTATTTCTGCAGGACAGGGCTAAATTTTCGCGACAAGAAAGCAAGAGGCTGCCACTTTCCATTGAAAAATTATTCTAAAACAGCTTCCACTGCGATGTCTAAAGCGTCCGTTGCGAGTATCAATTGAAATTCTGAATCAATGCTGAATCCTGAAATAAATCATTTCATCGCTTGCCTCAAATGCCTAGATTGTTTCATTCGTCCATAGTACTTGGCTTCGGTTATTTTTTCAAGTTGTGTAGCAGTTCTAGTGTGGATTACGAGTCTTTGTGCTTTCATCGATAATTGTTAAGGATTCTAAGTTATCGACGAAGTACGTTGATTCTTGAAAGTTTTTGTTCGTAGCCCAAACATCTGCAGGGGATATTCAAAGACACCAATTCGTGTTGGGATTGCTAGTTTTGCTGCGTCCTCGGTAGCTACTGCTAGCTGATGGTATGCTTTCGCTTGATTTTATGTCAAAAATACTGTCTTGCTCGGGCGCCATTCTTTGTTTTTCTTTTGTTTGAGGAGCAATGGTCTTGCCCCAGGACTGATTGACGGCTTACAAATGTTTTTCTTCATCATCAGTTCGAAGTTGTTTCTTTAATTATTTATTTATCTGGCAAAAGTCGTTTGGGCCATTCTTTGATTGGTAGGCATTTAATCAGAATTTGTTGAAATACCTTGTTTTATATGTCACTTTCATTTCAAACTAAATTCCAGAAACTCACTCATAATCAGATAGGATTTGTTCGTCGTATCAACGCCGCTAAGTGTCATTAAAATTTAGTTCGTCCATAAGTAACCTGAATTTTTTTAGAAACTGCACCTTTTGGCTTGACAACCTATAGACTTGATGTTTTCGCGACATAAAAATCCCTCTTAAACTGTCTTCTAAGCCCCATGGCGTTTCAATTTTGGTTCTGTTCGGGCCAACGACTTTTTCATCCTCGTGTGGTATGACGGTTACTTCGGCACCAGTGTCCACCAGGAAAGGATACCCGAGCTTTCAGCAGCGTCATCAGTATCGTCGCCGTGTATCGTTTGAACTGGAAGCGAGGAATTCCGTTTTTTGTCACGCGGACGAAATTGCGTTGAGCTCTACATTTCCCGGTGTTGTTCTTGAATTGGTTATACAAAAACGCACTGTTCATCTGATGTTGCTCTTGTTTGTGACCTTAATCGTGCGTGTGCCAGTGACGTTATATTCGCATCGGTTAATTGCAAGGGATTTTTCCAACTTCTTCCATCACGGGGAAATAGAGCGCAGCCGTGATGACTTGAAATTCGCAAAATCTTGCAGTCTCTCGCCGTGTGATCTCTACATACCATTATGTCTTCTCAATAGCTATACTAATAACAAGCTCTAACACTATGAACAAATTTCCAGTCCAACGGCATTTTGAAGCCAACAAAAACTTGTTGTAGGTGTTAAGAATGTCAATTAACATTATTGTAAGTTTTGTACACACTTACTTTGTATTTTTATAAATGGTTCACATATACTATGACACCGGGAAAATTATTCTCACCTGCATATATGTTCAGGAAGCTAACCAACGTAATATCCCCACGCACCTATGTCTGATTTTCAAGCTCTCTTGCTGGCAAAGCTCGCTTTATTTCCCGGATGGGCTATTCGCATTTCCTTCATTGTAATAACTGTTCTAAAATGTGAGTGCCGTTTAGTAGTTGCGTTAAGACCGGAATATGATTTAACTATTCGTTAATATAACTATTCGTTGATGACGCCAGCGAAGAAGAAATTACAACAATACTTACTAGAGATAGATTCATGCATGAATCGCTTAAAAAAAGTGTTGCGTTGCTATCTGTGAAACAAGGATTTTCCTCCTTTCTTGGACATGACTGGATCATATTCCGAGATTTTAAATAAAAGCCAAATCGAAAATGTATTGAAAGTCATAC
This sequence comes from Stratiomys singularior, assembly GCA_954870665.1. Lineage (NCBI taxonomy): Eukaryota > Metazoa > Arthropoda > Insecta > Diptera > Stratiomyidae > Stratiomys > Stratiomys singularior. The sequence goes on along the minus strand of OX940877.1, from coordinate 76,352,918 downwards.
AGGAGAACGAATCGTAGGTTGTCGCAAGAAGCGAGAAGAATTGATACAAGTCGTGTATCTCAGACATGTAGTACCTACTTTTAACATATAAATAAATATAAACTCTTTTATTTTCCAGCTATTGCACACAAAATATGAAACTCAGATGTTTCACTAATATTCAAAGAAAATTTTTCAGATACAAATACGTAATTCAGATACAAATGACTTGGGAAATTCATGTGAGAGATAAATTCTTTCGAATAAATGCAAACTAAAGAACACCCTGCAGAATCTAAATATTGAATCATGCTATCGGGAAAATTTATGGTTACATTTTTAATTTCGAATAGTTTTTGAGCCCGTATTAATGACGCCTTGAAGCAGTTAAAACAAGACACAATAGACCAGAAGGACTCCTAGAAATGGCCTGTACTACAAAGCGAATTGAAAGTGTTCAAGGAAATGCTTCGTAATCAACATTCTTTTAAATTTCACCGTAATTGTCAACATTGTAGTAAACTGAGAAGTTGTCCACCATAGAAAGTGGTTAGCAGAAGCACGATATGTGCTCACTACTTCAAATGACTTTTAAGGACGAGACTTTTTTTCAGGGTAGACGGTAAGAAATTAGAGGATCCCCGTTTGTATTTCAAAGTTCACAAATGGGATATCTTACCATAAATTACAATTTCACGCCTGAAAAAATTTAATTTATACCTCAATGTCACTAACACGATGTATGCGTACGTGGTTTCTATTAACTTTGATTACAAATGCTCACAAGAAAGAAAGAAAGTAACTTACCCGGAAATACAATTTGTGAAGAGGAAGATTCAAGCCAGGCTACATTCAATCTCACGTACAGTACAAATCAATAGTTACCGTACATCAACTGCTGAAGATTAAATTGAATTATCGAATGTGTGGATAAAAACTTTATGCGTAAAAAAAGTTTCACGAATCTACCCGTAGCTATCCAGTAGGGATTATAGTGGAGCGAATCGACCTCAGTTTGCTACTTTGCGACGAATTTTCGAGTCTGACTTACAGACATGACATCCTGGCAGCTGGCAGCTTACCATATTCCTCGCTTGGGCGGCTTTCCATCCTAAAATTTTCAACCGTTGGTAGGTCCTGTGTGGCTATTTATGATCAACTTAATTAAAAAATCAGCCACAATGGAACCCAAGTTCCAGTCGTACGATAAACTTAATCTTTATCCCAGGTATTTCGTTACGAGTTTAAATATTAAAACAATAACCATACGTGCATTCTCTTTTCCAAACGTTTGCAGTGTCTGTAGCAAATGGTGCCCGAAAACAATTTTTTTTGCTTTTAGTAAAACAAAAGAGTTTCTAAACTATCGCTTCGCCAATCCAATCGGCCATGAAAGTTGTTGATTTCTAGGTTCAAACTCAATGAAGGGACTCAAAGGGAAAGATTTAATGTGCTTAAGTTATCATTTTTAACGCAGATTGGTAATTATGATTCAAAATGAGACTCACGGAAAATTAACATGATAACGTAAAGTCATCATTTTCTGTGTCCTTTACATACTGTTGTACATGAACACAAGGAATTCCTTTCTTAAACTTTTCTGTTTTACCTCTTGTCTAAAACTCCTAACTTTTATAGAATTGCCTTTTGGAAAATTCACTTCTGGTCTGTAGAAATGTTAATCCTTTCCATTAGTAACCAGCAAAATAGTTCTTCAAACTTGATCGAATTCACTTCCCTGTCTCAATGTTACTCCTAAAAAATAAAGACAGTATTTGCCAAAAGTCCATCACAAAGGTATACCATACGCCATTTCATTCCACAATTAATTCATAAGATTAAAAACCACATAATCCATAATCCTCACTCAGACGTTGCGGTTACATTCTCACTCGCAACTGTCAGTGACACATTTCAATACGGAAACCAAAATGTTAAAAGAGAAATCATTAAAGGTTGAAATTGTTATTTTATTGTAAATTTAGACCGAAAATAGCCTATTGTTTCCGCACCCAGAGCCTTGCTAAGTATACGAAGGGCCTTAGTAAGTTCGACCCACCTTGTGCAGGGCAGCAAATATTCTAGGGCACTAGATGAATGACGAAATGAATGATGAAATGAATGACTAGATGAATTTCTTGTAGAATGAGGACACCTTGGGTCGATTTTCCCCTTATTTTTCGTGGAATACTTTTCGATTGTGAAGACTGTTGATTGTGAAGATGTTTCGACTCAGGTTCAAGAGTTAACTCCAGTAGCAATCAATAGTCAATTCTTGTTTTCACTGAAGTGGTTCAAAAACGCGTGGCAACACTCGTCGCAGTATTGCTTCTGAGGTGAGTGTGAGCATTCTCAAATCTCAAAGCGCTGGCTTTGTCATCCCACAATTATCGCGACGGATTTTAAATTCATTGAATCGTACTCAATACTCGCACCATTTGTGCAAGCTGCTTTATTTTTAGTCTAGCATCTTCCAATTTTAATTTTTTTTGAGTTTTTATTAGGTTAGGTAATAAAACTTTCTTTCTGTAGTATAAATCAACTCTTATAAAGTTCAAAATTGTATTTAATCTTTCAAATGATGCGCAGTTTATAAGAGTGCCAAAATCGACCTGTCAAAAACTACTGCTCCATGACGGACAAGTAATCTCTAAAATGGCGAGTCTGAAATAAAAAAATTAAAATGCCTTAAAAAAACGGTCATACGTACGATTACGTATTTTGTTTCAAATTTCTTTCCTTTGTGGCCGCTTTTCTGGCTGTTTCTTTCAACCCATGAGTAAGATAATTTTAAGGAGTGTCATCCGACATTTATTGAAACTCGAAAACGTTTTTTGTGCGGCCATTTCGATGACTTTTCGCCTCCGACCGTATGCTTTGGAATGACTGCCCAAAGAGTTTTGTTGTAAAATTCGTTGTTATTTTGCGTTTTTCTCCCCAAGCAACATGAAGAAACTCTGCGTTGGCTAATTTTTTAAAGACTCTTTTGAGGAGCTTGTGAACTTCTACACTTAAAGATAGTTTGTGTGTGAACAGAGTGTTATCACCTATTACCTTGAAATATTTACACCATTCTGGATTGCAGTTTTCTTGTTCCAGCAGCACATTTGTAGAGATTTTATGATAAAAACTGGCCCGCATCTCGTTTTACATAAATTCTAAATAGTATAATAATATGCTGACATCTATTATTGCTTTTCCTGTCAAGCAGGAAGATTTTTGTGGTAAACGTTGTTTTTCTTGGTATTTTTGAGTTTACGTCGTTGAGTGAGAGTCTTTTTATCGTCTTTGAGGTGACGTGAATACATTTTTCTGCATGCAAACATACGCGAGCTTTCGAACTAAAAAATCGTCGTAATTTTAGGCATCAATAATATTCGAGAAGTTCTTTGAATCCCCGTCGCCGCTGTTATAAGTATATGTGGCACTGTGAAGCTTTCCAGACTCTGTGGAAATTTCCACCATTTTCTGATCTTCCATACCACAGAAACAACCTTCATAATTTGCGCTGTATTCTTCATTATGCTCACTGTCATACATTTGAAAGACAACGTCAAGTTTTGTAAGTTTTAGAGGAAACATAGTAATCTAGTAGTTTGACTGAATGTTTACCAAGTACAGTACATACACTGATCCATGATTTTTTCAAAATTCTTATAGGTAATAATACCTTCAAGAGACTGTGTTGTGTACCAAAGTTTTACTCAATCGAGAATTCTGTTAAATGGACGCCATCCATCTCTTTCATTATGGTTCGAACAGACTTTTCCTCCTTGGGAAGGAACTTTATAACTGCGCGAGATTCGATTTTTTCCATAATTCGTATAGACCATAATTCATAAAACTTGCTATTTATGCCGAGGACTTCAAAAGCTACCCTCAAATAGCGCAACAAATCAAAGAAACTCCCGATCTCACGATAATTATAGAATTATATTTGGATAGGTATGTTTTTTCCTATAAAATACAAACAAACGTCTCTCTGGCTTTTGCGACGAATGCAATATAAATGCAAATTTACTTGTGTTTTCGATGTCTTACTGAGATAAAACGCATTAGAGATGTGTGTTCTATGTATTCACGCTATGCCCAGGTCATACCAAGGGAAGAAATGGCTTCATGTCTGTCACTCACTCGAGCAAGTGCAAGAACACTTATTCCAACACTTTCGAAAATACAGATATGTGAAAAGTAAGTACAACAGTAACATTCAAACCTCGTTTTCATAAGAACTGCAAAAAGTACCTTTTCCTCTGAAAATTGCGTTAAAAGTGATTGATTGCTCAAGGCCATATGGTTACTAGCAGTTTTGCTAGACCCAGCATTGTAAAAGAATAATTTATTCCAGCATTGTGTTTTTAATATAATATGTCAAACTAACATATTTTTATTGAAAATATTTTATTTATTATATTCACGAACATGTTTTTATATGTTAAACGGTAAACTTGACATTCTATTAAATTCAAAGGAAAAGTGATTATACTAGTGAAATTTAGGACTGCTTGAGTCATGGGCGCTCCAACAGCACAATGACCCGAAGGGGAATGACTACTTTATCACGCTCCGAATCAATTGAATCACTCTCTCCATTCACTGGACTTCTAATCTGTTGCGGACTGACGATTTCTCTTGGATAGAAAGATTCTCAAAAATCATATTGCTTCAGGGCCAGATCTAACGGCCAGAGCAAGATATTTTGACTGCTGAAATGTCAGTTCGTCTGGTCCATGACACGTCCAAACGAGCCGATGATGTTTACAAAAAGCCGAAACTCGTTCCCATATAGAACAGATTATAATTTTGATCTGCGGCAACACAAAACGAATTTCAACGTAAAACACAAATACATACGAATTTCTTTAACGAATGGTGTATACTCACTTTTGACACTTTGTGTAGATATTTTGAGTTCTACATATCAAGTCGAATACGTGCCACATACAAATCTTCGTTACATGCTTATACCTTCCGGCAGGTCCCTGCATTATATCATGAATTAGAGGGGTTGGAGTATGTAATACCACTGGGTATGATAATTAGTTGCACTTTCAAACTTATATTCTACCTTTTGCCTACATGTCAGAATAGATAATCTGAAAATATGTAAATTGTTTGAGTAAAAACTGATGAGATGGGAATTTTCCGTTCGAAATAATCAAAGGATGGGAGCGTGTGGAGCTGTTTAATTTGTTTTCTTGTAAAAAATTCCATGGTGGATGCTTATGTCAACATAAAACGGTGTTGACGTTAGCAACTGAATGCTTGGGATTTCGTTTACATACACGTCTGAATAAAATGAACTCATTGGTCGCAGTTAATGACGGTAGCGTTTTTTAAGTTAAGGGATTGAGGATCATGTGAAAACGTTGACTTCATATAAAAATTTGACTACTGTGATTTTAAAGATATGCACGCATAACGCCGGAAAATTGAAATCGGAATGAAAATTCGTACTAGCAAAGGCATTGGAATTCCTGATAAAAAGAAACGAAATAAAAGAAAAGAAACATGAAAATTTGAAACATAAAAATAGAAACTTTTTGATACAACGTCGAATTTCGACGAAAAAAACATTTCATTCGGAAATTCTTTCGATATAAACGGTTCCCTTATGTATATTTAAACCGGAATTGTCTTTGATCGACAATGGGCCTGGTAAAAACTCCTTTTATCCGTTTACCAATAGATCGCTGCGTACACTGGCTTAGCAAGCTCTAATCCAGATATTACGCGTTCTCTAATTGATAAGGATAAATTTTGCCTAGTCAACTGGCTTAGGAAACCTAATCCAGGAACTTAATAATTCGCCGAGCTGATCGATTCAAACACAATGAGTTCTGATCTTACTCTGATTTTTATTTTACAACTGATTCCCTTATATACTAACTTAACCTACAGAATTCTCCTTGTGTGGGATTTCCTGTACCTCATCAACCCATAAAATTTCTACATCCTTTGCAGATTTCCAAAAACCATCAATTTTATTATTACATATCTATCTATGCTAACACATTAACATATCTTTGAACCATAATAAACAATGCATTCCGACACTGCATGAATTGCCCATACTAATTCAATAAACCTATCCGTTATTACCAATGCATTCAATTTTTGAATGCATTGTCTATGCTGAAACTATAAAACTATTCTTAACCCGTAACACATTGCCCACACAATGAGAATTCACACCTTATACATTTTACTTATCTATACTAAACATCCTATATAAACATACATTTTACTTATCTATACTAAACACCTTACTTTTTGTTACTTTATAGGGTTTCCAAAAAATTCTTTAACATAAGAAAAATGATATAATTGTAAATGGGAAGATCTCCTACTAGAAATAAATATAATTTAGTTAGAGCATAATTTTTAACAGATGTACAGGATATTTTCATTACATTGATATTTCAATTATGAAACGTTAGTTTTAATCAAATAAATTCAGATAACATCATTTTCCATTGCCATATCTTCCGGAACGCTTTTGTCAATATGCCATATTGAATGATCCTTTGAGGAAAGAAACTACGTTTTCATTTTCCCATAATCGTATTTATTCTAAAGTCCCCAACTTTTTGATCGACATGTAAGGGTTGTAATTTGTCTAGAGTACTCGTTATTTAGATGGCACAAGCAACATTATCCTCCATTGATATGTTCTGCTACATCAATATTGTTACATTTTGTATGCCTCCCCAGCTGATTTAGTTTTTTTAGTTTTACTTGCAATCGGCACCATTGGATTGTGACAAGTTGAAGATTGATTCGGCAAAAATAATCAAACGAAAATCATTTGCTTCAACTGGCCGGTGCCGAAATAATTTGTTGGGCAAACCAATCAATCTCCGAATTTTTACACATTTAACGTCATATAGTAACAAATTCACGTGATTCGCAAAAGTCTCTGAAACTTAGAAAAATTGTTTACGGCATTAACAAGCAATTATCCTAAATCACCAAAAAATCGTTATATGAAAGCGTATTGAGATCAATAACAATCTTCGGGGCACTAGTATGGTGAACAAAACCATTGCAAAAGAACTTAAAAAGAATAGCCTCCATTGCATCTCAAGTGCATGAGAGATTTTTACAGAGAGGAGTCACTTGTGAACATCAGATAGAGTTGAGTGGAGTTCAAACATTGGTGGACACAACGATCGCTCAACGATCCTCTTGGGAAGTCCAGTCAACTGCAGGTACACTCTGTAGAGCCATATCGCAAGTTTCCACTCAGAAATTTTTGGAATAAAAGCGGCTACAGATGTTGCAAAAAACCAACTTGGTCTCGGATAGCAAGTTCCTGCAGGCGTTAAACAATAACCTTGCAGTTTCACCACTAATCCCGAACTGTAGACAGCGCCCTAAAAATCCAAAACAAATGAGAACAAATGTGAAACCGGTAGGTTCCTGGATACAGCGGTGTGGAGAAAAACCAGGAAATAGCTGATCATGCAAGAGCAAGATCAGCTGTCCAAAATGCAGCTCGAAATGATACGATCAGATCACTACTAGCAACAATAAAAAGGGAACTAGATGAAACTCTCTAATGAAAAAAAAACATACAGCTGACTGACTGACAGAAATGACTGCAAGATTTGCCAATTTCTACAACATCTCTCCAGCAAAACGAGAACAAAACACCTCTTAAGGAAAAAGTGCAATGGCGTAAGAATTCTGATGAATTTACTAACAGGTCACAATGTCTTAGATCAACAAGCAAAGAATACGGAAATCCACCACCAATTCAAAATTTGATCAAGTTATTGTTTTATATTTGTTATTGCTTCCATCTTCATAAAATATTTTTGTGCTAGAAATAAAGAAACCTTCCTTTTAATTTTATGTTTTTTTATTTACCTTGCGGAATCGATTTTCGACCGTGATCGTTCGGTCTTCATCAGCGATTGATTTTCTTAACCTATACATGGTGCTTATATACTAATCTTAGGTAGAATAAAATTAGTTCAGAGGGAAATCTCACTTAAACTAAGTAATTAAATTTTTTTGTTTTTTTTTTGTTTTTTTGTTTTTTTTTGTTTTATGCCTGCACAGCCAAGCAGCTGAATGTAAAGCCAAGCGGCGTCCGTCAATCGTGAAGAAAATTAGGAAGTAGTTAATTTTCCCCTCACATTTTCTCTCAAATGCTGATGGAATTTAATATGATGGCGCTTTAAGGCCCGTTGCGAATTGCTTGCAAGCGAAAGACCGTGTAAAATGAATAAATGAATTTTTATTGGAAGAGGCTTATCGACAGAAATATTCGTATCGATTTTTTGTACTTCGATGTATTGAAACAGTGAAAAATCCAAAGACAACATCGGGGCTGCTGGTAAGAAGAAGCCCGACGACATCTCACCGTTGATTCAACCCGAGGAGCTAGCAGGTACAAAATTGGCGGCTGTCGTCAACAAAGTCTGCAGATGACGGACACAAAACGAAACTAATAGAAGACGAGTGGGAACTGACAGGACTGCGAAAAAAACCATCAGAAAAACCATTAATTCTCCAGTTGTATGGGAAAGAGGAGGAAGATTGCTAGGGAAGTAAACCCTCCACCTTCGACGCCTTCAGCCGATCAAGTTTGCCTTTTTCATGAATAGAATTCCCCGAGCGTAATGCGCCACTTGATTCCATTTGTCAAATGATTTCAGCATCACACTATCTGAACCTCTCACTTTTTCGGCAAGATAACCGCGCTGTTTGTTCCATCTTCTGCATGAAAAAAAAGTATGACGGGTTTCATTCTTCACACCAATGCGGAGTATGCTAACTGCAAGCTATGACTTACCTATCTTGTGCAGGTAAGACAGGAAAGAACCGTGTCCGCTCAGTAGCTGGGTCAGGTAGAATTCAGTCCCACCATGCGTTCGACTGAGCCACGATCTCAAGTCGTTGATGTGCCGCGAGGTCCATCTTCCTATTAGCTCACGTTCCCATGACTGTTGCCATTCGTCGAGACTACATCGTCTCTCATCGCGAGCAATTTATTACCCTCGTGCCTCCGGGGGTAGATTCTTTCACGCACTCTAGCAAGAACAGCGATGGGTATCACCCCTGCAATGACCAACACCGCTGACTCAGAGAATGTACGATATGCTGATGCAATCCACAGTGCTCCTCGTCTCTGCACCTGTGCCAGCTGTTTTCGGTGCAGTTCCTTGTTGATATCTTCACTCCATATCTCTGCTCCATTTAGAAGCGTAGATTGCACTACACTCATAAGACATGATTTGCTCTGAGAAACTCAGCTTAGAGCCTATCAGCATGCCGAAATACTTAACGGATAGTTTCGACTCTACTAATGTGTCCCCGACTCGACCCATTCTTACTCTGGGGAACCTATTCTTGGTCGGGATAACCACTTCGGTTTTCTCTAACCCTATTTGAAACCCGTTAGTGGTCCTCCAGCTTCCCACCTGGCGCATTAGTACATTTAGACTTGATTGCGCTTGATCGCCCGTGTGCCCAGCCACTAGTGCCGCAACATTATCTGCATAGCCAATCAGTCACAAATCCTCCGGTAGTTCAAGTCTGAGCAGTCCGTCGTAGGAGACGTTCCACGAGTCTGGACCGAGAATAGAGTCTTGGGTCACACCTGATGTGACTAGCATCCTCTGACGAACTTGCACCGTGTCGTAGATCAGGCTGCGACCTCAGGTAATTTCGGACTATCCGCATCAGGTATTCTGGTATTTGGAAAGAGTTTTCCAGGGCTTCCAGAATATCCGTCTATCTAGCGGAGTTGAAAGCATTACTTATGTCCAGCGTCATTAGAATGACTACCTCCGCCAGTTGGACCGCACTCACCACCTCAACGACTGCATCTATAGTGGAACGTCCCATTTTGAAACCATACTGCCTTGGAGAAAGATCCCCTGTGGTGTGGATAATGTCAGTGAGTCTTCTCTTTATCAGTTTCTCGAGCATTTTCACGGCCGTGTCTAGCATGCATAATGGTTGGTATGCTAACGGTGACTCGGGATTCCCCTTCCCATTGCTAGCGCGAGTCTTGCCGTCTTCCAACGCTCAGGGAAACGCCTTCCCGTAAGCAGGCATTAAACGCACTGAGCAGCAAGTCAGGGCAAGAGTCTTTGGCCAGTTGCAGTATCTCGACTGGAATACCGTCTGGGCCTGGAGCCTTCTTCGCCTTCATGGAGAGAACTGCTAGTTCCAGCTCAATTTTCGTGTAAAGTGAGGAGTCCGATGCTGTTTCATTGTGGGCGGTAAAAACGTGGACGGGGTGTTGGGGAAAAAGTACCCATACTATCTCGTCCATTATGTCTGCTGCAAGTATGCTGGGTGCTCGTAGAGCACTGAGCTTCCACATAAATAGTTTATAGCCCAGGCCCCACGTGTCGCTGTTCATGTCTTCGACGAGGTTCTGCTGGCAACGGGCCTTACTCCTGTTGATCAGTCCGCGTAGGCATTTCCTGGCTGACCGATATACTACCATTCTGGTGGATGCCTCGTCCTGGTTTCACGCTCGTCGAGCTTCTCGCCGGAGTTTATGACACTCCCTTTGTTGCTCAGCTATTTCAGTGGACCACCAGTGGAGGGTTTCCGCATCTAGGTCTCCGGCGGGGCATAGATGACTTACAAGCGGAGATGATGGTACTCATTGTGGAGTTCACCATGTCTTCAGCAGTCAGTTTTCTGCTCCCCGGCGATAAGCGAAGCGGTGGTAAGCATGTCATGAGCGTGCCGAAAAACTTCTCCACGTTCATTCTCTCAGTATTCCTCACGAAGGCGGAGGTGTGAGTGTCTGGGAGTGTAGGAACGTTGTCGACGATCTTGAATGCTATGTACTGACAATCCCTGGCCGAGTAGTCCTCTAGAGCTCTCCAATTGTGTGTCATAGAGGAGAGGAACTCCGAGGCGAATGTAACGTCCGGAATGGTACCCACGCAGCCCAACCGGAGGAAAGTAAGAGTGTTACCAGTATTCCAAACGGCTAGCTTTAATCTGGCTGCCATCTACAAGATTCAATTCCTTCTACGATCTGGCTGAGGCATGCCCCATTCAACAGCTTTGGCGTTAAAATCTCCCCCGATAAGAACATGACCCACTGCGCTCAAGACGGTGTCCTCAAAAGAGGTGAGCTTTGCCTGGATAGATGTTATTGGTTCGTTCGTTGTCAAGTACACACCAAAGAAGGTGTTACCTGTGTCATTGTGATTTTGTCATTCGGCTGTAAACTGCGCCATGCAACATCAGTGCGTGAAATGCAAAGAGGTCCATGCCCCCGGTGAGAGCAAATTGGCTCAGACGGAGAAAAAAAATTATACTGCGTCAAATGCGGTGTTTTTGGTCATCATGTCGAGGATGCTCGCGATATCAGGATGCAAACGAGAAATTTATTCTAAAGAAAACTCATGTGCAACACAGCATCTTGCCTTCCAACTGTATGTGGAAGCAATAGGCTCCTTCTATAAATTTACCAGCAACTTAATTCTTTATCTTTATTCTTAATTTCTTTATTCTTTGCTACACCAAGCAAACGCCGACTCCTCATGTGTGCTGTACAGTCAATGCTACTGTATGGCTCTGAACTTTGGGCCGGAGCTCTCAGTAAGGAGCTGTACCGAAAGCACTTGGCACAGGTACAGAGACGAGGAGCTTTGCGGGTTACGTCTGAATACCGCACTGTCTCTGATTCGGTGGTGTTGGTGATCGCAGGAGTGATACCCATCGACCTGCTTGCTAGAGAGCGACGGAGAATTTATGGCCGAAAAGTGGAGGGTTCAAGATATGCTTTCAACCGAGAGGAGAGGCAGCGCACGATACTCGAGTGGCAACAGTCCTGGGAAGGCGACTCTAATGGCCGGACTGCCCACTTTAAAGGCGACGTGGGATCGTGGCTAAATCGAAGGCACGGTGAGACAGATTATTACCTTACCCAGCTTTTTAGCGGGCATGGGTATTTTCAATCTTACTTGCACAAGATTGGTAAATCACGGTCCCCAGACTGCACTTTCTACCCAGGGGAAAGGGACGACGCATGCCACACCTTCTTCAACTGTAGAAGGTGGAAGAGGATGCGGCAAGACCTGTGCGAGGTAATGGAAGAGCCTTCTCCAGACAATCTGGTCGGAGAAATGCTGAAAAGTTTCGACAAATGGACCTGTGTGGCACATTACTCTCGGGAAATCCTTTTGCCGAAAAATGTACCATGGATAAACTTGGGCGCGGGGTCTAGGGGCTCTCTTTTCCAGCAGTCCTCTTCCATCCTGCCCCCTCCCGCTTGGGGTGATTTCTCTAGGCTGACGGCGCCCTAGGGCGAAGTAAAAAGAGACCTAGCCCAAAATAACGTGCCAAACGGTTCCAGGCTAGGGTCTCTTGCCAGGGGGGTGTTAGGTGGGTAGTCTGGTAGCATGCGCTCATGCATACGCTAGTAGTCCCACACTCCGGTAGTAAAATGCCTTCACCCTCCAACCCCAAAAAAAAGTTCTTCTTCAGAGAGATTCCATAAACATGATTCAAAAATTAACTTTGTTTTTCAGCGTTTAAATCTAACAAATGCTTCAAAACAACTTGTCATCCGGTCACATTGCCATCGATAAGCTTCGGCACATCTCGATCAGCATGACTTTCTCCTTGAATTCATTGCTAAGCAAAAGCCAGACATCATGCTTCTCCCTGAAACCTACCTAACATTCACACACCTCATACCTCATACCTCACTACAACATTCAAGGATTTCGAATTCTTATGAAACGATAAGGTTAATGAAGATGGAAGAGGTGGTAATGGAATATTGGTTAGAAAAACCTTTTGCTTCCAAAATATTGATAAAGTCGGATTTAAAAACTTTAAATTTCTGGGAGTGTCCGTTATCAAAATTTTACTGCCGGGTAGAGATAACCTCTTTGTTATCTCTGCCTATGCAACTGTCGAAATCTTCCCAAGTTCAAGGAGGAACTTAATTGCTTGTTTGAAATACTTGAATTATACAGGCTGCATGACTAATATATTCTTGCCGGTGACCTTAACGCCCGGCATGCGTCATGGCTGAACATCAACAATAATCCATAAGTTGTGTTTCTAAAATCGTGGATGACAGAGAACCAAATTGAATGCCAGTGCAATCTTTATGGGTCGGCACTCCCAACATACCCTAGGACTAATTCATATTTGGATCTTTGTATTGCTGACGCAAGATTGATTTCACAGCCATTCCATCCTACAGATGAGTATATTGTGACTCGCTACTGGCTTTGTTCCTCCAGAAGCATTCATGAATTTAGAAATGAAACGATATGTCTTTGATTCAGACGGCGTCTCAATTATATATCACATATATAGACCGGCCACCGATTAAAAGATAAAATATCATCCGAATTTGCGTTCACGAGACCAATGGAAATACTCTTTTGCTAAATTCGTTGAGACTGGTCGAGCTAAGATGGAGCAGGCTAGGTATTGGTGGCTGAATGACAGTGCCTAAATTATTCGTGTTTTATTTTCTGTTTTTGCACTTCTCGTTACATGGTTTTTGAGCTTCAGCTCATAGCTGCTACTTTAGTGTAATTGTTGTGTTAAAAATTAAGGCATAAATTTCAATATTTAGTATACGTATTTGATATTACATTAGGCTTCAGAAATGATGTTTATTGATGACTATTGGGGACACATAATTTCAACGTTTTAATGATGCAGTGAAACCTCCGCTGTCTTTATTTCCATTCCATGGCTCCGTGTCATCCTACCCAGTATGTGTGAAATATGTTTTTTCGTATCAGTATTCCTGATCTTCAATGGTCTGGCAATTCTCCCGACCTGAATCCTATTTAGAGTATAGTGAAATATACTCTATTAGTCTCACAGTGTACATAAGACAGTAAAGTAAGACATAAGACAGTAAAAAAAACGGGCTTGATTGATTTTGCATCGAAAGTATGCCCGCAAGCATGAAAGTCGTTATTAAAGCTGAAGGTAGTTTAACAATGTACTTAAGAAGCAAGTTGTTTTTATTTTATGAAAAAGTCAACAAATATCAAGCTGAATTTTCGAAATTTTTCTGTTGTTTCAAAAAAGAGTCTTTATGGAAAAAAGAGTAGTTTTTTGCAAATATGTTGCTGCGCTTTATCTTCTGGTTGGAGAAAGTATATTGTCCGAGTCCTATCGAAAAACCAATGACATATTTGAGTAGTACCGACGAAACAGAACTGATTCACTTGGCAACCACATAGAGAGACTCATACACCAGGTGTAAAATTATGTTTTATTTTGATTTTCCCGCTCTTGGTTTTGGTGAATCTTATTCTATTTGTTCCCGATATAAAAGCCACCACGGACATTTTTTAAAGCTTGGTTATATATTTTATTTTTTAATAAACAACATTTTGTTCTACCAAGGAGGAGAGATATCTTGCAGTTTTTTTTAGTTTTGACACAAGAAAAGGAATCAATATGATCAGGGCAATGATTTTTGAAGCTTCAAGCGATGCCAGTTAAATACCATATACAGCATCTTGATTTTATTGTCAACCAATGATCATATCATTTCGGCGTCAAAATTGTTTCTGGAATGAATCTCAACATTCAATAAAACCTGTAGATTTTACGTCTACCGGAAACTATTGAGTGACTTGTGTTAAAGGTTTCGCTGGAATGTTGTCGTCCCTTGTGTTGACGGAGCATAGAGAGAGTAATTGTATACTTTAATCTTAAGACATTGATGATTCTGTTTACAAAAACATTTACGGATTTGACACTAGAAACCGGAAATGAATTGTCCGTTATGTCCAACCTCTTCATCTGGAAAGAATCAAGTTTAGGGCTCAATTTTTAGAGGTAAAGAGGGAGTTAAGCTGGGCAACTACTCGAATTGAATAAACACATGGCACATGAGGTCAAGAGTCTCAAATGAACGAAGGACATTATCCTAGAAATCGTGAATACAGGTGTAACAAAACAAAATTAAATTATGGAAGAAATTCAATGCGCTGCAGATCCTCGGTTCGTCAAGAAATATCTTTTGTTAAGTGTTACATATTGCTACGTTGATATACCAATTAAGCCGAATTCAAAGTAACTCATTAGGAAATGCATCAATAAATGTTTAATCTTCTTTCCTGATAGCAATTTCCAATTTTTGATGATTTTTTTGGGGTTGGAGGGTGAAGACAATTTACGCCCGGGACTCCTAGCGCATGCATAAGCGCATGCTACCAGACTACCGCCTTAACAGGATTGTTGCCACTCGAGTATTGTTCGCTGCCTCTCCTCACCGTTGACAGCATATCTTGAAGCATTGACTTTTCTGTCATAAATTCTCCGTCGCTCTCTAGCAAGGAGGGCGATGGGTATCACTCCTGCGATCACCAACACCGCCGAATCAGAGACAGTGCGGTATTCAGACGTAACCCGCAAAGCTCCTCGTCTAAGTACCTGTGCCAAGCACTTTCGATACAGCTCCTTACTGAGAGCTCCGGCCCAAACCTCAGAGCCGTACAGTAGCATTGACTGTAAGCATCGCATTTTTCGCGACAAGTGTCGGGTCCCAGCCGTCACTAATGATATTTGAATATGTGTTTATTATGTTGGTTATATGTACTGCCGGTAAAGTCAAATCTCATAAAGAGCCATAGCATTCCGATATGATATACACAGTCTTGTTATTGAAATAGAGTGGCCTTAACACGTTCTGAAAGCTAAGTTCTGTTTTGCAAAGAACAATAAGGAAAACTTAATTATAGGATTTCAATAATCAAGCAATTCCCTGTAACACAAGCTATTAAATTTTTTTTTTCGTCGTGCCTGGAAAACTTTAATAAGTTCCAAAGAACATCATGGAAGAAATTTAAATAAAATTTTCATGGAAAATAAATGTTAATAAATGTATTTTATTGAACCGTTTCGGAACAATTTCGGGATAAGTTTTGATTAAGATATTTAACACATAAACACTATAAAAACTCTAATCTACAAAATATAAACCGAACCGTCGAAATGTTATTGATGGTTAATTAAAGTTCCTTTACTTTTGAATGGTTTCAAGAACAAACTTCCTAAAGTATATTCAAATTGATAATCATAAGACTGCTTATACTACTTGGGTTGGCAAAGTATATGTTAAAAATTCTACTATCATTTCATGAGCTGCAAACATTATTATTCTATACAATTGTTGGTGGAGTGATAATTTTTTTAAGTGAAATTAAATTGAATTTTATATTACCCGAACAGGGATAACATTTGTTTTAACCTCATGCGCTTCCCTTTACTATCTTCCATTTTCATTGTTTATATATTGAGGGCATGTTGTTGCAAAGCTTTGTCAACATTTAATATTTCCATTTAGAGGAAATGGAGTTGAAATCAACAATCGTTCATGAGCTATAGATATTCCTCTGTTTTGAATGGCGGATACTGGTTCTGAAGAGACATTTATCATTATATTGGTCAAGTCGACTCCTTGTTTATTGTGACTTAACTGTGGCTAGTGGATTCCATTCATTTGCATTGCCAAAGTTTATCAGAAAGTGCATACAAAACTACATTTTCATTTAAGTTCATATTATTCTTCATATTATTTATCGTTGTTTCCAGTCGTATTTGCTCAAAAATTTAAAAAAAGAATGGAAAATTACACAATTTTTACGAAATGAATGTGAGGAGATTGTACTGGTCTCCAGTTGTAATGATACGGCGAACACAACAGTAATTTTTAACTATCTACTCATGTAAACTTTAATGACATACATATATTTTTCGATACTACTTGTTGTGTGTTTGATGCAGCTCCAGGCTGAATAATACAAACTCAGAAAGTTTTTGCTTGGTTTCTCTTTTATTTCAATTTGAACAGCTTCAATATCAAGTGACATGAATGAACTAGTACCGAACTATACTCTATTAGTAATCCATCGTTATGTGGTCATTACAACAACCTTGGTTCCTGCGTTCGATGATTTTCGAGTCTTTATGTCTTTCGAGTCATTTCGCTTGTTCTTTGAAATGAATATTAAGATTTTCTCCCTGTAGCTATGAAATTATTGCATTTCTTGCTCATATGTGAACCAACATTCTTAAAATTGTCCAGCATGCATATCACTAAGTGCTAAATGTCGACTTATTTATAATTTGCATAGAGATTTTGTTTCCCAACTGGCTTCAAATCACAATGTTTTACTTTCCTGATTTATTTTGATGGGCGGTTCTAGTCATACTGTAACATGTTTGAATAATGTCAAGCGCCACTGTTCGTCGTCCAAAAGTAGTCGTCCAAAAAGCAAATTTATAAACAAGTATCAATCACAAATAAAACGATCATTCTCAAAGGGAAAGTAGCCATGACGTATACGCATTGCGTACATTGAGTACGACATTACAAGTGCAAATGTTCCATGTGTATGATTCCGGATTGGTTGAATCGTATAGATAAACGGCTACAGCAAGCGGCGAAAAAGAAGTCTTGATGATCAAGTTACAGTGCGCGTTTGTATACGTGCGATATCGAAAAAGTGAGCCCAATTTTACGCGGAAACGCGAGAGTGAAAGTGATTTACTCTATAAAAGTAATTAATTAATTAATTAATTCAAAAGGAAGGTTATTTCTATAAAATCAATTAATTAATTAACGTAAAAGTGATAACTAATAAAAGTGAATAAGTAATATCAAAATTCGTGAAGTAGTAATTAATTGAAAATAATTTAGTGAAATTTATTGGAAGAATAAATCATTAGACAATTAATTTTAAATTCATAAGTGTGTGTTTGCTTCACTTGCAAGAACATTTGCGAAGCAAACAGGTTGCGCACCTGATAAAGCGCAACAGTATCTGGCGATTTACAACAATCTTGAGCTAGTATGCCTGGAATATTTGGTTCTATCAGACTATAGATAGACTAAGACTATCTCAATTATTCAACATGCATTTAAACTAAATTCCGGAATTTCTAGAGATTTTTTTTACAATAACACACTACATTTTCATCACAAATAAAACAAACTCGGCTGGGTGGTGTGCAGAATTCGCCGTCGAGCCATCGCAGTTCGATGCTACGGTGCCTTGGTGCCATGGATACGGGTACACCACTTTGAATTGCAAGGGCCCTGACCGTAGTATGCTTTGCTTTAAGTGTGGGACGTCTGGACATTGGATAAAAGAGTGCACTGAGACTCCGCGCTGTTTGTTATGTAATCATCTTTACTCTCAACCGACAGAGCACCCTCACGTTGCAGGTACATGCACGTCCCCAATCTTTAGAGAAGCACTAGCAAAAGCAAAAGCAGCTCTGAGGTGATGATCAGGGACCGTCAAATTAACTTGCACCGTAGCATCAATGCACAAGATTTATTAGAGTAGTTCGCCAGAGAAAAGAGGGCTGATATGGTGCTGCTGAGCGATCAACATCGAAACAAGACTTCACCAGCCTGGTTCTGAATACCGGTAATGTACCTACCTTCCCCCGCTGGGGCTGCGAAGGAACAATCCCAGATGTGACATTCGCCTCGAAGTCCCTCGCTTCGAAGACGCTGAACTGGAGAGTACTTGAGGATTATTCAGCGAGTGACCCCGAACATATCGCGTTCGGGATCGCCTTTACCACTCCTCGCTTGTCTCAACGATCTTTCACTCCCGGGTGGAACATCAAAAAAATGGACTTTCGCCGATGTGATTCTGAAAGGCGGAACGACATCGGGGAGGAAAAGGGCTCGAGTCGAGGAAAGGCTGGAGTCAACGATGAGCCTCATCACTTCTGCACGTAGCTCACCTCTGCCTCGACAGAGGCCTTGACACGATACGCCTGCTGTTCATTGGTGGTCAAAAAATATCGCAGAAAAACGAGGCGAGTGTCACAGACTTCGACGTGCACTTCATCGCTCGAGAAGCGTAGAGGATAGTCGTTTGGGCTTAAAGTCGACTTATATGCAACATCGGTGGGCCCACACCGAGCAAATGCCACTCCTCATGAGTGCTGTACAGTCAATGCTACTGTACGGCTCTGAGGTTTGGGCTGGAGCTCTCAGTAAGGAGCTGTACCGAAAGCGCTTGGCACAGGTATAGAGACGAGGAGCTTTGCGGGTTACGTCTGAATACCGCACTGTCTCTGATTCGGCGGTGTTGGTGATCGCAGGAGTGATACCCATCGCCCTCCTTGCTAGAGAGCGACGGAGAATTTATGGCCGAAAAGTGGAGGGTTCAACATATGCTGTCAACGGTGAGGAGAGACAGCGCACAATACTCGAGTGGCAACAGTCCTGGGAAGGCGACTCTAATGGCCGCCGGACTGCCCGCCTTATAGAGGACGTGGGATCATGGCTAAATTGAAGGTACGGTTAGACTGATTATTATCTTACTCAGCTTCTTAGCGGGCATGGGTATTTTAAGTGTTACTTGCACAAGATTGGCAAGTCACGGTCCGCAGACTGCACTTTCTACCTTTCTACGGGAAAGAGACGACGCATGTCACACCTTTTTCAACTGTAGAAGGTGGAAAAGGATGCGACAAGACTTGTGCGAGGTAATGGAAGAGCTTTCTCCAGACAATCTGGTCGGAGAAATGCTGAAAACATTCGACAAACGGGCCTGTGTGGCACTTTACTCTCGGGCAATACTTACAGCAAAAAAAATGACCATGGATAACCTTGGATGCGGGGGCGGGGGGGGTCTCCTTTTCAGCAATCCTCCTACATTCTGCCCGCTGGGGGGAGATTTCTCTAGGCGGACGGCGCCCTAGGGTGAAGTAAAAAGAGGCCTAGCCCGAAGTAATGTGTCAGTTCCAGGCTATGTCCTCTTGACAGGGGTTGGGGGGATGTTCAGTGGGTAGTCTGGTAGCATGCATTCATGCATTCGCTAGGAGTCCCACACTCTGGGCGTAAATTACCTTCAACCCCTAACCAAAAAAAATAAAATAAAACAAAATCCAATTATTTCGGTTTCGGGCCAAAAATTAAATTTGTTAATCGCTAAGTTATTTGATTTTAAAATAATATATATTCACCATTGATATCTTTAACTTATGTCCATTTTTCTGGAAATTGTGGAACCCCCACCCCCTCGTAAAAATTATCATACTCACACAGAAATAAATTATGTAGTCCTGTAGGAAAATCCTCTTTAGTGTTGCTTTCTCCACACTGGAGGTACCCGAACAAGTGATCATTCGTTGACGCATGGCATGGTCGAGAGACAACTTGTGCGACTTCCAAAAGTTCACGATCTGTCTCCTATTGATCGTAATTGGTCTTCAAACTGTGATTCCCTATTTTAAAAGTGCTGAAAACACTGTAAGCATGTTCGACCTTTACGCCGTTTTTTTCATAAATTTGTGTTTTATTCCGGTGAGCCTCAAGATTGCAATATTAATGGCTGATATGCACGTTATCAGCCCCCATGTTTATCTTATCACTTTTGCTTCAAAACTAAAATGCAGATGCAACAGTCATTCATTTTGAAAGTTGCGATAATGACATTTCTAGATAGCTATTTGTTGCCAAAACGGAATTTTTAGTTGAAAAGCATTTATTCCCGCACTGAAAACAACATGTTCCTTTGTAGGCCTATGTCATTCAGATGCGCTATGTGTTAAGAATCATTTTATAGTATTCTGAAGTGGGTTAAAAATACCATTGTTATAAATGAAGCTAATTTGATTTAATGGTCCGTATTGAGGTAAATATTCATGTAAAGAATATTATTGCATCGTCCTGGTATGTGGCCATAAAAAAACAAACTCCTACTGAGCGCTCTATTTCGAATAGGAATGAGTTGTAGAATTCAGAATAGAATTCAAATCAGTGAATTGTTTTCTTGCCATTAAATCTGCCAAAGAGATCAAATTCAAATTTGAGTACCAGACTGTGTTCTTGATACCGTCGATATGTCTGTTTGTTGAATCAGATGTATGATAAGTGTATATCAATCATCGAAGTCTCTAACTTTCACAGTGAATCAACGGAAACTTAATTAATTGGCATACATTATGCAGAAATTATGCACAGAACGCTTTCAATTTGTCTTCCATCACAGTCGTATTCAATTTCAAGTTTCTTTGCGTACCAGGTTCTATTTTGACTAAATGTACTAGAACATGTGCCATTTTCCCAAAAAATAAGATAGCTTGAGAGACGACAGGTATATCCTGCATAATGTGTTTGAAAATTCTGATGAAAATTGGCAGTAAAAGCAAGCATTTTTCTGGAAGATGGAAGTTGGTTAGATATATAAAGACGATTTCTTCTGGAAGATAATGTTAACAATGAAGGCGTACACCACACCGACTTGTTTTGAATTCCTTTATTGTCATTTATAATGAATGAATATTTTTCAAACTTATGATGGATATACACTTTTAGTTACTAAAATAGTGTATCTGCACAAAGGATTATGACCGTGATCACACATGATCACCTTTACTATTGTAGTCGGAAAATTTTGAAAAAATATTCAAGCACAAATGGCTAGCCGTTGCGAT
This sequence comes from Stratiomys singularior, assembly GCA_954870665.1. NCBI lineage: Eukaryota > Metazoa > Arthropoda > Insecta > Diptera > Stratiomyidae > Stratiomys > Stratiomys singularior. Next base: position 76,331,501 of record OX940877.1, on the reverse strand, counting down.
ACCTCCACTCCCCTACATCTTTTAGTTTATTAGCAAAGCGAACTTTATTTGCTACATGGAATATTCGTATCTCCTTCTTTGTGATTTTCCTTCAAATCGTAGATACCTTACACTGGTAATAAACTGTGTGGGATTATGTGCAACTGTGGCTGGAACTTGCGATTGTCGCGCCAAAGTTCATAGACGTATAAGATATTTTCTCTGTAGGCCGATATTTTAAATCTAATTGAGTTAAAAAAAGAAAAATGAGCTTCGCAAGGTTTTGAATATAAATGATTTAATGTTCTCACGTAAAAATGGCCGTTCATAATAAAATTTTGGGGCAGATACTTGTTTCCTCATTTGAACAGCACGCATGCAATTTATCAGTTGTACTCATCATCCAATAAAATCGAGATGAGCTGAATAACATTGGCTTCGAGCAATTATGCAAAATATACACTGACTGATTTCTTTTGACAAATCAATCCAGAAGTGGACCAACTTAGTTCTCCAAGCGAGAATATTGCTTAGCGGTGCGCTAATATCCGCTATATCCGCTACGCACAAATTCCCTCCAGCGGTACTCGACTACAATACTCTAGATAAATTGGTACTTTTAAGAAAAAGTTGTTCGAAAAAATACGAAATGTCGGAGGGATGCTTATTAAATTTAATGTTGGAAAAATTATTCCAACATACATTAAGGCTCTTAAGAGGTGTAGTGACTACCGACCTGAAGATGGTGCCACCATCTTTTCCCGCAGTCGAAAGTTCAGTGGACAGGTCGAAAGTCAGCTGACCTACGACCTGGCGACCACTTCAGGTCAGAAGACGAGATGTTTTCTATTTCCGGGGTGAGTGGTGAAACAAGCGATGATTGAATCGCACGCGGTAAAGAAAATCGAAGTAAAAAAAAAATATTTGATTCGATCGCTTTGAGTAAACGGAAGGCCAACCAGTACTCGATAGACGTGTCGCTTCCTAAACTAGCTGGGGTTTACCCATTGTAACGAGAAATTTAAGTTGACCCGGATTCCATAAAGTGCTTATTGTATTTGCGGAAAAGAAACCGAAACTGTTAATCACTTATTTCCCCATGTGTTACCCAAGAAAAGGTGTTCCGTGCTGTTTGCATATCTTCACCCGCGTGTAAAACTTGAACCTTGGATCTGCCTTTGGAATAGTAATTCCTCCCATTTTGTTCATGTTCGCATTCAGTAGGAATATACATTTTTATCGAAAAGCGTAACCTGGTAATTTTGCGTGACGGATAACCCAACCATCGCCGTAGAATTGTCAACAAAATCGATAAGGGAGACAAAGTATTGAACCATTCGCAGGTTTCCAAAGAGATCACATCGTCGCCATCGTCCCCAGCTTCAAAGACATCCGTCGACGAGGCAGCCCGGTTGTCGGCTACGAATTTTTCAATCACCACAGCCGCAGGAACACTTCATCTTCAGAGCGCTGTGGCTCCACCGACCGCCTCCCAATCGCCATAATCGCAACGATGATCGACAATATCAGGCGGTGGACCAAAACAACAGGAACGACTAAGCCATACTCGATTTGAACAACGGTATGACTCTCAGACGATATTCCAACATTCGACAATACAACAAGAAGCCGGATTTTGTAATTCGATTGCAAACAATTATAATGTAAACGGCCCTTCGATTGCACACACCTATTCTTTAGCGCTAATCGAGTCTTCAGCAATATGCAACCATCAACATCAACCCAAGGCAAGTTTGATCTCACAAAAAAACAAAAAAATGCAGTAATACTATTATAGTCCAAAATTTTGCTTTCAAAAATTCTTTATAAAACCAATAAGTCATAATATAAAGATGTATAGGGTCTTCTCGTCTTTTAATATTATTTTAGCTTTTTGACTAAAACAAAAACAAAAAAAAAAAAAATTTTAACTATTAAATTAATATAGTTAATATCTCGTCCAACCATTCATACAAGGCTACAATTAAAAGACTAATGATTATGCTACCTTTCCACAGTTAAAAATACTGCGGTCATTTAAAAATCAGTGGGCAGGTTAAACTTTAAATCAATTTCAGAAAGGCATGTTCTTATTAAACCGGCGAATACTAATAAATTTGCCGAATTCCTCAATTTAAATTAACAATCAAGGTTATTGAATACAATAAATATATATACTAATTGTATCATTATTATTTTAAACAAATTATTACATTAAAATAAAATTCAATTTAAAAGAAAAAGAAAAAACACTAGAAATATTATGTATTATAATATATATATATAATATTGGAGGGACTTGGTGTGAGTTGCGCAACTTAACCAGACTTTCTTCAAATTTAAATTAACAGTAGCATTAACAGTGGCATGCTAATTTATTGCAAAAGTTTCGAATGCTCCGTACATTTTGAACAAAGTATGATACATGATTTTTTTTAGCATAAGAATTATTTAGTCTCATCAAACGAAATATCATTATCAAGATTTCTTACTGTGAGAGATTTTAACAAATGGATGATATATAGTTTCTAAGTAGAGTAATAAAGTAAATAATTTAATGTTTGTACGTATCTCTTTTAATTTTAAATTGTTGGCTTCGCAATCTACTTCTATTTACTTTACATTTCGTTTCATTGAATATTTGAATTCAATTTCATTTGAAGTTCTCGAGTCCGTTTACGATCAAAAATAACAATTTAAAAAAAAATCAAAGAGTTACCGAATCAGTCTGAATTATTTAAAAATGTAAAGAAAGGAAATATTAAAAAAAAAAACATGAAGTACTAGAAATAACAATTCTTTTCTTTCATCAGCCTTATTTTTCAGGAGGAAGATGGCGCAAGGTAAGTGTTTAATGATGTAGTGATCACCAGTGTCTTCTTCTGTCGGGTTCCGCGGTGCCATAGTTTTGTTCCGGGTTTAAATTGTAGTCGTGTCGCGGGACTACTTGTTCGGTTTTCGATTCTTTCGCGTGCGTCGAAACGTAAAGTAGTTTATTTTTGGGCACCGCGGTAAATCGGTTCGTGAATGCGCGTGCGTCATCGGAAGTATCTTGAGTTTGAATGATTGGATAGTACGACGTAAAGTAGAGTATCGTAAATTTGAAATGACGCGTAATAAATCGGGCTTTTCGGTGGCTGGTTCAAATGGAACCAAGAGCGGAAGTTCACTTGGGTCCGACCCACGTCCGCAATCCTGGCCGCACTGGGCTAGCTCGCCGAGTTGTTGACCCTCAGGGTACGACTCGTTGCCACGTCTCAGGGACTACACGTCCAAGTGTCGGTGCGAGGCCGACCTTCATCCCGAGTCGTCGCCGTGACGACTTGGGATTCAAAATCCATTACAGAGGAGTGCCTACATTATAGCACTCCTCTTGACTACGTCGTGTAATTTTTATGCTCGCTGCCTTGCAAAGCTCGTTACAAAGCTCATTGAAAGAAAGAAAATTGAGAGAATTCAAGAGAATTGAAATTGAAAGAGGAGTGCCTTAATGTAGGCACTTCTCTTGACTACGTCGTGTAATTTTTAAGCTCGCTGCCTTGCAAAGCTCGTTTTCATTATTACATGGGTTGTTGTAACTCTTTTTTAGAGTTGCGATTGCATGCGGTCGGTAGATTTTTTTAATATCGTTTGTGACTCGTAGCAAGCTTTGAAATTTACATAGGTTGGGATATCGTCACTCGTTGTGCGTAAACATTCGTTTAGTTCCTAATCGTTTAGTCAGTGATAATGTGAAATCTAATGTTTTAAACCTAGTCTTGCCACAGTACATCACTGAAAATGTTAGCACACAACGAAGGAATGCGTCTAAAGATCAGATAAAAACTTTTTTGCTTCCGTTTTTTTTCATCTGAATAATTAGTGTTCCGCTTAGCGCTGTACTCATCATTATTTCCTCAACCATATTTGAATTTTGCTTTGAAAAAGATAAAAATATCTTGTTATACACCTTAAATAAGCATCAACATTGGCATACAAGAGCCCTCTTAAATCGATGTTCTCATGGGTTTTGTTCTCGCTTTTGTTGCCGACTTTCTTCTGTGTTCTAGTTTGGTGTTTGGACATCATGCTTTCTGATTGATAACTAGGCCGCACAAAAAAGAGACAACAAGATTATTGATTCAATTCTTCTTCAGATAACTCCACACCGACTTATGATCTGAAAATGTCACGAAAAAAAACAAAATAAGAGTGAAAACAAATTTATTGAGGCAAAAAAAGAATAGGCGCTTAATTGTGATACATTGGTTATACATTGTGTCAATTGATGGTCATACTACGTTTAGGCAGAGTCAAATTTTTCAGTATTGTTTCCTAATATATATAAATTAATGAGATTCCGGTTGATAAATGTGCTTTATTTCAATAAGAAGAGGGGAAAGCCTCGTAAAACCCCTCTATCATAATATGTGTTATTGCTTATGTGTGAAGGAGTATAAAAAAATAAAGAAAATCATACGAATGGGTTTATGGAGGGAGTAGGGATTGGAAGGGATTAGGATATATTTACAATTAATTTATTCTATCTTGTTAGTAACTATGCTATTTATTATTCAGTTTTGTTTCCTAAGGTGGCTTAGGTCGTTTGAGTTAAACCTTGTTTTATAGAATGTTTGTTTACTATTTACATAGGTAAGATTTATTAGGTGTAAGTAGTAGAGAAAGGAGGGAGAAAAAACTTTGTACATATATTTATCATTACTTAAATTATACAGGCTTTGTAGGAAACTAATGTCTGAAAGTCAATTTCAAAGTATTCTAATTTCACAAATTTCTTTATTAGGCTATTTTACAAAAATTCATCAACTGTGACAAGGTTTTTATATTTAGAATATATCTTTGCGGCGCTTTTCTAACAAAGATATCATCATTTTCTCTTAATCTTCTAAAAGCTTGCTCCACAGGAAGGCATTTGCACAATACTTTTCTTTCAAACTTTCTTAGTCTTACCATTTGATTTGAAGATAGGTGGCACCATGCCTCAAAACCATCTGCAATTAAGGGTCTTATCAGTTGTTTGTACATAGTGAGTTTCAAATCATGACTCAAGTCTTTAAGTCTGATTGCATTATTGATTTTTAAGAGAATAAAATTCGCTTTCAATATCGTGTTGTTAATATGGGGGATCGGTGACCATTTGCTATTTACGTTAACGCCAAGATAACATATGTCATCCACCACTTCTAATCTAGTGTTTTGAAGGTTAAATGTTAAAAAATCTCTTTATTATTTCCACAAAATATCATACATAATTAATAATTCCACAAAAAAGAGAACAAAAAATGGTTAAACTATCTTACATCTGTTTAAACCTATGGCCACTGAGGGCACTCTGGTCTGGCCCAGTCACATTTCTGGGGATGTCCCCTGACTCTTTTTGCTTAGTTATTATTTGCTTTTAAATTAATAATTTGAAGAAAAATTCAAAAACTTCAAAAAACTATCGCTAATTTATGCCTACTTAATCCTATTCATAAATAGGGCTTATTCTAGTTATGAACATTGTTTTTTTTCTGGTTTTCTTTTATTATTTTTTTTATGCATTTATTTAATTTTTTTGGATCTTAACACTATCATATGTACAAAAAGAAGGATACGAAGCGAATAAATTAGAAGCGATAACAAATAAATAATAAGAATGGAAGAAAGAGAAGAAGACAGACAGAGGAGAAGAAATTGAGAAATTTAATATCTAGCTTGAATTTATCGCTTAATGCTCGATTATGAATTAAATACCTTACGCACTGATTTCTTAAGCCTAGTTCAATATTTTTTTTTAAATTTTTTATTTTAATTGTTTGCTTCATTGATATCAACCAACATATATATACAACTATAGATAAACGTATAACGATGTATATTTATATATAAATTATATTTTTTTTTGCTTTTGTTCATATTATTATTTTTGTTTTTTGTTAATTATTTTCTTTTATTCTTACAAAGGATCATATTACGTTCTAAATTAGCCTAAGTTTAAAAATTTACATATGTCAAATATTTACAATTATTTACATTTTAAGGTAATATATTATAATAATAATAAGGTAAAAAAAACACAGATCAAGGCAGATAATCAACAACTCCGCCTGTCATACGCACGTCAACCGTTCACCTGACCACTAGAATCTCAACGATGTCTCTTTCTGACTAAGTAAGGAAATGCTTCCTGTGGTATGAAACCGGTCTCCCTGCATCGGTCAAAGTACAACTGATTAGGATAGTACGGATGACTGATCCATATATTCTCGTCAGTCATACTCGATCGCTGACAATGTCTCCTTACTTGATGTATAATGCAAGAGTCTACCCTTGGGATACGTGCTGCGTCGTATAGCTCCCTATCCGACTAATAATACTTGACGTCAGAATCCGCTGTTTTGTACAATCCAGTGCAAGCTCTTAAGCATTTTCGCTCAAACACCCTGATTTTCTCCATGGTGGAAGCACTCAGGTTAAACCATATGGGACACGCGTATGTTATAATGGGTCTTACGAGGCATTGATAACATATTACCTTGACGCGTGTCTCAAGGTGTTTCGCATAGAAAAGTCTCTTAAGAGACATGAATGCCCTTCTTGCTTTCTCGAGCTGCATTTTCGCATGTTGGATGTACTGCATGCGATAGTCGAGGAACACGCCCAAGTACCTCGCGGTGTTCTTGTACGGTATGCGTTCGCCATTCGACTTTATATGGAAATTCTTCCAATTTCGCTTCAAGTCTCCGCCGGCCTTTGCCAGTGGTCCACGAAACAAGATAGTTTCACATTTGTTATCGTTTATTCTCAATTTCCAAGCATTTGTGAACGTTTGGACATCTTGAAACATACTTTGCAGCTCAGCTTGAACCACCGAAGCTTTGCTGTCTGCAGTGTATATAATCAAGTCGTCAGCAAACGCCACTATCATCCGTGCAGGACTTTCGTTGAAACCAAACGACTTCAGAAGAGGAATCAATAAAATTTAGAATAATGTTGGTGCCGTAACTGTGCCTTGTTATAGACGGTCAGAAACCTGAAATACTCTACTGGAAGTATACCCCCCCACTTCGACAATAAATTCTTTTCCATACAGCATACTCACTAGTATGGCTATTAGATCATCACAGAACCTATTCTATATGAGTCTGAAAATCAGTCCATCAAGCCAAACTGTATCGAAGGCTCTCTCCATATCAATGAGGCATTCTCCAACAAATTTTCCTCCGTTTAAATGCCTGCAGATATCTGACGTCACTTTCGTGATAACATGGATAGTAGAATGGCTTCTGCGAAAGCCAAACTGACTATGGCTGATGATATCTTTTGTCGCCGAGATATTTCTTGATATTTCTGTTCTAGAAACTCTCAAGGACTTTGCCTGCATCTGACAATAAGTTTATCGGTCGATAGTTTTTCAGGTCGCTAGGATCTTTTCCTTTCTTCAAAATTGAAATGACCCTGGCCTTCTTCCAATTTTGCGGAAAGTATTTATTATTTAATGCATTATTGAAAATGCAAGTATATTCGTTCATTATTGGTTCTGGTAAGTGTTTGAGGACAATGTTGGGTATGCCATCAATTCCAGTTCATTTTTTGTTATTAAGTGTGCGAAAGGCATGCTTTACATCCTCCTTCGACACAAAATAATCTTTCAAGCTGTTCTGTGGTAGTATATTTGAATTTAATGACTCACTGCAATGGAGAGTGAATTCTCGACTGTAAAAAGTCAGGAATTCTTCAACTTTGTTTTTGACAGTTTCTATCAATCGAGAACTACCTAGATTAGAGTTTTGTCGATGGACTGATTCTATACTCATACCAATTATATTTAATTTTTCTGTCTCGTTTGTTACAAGTTTGTACTGTATGGGATGTTGACTGTTGTTGGGTTTATCTGTTTCTATGATCCTGTAGTCATCATGTTCCAACGGGATTTTCAAGGTTGAGACCGTTGCCGGCTTCTTCGACCTGAAGAAAGCGTTGATTTGCCTGAACATTCCGTCCGGATCTTGAGGATGAATGCTTTGCGCTCTCTCAGTCCACTGTTGGTTTACTTCTCGAGTAAAGCTCAACTTGATGAGATAACGCACAGCCATCATGATTTCTTTGAGAGTTTTTAATTGCGGATGCCAGCTCGCAGCGGAACTCCTATATATACTGTTGATATGCGTCAGAATCATAATTTTCAGGTTTTTCAGTTTCTTGATGCATCGGGTCAAGTATTGGTCCATGTTGTTTCTTGGTGTAATTTTTGGTATGGTCTGGTCCATTGCAGTGGGTATAAGTTTGTTTATTTCGTTTATGTATTCGTCAATTTGGTCGTTAGTAAAGTTTCTATTGTCCGGAATGTAGGTTGAGTTTTGTACGAGTGGGTCGTGTATTTGGGTTAGTGTTTGTTTGAATTTCGTCGAATTTTTTTTCTGTAATTGTATTTGTTAAGTGTTTGTTCGGCAATAAGTAGGAATAAGTCCGTGTTCTCTTTAGTAATCCTTATTTGTATTGCTTTGTGGTTGCTGTCATAGTGCAAAGTTTGCAGATTGTTGTCCACTGTCAAGCCAGTAAGATTCAAACGCATATCAACTATGTAAAGATCCAGATACGATCCAGATCGAGGCAATGTAGGAGTCCCCGGCCCGACGAGCTGGCATCAGTATTCCATTTGAATCTCATCAATCCATCGTTTTAGAAATACGCCCCGTGGATTGGCGTACTCGTTCAGCTAGTCGCTATGTTTTGCGTTCAGGTTACCTGCTAAAACATAATAATTACTGGGATCATCTAGTCGAAGAATTTCAAACACGAGGCTGAACTCTTCCCTGAATTTCGTACTCAGATTTTTCGTACTCGATACATATGCTTAGATAACAAAGAGATGTTGGCCGTCTTGCATTTCAAGCTTTATGCATGCCAACTCTAGGCTTTCAAATCCACTGAAGTCTTGTCTGTTTATATGTTCGTACTTGATGTATCATGTGAGCATTATTGCTTTCCCTCTTCCATTAGTCGAGTTGGGTCTGTCAGTATGTATGAAGTTGTAGTCCTTGAACTGTACGTTATGCCTTTCGTTAAGTTTAGTCTCGTTCAGTAGTATAATGTCAGGTTTGTGTTCAGACGCAAAATCTAGTAGATCTGACCTCCTGTAGACACTCGCTATCGAGTTGACATTCACAGCTATTAAATGCAGTTCACCTCGAGCCAACACTGCAGAGAGGTGTCTAGTATTGGTCATGGAAATAGCTAGACGTGCTTATAAGGCCCTTATTTTGGAGCTGTACTCGATCAGGGTGTTCTCGATTTTACCCAACCTGTCCAAGATGATCTTGAACATAGCGGTTAAATCGCTTTCATACCTCTTTTAAGGTGCTTGGTCAACTGTACCTCTCGCAACAGCTGTGAAAGATACTCCAGGGGTAATTGGAGCTGGGGCAATCACCGAACGACTTTGCGGGGCGTGCTCTATCCGCATTGGTTTTTTATTTTCTCGTAAGCTGAACAGCCCTTGAAAGAAGCAGGATGTCCATATGTCCTGCAGTTAACGCAAAAGATCTTGTGTTTGCCGTCATTTTTCCCCAACCCGCGCTTGCCAGGTTCATGGACAACGCTGCATTTGACACAGCGGAACTGCATGTTACAGTTCGCTGAACTGTGCCCAAATCTTTGACATCTGAAGCACTGCATGATGTCTTTTTTGACTAATTTCCCAAACCGGACCATTTGATGGTTGAGAAACCTCAACTTCAGTAGTTCGGCTGCAGAGCTTTCGTGCGATATTTGAATGAGATATATGGGGAGGACTCGCTTCTCTAATATAGAGCGACGCGTAGTGAAAGGCTTCAATGAAACGAATTTTACTGTGGCAGCCTTGGCTTCAAGTTCTTTTTGAAGCTCTTGCGGATCGTAGCCCGGACAAAATCCCTTCAGTAGGAACGTCTGCGTTTTCTCCTCTCTAGGAGTATATGAATAGAAGGGAGCCTCTGCTTTCTTGAGGACTTCCTTCACGTTCCCGAAATCTTCAATTCTATCTACTTTAATCTGTGTCTTGGTGCTAGTAATTTTTTTAATCTCAAATTTGTCCGTTTTTGCGCTCTCTTTAATGAGCTTCACCAGGTAATTAGACTCCTGGTAGAACGCATTAATGGGCGGTAGAAAAAAATATATGAAAAAAATATATATGGAAAAAAAAATATTTTTAACTTTTTGCTAACTTACATTTTCATTCTTAGTTTTTAACTCCACATTTTTGGGTTGTTGCACCTTCTGCTTCTTCCTGTTCCTTCTAGCGACGACCGTGGTGTAGTCCGCCGACTCGTCCTCGCTCATAATCACTTCTTTTGCTTCATCTTGGTCCTTTGTTCTATCCGCTTCCTTATCGTTGTTCTTAACGCGGCTTCCACTGCTGCATGGCACTTCATTGTTGTTTTTCATTTGATTCAAAAGTTTTTTCAACATTTCATCACTCTGTTTCAACATCTCTTTCATTTCACTGATTTCGCCCTTAAGTTTATGGTTTTCCTCTTTCAGCCGCGCGTTTTCCACTAGTCGCGCTAGTGTTTTGAACGTACACGTTGATGTTTACGTGGTTTCTATATCGTTTTGGTCTTAAATGCTTTCCCATTTTCCTGAAGAGAATGCATTTAGACTTGGATACATTTACACTAAGCTTCCATCTATGAAAATATTCGACCATACTTTTGAGGAACATATTTAGTCTGCGGGATTATAGTTCCGCGGAGAGCGCTGGGGAAAGCAGCATAACGTCAGCCGCGTAAAAGATTGTTTTTACGTTGCCAGTTGGATCAACTGTGAAGTCTGCAGTGTAGATGTTAAAAAGGATTGGACCCAATATGGATCCCTATGGAACGCCTGCATTGATATCGTGCAAATGAGAGAGAGTGTGGTTAAAATTGACTATTACTTTTCTTCACGCACTAAATGCCAGTATTTTTTCTTTGATGATATATTCAATGATTTTACTTTAATAAGGCGGGAGAGATATGGGTCTGTATTGCATTACATGAGTAGACATGGAGCTGGACTTAAGAATTGGTATCACAATTGCCTCCTCCCATATGCTGGGCAAATAACAAAGATTGATGCAATCGTTAATAAGGATAGTCAAGGCCTTTACATAAGCTACCGGTAATTTTTGATATTTTTATTACTGATTCCGCTTGGCCCGAAAGATGATTTCGGTTTAAGAGCCCTGATAATGTCTTGCATATGAGTGAGGGGTACAAAATTTTGCTACTCGTACAGGGTTTCAGTAGCATCCCCTCAGGCAGTATATTGAGAATCAAAATGGAAGGTTGTAGTGTGTTGCATGTTTAGAGAGGTGTTACATATAATGGCGATGTTATAATCGATTCCACTTGAGGTAGCAACTGAGGCAACATAGTTTTTGTAAATTCCAGCAAAGAAGTCTGTGAATTGATTAGCGCAGTCTTCTTCGGAAGAGGCATTGCCAAGAAAAGGAATTGCTTTTCAATGCCATTATTTGGAAAAAGATTTAATTTACTTGATGAAATGTGGACCGTGCCTGATGTGTTTAACGTTGTTTTTGAAACTGGTTTTGTATACGTCACTAAGTTGTTTGGTAATGATATCATTCATGTTTCCTTTTGGAGCTTTATCCAAGAATTTCTTTTACCGCTTCTGCGGTAGAGCCTGCTCGCTTACTTTACGCTTACTTAAATAGTTTAAGTAAGCCTTGTTTACGCTTACTTAAATTTAAGATTGTCATCTAAGAGCAATAAATAATTTTTGTAATTCTGCATTTTGGGATATGCAGGGACATTTTTATGGACAATGTCAGGAACACATTTTACCACCGAAAAAATAGTGTCGAATTCCCGTGAACAAATGCCTTCCTTCTCGAGTGTACCAAATCTTCTTCAGATTCAGATCTTCAGATTCTTAATCAAGCCAGAAGAATTAGCACTTGAGCTAAAAAATATAAAAAATAATAAAGCTCCTGGTTAGGATGGTGTACCAGACATAGCTTTCAAGAACCTCCCAAAGATACCTCCTAATACATGTCTTAAACTGTGTCACTCTCCACCTGAATGGAAACATGCTATTATTATCCCGATCCTGAAACCAGGAAATGATCCGCACCTACCCGACAGCTATAGGCCAATAAGTCTTCTATCAGCGTTCGCAAAACTCTTCGAAAAACTGATTTTGAAAAGAATTTCCGAAATTGCGAACAGTCAAAATATATTTCCTTACTTCCAATTTGGCTTCAGGCGTGGTTTTTCAACAGAACAACAATTGTTGCGTGTTACAAAAAACATAAAAACTGCGTTAAACAAAAAAAAGTTCAATAGGTATGGTGACTCTAGATTTGGAAAAGGCATTCGACACCGTGTGGTACAAAGGGATACTACATAAGATGCAGGAGTATGAGTTCCCAACTTATTTAACAACGCTAATAGCGTCCTTCCTACACAAAAGGAAATTTCATGTCAAAGTGTGAGGATGTTCTTCATCAGTTAAAAATATCACTGCAGGCGCTCCCCAAAGCTCTTGTCTAAGCCCTACTTTGAATTCCCATTTAACCTTAATTGTCAAATCGCAACATGCGCAGACGACACATGCCTTTACACTGTGGGAAAAGACCAACAAACTATCATTCACAACTTAGAAAAGGCACTAGAGCATACAAATCAATATTTCCACAAAAAGAAAATCAAAATAAATATGAACACACCAAAGCAATATTTTTCAGCAAAAAACGTAAACAATTCCTGCTCCCAGACAGGAAAATTAATTTCCTTAGCCTAGAGATCCCATGGTCCAATGAGTTGACATACCTTGGGCTAGTATTGGACAAAAAGCTCACGTTTCGAAACCATGTTGAACATATATGTAATAAAACATTGAGATCAGTTCTAACACTCTACCCGTTACTAAATAGAAAGTCCTTTTTGAACTTCACGAGCAAAGCAATGATAGTTAAAATGGTAATTCAGCCCATGATTCTACAGGGTCTATATAATAAGTAACCGGACTGAGCCTGCCCCGCGCCGTCAAAGCGTCTGCTAACCGGTATTTGGTGCTGTAGTGGTGGTGGGGGTCTAGGGAAAGGGAACCGGGCTGCAGCAGCTGCTTCCAAGCGCTTGGAGAGATAGCATCGAGCGAGAGCGGAGTGCGTGTTCTGTTACGTCGTCGGAGTGGAAATGGAGCGTACGATCGGGCAACGTGTTAGCATAAAATTTTGTGTCAAACTCAAGAAAACGGCCACGGAAACTCTTCAAATGATTCAAGAAGCTTACGGTGAGGATTCTCTGTTCAGAACTCAAGTCTTTCAGTGGCACAGAAATTTCCGGGAGGGCCGCGATGACGTCCATGACAAACAGCGCGTCGGTCCTCCATCAACGAGTCACACGGACACAAATGTGCAAAAAGTGATTTCTAAAAATTTAAGATTTCTAAAGAAAAATTGTACATATTTTGCCAATAAAAAATTTGCTGAGGTCAGTCCGGTTATTATACAGACCCTGTATATGGCTCCTCTTCATGGTTTGAATCACCCAAAATCGTTACACCAAAATGGCGCTCGATAAACCGTTCTATTTCCCTACTCAAACGCTACATGAACTGGCTAAAATTAAATCCACAAGAAAATGCGCTCGTATGCGGGAAGACAGACTGTTGGCTAAAGCTTTTAGCTTTTCAAACCCCCTGATAGCCGCGCTTTGCACTTGACACGAGTATGCTAGGACATTCTTATTGCCTCAGCCATGCCTATCCTTTGTTAATAGTGAAGTACTTGAACACATCTCTCATATTTCCTTATAAAAGGATACTGTGTATTTAGTTTAAGGTAGTATTTAGGTCACTTGGTAGTTTCAACTAATTTAAGTTCATGTAAGGTTTTTCGTACTATTTTTTCCTTCAATGCATCACTTTATGTTCCAATGCACAAAACAGACATCAGTTCACTTATATATTACATCTGTAGTAGAAATGAATGTTTATTCAGAACTCTTAAATGTATAGACAATTTTTGTAACATAATTATAAATCATCAATAAAGTTTCATCAATGTAAACATAAAATATTCTTTTAGTACTAACTCTATCAGTTTCCACAATGATGATAGAAAACTTATGGACCTTCAGTTCCGTGGGAACGAGAAGTTATATCTTGGCCTTTGGAAGACAAATATTAACACAAATTGTCAAATTTTGGAATATTTTCTAATATTGAAAATGATTTTGTTCATATGAAGTAGATATTGTAACATTATTTAATGTGTCCATTCTCCACACCATTGTCAGGGGTCTGGATTTGTATTTGGGGTCACGATAGTCTCTTGTATTGATTGTTACTTTGCTTTGCGTCTTGGTATTTTGTCTCCCGCATATCTTTTTGAAGTGACAAATAAGTATCTTTAGCCTTAAATTTTTGTAAGAAGCTGAGATTATTCCAATGAGTTCTTAAATTCCACATTTTTTAATGAATTTAGCGAATGTTTTAGCTATATATAGAGAATATAGTAGACCTTAAATGCTTAAAACCCTATCTGGTGTTACTTGAATACATTCAACATGTTTTAAACTAAATTGAATTCGTCAATTTGCTACCATGCAATTTTTCAACCCGAAAACATATCAAAAGTTTCCATGCTCAATTAATCACCGCCAGCTCAGGAACTTGAGTTGTAATTGAATTTTTAACCCGAAAACCAAAATTTATTGCCTACCCTTTTCTTTCTAAAGTATTAAATGATTCTTGAACAGCCCTTGATACACATTTTCCTCGGTTAACATTTTGATATTATGTTTAGTGATGATGAGCCTGAATTATGTCGCGAACGTGCCTTCCATCCTTGCTTGGCTATGAAAAATTAAGCGATAAAATAAATTATGTAAATTGGGCAAAGTGCTACTGTATACAAGTTTTCATATTCAATTTATTCTGAAGAAGGCGGTCTCTTGAAATTCAAATCGTCTACACTTCATTCATTTTAAGTTATTTAGTAAAAAAGTCAGAAAAATCAGAAAAACAAAAACCTCGGCTTTCTATTTCGATAGAATTTAAAGTAGAAATTGTTTTATTTGAATGGAATTTTTTTATTGGTGTTCATTTAAGTTCTGTTGGGTGACAAAAGTTTCATTTGATTTTTATTTTCATTAGCCCTGCTATTGTGCCACATGCTATCAGTGCCCCAAATCCTTAGGAATAGTTACACCGCCATATTTGATCAGCGCACTAACACTCCGTCTTCTAGGCAAATCCGCAAAATAGTAACGAATTGTAGTTAGCGTTCAACGACTAGCAGATTCTGTGTCCAGTTCTTTCGGAAGATGCGTAACGTGGAGTTTTGAGCAGAAACACTTACCTGCTGAATTTTACGTATATGCTATGTGGCGATTTTTTACATTTCTTTTAACCCTGACAAAGCAATTTTAGTGAATAATTCGTATGGGTGTACGTCTTCCTAGTCAAGGAGACTAATTACTAGGCCTCTTAAGTATTCTTCTATTGTCTATATCCTGAGATCATTGCAAATGTCAAGGTTCCTAATGTATAATGGAGTTTGACAGTTTCTAAAGACCCTCTTCTGCAAGGATTGAAATGAATTTTCGTTTGTCCTTGATGTCTGACGGACGACTATACTGTCGTAAAGAAGTGTCGGGCATATTTCTTGCTTGTAAAACAATACTTTGTGTTTATTATTAAGGCCTGCTTTGACAAAAGGAAATGGGAAAGAAAGATCGCAACGCAAAAAGAACTTGCTTTGAAGTTGAGTGTCGCCCGACCAACCACTACGCTTTCGAAAGGCTGAAGAAGTGTGAAAATGGGTCGATGAATAAATTGCTTTGAAAGATGAGGACTTCTACAAACGTGGAATCAATGAACTTCGCATAAGATGAGAGGAAGTCATAGCTAACGATGGGCAATATATTGGTTAATGTACTCATTCATCTAGTTATTGAAATAAATGCTTCCTTCAACATGTTCTGTTACAACAAATAGCAACATTCGAAATTTTTCACAAGTTCCACCATTACATGGTGAGTTCTCATGATGAGTTCTCTACGGATCACAAGCCGGTACACTTCTTAGGAGTAGAAATTTATGTGAATAAGCCTCTAAGAACAAAAAAATGGGCATTATGTCCCAAGATATAGAAAATACGTGTAACGTAAGCGTTTCGCGACATTTTTTAATTATTTGAAATTTTAACAAGTCTGCAGTATGAAAGTTCAATAATATTGGAGATATGGGCGATTCTTGTGGGACTCCAGCTTACATGGTTTTTTTTTTTTTTACTTGAAACAATCTACTTTTGACCAATGAGTGTGAATTAGTTTGATCATAAGAACAGGAATTTGAAATTTATATATTTCAAAACAATTCCCCTACGCCAAATAATATTGCAGAAGTCTGCTACATCGAGTATTAACAGACCTATTTATTTGCTTGCATTTATCAAGCAGCGAACCAGTAGCTGAAGTTCCATTGAATCATCATACCTGAAACCAAATTTTTTCCTCTGGAAGAATAAAGGATGTGTCCAAAATTTCGTTAGTTGAGTTCCACTGTCCTGTTGGGTTACGAAGGAGTTACGAGCGAAGTGTCGTGATCGTGATACATTACATAAAAAAGCGCACAGAACTAGCGATCCTTGTCTCCTAACTCGTTATAAACAATTCACAAAGGAGTTGAACCACCTTCCTACCGTTAGCCTGTTCATGAGGACTATCTTCAATAGATCTTTTGACTAAGGAATTTTCCCCGATAAGTGGAAACAAGTCTTCATCATTCCATTAAACAAAGTTGCGTCACCTACTTCTCCGTCTGACACCAGTCCTATTGCAAACTTATCGCACTTGGCGAAGGTTTTTGAGAGGTCGGCTGCTGCGAAAATTATGCACTATCTCGAATAAAATCTTCTGTTTGACAGTCTACAATCGGGTTTCAGAAAGTACCATAGTACTCAGACAGCTACGCAGACATCAACCTAGCCATGGATAAGGGTGAAGTAGCATTGCTAGTGTTATTCGATTTGACAAAGGCATTTGATTTTGTTGACTCCAAGGTGATTTTACGGAGACTTTATGAACTCGGCTTCTCTATGAGGGTTATTGTGTGGGTTTTCTCTTATTTGTCAAATAGATCTCAATCAGTCATTGATAAACTTGGAAACCCAGTTGAGTTCCCCAAAACAACCTCTGGTGTTCCTCAGGGTATCTGTTCTAGTTCGTATATTGTTCTTGATTGTCATAAACTCTGTCGTTGAGAAGCTGGCGTTTTGTGAACATGGGCTATTTGTAGATGATAAGCATATTTACTTTCATTTTCAACCATACCAGTAAGCTGAAGCTGTCAGGTTGGTATCTCTGGATGCGCACGCTGTTGTTACTTGAGCTAATGACAATGGTCTGGCACTGAATTTGAGTAAGACTAAAGTCATGTTAATTGGGTCAAAAAATAAATTGAGAGCGCTTGAAAGAGAGTCTCTCCCGGAAGTTATTGTTGATGGGTTGCACTACCTTTTGTTGAGTCGACCAAATGTCTTGGAATGTATATTTCAAATAATCTCTCATAGGATTTGCATGTTTCTCAAACTGCTCGGAAGATTAGTGTAGCTTTCCAGTCCCTTAAAGCACCAAAAAAATCTTTAGCACTGATATCAGAAGGTTATAGGTCTCAGCAACTGTTCTGTCGTTTTAGTTAATGCTACAGAGAAGAATAATGTAAAACTGCACCTTTTAGGCACCAACTTCATTGGCTCTCGATGAATGAGCGTAGAATGTATGCGCTGGCCTGCTGCTACAAAAACTACTTGCCACAGGGAAACCTGTTTACTTGCGTAAATTAGTAGGACACAATCCTGTAGCTAGGCGTTCTCAAAGGCTTCTGGATAGAAGAAATGGCATTAATTTTGAGATACCTCACTTCATTTCAGGTTGTTATGATCATTCTTTTGTTGTTGAGGCTATCTTTGCGATAGTCTACCAAATGAAATCTCGGAAATCAATTGTTTAGAACTGTTTAAAATAAGATTATTCAATTATTATTTTGCTCAAGATAAATAACTACCTAATAATTACCTGATATGTATTATATATTAAAACTGAAATGGTGCCTCACCTTGCTCAGCGCCTGATAATAAATTATTAAGAGTTAGTCAAAAATCTGTACCATAAAGCCTATTTGACCAAAGTATTGCGCAGTGTTAATTACGATATCAAACTGTATGTGCTTAGGTTATATATTATATTTGTCGTTGTAAGTGTTGCCTATTAGATTGTAAGTTAAATTTTAAGTTAGATCATAAGTTTTATATTTTTTTTTTTACTAATCTGTTTTATTTTGTACCTTGCCAATTGGCCTGTGCCTTGGCATTAAAAATAACAATTCCCGTACGCCAAATGATATTGCAGAAGTCAGGTACATCGAGTATTAACAGACCTATTAATTTGCTTGCATTTGTCATACAGCGAACCAGTAGCTGAAGTTCTATTGAATCATCATACCTGAAACCAAATTTTTTCCTCTGGCAGAATAAAGGATATGTCAAAAATTTCGATAGCTGAGTGACACTGTCCTTATGACCAAGGAAGCGAAGTTATCAATCAACGCATAGTGTCGCCGTAGTTCACTTTCTGAACAGACCAAAGTCTTCGTTGAGAAGTATCGTTACGGGAGAAGATGAATTTCTGTGTCAAGCTAAGACAAACTATGAGATATTTGTGAGACATCGAGACTTTTGAAATGACGAACAGCGCCTACGGAAATGCTTCCATGAGCCACTCAACAGGGTTTGAGTGGCTTATAGAATCCACCAGTCGCTCGTCAGTTTCAAGGACTCATTCCGTAGACATGAAGAGTCTTCACAAGTTGCACGAATGCGTCCGCCTCGTTTCACTAGGAATCGTAAATTTTAAGAAATTACGCCATGTGAAATCGTAAAGCCACACCGTGCAGCCGGTCTGACAATCTCTGGCCAAGGGCAAGGTTGGCCTCATACATTCACCATTTCTGAAGTTCAGCTCTGACACCATCGGATTTGTAACCCAGTCCTTGGCTCATGTATGGTAGGACCTAATTGAAAAATAATACAGCTCTTTTGAAGACGTTGCAACGCATTCGGAGTTTCAGATGGTACGTGCGCACTGGAGATCAAGTTATACGTATTAAAGAGTACAAAAATCTGCTGTTTCGAGGGCTACCAATACATGTATCGATTTGTTTTATCGACAAATTGGGATGAATTCAGCTCTACTCATTATCAGCCTGTCCTGTATTTTCCGCCGAAATTCTCGCAAGTAATTGCGAAAGGAAGAATTTTTAGGGGGATGAAACTATGTATAATCATTGCATTTATCCTCCCCATTTATTTTTAAATCATTCAAAAAACAAACAGAAATGGCCAAAAACCAAGAACTGAATTGTGATTTCTGAAATAGTTAATGGACCAACTGTTTCCCACGTGGAGCATACCAGAATATTCGGAAGCATTTCCAAAGGTGAAGCGAATATCGCAACACATCTCTCAGTTTCTAGGTTAGTTGCCACCATGTTCACATTATTCTCATTCCAGCGACACATAAACACACCATCAGCTGTTTTATAACTACTGTTACCTCGCTTGATTGTTTAACATGTTTGAAAGGGCAATTATCACCATGGTTGGCCAGTAATATAGTATCCCAACTCACTCAGATGATTCATCAACGGCAATGAGGTAAAAAGTTGTCAAAATATATTTTGACACCATTTTTGGATGGTTTCTTGTCTTGTCCAATTTTTAAAAACTCACACTGTACTATTCGTGAAAACCATAGTGTTTCCTAAAAGATTCACTTAGATTATCTAGTAGCGCGAAAGTTGTATAGCCTGTCAGAAGCTGATTAATTTGTATTGTCACTTAGGTGTGAACACCGAAGCCTCGCTTCAATCCTTTTGCATTTGATACTCTCTGATAAAATCTTTGGCACATCGTTGTCTTTGGAGAAATGCAGCATCTAATATGGTAGCTTTGCTTTTCCCGAGAACAACATACAGAATGAAATTACATTTATTTCATCTTCAGTGACAATCAAAGACCGATTTTCCTTACCCGTATATTATTAGGTCTCACTAAATCTTTGTGGAAAATGTGCCTGAAATATTCAAACGGGTCTTGACAATGTTGACTTTCTTCTGATGTTGGATATATGCTACATTATGTACCCGTTAATTCGTTTATCCACAGTGTAGTCCTCTTTTTCTTGCCTTTAGAATCGTGCCGGTGACTAGTAGGAAAAGTTGTTCATTATCTTCATCATCTGTCTTTTCACTAGATGCAGATGTTTGCGAAATCGATCTATCAGCATTTGATGGAAGACATGCGTAAGGGTCGAAATTCACATTGAGTATGAAGTGGGCCTCGCGGGGTTTAAAGTTGGCATCATGTTCGTTGTCCGACTTGTTACTATCCTCAGCTGTAGCCTGATAATTCTTTTCATTAGATGACTCAACAGTTATAATATTTTCCGTGATTTCATATTCTTCCTTGCATTAGAAAGCTGATAAAATTTCATGCAGCGACAACTTGCAAGCAATCACAACACGTTTGTGCTTGCTATGCAGTACGTCCAATATATCGGACGACTTATATGTAATTCCAATGCTTTAAAAGTCAAACTTACATTTGTGTCGGATTATAAAACTCAAAACTAATGCATCAAAACCAATTGAATTTTTACGTCGGAAAACAGAAAGTTTCCGAGAAAAACAAAGTTAAGCTTAACGTTTCCTAAAATTTCTCCAAACACGATCAGTCATTTTCGAAAAAGACTATGTTAATCTTTCATTATGAATGGGGTTGCCAATGCAAAGAAAAATTACCAAACTATCGATAATTGACGAAAAACAACCAGATCGATGTTTTTATTTTAACAAATCTTTACACTTTATATGCGTCTGATTTATCGGACCTTATGCTGTAACGGGTTGAGTATTCAAGTCGACTGTGAACACGCAGTGTCCTCAATGTTTCAGGGGTTAGTCTTAATTTTAACCAGCTTGACTCGGGAAACACTTTTGAGGCTACCTTTTGTATCAACTAACCAGCTGATATGATATAACTGATATGATATAACGTATTTATTACCCTGATTTAGTGAATTTTAAAATTTTACGTATAAATTTAAATTTTTAATAGGTTAGTGTGAGTCTTGAATGGTTGTAGGAAATGCAAGAATCATATCTGGTTGGTATCATGATGTTAGTTCTTTAGGAATGGTAAACGTAAATCCTATAACCTTAAAAAACGAAATACTTTAGTAAAATACTTTACTTTACAGGAAGCAAGATTCTACATTCTACAGTCTACATGAAAGCATTTAATCTTAAAGTATTAAAAGAAGACATTGCTAAAATTTAACATTTGAATTGAGTTTAATCTACCTTTAAATTTTTAAATTCTTTTTACTTTAAACTTTGACCAGATGCCTGCTAGTCTGAAAAAGCTTTATTGAGCACTGTTTGTCGTTGACACAGATACAATTTTTTTTTCATTTAGTCTATTTTCAAAGGTACTTTTTTATCAAACAGCATGCCTGCAAACATTCGTATGCATGATTGCATGCCAATAAAGGAAATATTGACATTTATGAAATTCCTGATGGATGTGTTTGTGAACCAGTAAAGAACATTTGATGCGTTGAAACAGCATATGGAGTATGCTCTTTGTTGCAATTGAAATCGTTGCATCACACATGATAAAGCTCTTGTTTTCTGTTTGATAATTTTTTAGTTTTAAATTTTATGTTAAATTAGACACGAAAATCATTCTTGCGTGATTATGTTTACAATGACAAAGCTCATCCCATGGTTCAATGTGAGATGCCATCGTTCTAGAAAAAGTAGCATTAATATTGTTCACATAAAATTATCAGTAGAAAACATAAGTCCGATTTAAGTCTTCATTTAAAATTTCTGCCTAAACATATATTAAAAGCATAAGCCACATGAAGAAAACAATTCCTTTCTCGGTTTTGACTTTACATTTCTCAAGACGCACAGAAGTCAAATTAATATTTTCGCATTCCTACATATCGCCATGATAAAAAAATTTCTGCACGGGCTAGAGACAAAGAAAGTAATGCTCTGCGAATAAAAATAAGATTTCGTGAAAAAGCTTTTGACGGCGTTGAAAGATTGATGGATTTCTTAGTATCGCAACGAGATTTTTTAAAATCTGTTTTCTGGTGTTTTTCGTTCCCCTAACAACAGTGAAGACATAATAAGATTAAGGTTGAAACATATGTGAATATTGGCTGCTTTTTGAGCTCTCGGATTCCCACACAATTACCTGCAAAGCTTGAAGAAGTAAAAATTTCATAAGCTTCACATGTGTGTATAAGTATTTGCAGATTCGATGCCTGCCAGTTATGTATTGTGATGTAAATACACTTGCCTATAATATTATAGCTTGTCAGTCGGTCAAAAGAAGTTCGAGGGCGTCGTTTCAAACTTCAGTGAAACCTCTAAATTCGGAGACGTTTCAGAATAAAACGAAAAAATTTGATCTTGCAAATGGATGAATAGAAATAGAAGATTAGATTTCATGGATATGAATGAAATATTGAATAAAGTTCAATAAACAAAAGGAATGCAAGCATTTTATGTTATAAAGATTACATATTCACGTGATAGTTTGTGTTCACCTGATTCTATCAAATCTTCAATGTTACAATATTGAAATGAATCAAGAGGTTATGGTATTAAATACGAAGCTAGGCACAAGAAGAAGAGGAGGAAGAGAAGAGGCAACATACACGATGACAAACATTGAGTTGTGTATTGACATTGTAAGCACGCGTAACATGTGTAATATGAAAGACCAGTTTAAGAAATCCAGCCACACAAACGCTAAGCTGAAGCTGGGAAATCGCGAAAGTGCGCGCAGCACGGGAACGATAAACGTTCAGGAGGTTTGAGAAAGGATAATATATGTCAGACTTCCAAACCAACGTACCATCAGTGCCCAGTGCCACTGCACATTGTTTTTAAGTGTCATTTAGGAAAAACTTCGCCATCATTGCCATAAAGCATTGAGCTTGTATTACAAGCGGATCGACAGAAGACTTATACTCCGTGAAGCAAAGTGAAAACTCAGCAAAAAGTGCGGCTTCAACCATAAAGGACATTGACGTTTGCCATTGCAAGCTAGGCCAATTCAAGGAGGGTGATACGAAACGCATGCTCAAGAATAACAACGTACACAGTTTTAAAACTAACAGTGATAGGATGTCTTGGTGGGAAAGCTGTTTTGGCGAAAAGCGGACACGATTGCCCTACAACAAAACAGAAGAGAACCGTACGAGAGAAGTGTTAGAAATAGTGTACAGTGAGGTGTGGGCCTATGATACTGTCATCAGCTTCGGAGAAGGGGTAAGGTTGCAAACTACGGCGGCCGCAGTCGCAGACATTTATGTGGCAGTAATCTTTGGGTCCACTAGGTGGCTCTCTGAGGCCGGCTGCGTTCAATCTAGAAGGATTCAGCGGGGAAGATTATTGCCCGTGCTGGACAACCCTAATCAAAAGAAGAACATATAATTTACATATCGGGTAAAGAGAAGGGATACTGACGGGGGATGTGTCAAGAAACGAAAGCCAGTTTTTTTAAGTTATTCAAATTATTGGTTAAAAAAAATAATTCAGATTCAAAAAAATACAGTAAAATAAGATAATTATAAAAAATATGAGCGTAAAAAAGAAAAGAAAACGGAGTCTACTTAGCCGTAAAGATGAAAAAAATAATGAAAATAATAAATAAAACTAAGCAACAGCAGCAACAGCAAGCAGCAAGCTAAAACTAACCAACACCTAACCCGATCATGTACGGTTTCATGCATACATTAAAACAAACTTTGTGTTACTTTTATTTCAATAAAGAGCCAAATTGCCTCGATACTTCGATTCGCCTCGACACTTGTTCCTCAGCTTGCTGTCTAGAACGTTGTATATGAGATGAAGATCGGAAAACGCTGTTTCCGTTATACATACCTACTGTCAAAAAAGTACCGGGAATTTGTAAATAAAACACACATTTTACATTTAATCATTAAAATTTATTTTGTTGCCTTCAAAGTATTCCCCATTTGAGGCTATACGCATGTGACATCGTTTTTTCCATTCTTCACAACATTTTTTATATGCACTTTCTGGGATTGCCTGGGACGCGCCGAATTCTGTTTGATGGCTTCAATGGACTCGAAATATATTCCACGGTGGAGTAATTTTAATTTCGGGAACACAAAAAAGTTGCACGATGCTAAATCAGGGGAATACGGTTGTTGATCGATGATGGTCATCGAGTTTTTTGCCATCGTTCACGATTGTAGCTCGTCGCGACGGCGCGTTATTGTGGTGAAAAATCCACGGGTTGTTTGCACGTAATGTCGGCCGTTTCTTCCGAATTTGTTCACGTAAGCGCCTAAGTACGCTCAAGTAAATCTCCTTATTCACCGTTTGACCCTGTGGAATGAACTCATTGTGAACCAGACCACGAATATCGAAGAAAACAATGAGTATCACCTTGATTTTTGAGCCTCACCTTGACTTTGACGTGCTTTTTTCGGTTTCGAGTCATTGTTTGCACGCCATTCGGAAGCCTTTTGACTGGTGAGATTTTCAAGTTCATACACCCAGTTCTGATCCACTCCATGAATGTTGGGTCGAAATTTGAGCGTTCAAGAATGTCCAAAGAGACTTGTTCACGGTGCTGTTTGTGAAGAAAATTGAGCTCTTTTGGAACTAGCCGTGCAGAGATGAGTCACATGCCCAAATGCTCAATCCAAATGGTATGAGCAGACTCGTGGGAGATGTTGAGGATGGTGACTACCTCTCTTAAGCTGAGATGATGATTTTCAATCACAATTCTCTTTGATACATCAACGATCATTTCGGTTAGAGTAGTCAAAGGTCGTCTAGAACGAGGCATGTCTCCGATGATTTCACCGCCCTCTTTGAACGCTTTGTACCACTCGTATGCTAGGGTTTTGGATGAAATTGAGTCCCCATAATGATCTTCCAACATTTTCAATGCGTCAGCATAAAAAATGTCGTTTGCAACACAAAACTTATAGCAAATTCTTTGTTCAATCATTTCATCCATGTTAAAAATCATCACACACTAACGAGGTTGATTGACTTAACCAGCTGCTATCAATAAACTGATTGACAGATCTACCATCCTAAGAAAAAAAAAACAATTTCAAAATCCATTTGGCGCTGGCGTTTTAAATAAAAAATTACTTATTACTTATTGAGGTACTTTTTTGACAGAAGGTATATATATTTATATCTTATGCAAC
The DNA here is from genome assembly GCA_954870665.1 of Stratiomys singularior. Lineage (NCBI taxonomy): Eukaryota > Metazoa > Arthropoda > Insecta > Diptera > Stratiomyidae > Stratiomys > Stratiomys singularior. The sequence goes on along the minus strand of OX940877.1, from coordinate 76,306,218 downwards.
CTACGATTCCGTCCGATGACGTAAAATATGAATTGAATTCACCACCGATTGTTTTATTTTTCTATCACCAGTTTCAATGACCACCACTTCAATTACCACGCTCATCGTTCAATCTAGAATATGGAAACAAATCTTAATACGGTGATATCCTACCTGAGTAGTATAATTTAAATTTTCCCATATATGGTATACATGCTGACACCACAACCGGGAACGCCGTCGTTACTCGCTGCTTTAACATTTCCTCAACGTTAAACTCTACTATTATCTACTGTTCACAATGATTATTACACGAAAACTAGAAATGGTCCTTTTCACGCAGTCCGGCATAGATTTAAGATTCATTCATCAACAGTCAAGACTTTCGTTTTTCGACGTCTTTCATTCCCCACGTTTCGCACTCAACTCCTTTTCCGTTTTTTCGGGTCCAAGTTTTTTTCTCGATTCCCAATATTTGCCACAGCCAACGATCCATCCCTTTCCCGACAACCGTTTTCTCCTGTTCGTGGGAAATACCCTTTTATCTTTCGGTTAAGGTCAACTTTCTCAGAGCTGATTGAATATAATGTCCAATTTTCTTTAACACGAGACCTTTGATCCAAAGACTAAAGGGTACCCAAGAGGAGAGGTCTTCCCCATCCATGCAATACAAGGTATACCACCGTTCAGCGCACTCATTGGACAAATATTTCACAAACTATAAGCGTTATACATCGGCTAGGCGCAGAAATGTGTTGGTACTCCCGCTTACCTCATCATGCAGCGCGCCATTTTACTTTCCGCAATGCAATTTTGGTGTAACGTATGCGGCGTTGTGTATTATTTTATATTTTTATATTATATTAATTTTTATTTATTGCCCTGTGCCATCAAATATGCATCAAACTCGTGGTTGCAATTCTTTTTCGATTCAAGATCGAAAGTATGAATTTTCCAGTCCTACTCAAAAAGTCCAAAACATATCGTATATATATGTTCGCAAAACAATTGAAAGCAGAGGTGTCAGGTTTATAAGCTACTCTGGATTCTAGCAGATATATAGCGAAATATTCCATTAATATTGCAATGGCGATGCAACTAAAATTGAATTGATTAGACTACCGTATCTCAAAAAGAGACGAGCTACCGTGTCATGAGATCAGTTAGTACAACCGTCTAAACATGAAAGGGGCCGCCCAAAACTAATATGCAATTGCCAACCGAAAAGACTCTGAAAACGGTATCACACAGTACGCAAGGAGGAGAAACACTCGAAAATGAGGGCCGAAATACAATACTGCGAGACTGCAATGCGAGATGGCGATGCGATTCTCGCACGCCGCGGCGCAACGCATTCAATTTACAATGCACGCGATGCGAGGAAGAATAATGTTCATATGACAAATGTCAATTTGTTGACGTTTTAAATGAAATTTGATTGCAGTTGTTTTTTATTTTTTAAATGTTCTGAATTTGGAATTTTCCTTCGTTTGGCAAATAAAAGCCTCAACAAGGATGCACCAGATTTTCATTCAAAATTCATTCAGAATAACCCTAGTACTTAAAAAGTGATTAAGGCGTTTGAATTTCAAATTTCATTTACGCACCATAAAGCACCTAACAAACGTCAAAATATCTTGTTGCGAGGATTATTCGATTTTCCGAATATTTCTCGCCTCGCATTAACGCATCGCAATCATTGTACATTGTCCCATACAAATGCCTGATACGCAAACTGCTTGACATTTGCTATGAGACTCTCGTATCGCAGTCTCGCACTATTGTGCTTTGGCCTTGAGTCCTCAGAAGAGGGCGAGAGGGCTTAAGAGGTAGGAAACAACCACGCCTTTAAAAACTTCAATTTAACCATGACAGCAGATGCTTCCGTGGCACTAAGCAAACAAGATGGACGACGATCGTAAACGAGGTTTAGAAGATGAGTACCTAGCACAAATTAGAAATGTGAGTTAGGAAAAAGTTGACCATAGAACCGAAAAATTATTGGGAGTAGGCTCGTTTTCTGCAACAAAATCAACTGAAAAAGAAAGTACGCCTCGTTGCTAACGAGTGTTTACGGTGATTTTTACGAAATATATACACCAGTTGCGCGATCCAGGTCAATATGACTTTTGGCGGCATTATAAGCGGAGATGGGTCTGGAGATTCATGATATGGACAAAGTGACAGTGTATCGAGACGGAGACCTTTAAGAAAGTGCCTATACCAGTGCTCCAAATCAGGTAAAGAAAGTGGTCAAATTAAATAGTTCAAAACAAAATAATAGGCACTAGTGAGAAAGAAGAAAGCGGTTGCAAAATAAAAGAAACAGCTAAGCGGGATGGCGCGAAACAGTGAGAGTATGTGCGTAATCAAGAAAGTTATCTATGTATAGCGTCAATAGGACTTCAGTAGCACAAAAAAATGGTTGGCAATTTAGAATCGCTTGGATTCACTCAATTGCTTCAAAATTCTTGTTTATTCATATTGAAAGAAGAAGCCGTTAATAACGATTACACGCAACCATTGCATCAAATGATGACGAATGGTCGCGCATTGGTTGGCATGTAATTTACAAATGCGCTAAGCGCCAAATCGTAATTAACGAAATATTAAGTAAAAAATAATTAGTTTCTTTCAAAACATATATTTAGACATATCCTCATAAACAAACCAATTCTAGACATATATTTATCAACAAAACTCAAAACAAATCAACAAAACTCAGCACTTTGATGATAAGAAAATAACAAACTTTATAATATTTATAAAGAAATGTGGAAAGAGCTCAAGCTGGTTTCGAACGCGCGTCCCTGCCGCTTCTCATCAGGTGCCAACTCACAGGCTGGGACTCGTCGATTGGCACTACCAGCTTAAGTGGATGTCGACTGGTTATTTACTAGTTATGAATATTGCTCTACAGCTTTGAACTTCTCCTATATTCCAAATTGCCTTTGGTCTGGCTTTATCAATTTCAGAAGTTTTGGTTGATCCAGCTTGAGCTCTTTCCAGCTTGAGCTCTTTCCACATTTCTTTATAAATATTAAATTCACTATCGAGGTACTCGAAATATTTGATCAGAACTTCCGCACCCATGAGTCTTCGCTGAGTTAGCTTAGCAAGGGTATAAATCACTTATAAGTTCTAAGTGAAAATGGAAAAATTGATCTACCAAAACTTCTGAAATTAAACTTTTTAAATTAACTTAGAGATAGGTTACTACGCAATGTCTTATTACCACGGCGATTATAATTGGGGCTACGTGGCTAAATTTTAATTAATTGGTACACAATTTCCTTTAAAATTCGTGGCAGAATTTTATTAAATAATAAAATTTTAATTTTATTAAATCTTGCTTCAAGCTGAGCTTATTGTATTGTTAGCCACAAGCCAATGTAACGCTACTTTTTATAAATCTGAAATTGTTTTTCCTCTTTTGAAAACATTACGTTGTTTCCATGGTTCTTTGATATGGACGATACCTGGTTTATCTTCCCTTATAAGCAACCATAAAACTGTGGAAATATTAAATGTGTTTGTCACTATTGTTTTATCTGCAGCAGGTTATATGTCGAAAAAGCAGTCACTTGTCATATCAATTACTTCGATTGGTTTTGATGTATTTTTTGCACCAGAAATAATATTTTTTAGGTCTTGAAGGACAAAGCTTTTCATGCCCATCTTTCTTTTCTCTATTATTCCAAAGTCACTGTCATATTGCAAGAAACTTTGCCTTGATATGAGAAATTTCTGCTCGATAGATTCGAAGTGACTCTTTGCCACTAAGAACATTATTAAAAACATCATTCTGTGTTTATTTTGCCCAGCACAGTTGTCATCAGATGGCCCTTCTCAATATTGTGTTTCTCAATAAAATTCAAAGGTGCGTGCATACCAAAGCCACATGTAGGAGTTACAAATATCCGCTACATAGATCAGAAGGTATAACAGTTCAGCTGGCGTTTATAAAACATCTCTGATTGAGCTGTGAGAGTGAGATTGCTCCCTATCTTTCCCCAATAGCTTACGAGACTGTTCTGCTTTTCGGTGATGTTAGTTCAAAGTAACTTTGGCAGATCGACTTTCGAGATTTGAGAATGTACTATGACAAACGGTCACAGACTTTGCATGTATGAGTTCTGGGTTTCTTTAACTTTAAATAAGGGAAATCTCTCAAGAATATTTTTGAATAAAATTTATACGTTACTTGATTATCAAGATGCATTTCATTGAAGGCTTTAAAACACCTTTGCATGTTCGAATCAGGGCTTAGGTATTCTTTAGTACTTTTGGCTTTTGTATTATGACTCGAAGAATATCATGTTCAGAATACCTTGAGACTTTATGCGATCTTCTTTGATTCGTAAATGATGTACCACTGTGTTTCTTTTTGTCAATCAATATCTCCATTTTCTTTTTAGAAATTGCATAAAGGTCCATGATTTTTTTTTACAAACTGGCACCAGTGTACCATTACCATTAGGCAAAATATGAGTAATCGTTGTCTGTCGTCGACTCTCTGATGATACATTATAGTTACCATTCCGGCGTCGCTTAACATTGTGCAGATAAAACAACCCCATCAAATGTGTTCGTTGCGTCTTCAAGTCTTCATGGTGCAGCTTCTCAAATAAGCTCAACTTGATGTCATGATTCAGTGTATAACATCGGTTCTTACATTTGCATATTTCCTGCAACAAGGGTTTGAAAACAGTAGGAACAAAATATTAATGAAACAATAATCGGTATGGCTTTGCTAAACAAATCTAAAATCTTAAAAAAAAAAAATCAAACAAATCTTCCAAATCTCTCTCGAGAAAGGTTTTGTTCTCAGGTCAAATAAATTTTGCAATTTTGGTAGAAAATTGAATAATTTGCTAGAACGAAGAATAGTATGGAGGACAACGGGTACATTATTCCGGAAAAGGAAGTTTACTTTTGACAATAAAACATGATGATAGTGGAGTAATGGTTGGAGTAGCGGATGATAGATGATGGTGCGGGTTACCTTGAATATTTAAGAATCGATAAATTCGATTACATTAATATTTCAAGGAATAATTTGGAGCAAGCTGTGCAATGTTTTTTTAAGCTTGATTGACGTTCAGTATTTTCATCATAATTATGATGACACGCATTCAGCCAAATTTGTTAGGCTATTGTTATAATGCCCAAAAATAGCTTGGTACAACTCTAAAATGTCCAGCACTGAATTCCATTGAACGTCTATGGGACTCACTGGAGAGAAAGATTCAGAAATACAATGCAAGGATCAAAGGAAGGTTGAAGAATTCTCTCAGAGAAGAGTCGAAGAAAACTTCATCCGAAGGGATGTCTAATCTTATTTCAAACCAGTTATTTTAAATATTTTATTAAATTTAAACGCAAACTTTTTCTGCACTCTATTTGTATTTTTATTTTAAAATGTAAAATTTTTTTACAAATTTCTTAAACTAAATTAGGAAAATCACAGCGAGAATTTGATGCTGTATAGAAGCTATAAATGTTTGTAACAAAATTTAAGGATTATTATATTTAAATTTGGTTTTGACAGCTACACTTTATTGCAACCAGATGAACACAGATTTTCTTTAGTAAGTGTTTACTGGAAAGAGTCAATCAATAAGTTGGAAAAGAAAAACAAAACGTACCTCTTATTTATTATTAAAAAGTAAGTAACGATTTTGGTCGTGCAATACTACAGCGAACAATGTCTAGTCATGACAATCAAACAAAACGAAGTACTGGTGTGACTTAAAAAAAGGCAACCGAGACGGTGTCATTGACTAGCTTTAATGCAATCAAGAGAGCTCTTGAAAGCGTGAAGTTACCGAATTTTCCCTACACCGCTAAAAACGAGAAAGACCAGATGTTTTCCGAAAATGCTGCAATGAAAAACTAATGAAATTGAATATATAAAATTCAAAAGATTCTCCGCAAGTAAATCATCAACTGAAAGTAGATTGTTACCAATTTTCTTGTCAAAAATCTCTTATAACTGCTGTGCAAGCTTTCTTTCTTTGGCAGCAATACGCAAGCAACGTAGAGAAATTGAAAAAAAGCGTGGAGTGTAGCAAAATTTTATATTATTCTAATAGTTTTTCGTTCAGCCACATGCCAAGGGATGAACTTTATCTTATCTCTATTAAGATCAACTACAATGGAACACTCTTCCACGCATAAATCTCCTCAATTCCATAGTCAAGCATCAGCTTGATATCGTTCTCTTCCATATCCTTTTCTGCTACTTCAATTTTTGGGATTCAATTTTATCACCTCGACTCTTTGGATTCAGCGATGTTTGAAGTCATTGAGTTTGAAAGAAACGATGAGTTGTGATGAAAGAAGTAATTTTAGCATATTGGTTGGGATCTTATTGATTCGAAAATATTGTTCAAAAATAGAAAATCTTTCAATATTACAATGTGTCTATTATTATTTTTCTACTGTAGATTGGGGAGGACCCTGTAACGTATCCAATAACCAATTTATATCTTTAACATTTTATTCGAAAATCAGTACAATGTCTTACTTGCAATATATGCCAGTGACCGGGTGTTACTATCCTCCTACTTTCTGTCAACCCTAATTTCACGAGGCTGCATGAATGTAAGATGAAAGAATCATTTCATGGAATAGTAAAATGTATTTTTAAATTTAAAAAAAATGCAAAAGCTTTTCGGTTTCAAATTAAATTATTTATTTACTTTTTATTGCCGATTTATCAAAGCTTTATCATAAAGTTAGTCACCATTATTATCTATGACTTGTCTACAGGCTTCTGGAACGACTTTCTGTAGAAATCTTCCTCCTTACCATCGAATAAGTTAAAGATTTTGAATAAGGACCCACTTTGTATCTTCAGTAACCATCCACTGGACAAATCCATCATTCGTTTGATGAGGTCGATGGGAAACACAGCTGGCCATTCTGTTTTAATTATTGTTTGTAAATGTTACTGGGGTTCACAGTTATTCAACTTTACCCCATATCATAGCGCATGAATACTTCTCTACATAGTGTGTTCTGTGATAATTTTATCACTTCCTAATGTGACTTCCAATAGATCACTATCTGTCACCTGGTTAGGCCGTCTGCGTCGTGACTGATTTTCAAACTTTCGTTCTCCATTACACCAGCGTTGATACCACTGTTGCCATGCTTGTTCTGTTTGCATGTTTTCTGTATAAATCTGCATTTTCTCCATTGCGCGGTGTCTGTACAGTTAACAATTCCTATTCAACACTTTGTTAGCATCTGTGTTTATCTTCCACTTTTGCTTGAAAACTAAAATGCAATTGCAAATCATTCGAAATTGATAAGAACATTCAGAATTTTTTTTTTCATTCACATTGACGTTCACATTGATTTTAAGAACGAAATTTTGAGACCATATATTATTGATATTTTGATTATTTTTGTTATTTTTACTCTTTCACCTAAGTACATAATAGGAAGGTTTGCATATCTATGAACACCAACCCTATAAATGCATGAATTTCAAGACATTCACATGGGTGAGTTGTGCACGTACCCATTAGCACTTGAAAAGGGGTTAAACGATACAAGAATTTAGAAAAAAAAAACAATACTTGCTTTTAAAGTCCATATTATTCGCATACGAAAAGAAAGAACAATGAAGACATAACTCGATTTTATGAGTATTAAAAAATAAAAAATCGAAATATTAGTTCTTGACATTTTTTACTTTTCTTATTATTTTAAGATGATTACTTTTCTTATTATTTAAGATTAAGATTATTTTAAGATTTTAAGATTAAGGTTTCTTATTATTTTATCCATGGAATATGCCATAAGCAATCTTTTATTGTCACTGTGTTTCTAATGTTTCTAAGGCATGAATTCGGCAAGTTTTTTGCAAAAGGAAGGGTTGATTTTGGCCATTTTTCAAGACCCCTTTATTTTTAATTCAAAAGATTTTTGGTTTGCTTTCTAAATAAACACATTAATGTTAAATAAGATTTATATCCGAAGATTACCGAGATTTTTTCAGTGCATGTGGACAATTGTACAGCAGCTACAAACGCACATTGCTTGCTTTGGATCGTTATCCTTGTAACATTGAGTGTAAATTTTGGTTGCAAATTTTTCAGAACTTTCCACTGAATTTTCTTTCACAATGGTGATATGCTTTGTTTGGTCTATAATTCCACTGATTACAGATAGTTTATCTGGGAGCAGCTGACATGCAGCTCAGACAATTACCCAGCCACCTCTATGTTTCACTGTGGATCGTAGATTGCATACCATGAACACTTGGTTAGGTGCCAACCACAGGATTTGCCATCTGAGAGAAAAATATTCAAATTACTTTCATCCGCCTGTCTTCTTTTGTATTTATCTTTTTTTTTTTCTATCGCATGTTCTAACGAATACTCTTTTAGGACTATCTCCCATGCAGATTTCTTTGACTCATTACTGACCTTATTGTTTCAAGATCTACACTTTTGTTAAGATGTTTCGATTCTTCTGGAGCTTGTGCGGTCAATCGCTCATTTGAATTCGAAAAGATTCACTCTCTTCCTCTTGGATAATACTTACTTTCCAGTGATCTGGATGATTTTAATCCTTAAATTATTTCAGGCTCAGTGGAGTGCGGTCTACTTATTTATAATTTCTCCTGTAATACCGACCGACGATTCTTCTTCAAAATGAGTTCTTTTACTTTTAACGAAGCTTGACCACGTTGTGTTTCCATTTTACAGTATCGTATCCGCGAATTCACAGAATGAAACACAAGAAAAAAATTTAAAGGTTTCAATTTGTTTCACTCTCATGCAAGGAGCTGTCAACTCTACAACATCCGGGGATCTCCCCTTTAAATTCAGAATTACATTTTTTTGTTGCTTAGCTTTTTGTTTTTTAATAATAACCAAATCTAGTTATGTTTTCAATGTTTTTATATTTCGTAATTTAGTTAATAAGAGCTGAAAAAGTTAAGTTTATTTCAACGCCGAAAATGTTTTCTTTTATCTTTTGTTCTCTTTTCATGTGTGAAAGGGTATGTGTCCAATCTCATTGTTGATGAAAGTCATAAAGTCCAACAATTAAAAATCCGAACCGTAAGCTTCATGTAAGCGGGCAATATCTATCCTGTATAAAGGATTGAATAGTTATTACTGCTGGAATAGTTGTTTCATTGCCTTTGTTGGTGACGACAACCTTGTGTCTGAGGTTCGACAACCTTGCCTTTTCTTGGGATAGTTTTCTCCAGAATATACGAGGTATTCTCCAGAAGTCACTTTGTTATGAAGTCACCTCAAAACAGGATCCGCTATTAAGAGTCAAAGAAAGCTCCTTTCAGTTTGTCGAGTTTTGTTTCAAAGGATGACCTTTACTGAATACTGAAATATATCGTAGTAAGAACACCTGATTACGACTAAGTCCTCTCCCTGGCGAGCCTATAAACTCAGAGCAGAATGCGGTGGAATACCTGCATGTTAGTTCAACCAGATTGGTCACAAAATACCTTTCTGCCTTTTCCTTTCTGTGGTGTGATTTTTGCCTCATGGAAAAATTTCTGTCAGATCACAGTGTCAGTTAGGTTGCTCATGTCCTAAGTTTTGAAGAAGGTGAACAACACAGCTTTAGAAAATAAAACGATCCCACGAATCATTGCGCCATTCACGGTAGATGTGTCCACAACACTGAAATTGTTGAAAGCTGTATATATGTTCTAAAATTGAAACTTTTTCGCACGGTAGACAATAACGTAAATAGTATTTTGGCTACGGAACTGGGAAAGACACTCGATAGAAAGTTTTGAAAAAGAAACAAATAAAAGATAAATTATCAGTCAATATTCAATAAAATAATCAGTCAATAATAATAAAAAAAAATTAACTACATGATCCTTAAAGCTTGTGAACCAAGGTATAGATTTAAGGATTAAAACAAAATTTGTGATTGATTGTTCGCAAAATATATCTAACCTATAAAATAAAATTCTTTTAAATTTGCGTTTTGTCTTAATTTTCGAAGTCAACTTTCTACCGTTATCGTTCGGTCTTCTTCAGCGACTAATGGGGCTTAAGTTAACATTACCTTAAATACAGTGTGGTTCCTTAACGTAATCAATTAAAAGTCACATAGTGAAGTGTGGAATTGAGGCGACTTAAATTTTTCCAATTTTAGCTGATAAGCCGGAAAAGCCAGGAATTGCAATTACCCCTATCTTGGTTCATAAGAGTATTCTTCTCTCTTAGAATTGTCAGGCCATAGCGTAATAACATACAGCGATAACACTCCGAACAAACGACCGATCTAACGGTATTCAACAAATTCTACAGAATTGCATTGGTGTTAGTAAAAATGTTTATTTTTCTCTATTTTCTCTATCTATTTTAATTTAGCTTGTAAACAAAAGAATCAAAATACGAGCAAAAATTAATTAATTAAAATTTTTACTAACACCAATACAATTCTGCATAATTCGTTAGTTCTATTACGGTATGGTCAGGTTTTCTAGGGCGTCTAATTCTCTTGTATCCCTTGCTTGCCTTACTGGTTTTACCTTTGTCAATTGTTATACCATGTCCTTCTGTGATAATGTGCTTGGCTGCGGCTACTTGCTTTTTTGCTGCAGTCACTTCACTTACGTGCTCTCGTATTCTGGTGTTTATTAGTCGCCTTGTTTGCCCGATATAGACTTCTTGACATTTCGAGCATTCAACTCTGTAGATTTCTGATCTTTCGTGCGTTTGTTGCTTATCCTTTGTGGACTCCACGATGTTTTTTAGCTGGTCCTTGTTGCTTGATTCTATACGTCGTATCGATTTGTATTCTTTGAGGGTGTACTTCAGTTGCTTTGCGATGCCCTCATTGTATGTTATAGCCTTCCAAAAAGTGGTTTTTTGAAAACAAAAAAACACACATCTGCATCATCTAACAAATACATCGATAACAATGAAAATTTGCTTTTCAATTTTTTGATAGAGAATTCATTTAAATCAAAATCTAACTACATTTCAAGCGGAAGCCTTTGCAGGCACGCCGGAGCTACGATTTCAAGAAAATACCTTTTAGATTGAGGATATTGACGAAGAGGGTTACATAATAAAAAGAGTTAGATCATCAAAACCGAGCCTCAGGTAGAGGACGCAATTGGCCACTTGACGTTCAAGAAACAAAAGAACTTATGCAAAGGCTGAAAACAACGAAAAGCACCGAAGCCGATACAATGACCAACACAATGTTGACGTTGCTCCCAGAGAACATCATAACTACCCTGGCAGGCATAATCAACAAAATTTCCGTAGTTTTTTAAAATTAAACTAAATTACGTCGAATCCCTTAAACGTGAATATCGGCTACCTTCACAGTAAAACTCAATCTCAGAAATAGCAGAAAAGTCTCAACGGAGTGATAGCCGAAAAACACACCATCCCTGATTAATAATATAGCTTCAGAGAACCTCTCAGGAGAGCACCAGGTATCAAGTGTGGTCCAGCACATAATAAATGGAATTCACATAAGATTTTGAATTTCGACATAAAAAAAGCCTTTGACAAGGTCTGGCATGAAAAAAACTGAAAAAGTTATCCCGACAGAGAAGAGAATCCCCAAAGTAAGGCCCATAAGTGTTTGGGACGCTAACAAATCTGGGCAACGGCTGACAAGGCTGTAGCACATGCAACGGCACTCACCCGATTAATGGCCAACGTAGAGGGTCCACAAAATCAAGGGGAAAGCTCCAGATGAGCTTCTATTCTATGGGTTCAGAACTGTAGGGCGACGCTCTCAGCAAGGAGTTACACCGGAAGCGGTTGGCACAGGTGCAGAGACAAGGAAAATTTCGAATCTCATGTGCATATCGAACAGTCTCCGGGGCGGCAGTGCTGATAATCGCAGGGGTAATACCAATCGCCCTCCTTGCGAGAGAGCGCAGAAGTATTTACCTGCGCAGAGGCGAAAATCGAAGAACAGAAATCACCAGGAAAGAGAAACGTTTCCCTGTCAGCAATTGGCAACAGACCTGGGAGCAAGACACAAGGGGAGGGTGGACTGCACGTCTGATCCCTGGCCTTAAGCCGTGGCTTAGTCGAGTGCATGGTGAGACCGATTTCTACTTAACCCAGCTCTTAAGCAGGCACGGTTGTTTTTAGTATTAACTGTACAAGATTGAAAGATCACGGTCTCCTAACTGTGTGTTTTGTGCAGGAGAGTTTGAGGACGCCTGCCGCATATTTTTCTATTGCAGAAGATGAAGGCAGCAGCGCAGGAACCTCTTCAGCAAAATTGAAGAGCTCTGTCCGGAAACTATCGTCGGAGAAATGTTGAAAACGGTTGACAATTGGAAATGTGTGGCACGATTTGCTCGGGCAGTGCTGATACTGAAGAAAGCTTTATTGGAGCGCTGGGAGGCATCGGGGTTGGGGGATCTCTTTTCTATCACTATCACGAACACGAGGCCTAGCCCGAAGTAATATGTTAAACGGTTCTAGGCTAGGTTATCAGGTTGACAGGGGAGGTAATTAGTGGGTAGTCGGTTAGCATTGCGCATCTGGGAGTTAAGCTAACGCTTTCAGCATATCGTAGACTAAACTAGCAATAACATTCCCGGTCGGGTTCTGGGAAAAGCAAAGTCATATAAGATTTATATTTTTTTTGTTAAGTTTTAACGCAAGAGATTCAGATTAAGACAGAGATGTTTTTATTTAACTTATTTGGAAAAAAATACCAAACCAAATAAAATTCCACTTGATTTAAAAAATAGAAAAAGGAGGAAATCTTACCTCCGAAATATATATCTATGCTTTCTTGCGTTTTCTAGAAAATATTATTGATTTGAGAAAATGTTTGTAATGGCGCAAAAACAGCGAGATAACAATGAATTAGGAGAATTCTACTTGTTTTGATCATCTCGGTAGATGAAGAGTTTGAATTGCTATCTTGTGCATACGCTTTGCTCCCGGGCAACTTCCCTACGACAAAGATAAAAAACACACGAGTAGATTTATTTGGATTTGAAAATGAGAAGAATTCATGTAATTCTTTTTAAGTTACAGAAATACACTTTCCAAAAAAAATTCACAAAGACGGTGACAATGATGCTGAAGCGAAAAATTGTTGAAAACAAAAAAATAAAAAATATTTTATTTAGTTAACAGATGGTTATTGTATGAACCAAAATTGAACCAATAATAACAATTCATAAATTTTAGAAATTCCAGTTTTTTCGTGATTTTCGGGTTTAGAAAAATAGAAAAAATAGCGGCAATAAGCGCATTTAACTCGAAACCACTTATTGTTTCGAGTTAAATGCGCTTAAAATTTTTTTTGGAAAACTAAAAGAAAAAGGTATCTTCAGCTGCTTAACACGCCCGCTTCATACAAAATGCATTCATTTTCTCCAGAAAGTTCATTCTAATGCATTCTATCACCCCTTTTCTTCGCCATGCTGACGTTTGAAGCTGCAGGGCTGTCACGGTTCGCATTGTATATGCGAAGGCTACAGCGATTACAGGTTTACTCAAGTATTATTACTGGGATGATGCCTATGGTCTCCATTATTTCCGAAATTGGACCAACTCCTTCGTTGAAAATGCAAGCTGCAATATACTTTGCGATTTCGAGGATTTTACCACCATTGAATGTACGGTTAGGTACTTTTTGCCTCCCACAATTGTTAAAACTTTCGTCATTGTTTTGCGTGAGACTGCTAGGCATCCTTTTAATAAGTTTTCTTAAGTCAAATCCTCATACATGGCTTTATAATTTCTCAGACTTCAGGAGAGAGATGCTCCAAATGTTTCCGAGAATTTTCGGCAATGGTAGAGCAGTTGGTATGCTGGGGCTTGGCGTTTGTCAAAATTTTATGGCAATATGCTGCACAGATTGCATCACGCACGTATTTCATGGATTTTGGAGAACGTTAAATATTCATGTCATGATAAGAAGACAACTCTTTCATAACCTTATTGGTCAAAGCAGCGGTTTTTAGAGTTTGATCTTGTTTTGTTTGGTGCTCTCTTCTTTCTTTGATCTTTTTCTCCATCGACTTTTTTATCTTCCGCTTTTAAACCTTTTTTATGGGCCCGAGCTTTTTTTGCACTACACGTTCATATAACCTTTTTTTTACACGTAAACACATTGTAACTTTTTCTGAGTGAACTTTTCCCCGTTCGGATAACGTGGAGCAACATTTTAACCATTTTAACAACATTTCAGCAATATTTTGACATGATCCATCGCCGCAAAGAATTTTCCAATTTTTCATTTTGGAAATTCAAGAGATTCTCTTTGTTGATAGTTCGGCGCGCAGATAAGTCAAAATACTGATATAACCAAATCTATGTTGTACATATTTACTGAATATGTTACTATTACAAATTTTAAACTTCACATATAGTTGTAATATAATAATGTATAATAACAACACAATTATATATATAATAATAAGACAAAAACTCGGTAAGTTTTTACACTTCACTTAGAATGAGCCATCATTTGAGTGTTTAAATTTTCAGCCGATTTGCTAGTTTAATTGATGGTAACATCACACGTTTCGTCTTCTAGAACAGTCTTCTAAAACTTTTTCTATCCATTGTTATTAAAAAAGTAACAAAATGCAAATGACGTAGATTATTTTGCTACGAATTTTAAAACGCTACCAACGTTCGAAATATCGGTTAGGTAAGCGAATGAAGAGAGCATTTTCTCTTAAATTAATTACAACCATATACTTTACATGTTCATGTATCATTCGCATATCTGCTTGTATATATAGAGTAAAATACGGTGCAGGAAGGTGGAGTCTTACAGAGCAGCATCTGTCTACGAGTTTACGCATCGAGCACGCGCCTTCTAACGAGCATAACGATTTCTGGACATTCCTAATATTTTAATACGGTATTTTTATAGTGTTTACTATCGAATAAATCCATGCTAGGCACTCCGGTTGACAGGGGAGGTGTTTAGTCGGTAGTCGAGTAGGTTCGTTGTGCCACCGGGAGTCCCACACTCAGGACGTAAATAGCCTTCACCTCTCTACATAAAGAAATTATCGAATAAAGAAATTAAATAGAAATAAATTTTTTAAAGATATTATGATTGAGAAAGTGAACTTTTTAGAGACCGGTACTACTGAATAAAGAATGTCGAATTGATTTCCTTACTTTGTATATATATTTAATTTTTTTTTGTAATTTTATAAATTAATTTGCTTGTATCAAAACAAATCAAACTATTAGCCAGTAATAGAAAACGTAGTAGAGTGTATTAGAGAGAGAGAGAGAGAGAGAGAATAAGCCTTAAGGGAGCATTTTAAAATGTGAAAAAGAGCTGAACCAACAAAAACGGTAACTAATCGCCAGCTGATTTTTGGAGCAACGATGGACATTATAACGAGCCCTCTGCTGCAAAAAATAAAACTAGAAAAAAGTTGAGAGTTCCACCTATTCCATCTATGGCATAGAAATTATAAACATTCCATAGGAAACGATCGACGCAATGATGAAAATTAGCTCATATTCAATGAAGTTTATGTCAATGGACAAAAAATTGTTTCTTGCAAATATTCATGTCTTTCACATAACTTAAAAGCATTTTAAATTTAAAAAAATAGTTAGACATAATCTTGAGTTTGAACGCTCAGATATACAAGTGTTGAAAATAATCTAACCAGGACTCCATGACATGCATTGCAAAGGTATACACAAGAATTTAAGAACAGAGCACGAGCATCGTGATAGTGTATATTACTTTTTATATCTAGCAGACAGAACCGAACTCAATTAGCTCTGTTGAATCATAACAATATTCTTGACAATTTTAAACTGGAATACCAACCTAAATAATGGCCCTGTCAACATTGCCAAATATACGGTCATGGTTAAAGTCATTGTCATCTACCGACAAAGTTATCTATTTGTAGTGGTGATCATCTCTACTCCGTCTGCCCATACTCAGATAGGAAGCCGGAAAAATAAAATGCAGCAATTGTGCATGTTGTATGAAAGCCTAAGCTCCAAAGTGCTGACTCAAATAAAAAGAATTTTAAGAAATAGACTGCGTCGCGTCTGATTTGTTAAATCGTATGTGGCATAGGTTTTAATCTTTAAATTTTTTTTCAAGAATGGTACAAAAGATTCCAAAGACCAGATAGCGGAAGGCCCAATATTAGTAAATGCTGGCACAAATAGGATATGCTGGAAGGCGTTGATCTACCATGAAGGTATCAGCTCCGGGATAAAAAGGACAATCAATCGGCATTATTCCATGCAGCTGACTGAATCAAGCAGCAAGAGCTAGTTCAAGCACATTCTCGGATCGATGAAGGACAAACGTGAAATATAAGAGAAACCTGGCATTCATCGCATCGAACGTCTACTTGCGAAGAAAAGTACATCGGAAAAATGAGAAGACTCATTGGCACGTGTGTAAAGGAGCATGTATTCGAAGCAAGAAAAGCAAGAAAGAAGGGATGAGCTTCATACTCCAAGTCAAAGGTAGCGGAACATATCATCACGAAAGGACAAGATATAACAATGGAGGAACATTAATCATCGACGAAACTAAAAATATTCGTAAATTCGATGTCATGGAAAGCCTCGCAATAAGCCGGGAAAAGAAAAATTTGATAAACCCGGATAAAGGAAACTGTACGTGATTGTTATTCCAACTAATTAGTAAATTAGTCTTGAATGTAATATTTTTTGTAATTATTTTTATAACTTCGGTAGTTACCTTTGAGAAATACGTTTTATTGCATGTTGTTATTCAAGTATCTTTATGTGCATACTGTTTTGCCAGTACTTCTAGACCTGTTAGTATATAAGCAAAATTAATGAAGCCACTGAAAAGATCGAACGATTATAGTCGGAAATCGATTTCAACCACAATCAAACCACAATTTCAACCACAAAATTATAAGAAATTTCTTTGCTCAGGTTAAGTATTTTGTGAGATGAAAGCGGAAACACTCCCAAGAGACCCGAAAAGATTCGCCGCCAATAGCCAAGGATATTGGCTTTGTACTGCCTTATACGTGGAGCCTACATATTTCTCCCATAGGAGCAATGGTTCTAAGATACATATAGCGTTAAATAATAGAAAATTCATCACTTCAATCTTAACAGTGCTATAAGTCATTTCTCGCCCCATCATTCAGTTACATTTTCCATCAAAAAAAACATATGTATAGGGAATCGACACCAATATAAAGAGAAAATATATGAATGACGATATTTCACAATATAACCATACCTAAGATTCAATGAATACAGAACCTTTAAAAGAACAGCAAACCCATAAGCTGACCATGACAATGAGGAGTAGCATTGAGTGAAGCACATCCAGCAATCCTCAAGCGTAAAATTTCATTCAAATTCGAAGTAAACTAAAAACGTAATGGCAGTGAAACCGGAATACCAAAGTTAAAGTTAGTGTATAATAGCTATTCGGATAATAGCTATTCGGGAAAAACTTCTCAATGTGCGCAACCTGAGTTGGAATTCCTTCCTCGGTGAACTCGAGTATGATTAACGAAAAGATTGTAAACTCAATATAATCTTCATGGGTAATCATAAACATGTTCCAAGGCTGGTGAAAAGCAATGGTCATATAGAAAACTCTTATTAAGGTATATTCCAGCTATTTCCAAACACATTTGTCATTAATCACAATATAACCTGCTCAATTCATATCCAGGACGTAGAATTTCCGGTTGCAAAAAACTTTAGCTTATTTTCTTGGCAGAATTTTGTACTCTGTGGTAGGGATTGAGTCGGCCGTGTTAATCGGGTTGTCGAAAACTCGACAACACCAAAGCACTATCCTGATCAAGAATAATTTAGTTCAGATAGCAAATAAAACATAGAAAACCTATCGCTCTTTGCTCCCATATCTTAATGCTTACTTTTTTACTTTCCTATATTAGTCTTACCCATTCAGAACGTGTGTAAAAATGCACAACTCGCAAGCAACTACAAACTGGCAAGTATCCTTCTGAATTTCCAGAAATTGGTAGAGAAGCTAATACTGAAGTGGATGAATCATTAGGTTGAAAATCGAAGTAGCACAGCATCCGTCCTAACTACTAATTATTTGATTTTAGGCATGATATTTTAGTGGGCAGTAACTATGCAATGTCAATGTATAAGAAGCACACTTAAGGAAAAAAATCTTCAGCATTGATTTCTATAGATATTGAAAAGCATTTGGCTCTTTATAGAACAGTGGTCTTGTGCTCAATCTATCTAAACTTGATCCTCCGAATTACTTTATAAATATTATTAACTCCTTCCTGAACGAACGATAGTATTCGGTCACACAAGACATCTTATTTAGCTTCCGAATAAACCAAACGGTGTATCCCTAGGGGTCTTGCCTAAGGCCGCTACTTTTTAATATATTAACAACGGACCTACCTTGTGGTCGCACAATTATTACACACTATCTGTATTTGCGAATGATGTGCGATTAAATTCATATATTGTGTTAATGCATTACTTTGTTTTTCATATATTAGATCGTAGCAAGGTAAATGCAAATATTGAGAAACACCTTGAAGATCTTTATCACTTCTTCCTTCAATTAAGATTGAAAATCAACTAATGTGACAGTCACGCAATCTTCATCATAAAGAAAAGGAAGCACGGCTTTTTATCTGCTAGCCGGGTGAATTTCTTAGATCATGAAATTCTCTGTTCCAACGAAATAACTTATCTAGAACTCACTCTGCACGAAAAATTAACTTTTGCAATTTGATTGAAACAACATGCAAAAATGTTAATTTATGGTTTCATTATATCTCGCCCTAAGGCAGACATCTGAGTTTGATACTAAGAATAAAATTATTAACCTTAAAATAAGAATATCCCTCCGCCTATAATCCTTTATGGCGTCTCTGCATGTGTCAATTCGCGCATTTCTGGAAATCTTGGAAATGGAAAGTTCCGTGTCGCGGATATAAGATGCTTCGAATGGTTTTCAAGAAACCATTTTAAAATGCATGCAATTTGCTTGGATGCATATCAATTTTTTATTTATCTGTGTGGTAGGAGACTGAAATTTAAAAACTTAGATCAAAATAATAATTAAACAGCACAACTATTTCATATACATTGGATTTATATAAAAAAAAAGTACTCAACTATTGATAGACCTTCTCAGATCTTGATACTTTTGGGGAAATTTTGCTATTTGTTAAGACTGTTTCCTTGAAAATCATGATTTTAGCTTTTTCATCAGCAGTCAGATACGTCCCTTTACCCCTATCACTCAAAAGACTGGCATGCAAGAAAAGAAAAATCTCGCTTTCCGTGATTTTGGAAAGCTTTTCATTACAGTTTTTTGTATTCGAAACATTCCGTCGTTCCCGTTTCATGCTTCGATTCGTCCATAGACGCGTTTTGGCGGTACGCCATCGTCGGTGTGATGTTCCTTTCTGAGTTTTGTCACTGTCGAAATGTCAAAACCCTCCCAAGAGAGAAAGTGTTAAATGACGAACACAGGCCACATCTCTACTTTCCGCCGATGGGGTTGCGTCGGCACCATACCTGATGTGACATTCGCTTCGGATTGCCTAGCACAATCAGTTAAAAATTGTAGAGTTCTAGAGGGTTACTCGGCCAGTGATCATCAGTACAAAGCTCTGGAGATCCATCACGGTGCTTCCCAAAGACCTCGCGCTTGTTCTTCTGCGCTCCGGGGGAATACTGAGAAAGCGGATATTGAGAAGTTTGTTGAAGTGCTTATGGCACGATCACCGCTGTCGGAAGCAACGCTGGAGAACGGAGAAACTGCGGCAAGAGATGTCGTTAACTCAACTATGAGAATCATTATATCCGCCTGCTGGTCTTCAATGTCCCTACGAAGACTCCGGCACAGCAAACTCCCTGTATACTGGTGGCCACCTGAAATTGCCGAAAAACGAAGGAAGTGTCACATACTACGACGCAAGACACAGCGCACTTGAACGCGGGAAGAGGCATGTATCCGATTAGCTGCTTACAATGCCTCTGTAGACTTATCAGCAGCAGCAAGGCCAGCCGCTGGCAAAACCTGGTGGACGACGCGAACAGAGACCCATGGGGCCTGGGCTACAAAATAGTAATGCGGAAGCTCGGAGTCCAAAGGTCGCCTCACTCATACGAGGCAGAAAAGATGGACGAAATCGTGCGGGCTCTCTTCCCCATCCATCCCGCCATCTTTGAAGCCGTTCAATATGAAACACCAATGGAAATCCCATTTTTCAAGAACATGGAATTGGAGAAAGCAGTATTGTCTATGAAGGCCAGAAAGGCTCCAGGACCAGATGGGATTCCAGCAGAGGTGCTACAAATGGTCTTCCACTTTTCCCCCGACCTGCTCCTTCGTATGCTCAACGCATGCCTGCGCGAAGGGCTGTTCCCAGAGTGCTGAAAGGTGGCGAGACTTGTCCTCCTCAGCGAAATTGGAGAGCTCTGTTCGGAAGCTATCATGGGAGTAATGCTGAAAACAGTCAACAATTGGAATCGCGTGGCGCAATATGCTAGGTCAGTGCTGATACTGAAGAAAGCTTTTTTAGAGCGCTGGGAGGCATCGGGGATGTATGGATCTCTTTTCTAGCTCTTTATTCTTCGCCCTTCCTTCCCTTTAGAGAAGAGATTCCCATAATTCGAAGGCACCTCTAGGCATAGGAACACGAGGCCTAGCCCGAAGTAATGTGTCAAACGGTTCCAGGCTAGGTTCTAAGGTTGACAGGGGAGCTGTTAGTGGGTAGGCTAAAAGCATTTTGCGTCTGGGAGTCCCACACTCAGGACGTAAGCATCCTTCACCTCCCTACAAAAAAAAAAAAAATTACGAACATGGCGCTGCAATGAACGCATGAAAAACTAATAAATCACATTATTATGTCGTAACAATTCGAAGCTATCGTGCAACCGTAACCAAAAGGATTAGTGTCGAACATACCAACGTTCTTATTTCTAAGATATTTTAAGAAAAATTAAGATAGACTTGAACTAATGAACCAAATTCAGATCCCGTAACTTAAGCTTGATTGTAACCAAAGATATGACTAATAATAAACACATATATTTAACTAAACTAAAATATTTTTTTGTTGATTTCGAATTCAAATGATGATGAAAAAGGAAGGAATGGAATTTGTTAGTCGCAATAGTTACTTAGTAAAATAAATAAGAAAGTATTTGTAATGATAAGGAAATCTTTAACTATGGTAAAATATTAATCATTTGAAAAATCAAATTTTTGTCTTATCTTAATCTAACGCAATAATCGATTCTCTTTTCAGGTAAGGTGGAAAGTTACGTTGCCTATGATTCAAAACTATGAGGTACGTATTCGTCTTCAGCACCAACTATCATAAAAGTGTTCAATCATCCTAGAAATCCTATCAAATCGTTCAGTCGTTGAAAATGAGTTTAGCAAAAGACACAACACATGTACAACTTTAAGAACAAGTAGCAATTAATCTATCGTGGGTCGTCCTTCACTATCCTGGGGCGTACTTATTCAGCTTTTAATTATAAATTTTCTAACCTTGTTCACACGAAACAAACAGGAAATAAAAATTCTTCATCTCAATTTCTAGGAAAAGGCCATCCGTATTTTCCAAGCCTGGATTTTTAATTAGCGATAAACATAGCTAAGGAGCATTCTTTCACTAAATGAATCAAGATAAAGATTTGATAGCTTCTCCAAAACAGGAAGGACATTTGATATTTATCTGATGAAGATACAATTACTCATGTCTTTAAGCTTTAGGTTTTTCTTCGCGAATTTGTACTTCATCATTTATTGGTGATGTGACTGTGATGATTTTATTTTCAAACGAGTATATGCTTTTTGTTTGTTATGTTTTCTTAACTGTTTGTGTTTTTTTTTTTGAACAAAACAAATAATTCATTTTCATGATGAGATAATAGAAAACGCTAATACCGATGAGTGTCTGCATAGAACTAAATCGATGTTGCAATTCATTTCATTAACAGTGGCGCTAGTGTCGAATAACTAATGTGAATACAATTAAATGGTTACCATTTGTATATTTCATATGCACTGATTCCTTCCTCCTCTCAAAAAAATTGAAACATATTTACATGGACTAAATCGTTTTGTGGCCTTTGTTTTCTTGCTGATCTTCGTAGAGTGGGAGTCGGCAATGCTTGGATTTCTCGAGGTTTGTCGTTTGTCTGTATCTCTGCGTGTCTGCGTTTTCATTTTCATAGAAGCGAATTCGGCGTGTTCGGCATATATCGGCTTCCTGAGGTTTTCGTACCGTTGTTTCAGGTTGACTCGGATAAGATGAAATTTTCTCCACGCCAAAAGCTCTACTTTGGTTGACACGCCGTTTATAAACTTTGCCCTTAAAATGTATCATGATGTAGATCACCATATTTTTAAAGGATAATTCCGGGAATCCATTTGCACATACGAACATTTTACTGGTTTCGAGAATTCGAAATGCAGGTTTTGGGGTAACATCTTCTTCAGTTTTTTTACCCTCTGCAAGGGTTTTTTTCGGGTAGGGAGGTGAAGGCTTTTTAAGCCCTGAGTGTCGGACTCCCAGTGGACCTACTGGACTACCGACTAAACACTTCCCCTGTCAAATGGAGCGCCTAGTCTGAAACCGTTAGACACATTACATCGGGCTAGGCCTCCCAATTTTACGTCTTTTGGCCCCTTTGGGTTACACTGATTCCTTCTCCAGCAAGGACGGAAAAAGGAAGAAGATTGCTAGAGAAGGAAGCTCTCCACCCTTGACACCTCCAGCCGATCAAGTATACCTATTTTCATGGCTAGAATTGTCCGAGCGTAATGTGCCACTTGATTCCATTTGTCAAATAATTTCAGCATCTTTTTGATTAGGCTATCTGGATGGAGTTCTCCCACTTTTTCGGCAAGATCACCGCGATGTTTGTCCCATCTTCTACATGAAAAGAAAGTATGACAGATGTCGTCCTTCCCACCAATGCATAATAAGCAATCTGGAGACCGTGACTTAACGGTATTGTGTAGGTAAGACTTAAAACAACCGTGTCCGCTCAGTAGCTGTGTCAGGTAGAAGTAGTCTCAGCCACGATCTCAAGTCATTGATGAGCCGTGCGGTCCATCTTCCTTTTAGCTCACGTTCTCATGATTGTTGCCATTCGTCGAGAGTACATCGTCTTTCATTACGAGCAATTTTTTCTTTATTACCCTCGTGTCTTTGGTGGTAGACTCTTTTACGCTCTCTAGCAACGAAAGCGATGTGTATCACCCTTGCAATTACCAACACCGCTTTCGGTGTTGGAACTGCACCGTTTTCGGTGCAGTTCCTTGTTGAGAGCTTCACTCCATATCTCTAGCCAGATACTTAACTGATAATTACGACCCTACTACTTTGTCCCCGACTCGGACCATTCTTACTCTGGGGATCCTCTTCTTTGTCAGGATGACCACTTCGGTTTTCTCTAACGCTAGTTGAAACCCGTTAGTGGTCATCCAGCTCCCTACCTGGCGCATCATTACATTTAGCCTTAGTTGCGCTTGATCGACTCTGCGCCCACCACTAGTACCGCAACATCATCTGCATAGCCAATCAGTCGCGACTTTTCCGGCACTTCAAGTCTGAGTAGTCTGTCGTAGGAGACGTTCCACAAGACCGGACCGAGGATGGAGCCTTGGGCCACACCTGATGTGACAAGCATCCTCCGACGACCTAGCGCCGTGTTGTAGATCAGGCTGCGATTCCTCAGCTAATTTCGGACTATCCGCATTAGGCATTCTGGTATTTGGAAAGAAATCTCCAGGGCTTCCAGAATATTCTTCCATCTAGCGGAGTTGAAAGCATTCCACATGTTCAGCGTCACTTGAAGGACTACCCAACGGTTGGATCGACTGCGTGCCTCCGCCTGTTGAACCGCACTCACCACATTCGCGACTGCATCTACAGTGGAACGTCCCGTTCTGAAACGATACTGCCTTGGAGAAAGATCCCCTGTGGTGTGGATAATGTCAGTGAGTCTACACTTTATCAGTTTCTCGAGCACTTTGCCGGCCGTGTCTAGCATGCATAACGGGATTCCCGTTTCCCTTGCTAGCACGAGTCATGCCGTCTTCCAACGCTCAGGGCAAATGCCTACCCGCAAGCAGGCATCAAACGTACTGAGCAGCAAGTCAGGGCAAGAGTTATAGGCCAGTTGCAGTAGCTCGGCTGGAATACCGTCTGGGCCCGGAGCCTCCTTCGCTTTCGTGGAGAGAACTGCTAGTTCCAGCTCGTTCCTCGTGAAGAGTAAACAGTCTGATCTTGTCTCCCTGTGGGTGGCATCAACACAGACGGGATGTTGGGGAAAAAGTGCCCGTACTATCTCTTATTCGCTTCAAGTACGCAAGTGGCCCGTGGAGCAGCAAGCTTCCTTATAACTAGTTTATAGCCCAGGCCCCACGTGTCCACGGGTCCCTGTTCACGTCGTCGACGAGGTTCTGCTGGCGACGGGCCTTAATTCTGTTGATCGGTCCGCGAAGGCATTTTCTGGCCGACCGATATACTATCATTTTGGTGCATGCCTCGTCCTGGCTTCGCGCTCCTGGAGCTTCTCCCCGGAGATTGTGACACTCCCATCATTGTTCAGATATTTCAGTAGACCACCAATACACCGGAGGCTTTCCGTATCTAGGTCTCCGGGGCGGCATAGATGACTTACAAGCGGAGATGATGGTATTCATTGCGGAGTTCAACATGTCTTCAGCAGTCAGTCCTCTGGTTCTGGACGATGAGCCAAACGGTGATAAGCATCTCATGAGCGTGTCGACAAACTTCTCCACGTCCATCCTCTCAGTATTCCACACGAATGCCATGAACTGATGATCACTGGCAGGGTAGTCCTCTAGCACTCTCCAATTGTGTGTTTTAGAGGAGAGGGACTCCGAGGTGAATGTCACGTCCGGTATGGTACCCAAGCAACCCAAGCGGTGGAAAGCGGGAGTGTTACCAGTGTTCCCCACAGCCAGCCTTACTCTGGCTGCCATCTCCAGGATTCAATTCCCCCTGGGATGTGACTGAGGCATGCCCCATTTAATAGCCTTGGCGTTAAAGTCTCCCCCGATAAGAACATGACCCTCGGAGCTCAAGACGGTGACCTCCAAAGAGTTTCGCTTCGCTTGGAAAGATGTTAATGGTTCCCTCGGTGTCAAGTACATACTAAAGAATGTTATTCGTAAGCATCGGAACCACATGAAACCTGAACTCTCAGTTGGATGCCGTTTGGAACCCATATCGCACAAGTACCAGATTCATCAGGGTACCATGCTGATAAATTGTTATCTCGGTGCTGCTCGCTAAGCAGTAATCGATCGACTTTCATATCCCTCGCGAATCCCTCAAGCAGGCGTTTGAGCTGCGATGTAAGTTTATTTGCAGGACACGGGTCATTGCAGAGCTGCTTTGGCTTTGGTTGGGGCGTCTTTGAATGCCCGGCACTTCCCCATCCCTGGAATGTGTCTCAGGTCATCAAGTCTGGGATCAGCGTTCTCGCAGAGGATACAGTGCTCCTCTCCCGTGCATTCTGTTCTTTTATGTCCTGCGATGCCGCACTTATAGCACAAGGAGCTCCTATCAGGCCCTTTGCAGCCTTGCGCTGTATGACCGTAGCTTAGTCATTTGAAACAGCGGAGAGGAACTGCTCTTCGCCGTATTCTGCAGACCACCCAACCTATTTTTTTTTGCCAATGCAGAGGAGTTTTTCGGCTTGTTTCTCAGATAAATTGACTATGGCCATGGGCTGCCCTGTATTATTTGCAGGGGTTACTCGCAATTTGAGCCCACTTAATTCGGGTAAAACCCTTTTGAGGCACTCTTCCACCTCCGTCTTGTCCGTAGCGCAGTTAATGTCCCTGACTACCTGAGGTGGCCATTGGTTCAACTGAAGTCACTGTGTCCTTTTCCTCAAAAGCCTTTTTGACTGCGTCACGGAATGAGTCGTTATTTGTTCTACAAGGGGGCCACCAGATCTGTTTGGCCGGACGGTTCTGATGGCAGTCTGAGTGCCATCAACGTCTGCGTAAGTTCTCCCATCTGTCGGTTTGACCAGCAGTGCATGCCTTAGTTTCGTGGTCCCCTCTACAAGAGTGGCTCGAACTGAATCGATACGAGTTCGTAATTCTCGACATAGAAAAAGTCTTGAAGGTGGTAAACCTGTGATGGTGTATGGGGTTTTCTAGACTGGCGTAAAAACTCGGTCAAACTTCTGTGTAGCGTACTTGGGGTCGTACTCCATTTCAGCAGCGAATCTTTGGTAGTTTGCACATATCTTTCACCTTGACCATTAGTAGCTGGATGGTATTGCGCTGACATTTTTTGATATTTTACGCCACTTATTTTCTAAAATTCCTTAAATTCTGCCGAGACAAACTGATTCCGTTATTTAATACTACGGCTCCAAAGGCTGCAATTAGCAGATCCATTAGAGCTATTGTTGCGCTACTTGTAGTGGAAGTTTTGGTTTTAACTTCAACCCATTTACTGTATGCGCCAACAACAATGAGAAGCATTTTTCCGGCAACTGGGCCGCATAATCGAGGTGGATGTGGTTCCATGGTCCGTGAGGATACTACCAGCGATGGCTGTTGTACTTTGGCGAAGCATGGGCGTGCTTTGCATACTCCGTACATGTTTTTGCGATGCACTCTATGTCGGCGTTAATCCGTGGCCAATAAACAAATGATCCATATATTTCATCTTAACTATCACTAAATAGACTGAGTGTAGATTCATCAAGATGCTTTGTCGTAGCGAAGGAGGTATGACTACTTTGTGTTCCAGAATGAGATAATTGGAGTCCTAACTGTTTCTGTTTTCTGGAGACTTGTAGCCAATTTTCACTGACTCTTTGCCATCTTCTAGGTATTCTAGAATTCTGTTCAAATTGGATATTTTCTTGTTTCTTCCGCAATGCTCTTCGCATTTTCTGGAAGTTGATCGATTTGGGGCAAGACAAAGAGACAAAGAGTTTGAGGTTGTTTACTTCTTCTTCTACTTCGAAAATAATTGAATGGACGAAATTGATTGTGGATGGGCAATGAAAAATGAGAACAATGATCAGCATTCGCGTTATGTTTTGATGTTTTGAATTTGGCAACAAAATTAAAATTTGCGAGATAATCGGCATAATTTGCCATGCGGCTGAAATATTCTAAGTGTTTTAGATCCAACTGAAACATTTACTGCAATTTTTCCAATCCATTGTATAGGATGTCTTGAGTAACTTGCAAATTGTTTTTCTAACGACTGTATGTGTTTTGAAAAATGGGGCTCAATTTTTGAAAAGGAATTTTTACTCATCATGCAAGAGGGTGTGCCGGAGTCGAGTTGCATTTCCACCTTTTTCCCCATTGAGTCCAACAGAGATCTTCTTCATGCAGGAATTGTTTTCATCGTTTTCCTGTAAATACTTTATTAGGTCGACTTGTTGTGGTGGCCATTCTTTTGTGATTAGATTATTTTTCTTTGAACTTTTCCTGGCTCTTCATTCTTTCGCGATGTGCCCCCTCTTTTTATAAGTGTGGCATTCTGCGTCAAGAAACGGACACTGTGTGCGAGCACGTTGAGCACCACGATCCATCACAAATGCGGTTTTGATCAGCTGTCTCACGTCAGTGTCGAGCCTCCTGACGTTTGCGTTCAACCGCGCCCACGGGAGAAGATTTTGTTAGAATTGCACTCCTTATTTTGTTTGAGGTGTACCTCTGAAGACATCAATTCGTTCTGATTCTAATGATTTGGCTCACTGGTCTTAGAAGCTTCGAAAATGTGACGTGTCGCTTCCGAAGTGTGGGCGATCTTGTAGGCATCTTTGAATGTACCTTGCTTCTTTGCAATTATTTCGTCGCACATGTCAGGATCTTGCGATCCATGCAGAAACTTTTCGATAAGCAACTGATCAAGGAATGTAGCAGACTCGCAGAATTGCCTATAGTTTCACCTTCTTGTTGTCGAATCTGCCGGGATTTTATACTTTCAGCATGTTTATTTATCTCGCTATCAAAGTATACTATGAGGATCTTTTTTAGATCCCTGAGTGTGGGACTCCCAAATGCAAAATGCTTTTGGACTACCCACTAAACACCTCCCCTGTCAACCTGAGAACCTAGCCTGGAATATGAATCCTCATAGCCTGGCTGTGAGGATCTTACGAATTTCCGCAAAAGACAGGTCTTCAACTTTACGCGGGCTGACTAGAAATTTCAGAGCGTTATTCAGTTCGCTCCCCATGTAAACTCGTGCGTAATTTGCATGTTTGTCCGTTGGAATTTTACTCAATTGCAGAGTCCAATCGGGACGCTTGAAATATTCTTCAACAGTCGTGCCTTGTGACTGTTGAAATTCCCTACAGGAAAATGAAGTTGGTTCCAAGAACCTTTTCGTTGGGGCCACTGGTGCCTGTTGCAGCTATCGTTTGCTGGATTGTCTGGATGAAAGCTCCTTAAGCGTTGGCTAACTCTTTTGCATGCGTCAATTTAACGGTGCGTTGAACGCGCAAAAAGAATGTGTATGATTCTGTGATGCACTACGTGAGCGTTCGATTTTTCAGTCACAGAAATGTAATTTTTTTGTTCTATAATAATCGTTTTCAACACTTCTAACACCGTTTGTAATGTTTTTTTACTGCTTATGTTTCTTTCAATAACGACTCATGCTTAATTTTCATAATTAGATAATAGACAACACTAATATGGATGAGTGTTGGTCTAGAACAGACTCGATATTCCAATTATTTTCATTAACAGTGGTGCTAGTGTTGAGTAACTAATGGCAATACAATTAAATGATTACCATGAGTACATTTCAAATGCAACATTGTTGTTTTAGTGTTGCACATTAATCACGACAGCCGTAATAGAACTAAATATAAAGTAGGCTATAGAGCTTATTTAACTTTTCAAATTTAAATTCTAGAAATTTAAAGAAGTTCGAAGTTGTTTGACATAATTCAGATACGAGTAGACGCAAAAAACCATAAGACAGCCCATTCGTATCGTAACAACCTATTGATACGACTTAATACTTTTGGTCGATTCGCAAGGTTGTTTCCGATCATTAAATTCGAGAAAACCTTTCACTCAAGTGTTGACTATAGGATGTTCAAATTACAATTTAAGGCTCAACCTATTTCGTAAACTGAATTTTAAATTTTGTCATGTAAAGGATGCCCCATAACTCAGGCAAGATTTGAATTGCCCGCCATTTACGAGGTGAAGTGTTGCCAGAAAAAATATATGTAAGCAGCTTGATAGTTGACAGTTTAGATTAATAAAAATGTTCAGCAGTTCTCGATAAATAATAGAAGCTTAGTAGTTGCTCTTCGTAATTTTCGGACAAAATAACTTCCGAAAAGGGGTTTAAGCTCGTCAAACATAAAAGCAGAATGTTATGTTTTCTTCTTGGGCCTGATTCTTAATCACCGCCCTTTTTTCAAATCGTTGGGGGGGGGGGGTATTTTGGCCTGAATGTTGAGGACAGTTCCTGCCAGGAAAGTAACCGGCCGGAGCCCTCGGGTATGGAAGGTCCGTCGCAGACTTGCATGGGCATGCTCGCTTTCACCGAGCCCCGATATGCCACCAAGCGAGAATGCGACAAGCCGATACGCGTTCCTTGGAGGAACTTTCGCTCCGTCGTAACCGTTTGGTTCCACCGAGACAACCATTGTCAGCGTTCTCGACCTGAAAGATTTAACTTACCGTCTGTTCTGTTCTTACTAGCGGAGAGAAACTCGCGGCAATTTATTTCTTAACTCGTATTTCCAGTTCTTTTATTCTGACAGCTACTTATATTTTGAACACATTAAGACCTGAGGTAATATTATGCAACTTACACTTCGACTTATATCCTAACTACCATACGATTAATTTGGCCCCTGTCCGATGCCTCCGCTACACACTGTTGTTATGGTATAGATGCTAATAAGCCGTAATCAATCACCGCACAGCTCTGCCGCTTTCACTGCCAAATATCTAGTTTCTGACATGGCTTCGCTCACGCTATTCCCGGTGAATCCACTCAAGCTCTGACACATGAAGGTTCACCTTTATTCCACACAAACCTTATCAGCGCCAAAACCAGACCACACATGAAAATTGCAACCAGACACCCCAAATGGTTTTCAAGCTTGTGGCTAATTTTCAGTCAGTTCACCAACTTTCCGCTTTCTTTTTCACACACCGTCAGGTTTACCCACAAAATCCTCCTGATGTTTCACGAAACGCGTGCTCCACACTGCAACTGCCTTTTACAAAGATTTGCGTTCCGAACTACGAACTGCTGCACTCGAGTGATAAAATAATTTGTCGTAAAAATTTGTTCTAAAAAATAGACTGTCCGTTGCAATTTCACTTGGAACATTCGCTAAAAATGTGGATCGCATTCACGGACCAAACACACGGCGACGCTGCACAACGTGTATCGCTCAGCGGAAAATCACCAAAGAGCCACTTACCGTTATTTTCCACTTCCTTTGAAACTAACCATCTAGCGGGTTGATGATCCTCCCGCTACGGCCGTTCACCCTTCGGGCGATGATCCATCCGAGACTCAACCCACTCTTACCGAACTGTGGTGATGGATGTGTTTACCAACTGCACTTCATCTCACCACACTTCGACCCTTGACCGCAGACAGGTGTTGGCTTTGTTTTGATCATATAACTCAACAACTGAAGCCTGCTGCAAGTTTAAGAGCAAAGCAAAGAGAGTTCGTTGAATTAATGATCGCGGAACAATAATTTGACTAAAAACAATTAAATAAATTCTTATTATTTTTCATTTTTAGGTTCAGATTTTTAATTTAATGGTTTGGTTTACTCACTCGCATGACGCGATCCCCAGACTCTTTTCGTGAAGAAAGCTCCCCCGAGGATGGTGAAACAATACCGTAACAAGAATTCTAAAAATTGCGGGGAGTGGATCAATTGGTAATCTTACGTGCACTGGACGTCCTTATAAAAAGCCATTCATTCGTTCCAAATGCCGAAACAGTTCGTGATAGTGTTACTGAAAACGCCGATGTATCAATAAAACGTCGTATTCAAACATTAAACATTTCGGAAAACTCACTTCAGCGTATTCTGACCAAAATCCGGGCAAAATTCAATTTAAATTTCCCTCCATTCTATAAAGTTTCGAGAGGTCGCGATTCGCGTACAAATAGTTTAATACATGTCTTGAACATTCATAACCTCGAAAAAGTCGCAATGTTGAAGCCAAGTGCAGAGTATAATCGAAGAGCCGCGATTATTGAAAGTGTTCGCGCTGAGCGCTCAGCCACAGAAATCATTCGATTCTTCGGCTACCCAAGATCGACTGTGTGTTAAATTATTGCGAAATATAATGAATCGGAGAAGTCAGACCAAGATTTCGCGACATCAGCAAGGAAACCCCACTCCAAAGAACGCGTTGTCAGGACCCCCGAAATCATTAAACGGGCTCAGGAATTGATTTTAGAGGATTCGAGCCAGTCAATTCGAAAATTGTTGTCAGTTGTCGGTGTAAGTGAGAAAACTATGCATCGAATCATGGAAGAGGACCTCCGCTACAAGTGTTATACAATTAAAATAAGACAGTCGCTTTCTAAAGCTGCAAGGACAAAACGCGTTGAACGCTGTAACTTGCTTTTGTGTTCTTTACGAAACAAGGCTGCCGGACGCCTCACGTTTTTTCCTGACGAAAAAGTCATTACTGGCGATGCGAAAATCAATCGAAGAAATGATCGTTGACTCGCTCATGACCCTGAAGATGTCCCCATTGTTTCTAGAACGAAATTTCCGGCGAATGTTCACGTGCTAAGTGTTGTTTCCAGTGAATGTGATGTTATGCCACCGCATTTCTTTAACAAAGGGGAAACTTTCCCAATTTTGTAAGAAAAACTATCTTTTAATAAAATGTTTAATTTGTCCGGATTATAGCGCTGCACCCTGTATATTACATTAAATTTTATTGAAGATCATATAACTCAACAACTGAAGCCTGCTGCAAGTTTAAGAGCAAAGCAAAGAGAGTTCGTTGAATTAATGATCGCGGAACAATAATTTGACTAAAAACAATTAAATAAATTCTTATTATTTTTCATTTTTAGGTTCAGATTTTTAATTTGGAACTGACAGCCATTTCGGTGCCGATATGGTCCCTACTTCAGTGTTGTGTCTATTGAAGTGGGCCAATATTCTCTACTTAGCCTTAGACATTTATCATAAAATAAGTTTCACTTCATTATCCTAAAATATTTTAAAGACTTTTATTTAAACCTACTAATTATGACTATTTATGGTGTTTAGCTTGAGTGGCTAGTCTATTGCTTGTTTTGTTGCTTTTTGGGTGTTTTTTTGATGCGGCTAGCCTCGTCAGTTCGGTTACACAATTTCCTGTGTCTGTGTTTAGCTGTTTTGATTTTTTGTTGTCAGGATGAAAATCAGAATGAAAATATTTGCGTCCAAATATTTCATTTGTCGTGTCTTTTTTAATGTTTCATTGCACGTTATGCTGCCATCCTACTCAGTGTTGCGATCACCGACCTACATGCGCTGATTTTTTGGCGTTTCATTCTGATTTCAGCATCTCGTAGATGCTCCAGGTGTCTCGTCGTGACCAGCTTCTCCGTTTGTCCTATGTAGGGTTTTGGGCAGTATTTGCATGCAATCTGATATATACCGCTTTTTCCGTTTTCTGTTTTTATGTACTTCGATGTTCCCAGTCTCGAACTCAATTTTGTGTTGCTGCTTGTTGGCGCTATTGATATGGCCCACGGTTTAAGGTTTTATCCAATTTTTCTGTCCGACTTTGTGTGCGTAACGGCTAGCCATTTCTTCATTCGCGAGTTTATTTCCCTGTTCTGTTTGAAGAACATTGTTAAGTTGTCATGTGCCAATTGCTTTTTCTTTTTCTTCATAATGCATAGGGTTTACCTTTCCGTGTGTGTGTGTCTTCTTTGCTGCGTCTAGGATATACTGCTCTTCTTTAAGTTATCTTCGCTGAGTGGAAGGCTCGGTAGCTTATGTATCCATGCGTCGAATAATACCATTTTATATGGGCAGCTGTGTTTGAAATATGCTGGTGTTGTTTGTTGCGTTTACCTTGGCTTTCTGTATCTTTTGTATTGAAAAGTTTTCGCTTTTCTTAAGAACTTGTCATCTTTTAGATATCAAGATTTTATCAAATATCTTGAGATCTTTTTAGAATCCACGAATGATTGTCGAGAAGAATATGAATCCATAAGGTGTCATTGTATCCATCAAGTGTTACTCTTTGCAGAAGATTTTGAGATGGAGGCACCCATCGGACCATAGATGAATGAGATATAGAGAGGCGCCAACCCCGAATGTTTGTCCGGAATCACCGAAATTTACGCGTGTTAACACAAATTCACCAATTCTTTAGCAAAATACTCATAGGTTGTATAGATGAATATGCGAAAATTTGTACATCTGAACTATAATCACAAGCCATTTGCGTGCTGTAATTCAAGCACATGTGTTGTTTTGATTCGCATGGAGTGTATATTAATACTTGTACTATCACTAATAAACTACATACTCGATACTACTAAACTATGTTTCCTTCTTAAATCAATAAAATTACGAAAAAATTTAACCACATTAAGTTTCCCATCATCAAAAAGTTTGTGCAACCCATGGACACAGGAATGACTGAACGGAAAAGTTAACTCCATTAACTAGGTTCCAGGTTCCTTGATAAAGACCAGATAAGGTTATGTTAGTAAATGACGTTCTGACTGGTATTTCGGCCATCTAGATTGTGATCTGTTACTCATCTGTCTAAGTCGGTTGGTAGTCAACCTTCATGTTCGATATTTATATAGTTGTCGAAGAATTGAAAGAAGGTTGAACTCAAGTTCGAAACGTTTTAAAATTTTCCCAATTAAATACTTCATCTCTCCATTATTTTCCAAAAATGTGGTGAAGTGTTCAAATTAAATCATTGCGTTTATCGGTGAGACAATTTTTTTTTGTTTCCCATTTAAACAATGATTTCCTCATAGGCACTCTAAATATTATTTTACGCAAGTGATGGCCACTACCATTCAATGTCTTATGCAAGGAAGAATGGAAAATTTGCCCATTCATTAAAATTAATTCAATAACTTCATGGTTCAACAGCTACTTCGATATTACTTTGTCGTTTCCTCGTAGAACATCTTAGACTTTGGCTCATTAGATCTGATTTGGTAGAACAGGTCATTAATTTACTCTTAAATCAACAATGTTCTTAAAATTTTGTTGCACGACAATATTCATAATTGGAAATAAAAAAGCGCTAATAGTCAAATAATACGCTTACAGCTTTTCTTAAAGTCATTTCTTGGAAGTACTTTGCACAGAGAAAAATCCGAGGAAGATGTAGGCGAACGATGCCTATAGAAAAATAAAGAAAATTAAAAGAAAAATCTTCTTGACTTTTATAAAAACCACAAAAAGCGTTGCAGGAAACCGAACTGAAGAGCCCCCAAAAAACTATTAATCGGATTAGTGGAAAATTCGGGCGTCATAAGTTGCAAATTATTTGCTGGGCATTTTTCTGAAATTCAAACGAGCCATGTTTCGTACATATAATTTTTATGCGAAGCGAAGGATATTTCTTATTCTTCCATTTTATTGAACAAGAATGATGAAATCCCGATAATTTCAAAGCAAACTTATACTCTGTTTGATTCAGAAGGTCTACGTTACTGCACTGACTAGGGTAGTTGTTGTATTCATTAGTCTGATGAACAAATTTTGCCTACTAACTAAAAGCTTATAATTAAAGTGAAAATGTTGGAAATCATAGGAATGTTTTATTGAAAAGAGTCTTTTATAGGCTTCGATTTGGTTCGACAACGATATACTTACAAAATGCTACATGAAGTGGAATTTTACAATTATTTTCTATGAAGAAAAATAGTATCATCTGAAACCCTCATTTGAAAAAGTTTTTATTTTACGAGCAACAAATTTTACTCGACTTTGTGTACCCCGACCCCGTCAGCCTTAAAATGTTTCATTTTATATAAAACTCGTTTATTTACATTATTTTTATGTATTTTTACTTCCTATTAATATTATAATGTTTCATGTTTTGCATCGATATTGCAAACATGAGAGCTTTTAATAACTGCAAAAGAATATAATCTGAAAAATAGCAGACCAAACATTCCTTTATAAAGTTCCCTTAGAATCAACGTTTAAATTTATTTGTTTTATCGGAAAGGACATTTTAGATTTCAGTTTTCGAATTAATTTTTGTGGAATAAATAACTTAAGTTTTGTTAGTATTTACAAAAGAAGGTTGAAAGAGCCCAAGCTGGTTTCGAACAAGCGTCCCTGCCGCTTCTCATCATGTGCCAACTCACAGGCTGGGACGCATCGATTGGCACTACCAACTAGATGGACATCGTCTGGCTATATTTTTACGTGTTATGAATGTTGCTCTCAGCTTACCTTACCAAAAACTTCTAGAATTGATACTTTGTTTTCATCGCAAATTCAATGCCTTCATCAACTGATGATGAATTTTTCAACTCATATTTCTTACGTATTTCACTTTTCCCATAGCTATTTGGTCTGGTCAATTTTTGGCGATACTTTTCCTTATTATCGGATGATTCCAGTGAGTTGGAATAATGAATGAAAATCTCCCCTTCCAACCTGAATATTTAGTTGCGAATTTTTTGCCACTTTACTACCACCCAGTTGAGCTTATTCACGATGTTAGGATCGCTCCAACGTAATGTTTTAGCTGGGGCACTTGAAAGCCTGTTCAAGTATTTCTCCGAAAAGGTTTTTCGGACGGAAATCACTAAATTTTTCAGCGAAATCACCCTAATGTTTGCCGCATCTTCTGCATATCAAGAAAGAATGAGATGCGTCAATCTGAAGACTTTGAATTATCTTTCTTATGCAGGTGACAGTCTAACCCACCTTGTAACCAGTAGTCGTTGGATTGGTGAATTATTTCGCCGTGCCATTGTAGCAACCCCTTCGCGCAGACACATTGGTCCTGTATTTGGGCCAACCATGTTTAGTGCAGCCCCTTGTTGTGAGATTCGCCCATATCTCAGCTCCATATAAAATTGTAAATTGCACATTAGTCGAAATTCGCCTTTTTGTTGGAGTTATGCCGACGTCAATATATTTTTTGTTTGTTTGGGAGGTGAAGGCTATCTACGCCCTGAGTGTCGGACTCCCCCGCTACCGGACTACCGACTAAACACCTCCCCTGTCATACCGAGAACCTAGCCTGGAACTGTTTGAGACATTATTTCGGACTAGGCCTCATTAATCGTCGCTTAGCGGTGTCTTCAGGCTAAGGGAAATCTCTCTTTCTCCACGAATGGATAGGAATGGTTTCGATCAGTTACCATAATATTGCGTTACAGAGATGTTCCCTCCCTTACCAAGCGATCCATCATGCCCTTCTTTAAAATAAGTACTGTCCGTACGTAATGCGACACACAGTTCGAATTGTCTTTTGATTGCATCATTTTTCCCGTTACATTTTCTGGGGAAATCACGCCAATTTTCTCCGAGAGATGTGAACGGAGTCTTGTGAATCTATTACACGTAAAGAACGTATGGCAGGCGTCATCCGTCATCTGTCATCCCCGGGCAGAACACGCAAGTTGGGGATGGTGTCTTTCCCATCTTATACAGGTAAGACTAAAAATACCCGTGACCACTGAGTAGTTGCGTCAGATAATAATCAGTCTCACCATGCATTCTGTAGAACCACGGCCCCAAGTCACTTATCAGCCGTGCGGTCCACCTGCCACGCGTTTCGTTTTCCCATGTTTGTTGCCACAAGGTAAGGGTTCTTCTCCGTTCCTCTCGGCTGATGGTTTCTCTCGCCGACTCCTCCCTACGTAAGTATACATGTTTCCGTTCGTCTGCGAGGTACTTAAAGCAACCACCCTCGAGATTACCAGCACTGCAGGTTCAGAGACAGTGCGGTATGCAGCCGCTATCCGCAAAGCTCCTTGCCTCTGCACCTGTGCCAGATGCCTTCGGTGCGTCTCTTTACTAACAGGGTCAATATTGGCTATAACTTGA
The DNA here is from genome assembly GCA_954870665.1 of Stratiomys singularior. Taxonomy (NCBI): domain Eukaryota; kingdom Metazoa; phylum Arthropoda; class Insecta; order Diptera; family Stratiomyidae; genus Stratiomys; species Stratiomys singularior. The sequence goes on along the minus strand of OX940877.1, from coordinate 76,269,202 downwards.
ACTTTAGCAAAGACAGATTTGACTAAGATGCATACACTTGTTGGACCACATTCACAACATCGGCACCTACGTCTATATTAAGTCATTAACCCCAGCAGATTCGCACCACTTAAAAATTCAAACAGTCCGGAAGGGCATCGCAGAGAAGGAGATTCACATGTAGCGAAAAAAGTGAGTTTTGCAGTATAGAAAGCTTAGTAATTAAATCATGCTGATGGTGGAGGGATTGAGATGACTATCATCATCCAAACAGAGAAACAATATGCTAGGATAGTTCGAGTGAGGCTTTTGTGCATCATAAAATTCATATCTGGATTAAGACATTTTTTGGAAGATAGGAGCAACTATTGCAGCGGCGGTTTTAGCTTTCTCTAAAGTAGTTCTAGCATGTGGATTGAATTTTAGTCGGTGGTATAGTATTTTTTTGAGTTCCTTAGAGGAACCTGTTGCTAGTTTATTGAGAGCGCTAGTCCTCTGCTTCCCTTCGGAGCGTTTTTATGTCCTTTTCCACTGGCGTTACGGAACATATTATTACACATGTGCCAATGTTTATGCTAAGAGCCCATTTTTCCAAATATTTTTGTGCTCTATGCATGTGCTGCGGAATTGCTGAGAGAGCTATACTCGGATGGATATCGCTAGCCAGTAACAAAACAGCGTCTGCGTAAACTATTGCTTTGGAATTAGGTTATGGGAGGGTTATAAGTAGTTTCAAGATAAAGCGGAAAATCGTGTATGAAGTAATTGAACAAAGTCGGTCCTTATATGGAGCCTTGCCGCACTCCCGACTTCACTTGTATATGAGAGCACCGATTTGCGATTCTCATGACAAATCTCCGCTCGTTTAAGTAGTCGGGAATAATTCGACTCAGTGCTATTGAGCAATTGTGGTGAACTAGCTTGTATAGAAGCCCATTTGACCACACCGAGTCGAAGGCCTTGTTTACGTCAACTGTGCAAGCCACGGTGGTTTCTTTTTTCCTGAGAGCTACAGAAACCATGTCTTGAAGGTATAAGGCTGCTTGCTCGGTGTAGGCTTTCCGTTTAAAACCAAATTGGGTTGCTGAAATAAGATGAGAGGTGAATTCTTTAAGCGACCTGTGGATGACTTTTTCGAGGATTTTACCTGTATTTGATAACAGAGATAAAAGTCTGAGCTTTGAAATCTCGCCCGTAGCGCCTCTCTTGGGGATAGAGATTAAGCAGGCTGACTTCATGCCAAAAATTTGCTTATACAGCAGTTTTTAACTATGCTCAGTGATTTACTTAGTGTACTACTGCATTTGCGTAGTAAGAAATTGGGTATGCCATCTGGGCAGAATGATTTTTTCCTGTTCAGTTAGCAGAGTAACTATTCAATTTCTTCTGTGGGGGTGAAAAAATGTTGATGATGCTGAGGATTTGGATTGACTGCTTGGTTGTTTCTATCGAAAATATTTAGGAAAGACCCCTCACAGCCATTTCGAAACTGTTGAGTTATTTTGGTTACCTTTGTATTAGTCGATGCTTCTTCAGAAGATTTAGGGTTATATAGTTCGCTAAAGAATTTTGCACCAGCTGACAGCTTTTCTTTATCGGTGTATAAAGCTTGGTCTTAATTTCGTAATGGGTCTGTATTTAGCTTGTAGTCAGTTTTCTGTCGTCCAGTTATTTTATTTATTTTCTTAAAAACTGAGGCATAGGGCTTCATTGCTACTAAACGTTTCTTGAAGTTTCTATTCAGTTCAAGGCGCAACTTTTTGCAAATAAAGGTGTCTACGCAGTTTTTTTGTGTCCTGAAAGAAATATACTCCAGCATGATTCGGTAAAGCTTTCCATGGAAGATTCTTTTGAGTTTTTGCAACCGTCGAGACTTGGTGCCGATTGGCACGTTTATTTCGTTAGAAATGTCCCCATATGCAGTTTGATCATGCAGAATTGTCATTCTACGAATTTCTCCTTCGATTTCTACGTTTGAGAGAATGTGGTCAACTGGTGTTATTTCCAGGTTTGATTGCAATGTGTCGTTAAATAAATCCTAATATATCTTTGAATAAGATCGGAATATTTTTCGTTTTGGCATTAAGTCTGTTCTGACTGACGGCTGGTGAAGACTCAAGTTTATTAATATAAGATTTAAGATTTATCCAAGATTGTTTTCCTCCATTATTTTTATAATGCTATCGTAAGTGATTATGTTGTCCACAGTTATTTTATGGTGCGCCTTTGTGAACGATTTTACTCGATACCTAGCTTCAGGAATTTTTTTCATTAGTAAAGCAATAGAGGAAGCGGTTAGCTTTTGGATGTTAATCGGATGGAGCCATTGGTTTTTAATATTGTTTGGGCGGTTTGGTGTTTAAGGTGCTGTATTTTGATTTATATTTATAGCATTCAGTATTTTAAATTTATTGTTACTTGTATTTAAATTTAAATTCATTTCGTCTACTTGTTCATGCTTGTTTTTAGCAACTAGCTTACCGATAACGAACTAAAACCTATGTTGATTTCTTTGCATGGCCTCAACGAATTCTTCTATATCTGCTGGATTTGCCGTCTCCACATCAAATCTCCTGCCGTTGAATCTTTCTTGGCTTTTATGACCTGTGGCCTTCTGTTGCTTGTATTTTGGCTTGACTGCTGCTTTGAAATTGAATTGTGTTTGCAGTTGATTCCTGTTCCTTCGATTGGACGATTTACTCTTTCAGTCTTTTTGGTATTATTGCTTCCATTTGATAGCTATCTTAGCTTCGTTTTGGTGTTATTCGAGGTTTCCAGTATCTCAGTCTGAGAAGAGACTATTACAAATAGCTCCTTTTCGATGAAATCGCGTACCTCAGGTGACAGAAATACATTTTTAGGCGTTTTTCGAATAATTTGCGCGCTGGATGACGTCCTCGGCGGCGTACAACTTTGCAGCCCCTGGCGTTTGTTTTGGGTGGGAATTTTGCTAGTCCTTAGGTACTGTAATTCCACATTTGTTATTCAGCTGTTTGTCCATTAATCTTGCCAATAAATAAAAAAATTCTAATAACGCTTCACATTTTCCACGCGCATGAATGTTTTTAAGTAAAATATTGGCTCTTTTTTAAGTCCTGAGCTGACAAACCACGTTCTTAGCGGAAAAACGATTGAAATAACAAATGCACATGGATTTGCAGTTATCCTTGTCTATATTCGCACTTTGCACTCCGAATATAATTTTCATTTTCAATCCCCGCCATTTCTTTTATAGAAAAATGATTTGGTAACTCGGTAGATTATTAGCTAACGATTTACCAGACACGTTCGACACTGCGAACAACTCGAACCGATCTGCTCCGGTATTCATTACATAAGGTTTCAGAATGTTGGTTCTTATTAGTAGTTCCACTATGGTGGGTATGCTTTGCTGGTAAACGCTCATGGATATATAGTGCGCGCAAAAAAGATAGCACACCTAAAAAATTTCTTATTATTTCCTGAACTACGGGATGCAGGTCAATTAGATGTTCTACAAATTAGATGGGTAGACTGAAGTACACATTTTTACCTGAAAATAATGAAGGGTTTCTCAAAATTTGAGATTTAAGGGTGAATTTAATGATTTTTAGGTGCGTAAAAAAGATAGCACATAATGCTTGCCTCTTAAATTAGCTTGGTTTTCTCCATCTAGCCACTTTAGTTTCGGCTTTCAAATTGTCACCTTCACAATATAGACATTTAGGGCAGAGTGTATAACCACTTTTAAAACAAAAGGTTCAAACATTTAGGAAAATGGGACGAGGTAAAGTACTAAATCACTCGGAAATTGATACGATTTTGGAATTACGGCGACAGAAGAAAAGTGTTGCGGAAATCGCACGAAGTATTGGCAGGAGTCGAAAAGCTGTAACAAACTTAATTGTGGATCCGGAGAAATATGGGAAAAAAAGTCACCAGGTCGACCGCGAGCGATATCACAACGCGAGAAGCGTCGAATTTTGAAGGAGGCTTCGAATTCTTCTCTCACCGCAAGGGAAATCGGCAGACGAGCTGGCGTTGAAACGAAGGTACTTAGCATACAGAACGTCATTCAAAAGTCGTCACTCATTCAACGCCGGAAGCTAAAGCTGAAACCACCATTAACCTTTCTTCACAAGAAGCACCGTTTGGCGTTTTGCACGCGCCGTATTCAGTGGAAAAAAAAGTGGAGGCGTGTGGTATTTTCCGACGAAAAAAATTAATTTAGATGGCAATTTAATTTAGATGGTCCAAATGGCTGGGGATATTATTTCCACGACATTCGGAAGGAGGAAATAATTTTAAGTAAGCGGCAGCATGGTGGAGGATCGGTGATGATATTGGGTGCTATCGGATTTAACGGTCGATCGGAATTAGTGTTCATCAGTGGCAAAATGAACGCTGATAAGTATGTTCAGCTGTTGGAACAGCAAATATCAAACGGTCTAATGATCATTGCAGATACTCCGCCGATTTTTCTACAGGACAATGCGTCTGTGCACACCGCCAGGAAAGTGAAATCTTTCTTCGAAGAGAAAAAAATCGAACTTCTCGATTGGCCAGCACGATTACCTGAACTCAACATAATCGAAAATTGTTGGGGACAGCTAGCTCGGCTTTTTTACGCCGAAGGAAAACAATACGCAACTGTAGATGAGCTGAAAACTGCAATAATTAGATATTGGGGTGAAATTTCCCGAAAATACATAAAAAAATTGTATAAAAGCCTTCCAAAAAGAATGTTTGAAGGAATTAAAAATAGTGAAGGTTCAACTAAGTATTAGTGTTTAAATAAAGATAGCATTACCTAATCTTCGGTTATTTTATTATTTCCTCCAGGTGTGCTATCTTTTTTACGCACCTAAAAGTCATTAAATTCACCATAAAATCTCCAATTTTGAGAAACGCTTCATTATTTTCAGGTAAAAATGTGTATTTCAGTCTACCCGTCTAATTTGTAGAACATCTAATTGACCTGCATCCCGTAGTTCAGGAAATAATAAGAAATTTTTTAGGTGTGCTATCTTTTTTGCGCGCACTGTATCAATACCATGTGATCACTCTGTTTCAAACATATGTGATGGAAACCTATGTTTCATATTTCTGTCTTTTCTTCGGAATCTTCTGGTGTGCGTATGCAGTCCAGCCGTTGTGCATGATTGTATGATTCTTATATTGACGTCAACGTCAGTGTTCTAGGCTGGAGTACATAGATTCAGAACTTTTCAACGAAAATATTCACCAGTTTCTCTAATACGACCAAGATTCTCTTTGGGACAACATTGAGGATGACAGCACTTTCGGTTTGACAGCTTCAATTTTTTAGTTTTTTTCGACTACAAAATCGCGCATAAGTTATTTACCTTCGATATGAATATTCCACCGGAAAATATTTGTTGATAAAAAACTATTTTCAAAAATGTTTACACCCACATTAAATTTTCTTATAACTATATAGCTTAAATTAATTCGTATATAAAGAAAAAATAATTTAAATGATTAAATTTAAATGATAGAGATAAAAGTTAAAGCAGAATCCGGTATGAAGATTTGAAAAATATTGTATGTGCGCCTAATTAAAAGTCAAATATGCAGACTTGCAATTACTTGGGTATTTTTTAGTAACCTTCGATAAGTAGTGAAAAGTAATAAAAAGTAAAAACTAGTAAAAAGATGTCTGAAAAAATTTAATCGTTTAGATTTGGTCACTAGAACAGGAAGTACCGAATTCATCGATAGACCTTAATTTTGACGAAGTTATGTACAAACCCTCAAAACATTGCCGATCTTAAATAGATGGAATTGCAATCTTGTTTGCGATGCTAAAGATTAGGAGTCGAATTCAAAAACGTATTGCGAATCAATATTTATGATGAGCAAGAACACAATTAAAAATGGGGCGATGAAGAAGACTTTCAGAAGAAGGAAAAATAAAAACGATACAGACACGGTTCAACAGAGAGCTGCAGAGGCCATTCAAGGTTTAAGCGATCTAAAGTGAACCAAGCAGAGGTGCAAGCGGTTCAGCGCCTGGAGCCTGAAAGCCTTTCAAAGCGCAAGAAACCTCTTCTTTGTAAGAAGAACATTCGGCCCCGAATTCGACTTGAAAATCATGGTCAAATCAGAATTTCAATTTGTCAGAGAGAATTTTTTCCCTATTTTTGTGTATTTTTCGAAAGGAAGTGATTACGATGCAAGATGACACAAAGGTGTATATTTTTTCACAACTCGAACTCCTTCAAGGCACGCATGCCGGCTTACAATCAAAATGAGTTTATCTTCATGGTTTAACAAATTTTTGAAAATGTTTGACCCAGTTTAAATATATATCGGTTATCAGCCACCCTGATTGAATTATTGAGAAAATAATTGTCACTGAAGAGAAAGCAACTTACTTCCGAAACATACATCTTACAAAATTAAAAATATAGCATTTCGGAATGAAATAACAATAAATAAAATCTAATTTAGAAGTGTTAACACGAGAAAATACACATAGTAACATTCGATTTGAATATCCTAAATTTACAAAACCATAAATATTTTCAATTTAATAAAACTTCGGCAAAAAATATCATCATTTTTTATTTATTCTGGTCACATTCGCTTCCTTCTTCTTCATAAATATGGAAAAAATGTGGTACACATATTAACCGACATCTGGCATTAATGTTGTTTAAGTCTTTTTAGGCAATGGATGCATGTTGGCGATAACTAGATCTGATGTTACTGATGGAAGATAAGGTAATTGAGTGTACATTGCATGAGATTGTTGATATTTTTCTGGAATGCTCTGTACTGAATTGATTCATGTTCTTGTTTATCGCTACTTACATACGTTCCGAAAGCTCAGCTATCGGAAGTATCGAGTTTCCAATAATCTTCGATTCATGCACAAGTATTTTATGCACACTGTTATATCAAGGTTACTTACATACAAATAATCTCGCTGTTTTACATGTGAATGACGTTAATGTCATATCCAATAGAAAGTATGAAGAATTATTGTGTTCTAAAACGGAGAGCCCGTCAGGTACTGCTCAAGACACACGATTTTCCTTGTAAACACCGCACGTGGGTTGGTGTACACGCCACTGTGGTCGTGAACAGTCAGATGTATAAGATACAATTAAAAATTATTATTATTCTCTTGCATGAGATGACTAATGACTAAATTTGGTGTTTGAAGTACTTCCTGTATTAATAACTGTTACAAATCATTCAGTCTGAAAATATTATCTTTCCGGACTACTATCATTATTCAAAAGTTTGAGAGTGTTATTGATATTTGTAATTAGTGTTTATTGTTGAAAGAAAAAGTAACTGAAACTCAACCTGTTCACAAAATTATTTCTTTTGCTGGAACCAACCGCTTAGTTTCCAACATTTCATTGGCCCATTTCATTTCCGAGGCCTAGCCGGAAGTAATGTGTCAAATAGTTCCAGGCTAGGATCTCTTGACGTGGGGGTGTTTAGTGCGTAGTCTGGAAGCATGCGTTACTAGGAGTCTCATACTCTGGGCATAAATTGCCTTCATCCCCCAACACAAAAAGAAATATTTCATTAGCTCTGCAAAATCGATCTCGAACTCCTCAAAGTCGCCACCGATCAAACCTTGTTTTATAATTTCTCAATTGATTCCTGTTTTCTCATCAAGTGTTGAGTAACTCCAAGAACCTGCTTGCGGTGTTGCCATCATTCGTAGACCCGCTTGTACATTTCTTTGCAATATCAACCAAAAATCCAATTTCCGTTCCAAATTCTTCTTGATAAAGCTGCTTCCTTGTTTTGACAATTAATTTATTTGTTTGCCCTTTCTTGCTTGCCATTTGTTAAGCACCAGGCGGCAAAAAACATTCAAAAAAGCAATGCCCATGCATGCAACGTCAAAAGCCGAAACGAAAGTAGTATTGCCCACTGTCTTTTCCTTTACTTTTTCTCCTTTGAAGTTGCTTGACAGATATGACAGACTGCATAGTTTATTAGATTTGAACGGATGGACTTGGCGAATTTATTTGTTTCCTGACGAAATTTACTTCTTCTTTAGCCAAGTTATCAGTTTCGCTTTAGAACAATTGTTTTATGAATATCAATACCACATTTGCTTTTGTCAGCTTCTTTCTCGATCGCACCAAATCTTGGCATTTGATAGTGATGCTAACTTAATTTTGTCTGAACGAAAAATGAAAATGTCTGTTCTGAAGAATACGCGGTAGGTAAGTTTTTGTTGGCAGACTTTTTCCATGGCTCAATACTTTCCTAGCTCATTTGGCAGTAATTTCCGTTGCTTCTATCACTGACTTAGCAGTAGGTTTCTTTCTACTACATAGATTTAACCTTCATACTAGCTGCATACGTAAACTCAGTGGATGACTTTGGAGCTCGAAGATATTCAGCTTTTCTCTGTTTACTTCTGTCAGAGCTAGTTTTATCGATTGATCCTTGAAGACGTTCGCCATGCAATTGCGATGCGTCACGAACCGAAAGAATTGCCTGTTGTAACTCCAACTGCTTATCTTACCACAAAAAATTCCACCAACAAAGCGGTAGATCAAAATGTCCAATACCTTTGATAACATTGTCGTCGTCAATAATGAGCACATACAAGACATGAGTCTGTAAATGAGAACATTGTGTTCTTTGATCTCCATCCACCGATTTTAAAACATGATAAAGTATCTCTTTGTAAGCTCCGACATGAAAAAGTTAAAACCACTATCCAGGTTAATATTAGAACCTAGACTTTCATTTTACTGATTACTGATCCTGGTATACGAAAAATTCACGGTCAAAAAAATGAATCTAAAAAATTGTAAAAGAATAAGAAGCAGTTATGAGCTGCTGAATTTTTAAGATGTCAATAAAGAGCCCAATGGACAACTAAACTCAGTATGAAATAAAATCGGTCTTTTCAAGTCTGTCTTGAAACTCAAATTGAATACAAAGAAAACAATACTTCTAAGAAAATCGGTGGCATCATTTGATTAAGCCGCGAAAATAAATATAAATTCAACACTATCACAACACGATAGATACTAACACATTTTTAAAATCATTAATTTCACCCTACTCTTTTCCTACCAGCAGAAAAAATGCTTTTTTGGCTTTGCTCTGGAGTAAACTGAAGTCATAAGAATATGTCATTTCATGATATTTTTTCTTTCCATAAACGGCATAAATTTATCGTTAGTTGCGAAGCATAAAGTAAGTTTTAATTATCGTATTTGTTAAGACAATTCACGCAAAAAATGCCAAATGAAGTAAAAAAAATAAATTACAAGTCCTAAAAATCTTCATCTCTCCACTTACCTCTGGTTTTTAAATTTTAAGCTCTTTATCTTGAAAAGCTCTCTTCCTTTTTTATATGGGGTATTGCTCACTCCCCCTTCCCGATTACTGGCTACAAGTATGTGGTTATCAGTGTCATCTTGTAAACCTTAAGCTGCGGTAGCCGCAAAAGGACTCGGATTCCTGGGCTTGGCAAATAAATGATTTTTTTAACTTAAACCTATACAGTAAAAGCTCTTTATTCGCGGGGTATATGTTCCATAAATATGCCGCGAATACAGAAACCGCGAATACGGAATGGTAATTTATATGAGATTATAGGGGATACGTTCCTAGGTAACAAAATAAAAATAAAATATATATAAAAAATGAATTTAATAAAAGTTTTTGAACATTTTAATTAATTATCTTAAGGCTTAGGCAATGGTTTGAAGAATTTTGTAATTTTTTCTTGCTTGGCTGTTTTCAAAAGCTCCTTCAATTCAGACTGATACACAGCAGTCGCATTAGCAATTTGCCGCTTAAAAATAAGATTTCGTTCCATAGACGGATCAATGTCCATAAAGAAATCGCAAAGCTCATTTGCCATTCTTAAACCTGCACTAAGATTTTTCAAATTAAATGTTACTTTTCCAGTGCTTGTTGAAGCCTCTTCTTCAATGGGCTGTGAATTTAACATTTCCTCCAAGTCGGTTTCAGTCAAATCTTCATCTTGCGATTCAAGCAATTCCTGAATGTCACTTGATTCTATCTGTTCGAACCCATCTCGTCCTATTCCATTCGCGATTTCGGCTATGTTTGCTGTCAAAATTTGAGCTTGCATAGATTTTTCGACATTTTCCGCAGTCAGAGCAGGCCACAGTTTTTTCCAGCATGACTTCAATGTGTGTGGCTTCAGTTCTTCCAACGATTCTTTTATGTTTGCGATGCATTTTGCTATGTCAAATTTCTTCCAGCATTCCATAACATTCGTATCAGGATTACATTCCATATTATCCAATATTATTCTGAAGGTTCGTCTAATGTAATAGAGCTTAAAGGCCTGGATTATTCCTTGGTCCATAGGTTGAAGCAAAGCCGTCGTGTTCGGAGGTAAAAATGTCACTTTTATATTTGGATGCATAGTTTCAAGTTCGCGAGGATGACCTGGTGCATTGTCCAAAACTAGGAGCGCTTTAAAGTCTAAATTCTGTTTTTTTAAATAAGTTTCGACTTATGACTTCAGAAACAAAACAATTTCGGAACCAGTCACAAAAAATTGCGCTTGTAACCCACGCTTTCTTATTAGCACGCCAAAACACTGGCAGGTTGTCCTTGTTTTGATTTTTTAAAGCCCGAGGATTAAGCGATCTGTAAAGCATCAGTGGCTTAATGACACAATCTCCAGATGCATTAGAACATAGCAGCAGTGTAATTCTATCCTTTGCTGCCTTAAATCCAGGAGCAGACTTTTCGCTTTTAGAAATGAATGTTTTGTTTGGCATTCTCTTCCAAAACAGTGCAGTTTCGTCTGCATTAAATACTTGCTCAGGTTTGTATCCTCCATCAGCTACTAGGTTTGCAAATTCTTCTGGATATCGTCCGGCTGCAGCAGTGTCTGCAGATGCTGCTTCTCCAATGATTTTGATGTTATGCAATGATTGTCTCACCTTAAATTTATTGAACCAACCTTCCGATGCTTGAAATCCTCCATCTGTACATTCACCACTAAAACTACCATCAGGTTCTTTAAAATGAACGTAGAGACGCTTTGCCTTCTCCCGGATCATTGGGCCACTTAGGGGCACCCTTTTTTGGTTGCGGTCTTCGATCCATAATGACAACGCCACTTCCATTTTTTCTATTGCTGGATCACGAACAATTTTCGCTGACAGTGAAGTTGAAGCTACAGACGACCTTATTTTATCTTCGGTTTTTTTTATCGATCGTACAGTTGATTCGTTGACATTGAATGAGCGTGATATGGATGCAAATGACTCTCCAAGGCGTAAACGATCAAGCATTTCTATTTTCACTTTAAGCGGTAACACGGATTTTTTTCGTGTCGAAACTCGTTTCTCATTTTTTCTAGTCGACATTATAAACTAGGAAGATTGCAGTAGAGACGTGTTACTCGATCACAATTTTTGTAACGAATGCGAAAAACGAAACAATAAAACACGCAAAGCGGCATTTACTATAAACGGAACAACAACATTTGAAAATATACTTTATTCATTGAGTTATAAGGTTGTTTTCAGTCTGTTTGTTTACAATCTCACACCGATCGCGGCGAAGGCGGCTTGTGTCAAAGTCCTCGGCGGTATCATGTACTTTAGGCAAACTTGTGTTACATGAGCAAAAGCCTGGCTCTGAATGTAATGATAATGTTATAAACAATATAAAACAAGACATGTGTCTTCTTGCTGGCGCGGTTCGGCATGCCTAGGTAGCATTGAATGTTTATGCAGATGGTCGGCAAATGGATCAATCACAGTGGTATGCAAATGGTGTGAATGCGTTCTAATTGCATGGTTGTTGTAAAAGATTAGATGACTGTCAAATATGCTCGCTTATGGGATAAGTAGAAATGTATATTGTTTACCTTTTCCAGTAATGTTGCTTTTATATCCTGAACTAATAAACCATCGCATGAAATAGTGCATCTGTGTAAATAAAAGTAGAATGCTTAGGCATGCAAGGATATATGAAAATGTAAGATTGATGGCAGGCTAGTCTTGACCGAACTGCAGGCGCGTCAGCAAGTTGGCTGGATCGTGTCGTGTCTATAAAACAAAATCTTTTGTACTATAACACTTGTAATAAGATCTATTTTACTTTTTTATTAGTCCATTTGACAAGGATATTGGATTGGATACCTATTGGAATAATTTTATTATTATGTATGTACTTATTAGATCCGCGAATAAAAAATTTTTTAGTCGCGAATATAGACATTGGGTCGCATTTTTTTAATCCGCGAATAGTGAAAACGCGAATAAAGGAAGCGCGAATAAGGAGCTTTTACTGTATTAAATACGAAATGAGGCAATGAATATAAAAGTATTTCGAAATGGAATTGCAAGCCTTGATAATGAAAATAAAGAATTATCAACGAATTTACTTTTGAGCTGACAAATTTCAAAAATAGAACATTGTCAACTGTAGACATCCTTGCAAGTGATGTACATAATAAAATCTGTTCTTTATGGCTTTGCTAAATGCCCAAATATCTTAATAGCTAGACAAAAGTGAAAAGGGAATCAGAATGGTTAAATTAACTCGTTACGCATGTGTAATTAAAAAGTGTTCGTTGCCTTAATGAGTCTATAATAATTATATTTCATTTTGAAAATATGCAACGACTATTATGAGGAAAATAATTTAACTTCAAAATGAACTTTTATGACTTACCTTAATTTTCTTGAGAATGTTGGTTCGACCTTCAGCTTCACTTTAACTTCCAAGTCAATTGCTTTATTAGAAATATAGAAGGAAAGATCTTCCTAGTGTTGTAGCCTTGCTAATGTGGTGACTCTTTCGGCATTTAACAATATTCTGTAACATTTCCATATAAGGTTATGGGACACTTTGTCACACATCAAAAATAAACTTTATGTTTCTGACTTCTTGTACAATTCCCTTTTTGTTATTATTTAAGTTTGCTGGTCGTGAGATCCAGTCCCTTAAACAGAGAAGAAACTCCAACCCTCAAAACTTCAATCATTCTCTCCTTGAAATGCATGTGCTCGTTTCATTTCATGTAAACAGTGAAAATATTGATTTTCAAATACGGTAAACTTCTGAAATCTCAATATACAAAACTTTTCTCATCGCTCCCCTGCTGAGATGTTTAACCATTCGAACAGCACGACCATGAGCTATACGAAATGTTATTGACCGTAGTATGAAAGAATTGTAGAGAAAGTTTTTATTAAGGCATACGATGAATTTAAAAAAAACAGTGCAGTCAATATTCAATATAGTTTAACGAACAAAAGTTCAAAAGTACTTAGAGGTCAAAATGTCGTAAGTCTTCAAACACATTTCATAAAGTTCTACAAAATATGCTTTCAAGTACTGAAAATTTTACAAGGAGAAAATTGAAGATTGAAATAAAATTATGATTTCTCAAAATTGAAATTTCCTTATGAAGAATGTTTTCTAATATATTTGCTCTGCCCAAAAAACATTCAAAAACTATTAGTGGAGCGAACTTTTTCCTAAGAAAGTCGATTTTTCGAGTCCTGCTTTAGTTCCAAAACGCAATATTAAAAGATCATAGTTTATGATAACTTGAAAACATGTATTTTTACCAATCAAGTGAAGCAAGTATCTGAGGTAAGAAATGTAACGAAACATGCTGCAGCACCTTTATCCAGAAGAAAATTTAAATGCTAGTTTTTAAATGATGTTTACCAGGCACGGTATGATAAACAGGGTATGATTCCTTATGATCAAACAATATCTTGCTAATGACATTCATTTATCAAAATGATTTTTAACAGTATAGAAATATGCGGTCTAATTATCAATAATAGAGACGCGGATCATGTGATCACGGAAATATCATGTGATATTTGTTTGATTTTCTTATTATAAACTTTTGATGACATTAAGGCCTAAAAAGATACCGTTGAAGTATCTTCCTGAGCAGTTGGTCATTGGTTGTGGTATTTCCTGAAATAAGGCTTCCTAGAAAATGTTCTACGTCTTCCAAAAACATGTTTACGCATTGTTGCCAACAGTACTGAGCGAACCTTTACAGAAGTAAAGGTTCGGGTGTGTTATTTTTGTGCCACCTGAAGTTTTAAAGTTCTGTATGGTAACTAAAAACTTGATTAGAATATTTTGAAGGCTATTGACAGAAAGCAAGGCTTCTACAAAATTTTATTAAAGCTTAAAAACCAGAAACGATAATCATATTCTTCACATTATCTACAAATAGTTTCAAAAATTTAAAACAAACAGTTTTATGGTTAATATAAAAAAAATTTTTAAATCATATATAGTATATATATAGATATATATATGTATGTATATATATATATATATATATATATATATATATATATATATATATATATATATATATATATATATATATATATAATATAATATAATATAATAAAAATATAGATATAAAATATAAAAGACATAGGACACATACCCATTAAAACTTGAAACGGAACTAAACTATGTATGAGTAGTTTAGAAAAAAAACAAAAATTACTTTTTCAACTCTATATTGTTAACATACGAAAAATCGGAACATTGGAAGCATAGCTCAATTTGGTGGTGATTAAAAAAATCGCTATGCACCTAAAATTCACGTCAAAGAGGAATTCAAACAGGTGGCAATACTCTCTTCTTTCGTTTAAAGATGGTTTGGGATCTTCTGTAGTAGACAGTTATAAGCATCTAAATTGAATTGAGCATTTAATACGTGGGTGAAACTAGGTAAAATAGGAAGACAGCGTCACCAAACTTACTTAGAAGTGAGAAAACTCATTTCAAGCAGTATGAAGAATGTCTCTAATCCTTCCTGTAGGAAAAATCGTAAATAAACCAGACTTCTATTGTTTCTATATTATTTTCTATTTTATTTTATCATGATAAAACTAAACAAATTAATTAAATCGCCCAGATAAGTGAGAAGGAAAAACAATAAAAAGGAATAGACCTATGGTGTTTTCGACGACAAGTGAGCGTTCAAAGAAGTTCGGAATAAAATGCATATCCTGATAAGCTTTTGAGACGAAAAAAAATCTATATGGAATAAAAGTCTATATGGAAGAGAAAAAAGGGACTCGAGTGTGCTTGAAAAATATGAAAATAACGAAAGAATAATGGACCTACCAATTTTGAAAATTGTGATACTCGCAAACGAAATAAATTTTCGCAAATGTTTCGTTTAAATGGTCAATGGTATGTTTGGTGAAAAGCTAATCAAGAGCTCAAAGAATGGTATGTACGATATGCATGAGACTGCATGTCTGCCATCTGTCCAGACAAGCTATCAGCAATCGATGGAATCATGGACCAAACAAAGTATTTCACCATTCTGAAAGAAAATGTAGTGAAAAGTTCTGAAAAATTTGGAATAAATGATAACTTCCAATGTAACAAGCATAATGATTCAAAGCACATAGCAGACAATGGGCGTTTTTGGCTATTGTACAATTGTCTAAATAAACTGAAAACACCTCCACAATCTCGTAACGTAAATACTTTTGAGTATTAATGGCTTATTTAGAATACAAATACGCAATTTAATATAAAAAAGAATTGAAAGTTGGTCTTCACACAAGCACAAGTCACCACACTAAAACGCAAATGAATCAGTGTGATCAAATTTTTATTCTCACTTGGAATGCCAATTCCCTGCTTCAACGAACCGAAAAATTTAAAAAATGTATTGATATATAATTTATAATTTACTTACATATTTATTTATAATTTATTTGTAATTCATCTCCTCCATCTTTCTTGAAGCCCGGAACGCGTCTCCAATTCCTCAACTATAATCTATACAGAAATGATAGATTAAAAGGTAAGGGAGGCGGAACAGCCAGTCTCCTGAGAAGAAATGTCAATCATCAAATGATTCGCACACCACACTTTGCAAAAACAGAAGCGACAGCCATCAAAGTGCGAAGGGACACCTTTGTGTTTGTGGTTATTTCGTTTTACAACCCACCAACATGCTAATATAAAAATAAATTATGCTAATAGAACATGACCTACCCAGCCTATTTCAGGTAGAAGGACCGCTTCTAATCATTAGAGACTTCAATGCCTTCAATTCGCAGTGAGAAGTAATCAAGATGGGATTGAGCCAAACAGATTCATCATAAGCACGAACGCAAGCCTACCCAATGAGCCAACACATTTCGGTTCAACATGAAGAAATATTCTCGACTTTGGAGTCTCCCACAAATTCAATGCCAGCATGAAAATAAATATCTTCAATGAGCATTATCAACTGGTCCACTTCCTAATTGAGAACGTTTTCATAGACGACCTTCCAAAAGTTACGAAGAAAATTAGCTGGCAAGCATTCCATGAGCATCTAGCTGACGAAAGTTACACCCAAAAATTAAACACAGCCGATGATGTCAAAAAATTATAGTAAAACAACCATTCATATCAAGCAGGCAACAGGAGAGAACAGAGTCATAACTCCGGCAAGTGAATAAGCCTCTATGAACTCTCTCACGGAAATAAGACCATGATAACGAGACAGAATAAATATCAGAGAAGAGTTACTAGCACGGGTGATCCTAGACTACAAACGAAGACAAACCGGTTGACAAACAAAATTCGGAACCAAATATTCCTGTTCCCAAACGGGCAATAAGAGAGTATCCTGCACAACTTGAGCCTGGCGAGAATGCCTTCTGGAGGATGTCAAAATACTTCCGCAAACAAAACAAAGGAGTTGTGCCCATACACGGCCCAAACGGCATCAAGCATGACAAAGCTGGAAAAGCGGAAGTCTTCGCAGACACGTTGGAGCTGCAGCAACACCTTCTGTGAACAGGACCTTGACGAGGAGGACAATATCATGAGAAAAGTTAGCCAGCTCATGAAAACCGCAACAGAGGCGGAGGACGTGATACGGTCACTAGACACACAGGAAACTAAGTACCTAATACTGAGAGTCAACAAACGCAAAGCACCCGGACCAGACACATTGACAAACACAATGATGCAATGGCTTCCAAACAATCTACTAAGAAGCACATTGACGGACACAATTAACGTGATTTTTCGTTTACGAATATACCCCAAAACTTGGGACGGCTATCATAACGATGATTCCAAAACCCTATCAAAACCATGCACACCACAAAACTGACGATCAATAAGTCTTCTCTCTAAAGAGTCACTCTGAGGGTGTCTAGCACAAGTGCAAAGGCAACGAGTGCAAAGGCAAAGGTTATCTCGAGAGTGGTCCCTATTATGCTTCTCATAGAAGAACGGAAACGCATGTACTTATTTAGATTGGAGTCGGCGAGAGATTTTGTCACCCGAGAGGAAAGTGGGAGAACCTTGACTTAGTGGTAACAATCATGGGTAAAACAAACGCAAGGCAGGTGGATCGCATGGCTCATCAGTGACTTGGGGCCGTGGTTCTACGGAACGCATGGTGAGACTGACTAGTGCCTGGCGCAACTTCTTAGTTATCACGGGTATTTTCAGTCTTACCTGTATAAGATGGGAAAATCACCGTCCCCAGCTCACTTGTTCTGCCTGGAGAAGGTTGACAAAACTCCGTTTGCATCTCACGGAGAACGTAGGCATGCATACTCTCACCAGAAAACGTAACTGGGAAACTGATGGAATCAAAAGAGATTTGGAACCGCGTGTCGCATTACGTACGAACAGTTCTTCTTATAAACAAGGGAATCATGGATCACTTGGTCTCGCAGAGAGATTCTCTCTGACAGTAATCCTCTTTCTTCCCATCCAACCGTGCTGAGAAAGGGTTTTCCCTTAATCTGAACTACGCGATGATTAATGAGGACTACTCCGAAGTAATGTGACAAACAGGTTCAGGCTAAGTTCTTGGATCGACACGGGAGGTGTTTAGTCGGTGGTCCGATTGCCGCTGGAAATTTTACACTAGGGGCGTAAATAGCCTTCACCTAGCAAATAATAATATTATTATTAAGATATTAATATTTTTGAAAAGATCAAATTTTTAATGTTAAACAAACGCCGTAATTTACTCTCTTTTCTGGTAAGGTGAAAGATACATTACCTCACAAACACAGGAATCAGGTATGTACATAATGTATATACACATATATATATGTTCAATATATGTATGTTGAATCTCTCATAAGAAAGTTTACATTCGAAGGAAGTTAGCTTTAAGAGCAAGACGCAACCTTGGGTTCTTTGGCTTCTTGCTCTTGATAAAGTGCGTTGTACTTTTTAATCCCGGATTGTTCTTTCCCAGTTTTAATTAAAAATGTTCTAATATTACTCGCAGCAAATAAATAGGAAATAAAAAATTCTTCAACTCCGTTTCAAGGATAATCAATCCGTATCATTCGAAACTGGATTTTCAATTCGCAATCAACATTACCAAAGAGAATTCTTTCGCAAAATTAATTAAGGTGCAGCTTTAATAGTTCTAGTGAAAGGGGAAGGCTATACGATATTATTCCAATTACCATGCAATAACTTTTGACTTTTTGCTTCAGGTTAATTTTCCAAAAAGGTGCACGTCAACATTTGTTGGTGATATTTGAAGTTATTTTAAACGAATTTAGCTTTTTTATGGATTGCTTTGGTGCAAAGCATTAATAACGATTGCCATAATAGCACCGATAATCATCATCATTTTATATTTTCAGTAGATTTTTCCGATGGTTTATCAAACTATAAAAACGCATGTCTACTGGTAAACTGAAATTATATTTTTATAATTATATTGTTTCTAAAACTTTGCAAACACTATTTTAATGTTTCAATGCCTTTAATATGAGTAAGGTAATAATCAAATTTTCATTTGATATGTAAATGAAATTTCTTGAGTTTATTTATGGGAAAGGGTTCTACAGGTTACTCATAATTTTTGGTGGTGGAAGTGGAAAACATCTTACACTTTCGCTAATAATTTTTCTAACCACTGCACCTAATTATTTCGTTTGTTAACTTTCATAGACTCCAGGGATGTAGTGTGATCCCTTGTCACAGTATCTCGGTACTCACCACATAGAAAAAGAAACGAATAACTCATTTAGCAAAAATTATGGCAAGTAATGTAGACAATCCTTAATAATGAACCTTGCTGTCCCTGACTTTAACGAAGGGTGACCTACTTACTGAGTATGTACGACTAATATGGCGGTATTTACATCATCCTGTAAATATCTCAAATGACATTACCAAAAAATTATATTTTCTACATTTCTTAGTACTTTCAAAAACAAAACAACTAGTTCGATAGCCTCTTTCATTCTTCTGAGCCAAGGCTTCGATGGCGATGCGGCTCGAAACTACTCATTTATGGGCCATTTCATTGTAAATAGCCCCACAAACTCACAGAATGTAGAAACCGTGGAATTTAAATGGCGTAGATTAGTGAAAGGATCGTCATTTATGGCAATCTGTTCTTAACACATTACATGCGGGAAGGGTATTAATACCTTTTACGGCGACTGATCTTTATCTGCGGGAGAGGTATTTTTACCGTTTACATAGTATGATAGTTACCGTCTGGTAAAGTATTAACCATATGCGCTCGAGGCTGTTTTGGTATGGGGAAACCTACAACTGATAAGGATTACATTCACATTTTCTTTCTCTATTTAGGTTTTCCCTAATTATAAGTGCTTACACAGGCGACAGCTAAAAAATAACCCAAATAAAACCTTATGGCGACTCTCAGTCGCTACTCGAGCTGCATCAGTACTTTGAGTGGCGACTGAGAGTCGCCCCTCGAGTACAAAGGGTTAATACCTGCTTTTATCTCATTAGTAACTTGCTCTTGAAGTTTAAATTTTACATTTTATTACCTTTTTCCATATTTTTTTTTTACCTTCACTGAACACTTTAAAGCACATTGTGTCATCAAGGGTTTTTCCATTTCACTTTCCAGAAGTATTCAAATGTTATCTTTCAGAATTGGGTAAGAAATTTCCGATTTTCTGCACAAATAGCATTTCAGTAGTCTTGATAACACTTCAGTAGATTTTCTACATTAAATTGTTCGGTCTCAAATATCCCCTAGTAATAAATTATACTTTTTCTTTAAATCCAATATGAGCTCGCGCGAAATTAACGATGATGTATTTGCTGATAATTTATCGGAGTGCTCTTGTGATAGTGATATGCAACACTTGTTAGATAACATAAGTGACGACAGTGATAGTGATAGTTCTGTTGGCCGAACCAGACGGAGAACCAGGATTTTTCCACTGCAGTTCAGTGACGATGAAGATGATGATATTATTGAACAATGGACTGAAATAGACAATCCGCCTGTAATTGAATCGTGTTTGGGTCAATCGGGTTTAAGTGTTTTCCCAAACAAAAACAATAGTGTCAGTGAGTCCTTGAATTTGTTTATTGACTACAATTTATATGAAATGATGGTAGAAGAAACTAATCGCTATCACAAACAGAATGAGGAAAAATTCAAAGACTACAAAAAATCCAAAAAATGGACAGACGTCACTACCACTGAATTCAAAAAATTTTTCGGCCTGTTGATTCTGATGGGTCAATCTCCTAAAAGTTCAATGGACGATTATTGGACAACAGACGAATTATTGCAAGCTCCGATATTTCCGAAAACAATGAGCCGCGGCAGATTTAGGCAAATATGGCAATCATGGCATTTTTCAAATAACGATATTACAGACTCTAGTGATCGTTTGTTCAAAATTAAACCAGTATTAGATAACTTATTGGAAAAATTTAATACTGTGTACACACCTCGAAGGGAAATTTCACTTGACGAAAGTATTATACCGTGGCGTGGAAGATTAGCGTTCAAAGTATACAACGCTTCAAAAATCATTAAGTACGGGATATTAGTGAGAATGGTGTGTGAGTCAAAGAGTGGTTATATTTGCAATTTAAAAATATACTGCGGACAAGGTAAAAAACTCTCGGAGACAATTCAAGATGTCCTCAGCCCTTATCTGGGAAAATGGTATCATGTGTTCATGGATAACTATTATAATAGTATGGAAATCAACCAGACACTTCTAAACATAAAAACGAGAAGTTGCGGGACAATTCGTGTAAATAGAGGATTACCTGATTCTCTAAAAAACCTAAAATTGAAGCGTGGTGAAACAATTTTTAGAAGAAAGCAAGATATATTGTTACAAATTTGGCAATCGAAGAGAGAAATAAGAATGATTTCCAGTATACACTCGGCTGAAATGTTAGAAAGTCACAATATAGACTGGCACACGAAAAGTAAAATAATTAAACCGACCTGTGTGATAGAATACAATAAATTTATGAAAGGAGTTGATAGGGCCGATCAGTATCTTTCGTATTATTCCTTTTTGCGAAAAACGAAAAAGTGGACTAAGCGTGCCGTTATGTACTTATTAAATTGTGCTCTTTTTAACGCATATCTAGTCCACAATATTTATAACAATACAAGAATGACATATAAAAAATTTTTATTAGAAGTAGTTCGCAGTTTGATAACAGACCAGTTGCCTGCGGAACTAATGGATACTGCAGAGCCGGGACCATCAACTTCAACGCAAAGGACTCGCACATCTAAATTTGATCCGCCCGGGCGTTTATCATTGGATATGAAAAAACATAAACCAGAAAAAATCGAAAGCAAAGGGAAAAAAGTGCATGCTCAACGGCAGTGTCGTGTTTGCGCTGCACATCAAAAGAAAAGTTTGACTTGTTATAAGTGCAGTTTTTGTAATATACCCCTTCACGTAGGTAATTGTTTTTATGAATATCATACTCTTAAAAAATACTAGTGTATTATTTATTTCAACAAATAAATCAATGAAATGTTCCTATGTCTTTTTTTGTAGTTTTAATTTGTTTGTTTTTTTTTCGAACATTACACGTGACTCAAAATGTTTATTTAAACTTCTTGATAGTTATGCTGCTGCTCCTTAGTGAGTTTAATAGTGTAAGAATTATTAAAATATCTTAAATATCTTGAAAATTGTGACATTTTATGCTGTCATTTTTTACGCGAATGCTCAAATTTTTGCCCGCGCTAAGTCATAAACAATAAGTCGCGGCGCCCCGCATGTAATGTGTTAAGTGTATTGCGTGCAAGACTGAGGAATGGATACAGATTTTACGAGAAAGTTAGGATACATCTCACCTACATTTTTATTTATGCTTTTTCTTAACCTTGTTGTCTTCAAAAAATGACAATAAAGCTAGTAATAAATGCATTGATTGAAGTTCTAGTGCTATTAAGTGCCAAAGTTACTGGCGTGCCAAATTAAATTGATTCCCTTTTCAAGCTCTAGGTGACAGTCACTAATCAATCACTTGAACGCTACTTGAACCTGGAACAAGCTTCGATCTGATAAAGTTTCAGTTGCAATCAGAAAATCTGAATAACGAATTGTGAGTCCTCTTCTTGATGTTTTTCAAGAATATACAACTTCAAAGTTTGCATGGAAAATTATCATTGCTTATTTGGAACCTTGTAACGCTCTCTATGCAGTCATTGAGTATTTGTCATTAAAGAGCTCAACTTTATCACCACCATTTCTCTTGATTTATAATATATATTATCATATTCTTTCTTATATTGAGTATTGAGTTATCAACAACACTTTTAACATCCACGATGACCTCACTTTGTAACATCATCAGGGTTTCTGCTTACCCAAGATATAAAAATAACATGAAATGTTTCCTAGTATAGCGTAAATATTAAAGATAGCTTATAATTTAGTCAAATTGCCTAACAGTTTCAGATGCTCTGTAAGCAAAAGATGAATTCGTAAGCAAAATATGTTGGAGATAATGGATAGAGATAAAGGCGCGGAGAGTGGATTTTGTCTTCTAACACAATCACACATATATACTCACACACATTCAGCCCAGAAAGCATAGTATCGTAGTCTCCCTTTGCACCTAAGTCGTGTATCTCCTAAGCTCTCTGTCTTGCAAAGCTCGTTTTACTTGTTGCAAGAGGTGTAAGCTTTAATGTAAGCTCCATGGATTTACCAGTTTCTAAAACATATGGTCTATTGGTACAGTCAACTGTATTGGTTAATCATTTATTTTTAACTCTGGGTTGGTATGGATCCAATTAACCTGAATGTTTGAAAGTTTTGAGATTTGTTACTATTCTCTTTCTCCAGACTTTCCTTCCCAAATATTTTTTATGCAACTAATTCTTTTTATCTGAAGCATCCTGGCATTCGTCACCGACCCAATCATTTTTTTCGCGCCGGGCATGATGTCCGATCACTCGTTCTGCCACGGTATTAATTGCCACCTTCACTTCACCCGATAGCTAGTAGCTAGTTATCACTGAGGTATCTGATAGGGGTACTGAGGTTTTGTTTTTTTTCGGGTAGGAGGGGTAAAGGCTATTTACGCCCTGAGTGTCGGACTCCCAGAGTCACAACGGGCCTACTGACTTGACACCCCCCGTGTCAACCGAAGCGCCTAGCCTAGAACCGTTTGACACATTACTCCGGGCTTAGCCTTCCAACTGTACGTCTTTTGGTGCCTTCGGGTTACAGGGATTCCTTCCCAAACGGGAGGGGGGGGGGAGGTGAAAAGGATGATTGCTAGAGAAGCAAACCCTCCACCCTCGACGCTTTCAGCCGATCAAGTATATCTTTTTTCATGGCTAGAATTGCCCAGGCGTAATGTGCCACTTAATTCCATTTGTCAAATGATATCAGCATCTCTTCGATAAGACTATCTGGATAGAGCTCCCCCACTTTTTCGGCAAGGTCACGGCACTATTTGTCTAATCTTCTGCATGAAAAGAAAGTTTGACAGGCGTCATCCTTCACACCAATGCATAATATGCAATCTGGAGACCGTGACTCACCTGTCTTGTGCAGATAAGACTGAAAAAAACCGAGTCTGCTCAGTGGCTCGTTCAGGTAGAAGTCAAGCTCACCATGCGTTCGACTGAGCCAAGATCTCAAATCGTTGATGAGCCGCGCAGTCTGTCTTCCTTTTAGCTCACGTTCCCAAGATTGTTGCCATTCGTTGAGAGTACATCGTCTTTCAATGCGAACAACTTTTTCTTTATTACCTTCGTGCCTTCGGAGGTTGATTCTTTTACGCTCTCTAGCAAGGAGAGCGATGGGTATCACCCATGCAATTACCAGTGTACAATGACTCAGAGACTGTCCGGTATGCTGATGCAATCCGCAGTGCTCTTTGTCACTGCACCTGTGCCAGCCGTTTTCGCTGCAGTTCCTTGTTGAGAGCTTCACTCCATATCTCTGCCATATGTAGAAGCGTAGATTTCACGACACTCATCAGCCGTCGCCTTTTTGTCGGACTTGGTCCCCCATGATTGACCATTAGTCGACTAATTGCCGAGACCCCTGCTGCGGCCTTGTTTGCCGTTGCCTTGATTTGCTCCGGGAAACTCAGTTTAGACTCTATCAGCAGGCCAGATATTTAACTTATAGTTTCGACTCTACTATTGTGTCCCCGACTCGGCCATTCTCACTCTGCGGATCCTCTTATTGGTCATGACCCCTTCGATTTTCTGTAACGCTAGGTGAAACCCGTGGGTGGTTATCCAGCTCACTACCCGTTGCATTAGTACATTTAGCCTTGATTGTGCTTGATCGTCTGTGCGCCCAGCCACTAGTGCCACAATATCATCTGCATATCCAATCATTCGTGACTCTTCCGACAGTTCAAGTCTGAGCAGTCTGTCGCAGGAGACTTTTCACCAGTCCGGACCGAGGATGGAGCCTTGGGCCACACTTGATTTGACAAGCATTCTCCGACGACCTTACGCCGTGTCCTAGATCAGACTGCGATCCTTCAGGTAATTTCGGACCATCCTTATCAGATATTCTGGTACTTGAAATGAGCTTTCAAGGCTTCTAGAATGTCAGTCCATCTAGCGGAGTTCGATAGGTTTTTCTGTCCAGCGTCACTAGAAGGACTACCCAACGGTTGGACCGACTGCGTGCCTCCATTGCGTACCTCCACCTCCGACTGCATCTATAGTGGAACGTCCCGTTCTAAAACCGTACTGCCTGGGAGAAAGATCTCCAGCGGCCTGCATAACGTCAGCAAGTCATCTCTTTATCAGTTTCTCGAGCACTTTGCCGACTATGTCTGGCATGTATAACAGTTGGTATACTGATGGTGACTTGGGATTTCCCTTCCGCTTTCGGATCTTGTCTCTTGTCATTTGCGTCTGTATTGCCCTATTCGGTCGAAGAGCTCTTCCAGCTCTTATGTATCGTCTCTGATGTCCTTGTTTATGTGTTTTTTGGGTATTGCAGGAATCTTTGATCTTGTTAACTGTGTTTCCTGCCTTACGCATGAGGCGTTCTTCTTCAAGACGATCCAATACGATGAGATTGTTTGCGTCAGGATCTAGAGCATCGCGTCATATCATGGTTTGAATATCATCGGTGGTTTCTCCCTCCGTGTGTTTCCCAGGCATCTGTTGTTTACATATTTCCCCTTGTTTTAAGGGACGTTCCGGCATGCGTATTGTTCTTTTGCTGCGTCCGAATGCCGCCAGTATCATTCGTCCGTTTGTCGTCTGGGTTTGGTTGGTTGTTCGTTGTTTTTGATTTTGTTGCATTTGATATTAATTTATAAGGCATCATGCTAAAAGGGTCCCTTCTCGGACCCTCGGCTATTGCCACTCGTGTCAACCGAACCTTCATCACCAACTTAGTGGTGCGAGCTTCGAACGTGCTGCGAGGCTTGCCAAGGTTTTACCGGGACGGAGACGGTACGATACTTATATTGGGGCCGTTCGCGTGCGAGTTTCACCTCGGTGGTACATGGTCCAAAATATCGTGTCCGCCAGCCGAAGTGCGCCAATTGGAATTCATTGGTCGGTTCGTTTTCCAGAGTCGTCACAGGGTCGTCTTCCACTGGAGGGGGTTGCAGAGACCTCCAGGTCCTCGGGTACGTTGGGATGGCAGTCCCAAAGAATACTGGCTTCTGTACTCTTGTCGACCAGCATTCCCCCTGCGGGTGAGGTATCTAACACGGTGGGAGCTAGCTGATTGTCGAGGGACTCCGTGAAATCTTTAGCAACAAACGCCGTTTGGAGACTTTCTATCTTGATTTTTGGTAGAGGGCTGATCATCGTCGATTGTATCTTTAACATGCGACAGTGGTATATTAGTTTAATCAAGTAGTGATTCGAGTTATAATTGGCTCCTCGGTATGTATGAACATCAAGTATGCCCAAGGCCCAACGATGTTGGATCAGTACATCTGATCTGAATTTTTCTGCTGCCATCCGGTGTAATCCAGGTCATTTCATGTATGCGTCAATATTGGATGCAATTCGAAAGTATGAAAAAGTTTTTGCTACAGAGAAATTCAATCAGGTGTTGGTCGTTGTCTTTTGTTTCATCGTGGAGGCTATCTCCTCCAGTCGTTTCTAAATGAGATAGCTAATTGCCAACCTTAGCGTTTAGTTACGCAAATATATTTTTGTGCTGTTTGTAGGCTATGAGTCGACTGGGCTTTCCAGGTGATTGTTGAATGTTTTCTTAGTTTGTATGTCCTTTTCTTCGGTCGGAGCGTGTACGTTTATCAGCCGAAATTTTGAAGAATTTTGCTTATATTCGGATCGCACTAGAGCCTGTTCAGAACTATTTTATTATGGATACAATACAACAATATTTCAAGCATCGTTTCAGGTCCAGATTTTCCATCTTTAGTTTTTTGGATGGCATTATGTCACACTATTGCATATGATCTCCTCCATGTATGACATGTTTATTATTTAAGAATTTCATAATAAGTTTTTGAGCTTCAAATATGATTTTTTCTGCCATATAGATACTAATATTCCGAGCAAATGCTACCTTAGGTTGTACGACCTTTATAAAACTTGACATGGTTTAGATGAGTTTTGGTGCAGGTTTTTGCTGTTGACAACCATTCGCCACTTAACGTACCACAAAAAAAGAGTGCTGCTATCTTCATGACTGATAAAGAAGGCATTCTACTGCCCATCGAAACCCATTTGCAAAGATTCGGTACACCAAAAGAAGAGGCTGAAAAGATAGCAAACGGAGGGAGATCAAGCTACTTGCAATGTAAGGCTGATGCCTCATCTGTATGCAGAAAGAGCAAGCTTCTGCAAGCAAACCAAAGCTATGGAAGCAGGCAAAATCAGTATTAATACCTAAAGCGGGTAAGATTCATGCATGTTTCCAACGCATATCGACTGTTTGCGCTGATACTGTTTATTTTCAAACTATGACATTAGGACATAAGATAAAATTATATCACATTCGAAATGTCATTAAATAAAGAATGTGAAGGGGGTATCCCCTTAATTGGAATTGGTGTAGACCAGAGTGTCGTTTGCGACCATAGATTTGAATAGATATACGATTATTACCTGTGTTTTTTTCTCTTTTCGTATGGTAGTATTGTTATTGTAGCATTTTTTACAAAAAAAAAATAACAATTACTGTGTAACTATAACTTCGTCCCTAATATAGGCTCTCATATTCACTCATACACTGTCAGAAAATCGGATGATATGTCATGCCTATTTGTCATGTCATGTTCATGTCATGTTATGGTCATGATATGATGTATCGCAACCTTAACCAGAGGAAGGTATGGAGATAGTACCCTTCGTACTTCATATTATTGAATAATTTCATAACAAGTTTTTGAGCTTCGAATTTGATTTTTTCGGCTATGTAGACACTAAGAGGAAGATATGAAGATAGTACCCTTCATACCTTCCTCTGTTGTAATTAAAGGGGCACAGGCTTTCGAAAAAAGGTTTGAGGTTATATCCTGATAAAACCACTTTAGTGAATTTAAGTTGAAAAATGAGTTGAAAATGGAAACTTTGCACAAAAAATTCAAAATTGAACAGAGA
This sequence comes from Stratiomys singularior, assembly GCA_954870665.1. Lineage (NCBI taxonomy): Eukaryota > Metazoa > Arthropoda > Insecta > Diptera > Stratiomyidae > Stratiomys > Stratiomys singularior. The sequence continues at coordinate 76,241,415 of OX940877.1, read as the reverse complement.
TTGGGTTCAAAATGAAGTTCAGTAGCTCCGAATGGCGGCAGACTCTCGTAAAACATGAACGTAAAGGCAATATCGGCAAATCCTATCAAAATTCTGATGGTATGCAAAAACGTTACAGATAAGCCCTGGAACGAACCAGGACTCCTAAATAAGCCAAAGAGCTACGGCTTAGACAAACAAGATCCAAGAACACAAGACAAGGCTTACACTCGATTGAGTCTTGCGTTTGGCAAGTATATATAAGATCATTTTGTACGGCAACCACAGAAAGTATTTTGAACTTTTCGTCGCGTTTAGTGATGATAAGAACAATAGCAACATTTACATGTTTCATGAAGGAAGATAAATAGGGAGTCGAAGAAAATTTCCGAATTGAGGTCAAAGGTAAAGTAAAATCTTACAATAACGGCAGCATTTATCTTTATCAAATTTTTTTTTGAATTTTCCTAGTTATTACTAGAATTCTCGAGTAAGACTGCACGCCCGGACAGCAGCTCGAGATAATGGGCCTGAAATTAGATTCAGAAAGAGGCACTCGTGCATCTGTTAAAATCGTTTCAAATGTTAAGAAAGAATCTAGAAATTACTAAGTTTTTGAGGGGGACCTATGAAATCAATAAATGTAATTTTCTTGGAAAAAGCGATATGCTTGTCGCGCTCTCGATTCACCTGAAGTTCGGGCACGATAAACCTATTATCGTTAACGTGCACTTTTTCTGGTTTGGAATCAATTATCCAAATTATCAATCAAACCCTAATGCATGACTAGCCACCACGATACTATGGAGGTGCCGTAAACCGCTAAGCTAGTCGCTCCACATGGAGCAGGATCTACCATCTACCAGTTGTACCAGAATACACCTTTCGCTACAGCTTAAGGTTGGGAAACCAGTCAAAAGAAATTCTACATATCTAGCATGGTCGCCATTTCGCTTTGAACTAAGTCACTCGTTCCAGAGTTTTACCTGAGTATTTAAAGACCTGGAGAACGCTTACTAAAGTGAGGTTAATATTCATATTGAAACCCATTCACAAGCAAATTCAAAGTGTCACATCTGATTTAGTATGACAAAACTAGATCTCTAGTGATTGTTGACAAACTCTGTACTCGATTAATGGAAACAATCTGCCAACATATTATTCTCGGATTTAGGAAGTTGTGAAATAGATTTAAGAAAGAAATCATATAAAGTTCAAGCACAGGAAGACTGGAAGATATGAGAACGAACACCATCTAGTGACAAAAAAGGCTCAATACTTTTTAGACTATCCAATATATGGCACATAGGTACGGGTGAAAATCATCCACAACGTTCACAGCATAGAACAAATTCCTTATCCGACGGAATTCAACTGATGTACTACTAAATGCTTTGGTATGGAGACAGGACATGAAAACGAAGGTGCTGTCATTGAAAGTGCTTAGGATTCTCTTTAAATTTCAGTGCAAACACAATGACTAACAAATACTGTAACACGAGGAAATTTTGTTTGCAAACAATCAAGTTCAAAAATCCAGTCATTGCAGTCTCTCCACTCACCTACGATATTTAATTTTCACTTCTCTACCTCGTATGAGGTTCGCTTGATTTGTTACATGTCGTATTCGTATCTCTTTCTACGTGATACAATCCCCAGAGTGTTAGTGCTTCTTAGTGGTCGCACTACGCTAAGGCTCTGATTAGAAACACTTAGGTTCGCTCAGTTCGTACGTTTTCTCGTTTTCTATTACTACTACAACTACTATTACTACTAATACTACTACTACTTTTACTACTACAACAACTACTACTACTACTATTAATACTACTTCAATTTAATTGAGATACAGCCGTAGAAACCAGGAAACTGTGACTCAGAAACTATTACAAATCGAAACACTGCAAAGCTTTAAGGATCTAACCAGCCTCTATAGAAATAGTTTCCTCAGCTTCCTTTTGTATTTGCATGTGGTAATGAAGCCAAATGCTATGCTTCAAAAGCTTCAATGCAAATAGGCATTATATTGCTAGGCATGATAGAGGAGATCATTGTACGGCGTAAACTCGCAGAAGGAAAACGCTTACAAAATTCAACAAGTCTTACGTATGAAAACTAAGACCCAGCAATTGTATATATACATGATTTTGTATGGAAGGAACGATTAATATAGTATTACTATGCATCTTGCCCCACCTTCGCCTTTTTACATTATGCCGATTCCTTTATGTTCCCTTTCACAAATATATTCTTGAGTTCATCAGTGAACTATCTGTTACATTGAGCAATTTTCAAACATATTCAATTCCAATTATTCCGAATTGTAACACATGTAGCACATCTTTGACCCGCATCTTTCCGAGCACCTAAAGATTGATCTGATCTGAACGAAATTCATAATATTACATGTTAGTACCTTACTGAACTAAAGTAAGCATCAGAAAAAGAATCAGCTTTTTACCTCTCAGTTTAATTACCGATCCAAAAATAGAATAGTTGGAAGATATGCCACTGTATTAATTGCGCCCTATTTTGGATGATGATTCTAAACGATGAAAGGTTTCAGTATAAAATCTGATTTATTACATGTACTAAAAAATATTTTTATAAATTTGAACCCTTATCTGAAAATTACTTTGTTTGAAAATCAGAAATTTTCTGGTGTAGAGCGACGTAGCAATTTTCACATTTCATCGTCGAATTTATAAGGTACAGACCACAGCGGTTTTGTTATTACTATTACTTTTGATTTTGTGGTTTGTCTTTTCTCCTAATCTAATACCGACCGGAATCCATTTTATGACTGCCAAAGAAGATCTTAGAATAAGATTCTTTACTGAAGAAAGATAATTGTCCGAAAAGACTGAAAATACGATTTCACACAATGCCTAGTAAATGATAAATAGTCATGCCGATGATTCTGTGAAACTACTGATAATTTATATAGTCAGAAACGATTGTTCATTAAAAAATTTATAGGAAAAAATAAAAATAAAAAACAAAAATTTTGAAAAAAATCCTATTTAGTTTTCAAGATAATCTCCTTTTAGTTCGGTTCACTTGACCCAACGATGCTCCAACTTCTTTAATCTGTCTGAAAAAAATTTTTCTCGAGGTCTGCATCCGTGGCAGCGATTACTTCCTCATTCGAGTGAAATTTCTGCCCGGCGAGTGACTTGTTCAAGTTGGGAAACGTGGCGAGTGCGGAATTGTGAGCCGGTGCTTTGGTGGAAGAGCACTTTTTTCTTCGCCAAAGGGACCTTGAATTCAGTGTCGTCGTATCGCCCAAATAATTCGACATAGTACTGCCCTGTGCCCGTTTTTCCCTTCTCCAGGTGGTCTATGAATATCATACATTGTGAATCCCAGAAAACGGTGGCCATCACCTTTTCGGCCGATGGGATTGTCTTCGCCATCTCCAGAGCAGGTTCACCGAGTAAAGTTCACTGTTTCGACTGTCCCTTGGTCTCTGATGTGGATCCGTGTTTCGCCGACGGTTACGCAATGACGCAAAAACCCCTTCGGATTGCGCCTAAACAGCGCCAAACACTACTCTGATGTGGTCACACGGTTACGCTTGCTATCCGAAGTGATCAAACGCGGCACCCATCTTGCCAACAGCTTTCTTATCCCCAAAATTTCATGAAGGATATGCGCTACGCGGTCTTTTGAGATAGCTACGATCTGAGCTATCTCGCGCACCTTCAATCAGCGGTCTGCCAAAACGAAATTTTAGATTTTCGTCAGGTTATTCTCCGTGGTTGCTGTTTTCGGGGCGTGGCTCATCAAAAATTGATGTGAGACCGCGCTGGAATTCATTAAACTATTTTTTTATGGTCACCATCGAGGGAGAAGCGTCCCCATACACTGGATCCAAGCGCTTTTTGATTTCACTGCGCGATTTCCCTCCCAAAAGCAATAATTGAATCACCGACCGATATTGCTGCTTTTCCGTTTTTTAAGGCAGCGGATATGCGTGCTTTTACACGCTCTCAAAACAGAACTACAAGTCCGCTCCTGGTGAAATTTCGTCAGTAGCCGTGTACAGGAAGGTACTCCACCATTCAATTGCGATAGTAGTAATATTGGGCGATGCGGCCGAGTACATATCGGACCGCCCTCGTTAGTAGCTGCCAGCACCATCTCTTATAATTCACCTTGCAAATGTAGCAATCCCAACAGGATTGCACACAGAAAAAAAGAAAGAAACTCGGTGAGGGAGAAAAGACGGGAATCTAGAGCGTGCGGGTAGTTTATCGCCCTGTTGGCGAAATCACTGGCGTTTTTTGGTGCCCGCGTTAAAGGCAGTCAGCAACGTGTTAAATTGGTGGTAATTAATTTGCAACTTTTTTGCATGGGTGTGTTACCGTATTTGAATGCAATTATGCTTATGTATATTTTCCTTGTGTGCAAAAATTATTTTTTAGGCTTTGCATTCGATCGTAGTACGATTCCTTCGATATGATTACACAACACGATTCCTACGAGTGATTCGAATCAATTCGAAGGGTAATGATAATAACAAAAGTTATACTTGCAAATATTTATTACCAAGATTAGTTCGTTGCGGTTGGTGCTGGTATCTGAAATTGATGGAATTGATGGAAGAAAATGAAATGGATGGATGGAAAATGAATTGTGGTCCTGATTTCATGATTTTTGTGGGATAAATGCATTTATTTATCACCCTGAGTCATAGCGTTGAGACTTCAATGTACCGGCTGCCTACAGAACGTGCAAACTGGTGAAGACACAAATTTAAAAAAAAACACAAAACCATACAAACCAAGTGCTTTTTATGAAACTATTTAGATGATATTGATACCTTTTTGATAGTATTTTTTATTGTACTACTGATTATTTTTTGATACTATTTTTGACTTGAATCCATTACAAAGATTTCGATGAACACAAATTTTACATCAAAATCATTTATTAGTTAAGTTTGCATATAACTGATGGTTTTTCTAAGGTTTTCACACTAATAGCACACGGAAAGGGATAGGGATAGTAAAATTCACGTTTGTATGATTCGATAGAGAATAAGGTTGGGGTGAGGCTACAGTAAACATATTGCTAGCATATTAAAGAACGCGAGTGATTTCAGGTTACGTGTCTGTCTTTTTCATTTGTGTATTTCATGGGTGCGTTTTCAATTCTATTTGCTCCAATCATTCTTGTTGCATCGGGTCCTATTGACTTTATTTCATCTAGGAGTGATGGCGTAAAATAATTAACCATACAAATGCTGTAAATCCCAAGCGGCAATTCGGATAAAAGATTCCAAACAACAGAAGCATTCCCACCATGTTCCGGCTGAGTATTTTCAATGCTTGGCCCTTGATAAAGCTCTCCATGAACGAGGGTCGTTCAAATACAATCCGGCATTGCGTAATACAAAATTTTAATAATTCAATCACTTGGGACTTAGAGAGGCACTCATCCGCCAATCGCTCGACTGATTTTCGATGAATTTCCACTGAGTTGAGATTATCCTTGACCAAAATACGAATAAGAATGCTTTGCATAACAGACACTTGTTCCTACTGTTTGCTGTAACCACTCTAAAAAGTGAGATTACGCCGTTCCAGCTTTTCCACATTTCATTACAGACCAGTCTGATATCCAGTGCAGCCATTTATCGGCACGCCATTTCTCGCGCGTCTATTCAAAAGTGCCGGGTTATATTTGAAGTTGCAAGTAGCGAAGAAAAGTACAAATAGACCAGTTCTTTTAACCGAACCTAATGGGTTTTCCATGAATATGTTGTTCAGTTCCATGTTATCCTAATGACAGAGTCATGGACCCATCAAAACACTGATTTCTATAACCAGAGTATTATTTTAATCATCAATTTTCGAGTTAATGCCATATAGGACGAATTCTTGCGAAATTATAGCTGCTACACCTTGAAAATTCCAACAGAGGCTTTGCTAGTATATTCGATATCATGCATCACTAGTGTAACCCGCCAGCAAAGGAATCCCAATAAAACGCTTTTTTCAGTTGTTACTTTGAGATGGTAAGGCCCCTTTTGGATCACTTTTTTAAGTATTTGAAATCGAGCAAATCATTTCAAATACTTTAACGACAAAAAAGTTCAAAGAAGTGTACAGTATGTCAATATGTTTTAAAAAAAAATTTGGTGGCTTTGAGCCGCTTTCTACCTTTTCCAGGGAGCATGGTTTTTTTGTGTTTGGTGGAGGTGGTTATACTGCTATATTACTGCGTGTATTTGAAGAAGTTTCTTTTCGAATGTCTTCTGTGGTACCAAAATCGCTTTGGAAGGATATAGAAGCCCTAAATTCAGCCTTTGTTAAGAGTTGTTTTGACACATAGTATATATCCGAAGACTCCTTGTCTCCACTATCTTGATCGTTGTTGTCCTCAATTATCTAGGGGTATTATGTACATCAGTAGATAATACACCATCGTCTTCTACTAGATACGATGAAATCTCATTTAATGACAATCTACAACAAAACAAGCGAAATATAGTTAGGAAAAATTGCACATGTTTATATAATGTACCATTTCCATATTATCTTTCTAATCTAATGTTGGATCGGTGTATTTACATGCAAAAATTAAATTTCGATACCCTAAATTTACAGTTTACTGTATAATTATGTGCTGTTTAAACCTATAGCTGACAGAAACATGATATCACAAAAGTTGTTTATAAATAAGAATCGGCGCCAGCGAAAAGTGCGTAGCGTATTAATTTGACATATGACCCATTTTGATCATCTCACATTTAGCTACAAACACATATAACTTCATTCAGCCAATACAAATGTGTTAGTTCTATCGTGTTGTTAACCATGCCGAATTTTGTGCCTGAAAAAGGCTTTGCGACACGCATTGCTTTCTTAGTCCAACTGAAAGAAAAAGGCTGTTGAAAGTTGTTTGCTGACAAAAATATACAGTGGACAAGTTTCATTACTTAGGCCATGTGAGACATGGTTCCAACAATTCAAAAGTGGTCATTTCAATGTGAATGACAGTGAGTGCTCTGGGCACCACGAAAATGTGATGAGCTGGAAGTGCAAGAGTTATTGCATGGTGACACAATGCAAACTTACCGGCAATTAGCAGAAACATTAAATGTGTCACAGGAAACAATCAGCAGACGTTCACTAGCAATGGGTAGGTTGAATAAACTCGGTAAATGGGTCCTACGCAATATGAATAAACATCAATTGGAAATTCGCCGTCACTTGTGAAATGTTGCTTCGGCGCAACGGAATGAAATCATTTTTGCATCGAAATATGATGAGGGACAAAAATGAACTTATTATGAAAATCTGAAGCGGAAAAAATCGTGACTTACACCTGGCGAAGGAGGCCCTTCAACTCCGAGGCCAAGTCGCTTTGGTAAGAAGACCATGCTCTGTGTCTGGTGGGACCGGAGTATTATTATGTATTATGAAGTCTGACAAAACTGTTAAGAAACGGCCATATCGTCCACAAATCAAAAATTTAAGCCGCGAATTAATCGAAAAAACGACCAGAATGTGCCTGAGGACATGGCGAATTGATTATGTTACACGACAACGCGTCGTCGCACACAGCGAAACCAGTCGCCTGAATGGGACATCCTTCTGCTTCCACGGTGCTTCTTAGACTTGGCGTCATCTGACTATTACCTCTTCACATCAATGGGGCACGCGCTTGCAGAGCAGCACTTCAGCGATATCGAGGAAGTTGGCTTGAAAAGTGGCTCGACAAATGATTTGCCGCAAAAGACAGGCAGTTTTTCTGGTATGGTATTCATAAATTACCAGAAAGATGGGTGAAATGAGCCATAGCCGTGTGAATTGGTGAAATGTGTCAAAAAAATTCCCTAGACAATTACATATTGTTTTATCAAAAAAAAAACCGGAAGAAATTTATGCATACACTTGGTACTTACATTTTTCGACGAGAACTTTATCAACAAATAACAATAAAAATTAGCTTGTAAGATTGCACCATTTGCGCGCCAGATTAAAAATCTGACGGATAGAATTGTCAGTCTGATCAGTCAAATTGTTTAGACCGATAGAATTGTTAGTGCTCCCACTATAAAGAAAACACAGTGAATGTGATCACGTAATTCAAGTAAAAAAATATCAAATAAACCGATCCAAAAACGGATTATAGTATGGGTTAGGCGCAAATTAGTACCAATTTAATAATTTCTATTCTTTAATAAACTTTTCAGACATCAATAAATGATAATAAATCTTTGTTTGGAGAAGTTCTTTTTAAGAATTTTCCTGTAAAAGAAACAGGGATAATAAGAAGAACCCTCCGCTGCCCGAGCGCCAGGGAAAAACCTCGGAGAGTAGCTCCCCAAACGAAGAATAGAAAATGAAGCTTTGATAGACAATAAGAGATGAAAGACAATGAGAGCAAAAGAGCAATGATAGACAATTGGAGAAAACTAGGTATTGTATCAGGCATTGACGAGCTAAAGAAAAAGCAAAAGAAAAATGGTAACTTGAAAGAAACGAAAATAAAGTGGAGGAAAATTTTACTAATAGATTTAATTAAAATTCCGAAAAATAAGCTAGAAGAGTTATAAAAATGATAAAAAAAACAGAATCAATCATTTCAAGGAAAAATTTTATGTTGGCAAGAATCACGCACAGTCAGTATCAGAAACAAATAAGCAGGTGTTGAAATTATTATATACAACTGACTGGAATTTGAAAACAAAAAATCCTTGCAGTTATTTCTTACAAAAGTCTTTCCGAAATGAGGCAGAAAATGAATAAGTATTTCTGTCAAATGTTGAAAAAACATCTTAAGTCGACATAAGCAAAAATGCCGTTTTTCTCAAATTACATTTGAAAATTGCAACTAATTCACCCTCAAAATTTCTTCACAATATTCTTAAAACAAAAAGTTATACAGAAAAAAAACCAAATATTCTATCTCAAACTTTTATCTCTTATTTATTTCAATATCCTATCTCAAATAATTAAGTGACTTAGGAATTTGTTAGTGTTTTCGTGAACTATTTGTCAATGAGAATAGTTTAAGGTTAAAGAAAGCTAGAAGATAAGTTAAGGGACCTTTCACGTGAAGCGGGAAGCGAATATATTGTTAGATTCAGGAATGCGTTGATATTCGGATTAATTTTCCTTCTATATGATCTGAATTAAATTACATTATTAATTTCTTACGATGCCTAGTTTTTATTTAAACTAAAACCTAAAGAACTAAAGAAATTGTAGAAAGGGAATTTTTGAAAGCCATTGCTGCTAATACCCAAACAGATGATAAATAAACTATGAAGTGCTTTTTTGGCAATATTATTTGAATTTTCTAATTATTTTATTATTATTTCATTATTAATTTGAATTATTGAATTATTTAATTATTTATTACGAATTTGAAAGAAATTCTGCGTTTTGAACCGGAAGTAAACGTTTTAATTAAGCGTTTTCAATCCGATTTCATGTAACTTTGGTATTTCTAAATTTTTTATTTTTTGCTTAAAATGTAACTTAAAGTCAATTAAAGAATACATGTAAAGTTTTAGAGAGGTACCTGCCTTATTTCTGGAGATATATGACCTAAAGAGTGATGACAATGCAGTGCGCGTCGCACTAAAGGATTCTTAGATGGTGGTTTACAAGCAATAAGTTTTGTAAAATCGTGAATAACAGTTTCCAAAAAGCTTATATAATAAGATATTATAAAGTTACTTGTTTAATGTTATAATAGTGAATAAAAATAGTCAAAAAGGGAACATTTTTATTTTACAATTTTAACAATTTAATATTTCGTATTATTATTGTCGCTATAAAAGCGTCAAACTTCCGAGTGCCAAGAAAACTCAAGGCACAACTGAAACGTTTTTGTGGAAAATTTTGTTGAACGTGCTCTTTGGAACAGTAATAAACAATCTTTTCGGTTAAGGCTGGTTCTTCCTACTTTAACATCCTTTCAGCCTTTATGGTTCACTTCTTTACTGATTGCTATAGGCTTGCGCTTATTGCTAATCTTTTGTGATTTTATGACCATTGCAGGCTTCTTCCCATGTGATGTTGCGTGATAAAGAATTTGAGCTTTGATGTGAAGATTTTCATAAATACCTAGTGAAGTGATAGTTACTTACTAAGTTAAATCTGTTTTTAAAATGATACGATGCTCCGTCCGCAGCAATTAATTTGTTGTTTTTATTCAAATAATTTTTTAAAAATGTTATTCCTTTGACTCAAAGGTACTGGTGTAATATTTTTTCAAAATTATAAAATGAAGCTGTATCGTATTTAGGATAATATTATGAGTACACTCCCTTGCCTTATATTTTAATGTCCATCTCTGTAGTATTAAACTGATGTTAAAAGTTCAGCTTATTCATTGTTCGCGTGGTAAGACTGTGTTCCATCTTGTATTACAAAACTATAATTTTCCGAAAAATTACACTGAACAAGGATTTCACCTCGAGGAATAGTCTCCTTCACCATTTTGAAGTAAAGTAGTTGTAGTTCAGCAACATATGAATGCAATTTTAAAATACCCAAGCCTCTGCACAAACCATCGACAAAATCATCTACTTGATGCACTTGTGTGACTACCGTATTGCGATTCGTACCTGTCCATTACTCAATCTGCACATTATTCACTTGATTATAGTCAGAAACCATATAAAGTGGTCACAAATTGCATTAAGTCAATGACTAGACTTGCAAACTGATTTTGGAAAAGGACTCATCGTCCTTTGAAGGAACTCCTTGTAACACGGAAGATTCATGTTTGCTTTATTTACTCAATGAGTCTGCTTTATTTGCTCAGTGGGTCGGTACATACACAAAGAAGATATGTACCAAAGTCACCAGCAATGATACAATGCTTAGGTCAAGCCTACTTAATTATCAGGATATTCAGTTTTAAACTTATAATACTTATTACATTGTACATACATTGTTAAATTTAAGACCCCAAATCTTTTTTACCAGATGGAAAGTGGACTTACATCCAGGACCGTCTTAAACTAGGCTGGGGCCCTGGGGCACACAAGAATTTGGGGCCCTTTTGGAAAGTAAAAAAGCGAATTATAATAACATTTTTTTACAAATAAGTATGAGTATGACCATTTATTATAAGTAATCAAATATAGTATGATATAATATGTCATTAATGATATTGGAATGCTGCTGGTTTTTTGGTGACGATAACGATAACGGTTTCTTTCGGGATTTCTGTTGAGCAAAATCTTCTATTATATCCTTAAAGTCAATTTTTTGAAGAATATCACTTTCTATGCACATAATTGACAAATTACTCAGTCGTTCTTGTAACATTGTTGTTCGCAATTCATTTTTTATTCTCTTAAGCTGCGAAAATGACCGCTCTCCACTACAATTGGTAACCATTAGGCAAAGGAATATTCTTGTAGCAATTCCTACGTTTGGGAAAGTTTCTTCGAATTTATCTGATTTTATTAGGGTATATAAGGTTGAGATATTTAAATCCACTGATTGTTTTGCTATGTTTTTCAAATATTGGCTTAAATGAAAACATTCTGTTTTGAGCTCATCTGCATTAATGTCTTCATGATAAAATTCTGCAAATTCTTTGCATTTTTTGGTCAACTCATCAGATTCGATTGTTGTTAACTGACAAAGAAAACTAAATCGACTATCAATTTCTAAGTATGCTGCCGAACGTTTTTTTAAATGCGTATTTAATGTGTCAATTACGGGAATGAAAGTATCTACACGAAACTTTTCCTTGCCTCTCAACTGTGCAGTCTCTGATGATCCTTCAAAAAAAGTGATGCGTGTGCTGCGAAATTTTTTTCTTTCAAATGTATCTTTGTAGTCTATGATAAATATGATGTACTTCCTTTTCCACGATTTCCGTAGTTTTGTATGTGATCAGCAAGAAAAGGATCAAATTCTCTAATCAGTTCCAAGCATCCCAAATAATGCCCATTATTTTGCGATCCTAATGTCTCATTATCACCACGAAAAGCAAGACCTCTTGAAGCCAAAAATTTCACGACTGCAACAATTCTCCTGAGCACATTCTTCCAATAGTTAATTTCTGTTTTATATTGGGACAGCAACTCAGTATCAATTCGTCAAGTAGTTTTCATTCTTGCAACATAATTCATCATAAATTCCCTGTGCTGTAAACTGTTCTCATGCTCTATCAATAAGTTACTTGTATGCTTCCAATCTTTATATCCATCAGGAAAACGTAAGTTATGTCCAGTACCAGTAGTGGTATTAAATAGACGGCAGCAATCACAGTATACAGATTTCTTTGCTGGTGAATAAAGGAGCCATTTTCTTTCTAAAGACTCACCGTTCGTCAATTTTCGAATAAAAATTGTTTTTAATGAAGTATCTAGTTTTTGTTTTACCATTTGCATCTGGGAAACTTGCAGAAGTTTCAGAGAAGTCACTTTTTTTATTTTGGAAAAACTCTGGCCCTTTTCGAATCTAAATATCACGGACTTCTTCCGGTAAAATGTTGTCACAGTAAGTACCAGGGTCGGGAGACACTGATACATTCTCTAAGCTTGCACTTATTAATTCACAGTGGCTTGAAGTCTATGGTTCAGCATCTAATGTGTGTTTGTCATTTTCGTCACAGGTAACCTCTTTTTCCTGGTGACATTCAGAGGTATTTTTGTCTTGCGGTGATGAGAATGAATAATCCTTCGGCTTATTTGTTTCTTCAACCGTAAAAAACGAAGTGAGCTTTGGAAGTTTTTCCGTTATTTCTTTTTGAGCTATAACTTTTTTTCTTTTTTGTTAACCACTTAAATATGTTCTTATCGACATAATGAAATAATGTTTAAACGAACAAATCGAAACTTCTGTTTATCTTACTCAATTTTAGATATCAAACGAAACAAAATAACGCCACTCACTCTTATCGGACTAATAGTTTAATACATAATTCGGGGATTCCCCCAACCATAGACAATGTCGACATTTATGTTAGGCCTTGTTTAGACGGTGCAGCTTGACTTAGGAATCGGAGGGATTGCGTGAGTGATCGCCAGATGGTGTACTTCGTAAATTAGGTAGGACACGTTCGGAAATATTATTAATTAATACAGTAGGAATAGGCGCAGTCATTGATATAATGGCGTAGTATATGCGTTGTAAATACCTTCTGGTAAGATTACTGATTTGTGAAAAATGTGTAATGTGCCCGTCAAAAATGTTCTGAGAATAAATGTGTGAGAGAAATTGTCGGTCCTTCGGGGCCTCCTGAGATTGAGGGCCCTGGGCACGGGCCCCGTGTGCCCTTATGGTAAAGACGGTACTGCTTACATCTTCTCAAACGTAGAAACTTCTCACAAACTTTTATATTTAAACTTGTGACCTGTGATCACTGCGAGGACTGAGAGATGATGATGATGAGATACCAAATTGATTTAAAAATCTTAGCAGCAAAAAAAGCTGCCATTTTTGTAAATAAGCTGATCGATTTTTTTTTATTATTTTCCGATTTTCCGATAAATAAAATTTTCAATGCAATGATAGTTTATTTTATAATAATCACTTAATCGTAAACAACGCAGCCTTCACGTAGCAGCTAAAGTAAAAACTAACAAGTAAATAAATACATTATTTGGCCGTGCATTACCTGTCCCAACTTAGTAAACGAGAGTATACAGAATTAAGAGATGGCGCTGCTAGTTGTGGTTGGTTTTTATAATTGTCTGCATGTTTGAAGCTAAATATAAATTTATTATAAGTTGCACTAATAAAAATTGTGTACCTGTCTACATTATTTTTCATATATAAATTGAAGTAAAAGCGAGATACGAGGTGCGATGTCGTCCAAAACTTTCCATGTGTTCCTTAAAACCATAAACTACATATAAGATAAAATTAAAATTACCGAGGAAAATACACTTGATAGTTACATAATTCCCCTCCTCAGTAATGAATTTACCCCATCTAACACACAAACGTTTTATGCCGTTTGTGACGGATGTCTTCATGAAGGTATCCAACCCATGCGTGGACGAACTGTCCAACCTGTTGATAGTTTACAAAACATTCTCCTTCAAGTGCTCTCTTGAGAGTCATTAAAATATGGAACTCATATGGTGAAAAGTTAAGGCTGTAGGGAGGCTGTTGCACACGCAAAAGCCAGACGTCTTTCTGGCTGATATGCGGCTAAAACAAGGTCAACAAAACCACAATAGCAGGCAGCGTTATTAAGCAACGATTGTCAAGAAAATCAAGGATTAAACCTCCATTATAGTCCCAAAAAAACATTGAAAACACCTCCCCGTCATCCATCAAAGGGTCTTGAATCCCCCTTTCTTCTCCGCTTCGTACTAGCCCTTTTCGTTTCGGGGTGTAGTGGCAAAACCATGTTTTGTTTTCGTTTTTCGTTTCGTTTCGTTTCACACGTCATAATAAGTTACCTGCCCTACATCTTGAAAGCCTGCCATACATTTTGAAATCAAGCATGAAGCCTCTGCCCATGAAATTTTTGTTTGAAAACTGACGGGTAAACTGACTACTGACTGAAAACGCGGTAGGCATGATATCTTGCTTTAGATTTATCTGAAACAAAAAAAACTTATTTTTTTCTTGTAGTATATGTGTATAGCACGGAGGTGAACGAATAATTTGTTAAAAAATCGAAATTCGAATTTTTTGTGGCGTTTCGTGCTAAAATCATATTTCGGTATAAAAAATCAATATATTTTGCCACATAAGTAAAACTGTAATGCACCCAAAAGAAAATCCTGCGTTCACCCCCTAGAGAATACTATGTAGAAGAAGTATGCAAAATATTAGGAGGATCGTGGAATAGTTTTTAATAGTCCTGACTATTGTCTTAAAAAATGTGTTTTCGAGAAAAACGCGTGTAAAGTTTAAATTTGAAATAAAGAGGCGAAAAAATTCTTTTTTTGACAACTTACATAGAATCATCGATTCCAGCTCCATAAAGCAGTTGTCCTGCTTCGGCTGCTATGTCTAGGGCATCCTTGTGTTGAGACGAATTCCGGCTTCTCGAGTCGCAGCATTAGCTTTCTTTTCTGCCATGGTTATTTGATATGAATTTTCATTTTATGCTTACTTGTGGCTATTATGACCAAGTTTGATATCACTGCTATTCTATACGTATGACTGAATGTATAAATTATATATATATATATATATATATATATATATATATATATATATATATATATATATATATACACACACATATATAATTATATATATATATATATATATATATATATATATATATATATGTAAATATATATGTGTTTATGTATGTATGAGTGTGTATGTGTGTTCCAGCAACAGAAATATTCACCTTCTACATTCCATGCTTCTCCTTTCGACTGGAAATCAAGAAGAAACCAGCGTTGTGAATATACGGTTCGGTGAATATACGGCAGGTGGTAGTGCTTAGTAGGGGAAATCGCTCGCTCTCTTAGAGTTTCGCTCCCATCGATTTGAAACTATCCTTGTTATGATATACTTTAAAATGAAACAAAAAAAAATCAATCGATTTTTTCAAACCCATGTACTCCCTTAAGTAAGGCATAGATAAATCTGGGACATACAAACGATTATTGAATTAAACACTAGTTGTAGGACCTAGTTAAGTAACGAAACAGAAAACATAATATAAGTTATACATATGTATGTAATATAATTAAACTGGAAAAACGCACTATAAAAAGATTCAAGTACATTCATTTCTTAGATAAGTTATACATATTTGGTTTTTTTAGTATTGCTTGTTTTGAAACCAATTTACAACGAGTCAAAATTACCAGTTTGAAAGCTTAATCTTCAAACTGCCGAATTAAAACTAATACTTTTTTCTTATTATTTATTTTATTTTCCACTTCTGAGGGCGATTAAGTACTACCCAGTACTAGTAAGTAGTACTAGGAAGGAAAACCGTCGGTAAACTCACAAAAGGATTGCGAGACGGCGGTTATAAATATTTAATTCACTCATTACATCTAAATTGTACGTACATCTAGGAAAAACCAATCGATAGCGGCCTAAAAGGACATCGATCAGAAAAGACAACCGTTGACCCTTTTTTAACGAAAGGCGCGACGGTGGTAATAAAGAATGGTTTCTCCTACATGTGCACGTTTCTTTTGAAACATTTGCGATGCAAATGTAACTTCAAACTAATTCACTTTTCTCTTCACTAATTTAACTAGTCGAAGCTCAGTCGCGGCACCACACGTCTTTTCTTGTGAAAGGCTAGCGGCAGAGTGAGTGCGCTTCACACTGTATCGGCGACAAGACCAGCGTTTTGGTAGGTGTTGGTGCCAGCCGGAATCTGTCTGACGACTTAAAGTTTGCGCGGCAGCAGATTCTGCTTTTGCCGTGATTCTGCTTGCGCTGGTTGTGGCTTGCGGGGCTCCACACATATACATGAATTTCTATGGATGTTTTTTCAATTTTTCCATTTTCTGAATAATTATTTAAAATTGAACATTCTTTGTCCAAACTCAAATCAGCTTGCAGTGAAAAATTTGAGGAGTTACTTACGCTAGGATACATAACATACATAAATGCAAACGCTTTCTATGTATGTTATGTACCGTTCTATGTTTGTTATATATCTTTGTTCCGCGAAAAACGGTAAACAGATGGTGCAACGACGAAAAGAAGATGTGAAATATCACACCTTGACTATTTAATTTATAATTATTTTTTTAATTATTATTTTAAATCAGTTATTTACTTAGTAGTCAGTCGTGATTAAGCAGCGAATAGGTAAAGACACGAAAAAATAAATAATTAATAGCTCGGAACAGTGTCTGAATGTTTATCCTATCCCTTGCAAAGTTTGAACATAATTATCGCTGTCAAAATGTGTCAAAAGGATTGTGAGTGTAGGCGCCACCAAGGGTTATCAGCGTATGTGCGAATTGTGCTGGGACGGTGAATGTGAAGCGTATGATAGTGAAAAGTGAGTGAACTATCTCGAGAGAGCGATAATTCTTGAGGAAGTGCATTTTGCGTAGTACAATCACCATTTTTATTATATCATTATGTATGCCTTATCATAAAGTATATAAATGATATAATAAAAATGTAGAATAAAAGCTCTAAACCTTATTGCCAAGCACATGGCCTATATTAAATTAAGGTAAAAAATAAGGTAAAGTAAATGCAAACTGTTTTCCCTTAGGAGTGAAACATCTTATGCACTATGGAATAAACTAAATCAAAATAAGTCTTATATAATGATTATATTGTTTGCTGAATGGATAACAATTGCAGACATTCAATATTTTAAACCGGCTCGATCTTCGGTCTTTCGTCTTCGTTGGCCTTACTTGGTGTTGGTTTGACGGGTCACTTTTACTCCCTTGTGCATATCACACATCCGCTGAAAATGTCACCAAAAATGCTACATTCTTATTATTTTGTTTTCAATGAAATTATCGTTACTCTACTCTGTTTGACTGATCGATCTAAGACTTGGTTATAACCTCTGTCCTCCCGAGTCCAAACGTCGTAGGAATCCCATTGTAGTATTGTCACGTTGGTCGATATGGTAGAATTATTTGAGTACTCCGTCCGGTATGTATATGTCAACTGCACCTGTGTTAATGTAAATTTTGGAAGTCTGTATTTCTCATGTATTATGGTCTTCGGAAACAATTCCTTACTGCATTTTTCTGTAACGCGGCACTCCAATTTTTTTGGTTTGTCTACCGTATAGTGATGTCTATCTTATGACGTGGTTGTACATAAGAAGTTTGGTTTTATTGTTTAAGGAACCTTTGTTCAGGAGATACTATAGGAATTCGATAATGCTCGGAGATTTGTATCTATAAGCTGCGTCCAGTTTAGTTTTTCGTCGAAAAGAAGCCCAAGGTTTTTAGCTGTTTGGTTCCATGGTTTGTTCTCTTTATTGGTAAATGGGATGGTAAATGGGTAATGGGATTAGACGTTGAATTTTTTTCCTGGTAATGAATGTAGTTTGTGTTTTGTCATGTAAATTTTCCATTTATTGAAATATCCAAGGAAAGTATCACCAGAGAGTTTCTGTTTTCATATGATAACTTCTACTTTACTGGCTGAGTAGTAGGTGCACGCGCTATCATCATATATAGAACATTGGTTAGCATACGGAAATGCTGTTTTATTCTCTTCGAAGTTTGCGACGTACAAGTTGCTTATTTCTCAAGTTCAAATCAAAATTCAGCTATTTTAAACTAAATGGCTTTCATCGGGTAGAAAACTTTTTACATGATCTTTTACGGCATCCACTAGTTTTTCATCACTCATTCTGCAAGAATCCTTTCATTTTTCCACGTCAATTTATTCCTATTATTTTTGTTCTTAGGGAGTTTCTATAAAAAAATGTTTAATATCGCAATGCTTTCCTTTCCAATATTATTTAAAAAGTATTTACAATTACACTCTCTTGCTGATCCCTTTAAATTCCATGCCCTTCTTCTTTTTACTAACGTACGCTTGAAAGATGCATACAAGAATTTATTTTGTCTGTTAAAATCCCTCATTTCTCAAAACTAAATAAAAAGAGATGTAATACTCTATACTCTGTATACTCTGTAATACGATTCTTACACACTTTCTTACACTCACAATCCATCGAATTTTTCAGCAGGAACAATATTTTCAGTTTTTGTATAATATTACTTGTCTTTATTTCTTTTACTTCTCATAGTCTTGCGAACATTATTTTCATCATTTTTTATCAAAAAATAGTGATGTCGTGAAATGTGATGATGTAGTGAAATCGTCTTTGTCAGTCGTTGAAACATAACTCCAAAATTCAAGTCTTCTTCTTAGTTTGTAGCAATCATTGATCAATATTGCTCAAACTGCTTTCGTGATCTAATTCATCAATTAGTCTTATTTTTCTGATATTTTTGGGTCTAGTTTTTATATTTTGTAGACGTTCAATGTTCCTGCGTAAAATTTTGTTACTTTTACTAACAAACATCAGTACCAGGCCAAACTGACATATTCTGTCTTTATCGTAAGCATGTGAACTCATTGTAAGAAATGTCTTTAATATAATTTACGTAAAACGTCGATTGTCTGCTTTTTGTACAATATTTGTGTTTTGTTTTAATTGTATTTAAATCATGCTCACACTGCTCTCTATTAGAAATCCAATCCGAAAAGTCGAATCTACGGAAGATAACTAAACAAAATCAGAGAAAAATAATACCTTTATGTTGGAATATAATCAGAGGAACAATATCGTTATCTTGCCAACAATGTTGGCGCAGTTTACACTGAAGTCATAATAATCAATAATAATTGCGAAAATAATTGTGATTCAGTTCTTGTGGTTAGGAATAGACTTATTTTACTTTCAAAACCTTAACTCATTTTTTTAAAGCTTACTTATACCAATCCAAAAATAGCAGGTTATAAGCTGGTATAAGTCATTAAATCGTATAATATTTGTTCTCTTCTTTTAATGTGTGCCGCCAATTTGGTAAAGGGTTCTCCTTTAAGGATAACACAATATTATCTATTCATAAAACACAAAAATATTTGAGATAGTTTTTGAGTTTAAATTTAATGTGGATGTAGTGCAAGTATTAAATTTTGTGAATAAAATTTGATTTCGATCATATGACCATCACGAGCCCGTTTACAGCGGTCGATTATTTGGGCCCGATTTTCCACCACTCTGGCACACATTCCAATCGAAATGCGGGCAATTTCGCATTGGATGTTGTCTTTAACCTGGTCTAAAGTTGCTGGCTTGTTGATGTAGGCCATCGACTCAATATAGCCCCAGAAAAAGACCTCGAAGAAGATTCGACCTGAAAATTATTCGGGGCAACACGTTCACTAAATTTGTGGTCTAAATTTGTGTCATGGATGAAATCGTTCGTTTTCATCCATTTGAGAAAGTACGGCCCCTTCACACCTCCGACATGAAAAGCGTACCAACCATTAATCACGAAGCGCATGTGGGTTTATTGCTGACCATTATGCATATTTTGCTTATTGACAAAGTTACTGAGCCAGAAATGAGGCTCATCCCTGAAGATGATTTTTCGATGAAATTCTTCATTTTCATTCAACTTTTCCAGAGTCCAATTGGAGATGTTTCGGCGTTTCCAATGACCAAGCGGCCTAAGTTCTTCAGCCAACTAGGTATTGTAGGCATTTCGGCCAAAATCTTTTCGCAAAACACGCCACAGTGCCGTTTGAACGATGCCTAATCCCTTAGAACGACGTGGAATCGATTGATTTGGCCAATTTTAATATTTAAATAGAAAGATATTGATAGATACAATTTTTGGCTGCGATATCTCCTTTGCTTTGAGCGGTGTGACGTCTTATTGGCACTGGAACGTCTAATAGTGAAAATTCGGACTCGAACTTGACCACTATAGCACAGTCAGGAGGGAAGGTTTGACAGCTGAAAATTGGAGTAAGCGCTCTTAAAGTTCCGACCACCGACTAAGAACTCCTGGTTATTTTTAATAATTTCCAAACGTTACTGGTTCGTTTACTTAACCATAGTGAAAATGTTGACTTGAACTTACGTATTTACATTGACAGTTCATTAAAGTAGTTAAAGGATACGTTCATATAAGGAAACGAAATTGTTATGTCGCTAATGGAAAACGGTACACGCTGCCTGTTGGCGAGGATGCAAAGGGCTGAAAGAAGACCAGCGGTTGAGCTGTTCCGATTTGGTAGGAAGTAGTGGTCCCTGAAAAACCACACAACCACAAAAACCCTGGACACGCAAACGCACGGAAGTGGCGAATATTTGTGTTGGTTACGATGGCCTACCTGGCATCTTTTTCGCCAAACCCGTGGATAGTATAGTGCATAATCAAAGCATAGGCGAAGAACTATGCTCTTCATTTAGGAAGCCTCTTGTTTTACTGAACATACTACAAGGTCTTTGGAATATATGCATTTATGTAGACTAAGGCGTCAAAATAGAGCATGGAAATCATAAGCTCCACGATAGAAATGCATGTGTAGGAGTAAAAGAAATTAATTAATTTTGCAAAAACTGTAATCCAAATGAATGGGTGAATATCTAAGAATATCTAAATCTAAGCTTTGGAATCCTTAGAAGCTTAGTGAATATTCGATGCCCACAGATAGGATGAGAAACCCTTTGTGGATTAGCTCCGACTCATTGTTCAAAATTGTAATAGAAATTGTTCGGAAGTGAATTATGCAATTGCTTTTCAATCTCACCTTATTAATGCAAGCATAAACCAGCCAATTATCCAACTTCATTAAAGTAGGTAAAGCTTTAATTTAAAATTGCTATCTAAACCCTCGAGAAAATTCAAACGCAAGCACTGCAATCATTAAATGGAGATTGAAATCATTGAGCATTGCCAAATTATCATTTACTTAACCATAGAATTGCTGTTGTAGGCAAATATGTTACCAATAGCATTTTGGTTACCAATAATAATGATCCTATTGAGTTAGCAGACGTAGCAATTAATGATTTAATTACATGCATTAACCTAATAGTTTTTGAAATCTGTAGAGTTTTGACTTTCTGTTGATTTTTGTACCACATCTCATTTAATTAAGTGATTTAAACAAATGAAGCTTGAAACTTGTAAATATTTGAAGAATCTCGATTTGATATAATTCAATTTAAACCTAATTAGTTTTGCAGCGTGCGAAAGAATATTTTGTGCAAAAATGTGATCAAATCTTTTCTAATTAAGAACAACAAGTAATTTAATTAAAAATCAATCCTACATCGTTTTCTTTGGTATCTTTTCGTCGACTAAAGATTTCAAGGACCTTGCTTGGTAAGAACTATTATCACCTATACAAGGGTCAGCCAATTCGATTTCGGAGTATAAATTAAAAGGGAGTTTCAATCATCGGAAGTTATGTAACATGGATAATAATATTCAATGAAATTAGGCCTAGGATTAGTATTAGCTAGTATTAGCAATTGTTTCATCCAAAGTATCTGAGATTTCTATGAAAAGCGGTGCAGCAACTTCAAGCTGCAAATCTATCGATTCCAATTAATGTATTAGATCTGGAAAATATTTTATCTCAGAAAGGATATGTGAGAGTCATTTATATTGGGAGTTTAAACAATTAAACAATTATCGAAAATTGTATACCAAATATCATTCAAATAAGCTCGGAGTCATACCTATTTGACTGTTTGTGTTCCAATCAATTTGTGCACACTGAGATACCATTAATTTGAAAAACAGGGAGGAAACAAAGACAACAGGAAATCAGCCTGAACTTTTGGAAAATTGGTGTTTGAATATAATCAACAAATGAATGTAGACATTAAGGCCGAAACGACGAAAGACCAATTATTGATTTAAATTTCTTAACTTCCGAACCAATATAAGCATTTTCTTATCAAGGCAAGTGCACTTGATGTGTGAGCAATCCAAAAAGTTTTCATTAATGGTTTTGGGTTAAATTTACCAAGCAACGTAAATAGAAGTAAGCCCGTCCATTGAGGCCACTTGTGCAGATGAGCACAATGAATAATTCACAATGCTGGCCAACGTTGACGCTTTCATAATTATTAAAGTGAGAACGGAGATCCATAAGAGATTAAAATTATATAAAATTCGCTTTTCGGGCATAATCACTTCTTTAATAAGTCTTACGCAGAAGAAAAACTGAAACTTTTAGTCGTGTGTTTAGAAAAAATCTAGTAACGAGATTCTTGCCATCCGAAGAATCCAGACAAATTGAACAATAGAAATTTTGCCGACGAAAACGCATCTTTTAAAACAAGTTAATACTAATAGTTTTTTACAGAAGGCTAGATCCCATAATTAAATTTGTTTTCAATATAAAATTCACTGCATCATTGACTCAATGTTTTAGTATTTTCTTCTTTGGAAGGATGGTGAATATTTGTGAACTATATTTTTTTCAGGATACAACAATACCGATGCTGGCAGGATGGAAGGGAATGCGTAACTGTAGTGTCTGCATTTCCATTGACTCCTGATGCATTTTATTGACCATGACCTATTAATCTTGTAGAAGTTAGACAGAAAACACCCATTTCAGGTCAAGAAGTTTCGTATATTGTTTACATATTATATCACTTAAGAACTAATAAATTCTATATTCGGAATACTTAAAACTGTTTGTGTTATGGCAGCATGACATGGAAGAATACATTTGACCGTATTTACCGACGCCTTCATTTGTTTCATTATAAAAATGAATCATACTTCGTTTAGATGTTGAAAAAGTATTGCGAGGGATAGGAAGTCGTTAAAATACTGTTTGAGTTAAGGATAACTTATCTTACTTTATTCGCTACTGAGTTTCAACTGGCTGAACATTATATTATCTTAGCCCGGTAAACCTTAAGCCTACATTCGTTAAGTACTGAAGGTCTGATTTTTCACACTTTCTTTTGTACTTGCACCATCTGTTTAGAATATTTCACGAAAGATGTGCGGTTCGTTAATTGCATTGAATTATTACTTATTGTTGAATTAGTATTTGTTCGGAGGAATATATAAAGAATTATGTAAAGATGCAAATATAACTCCTTCCTTAAATAACTAACGAACACGTCGCGCCGACTCAATGGCCCCGCACCGAAATCAGGACGTGGAATCCTAGGAAGAGATCGCGAAGAGCTGCACCCCTTGGATCAACTGTCCAGTCACATGAAAAATCACTCATTTGGCGGCTGCTAGCGGAACTTCAGCGTGATACGTAGACGTGGGTCGACCCACTTATGAACTTCCGCTCCGGTTCCATTATCGATTCAGCCAGCATAATGAAAATTTTCGGCACGCGACATTTCCAAAAAACAATTCAATTTACTTCAGGTCAAAAACACTCTATTTAATATTCACCGTTCTAAATTTTTCAAGAATATGAAGCTGATTCTAAACAATAAAATACGAAAAAACTTAATGCCAGAAATAGCTCTCTAAATTTAAAAATTATCATTTACTAATAACAAGAAAACAAAACAATATCAAACGCAATTTAATTAAAATTATTACTTATTTTCAGATTAAATTGGAAAAAAGAGAAAAAACCAACGAACACTATTCAAAATCAATTATAATGTTTACACAATATTGAACTTTTAATCTACGACTAATATATAATAACCTAATTCTAATCAAAACCATTTATTTCATACTATTGTAACAGTAGCGAGGCAAGTCTCACTCAATATACTCATCTGTAGGATGGAATGGCTGTGAAATCAGGGATTTTCACTGACTGTTACAGATCTTGCGATATGATTGGGAAGAAGTCTCAATATGAGGATATTGACTCTCGTCACTCTAGCAGTTTGATAAATCTTCCACCCAGGCTTCCTGTATAAACCAGTACATGCACGAAGACATTTTCTTTCGAAAACTCTTAATCTTTCCATCGTACTAGCATTCTGATTGTACCAGAGCTGACATCCATATCTCAAAATTGGTCTAACCAGGATCTTGTACCAGATAACTTTGACCTTTTGAAGAATGTTTTAGAATGACAGAGTCGACGAAGGGCCATGACTACTTTTTGTGCTTTACTCAGCATCATTGTGACATGATCTGTATAGTACAGGTATTGATCGAGATGAACATCGAGGTAGCGAGCACAGGATTTATGTGGAACCCTCTCTGAACTACCCTCGCCTGCCATAATGTGGAAATCCTTCAAATTACGTGTCAAGTCTTTGCTGGCCCCTTGCAGGGTGAATCGAAACAAAATTGTTTCGCACTTCCGCGCATTAATTTTCATTCGCCAACTATCGTCATAGAGCTGCGCATCATCAAACATTTTTGGGAGGTTGCTCTGGACTATTGAAGCTTTTCGGTCTGATGTGTAGATGATCAGACCATCAGCAAATGCTACCAATGATCGCGTTGGTGAGACATTAAATTCAAAGCCATTCAGTAGTTTGCAAATGAATATTGAAAATAGTAGAGGCGCAGTAACTGTACCCTGTTGTAGACCATTCAAAAACTTGAAGTCGCGCATTGTCGTCAGATTTTCATCAGTTACATCAAATGATTTTCCGTAAAACTTTTTGCACATCATGGCAACAAGGTGCCTGGGGAACCTGTCCTGAAGGAGTTTAAATAATTAGTCCATCTTAACACACGGTATCAAAGGCTTTCTCCATATCAATGAGACACGCTCCCACACATTCTCTATAATTTACCTTCCAACAGATGTATGATGTTACTTTCGCTATCGCATGTGCGGTCGAATACCTGACACGGAAACCAAATTGGCGATTCGGCGTCAACTAATACTTCTCAATATGAGCGTTTAAAGCTTGATTTAGTATCATTTCGAACACCTTGCTGATGATAGGCAGCAAGGTGATGGCGATAGCTTTCTGGGAAATGCTGATAGGGAAATGCTTAGCATGTTGTTGAACAATATTCAATAACTTCTAATCGCAACCTCAAGCAAATGTCGGAGAGCTATAATCGGAATACAGTCAATACGACATGATTTATTGTTGTTTATCCTGTTAAATATGAAGCGTAATTCTTCATAGCTGAGAAAATAATTAGGTCAGATGTTAATGTCTTGTTGAAATGAAGGATTTTTCTCACCATGCAGTCTTGATTTGAAGTCGAAAACTTTTGCTTCGACGACCTCTGAAAATTTTTGATTTCCTCTCGGAGGATTTGGTAGATGAACCAATTCGAAATATGTTCCAATCAGGGCAAGTTTCTGCAATCCATCATATATGATCCTGTTTCCCTTTCTATCCGGAGTCGTCCCATCAATTTTGATATGAGCCCAATCTAGAACACATATCTCATCACCACTGACTCAAAGATTCGATACCTCGACAATACAACTCTTACGGAATAAACTATTTACTTTCGTGGCAACGGCATCTGGTTCCAGTGGGCTCATATCTCTCAGATTTTCACCCATTGATTGTTGACCTCATTCCTGAAGTATGAATGGATTAAGTTCCAGACATTTTTCAGGTGTAATTTAAGTGAACGAGGGATGGTTGCAGTCCGAAATCGCCGATAAATATTGTTGACACGTGTGAGAAAAAGACTTTTCATTCTTTTTAACCTTGCGTTGGTTGGTGTGTCATATCCTTCCATATTGTTTCGATGTTTAATCTTGGGCACTACTTTCTCAATCATTTCGAACGTCAGGTTCTCTAACTTCGATAAATAGAGATCTATTTCATTATTGGTTAGATTTTTGTCATGAGGAACCATGGAGAAAGCGTTGCCATCATGAAGCAGAAGTTATTGCTTTTGGTAATCCCGATTAAAAATGTTTTGAAACTTTACCCAATCCGTTTTCTCGATATTCAACCGATGCTTTTCATGTTAAACTGGAATAAGGATGAATTGCGTTATGGTCGCTATCATAAGAAAGCACCTGTAGTTTCCGTTGAGGACTATTAAAGCTGAATTCAATTTTTGCGTCAGCAATACAAAGATCCAAATATGAATTAGTCCTAGGGTATGTTGGTAGTTACGATCCATAAAGATTGCACCTGTATTCGATTTGGTTCTCTGTTATCCACGATTTTAAGAACACATCTTTTTGATTATTGTTGACGTTCAGCCACGATGTATTAAGGTCATCGTTAAGATCACCGGCAAGAATACAATAGCTACGCAGCCTGTTCAAGTCAACTATTTCAAACAAGGAATAAAGTTATTCCTTGAACTTGGGAACATTTCGACTAGTTAAGAGTTAGAGTCATAGTTGTTAGAGATAACAAATAGGTTATCTCTACCTGGCAGTGAAGTTTTGATAACGGACACTTCTAGAATTAATTTAGCAAATTTTAGCGATATTTTAAATTTTTTTAAATATTTTTCAAATTCCACTCAATTTTAATCGTTATCAATTTTTTCAATCTTATATTTAAGATCTGTTCGAATTTAACACTAAATACAAATTCAATTCAAATACTTAAACTGAACATATGATAGGTGCACCATCCTAAATTAAAATCAGTAACTAATAAATGAATTTTAGATTAAAATTTATTCCTTTTACATCCTTTTTAAATTTAAGAATTCATTTTGTTGTTTTTGATGTTCAATCCGTCAATATTTTTCTAGTTGAGCGTATGGTATTCTACTAACAACTTGCCTTCCCACTAATCCCTTATTCTTATTCCATTCTACTCTTAAAACACACTTAAAAAAAACCAGTAATTTTTGCGAATTTCTTTCTCGAAATCCAAACAATATATCGAAATTTGGTAAAAAGATCTTTATTGTACATGTGTTTGACTTGCTTTTTGAATTCTCTCAGCACTTTAAAAAACAAACTGGCGGCTCCCCTGCATTCCTCCAGAAACAAAAATTGTTTCACGATTCTGCGGTCGGACCGTTTTCTCCTGAAATTTTAAGGTTAGGGTTATCAAAGAATAAATTGTCGATAAAGCATAATAACAGCCAGAGAAGTATGTAGGATATTTTCAAAAAAATTGATTTTTGACAAAATGGCGTTGTTTTGAAAAAAAAAATCTGTAAAAAACGCGAAAACAAGAGAATAAAATTAATAACAATAAGCACTCAATAGAAACAATAGAATAAATAACAATAGAAGTATGCACTTAAAGAAATTCTACTAGCAGACTATTGTTTTGAACATGCTGTAAAAATTTCGATAAAATCGAACAAAAATTGTTTCACAAAGGAGTCCGGCCAGTTTGAAATACGTTGTTCCGAGATAAACGCGTTTAAAGTTTAAGTTATTGAAAAATCGTGGATAAATTTGTTTTACCTCTAGTCTGCAAAGTCTGTACAATATAATTGGCCTTCCTGATTCTCCTCCTCCTCTTGGCTTTCCTTCCTTTTTGAATGCGCATCAATCCTCGACTGTTTCGCCTCATTGGAGATGGATTTCTCTACCCTAGCAATGCGTGTGGCGCCGATTTCATGGTACATATTGTACAAATTTTGGCCAATTTTCAAGTCCATCGTACATAGTATTGTAAATGCATTAATGATGCAAAGCCATCATTATAAATACATATAGCGATATCAGTGACTATTATACAATATTTTTTTATTACCGCTAACAGATTTTGGTGCCAATGCTCATATCATCGAGTTCATTTATTCATTGCTATTTTGAATATAGTCGCCTAGTGTCAGTAGATCGTCATTTCTCAGCTCCTTGTTCATCCATGTAATGGCCTTATATACTTCATCATTAAGTTTATTTCCGTTTTGTGCTAAGGTTCAACTAACAGAACATGTGTACAGTTTGATTTATATTCATAGAAAAGTGAGCGGCGCCGCGCTAATTTAAAATTTTGAGCACTTAGAGATTTTTCCACTGTGTGAAACTTTGCTACATGATTTCTAGGTTGATAAGGAAGGTATACTTTGGATCAAAAAAAAATATTTGATTTGCCGAAAATCCTACAGTGGTGCTCCCGCTTAAGGACATTTGAAACAGACCATATGTGAGTGGGTAAACAAACAATACGGTCTGGTGTGACCTGATGTGCAAACAAAAAACAAATGATATCAACAAGTTGGCAGAGTGCCAAAGAATTAATTTTACCTCTACTTTTAGCGTTTATAATGGACTAAGAAGGCAATGACATGTTCGGAAGCGCAATATGAAGTCCCTTGAATGGAAAAAGGAAGCACAGCCTAAATAGGAAACGCCAAAAAAAACTGCGAGGAACAAAAAGCACTGGTTCTCATGAAAACGTTCCGTGCATTTGAGTCACTATGGTACTGCAAGCCAATTACGGATAGAAGCACTCAGCACTGAGAAGCAGAAACACTGACAACAAGGCGATGGTTAAGAAAATTGAACGACATTTCCGCTCGTGACAACAACTCTGAGGATATGAGGAGCCTTTCTAAGAATACCAACAAGAAGGTTCCAAAAAGTTACACTTGTGTTTATAAAACTGAAATGTCTGCTAAAATGACGAACCCGCCATTCAAAACCAATAAGACTAGGTGGGATCCCCAACTTGTTTCGAGAAGCGATTCAGTGCAAAACGTCTGCTGCTTTGATGCTGGCTCCACAATTTCATGAACACAGTTCAGACTAATATCTGCGAGAGCTCTATCTCTAATGCAAACCACATGATCAAATCACGTTTTTGTTGAACCGTTTTCCTACTCGGCTATTTTTTTCGCCTCACTGCTTATCATGTTTTTGTTCTTTCGTGTGCAATCCTGTCGGGATTGCCACACCTGATAGGTGAACTGCAACCGTTTCTGATCTCTCAAGCGTGCATATTTTTGCAGATTGTCACATTCGTTTTCATTCGTCACATCCATTTTCGCTGGAAGGCGCAAATGCATCAATTGTTATTAGAGCTGGTCACAAATAATTGTCATAAAGTCGTGAGTATCTTATCTTATCAGGAAATCAAATCAGTCCTAACTTATAGCAGTAATGTATCTATAACCTGAATATGAACCATCAAAAAGTTCAACCGTTCTTAAGTCATCGTCTTTCGTAGCTACTGTAAGTGAGAACATTCCAATTTGTACTCGAATTTCACTACCATATTATCGAATGATGCCTTTAATCCAGATCATTGAGTTTTTTGCTGGACTTCCGCGTATGTCCATACCTATCTCCTGGCACCAGCTGTTCACGATTCGTAGCGCCCCCTGCATTATATCAAACAATGTCCCTTCGTATTTTCCGCTGGTTAGAATTGTGATATCATCCGCATACGCGTGACATATCACCGTATGTATGACAGTATGCCTAAGACTTCATCTGCCACGAGAGTCTATAGTAGTGGCGTAAAAACACCTCCTTATGGACACTTTACATTAGACGGTTCGCCCCGCCAGTGACTGAGACAGCCAGCGAATACTGGTAGGATGAACCTCCCTTTTCATTAGCGCCCTCTTTACCGCATCGTGGCTGGTATTGTCAAAGGTCCCTTCAATATCAAGAAATGCACCTTGTGCAACCTCTTTATATTCTAAAAATTCTTTGATTCTGTGAGTCACCTCGTACAGTGCGGTGTCTGTGTGCGGTCTGATTTTCCCGTCCCGTATTCGTGTTTATTTGAATGAAGTGGATATTTTCTTAGGTGAGTTGTCCTAATATAATTATCTACCACCTTCTCCATCGTTGTGAAATTAAACGACGTTAAACTAATTGGTCGGCACGCCTTTGGATTATTTTTATCATTTCTGCCCACTTTGGGTATAAATACCGCTTTAACCTGCCTCCATGGCTTTGGTATACATCCCAATGCCAGGCTTCTTCTAAAGAGGCGTTTCAGATGCGATACAACCAGATTCTGTCGCTTCTGAATAAGGGCTGGATACATCCCATCTATTCCCGGTGATTTACAGGGATGGAAAGGGTTTACCATGCCCACCTCATACGTTTTTCCGTACATATGGTCGCAGCCTCCCTCCAGCTGTTTGGTCTTCTTCTGTGTACCATCTCGTCAATCCCTTAATTTATTACAGAGCTCCCTGGGAAATGGGTTTCAATGAGCAGTAGATTGCGCTCCTTTTCATTTTCCGTGAAACTGCCGTCACTTTTCCTTAGTGCAATGTTAAAGTTATTTCTGACCACCACATGGGTTCTTTATCCCCCATTATGACGCGTTTAGGACAGTTTTCCTCAAAGGCATTCACAATAGCCTTGTTGACTTCATTTACAGCATGCTCAAGTTGAAGACTATTTTTGGGGGCCTTTGGACAGAGACATACTGGAGTTTTCCCCGCGAACGGGTGGTGTGCAAAGCCCAATCGGTGCGTCTGTGATTCCTAGTGATGATGGGCTCCATCCCCAGCCACTCCAGGTCATATTTCAGGATTTTATGGTCCAACATGGGGGTTTCCTTGGATACATGTCATCTTTTAACCAACGAGTTCACAACAATACTACTGACAGTAATGTCCAGTACCTTGCCTTACCTTACCTTCTTTGCGTATTCTAGTAACAAACGCGGGTGTTGACCTTACGTTGTGGATAATCACATTTGATTTTATTATGAACTCGTATAGTTCACTACCTCTTTGATTCGTGTCAGTACTTGCCCAAAGCTCATTATGGGCGTTAGCATCGCATCCGATCAAGAGTCGAATATTTTGCTCTCGCTGTGTACTACTAGCCTTTGTACTTCCAGTGGTAGAATGTTTTCTGCGTCTTCGGGAAAATATGCTGATACAATAACCACCTCACGGGTTTTACCCTTGACCATAATAGAGGTCTTCAGAGGTACTAAGTCCCATGTTAAGTATTCTGAAAGGCATATATAATCCATGTTTTTCCTTATCATAGCATCCACACTGGGAGGATCCTGCCCTTCTGCATAGACTACAATGGAATCTCAAGGGTTTAGGTCTCTGATACGCTTTTCATGTATCCAGAGATCTTGGATCAGTGCTAGTCTAACTTTTGGTTTTGTAAACATTCGTACCAAGACATCCAAAGCTGCCTTGGCATGATGAAGGTTCACCTGTGCTAAATGAGTATCATCCTCGTTTATTTCTCTTTGGAAACTGCGGATGCAAGCCTCGTCTCTTCCTCCTTGAGATCCTTGTCAGAGCTTATTTCCAAGACAGAGATCCATCTCACCCGGTAGGGTGACCTGATGAGCTTCTTTTTCCCATCTTGTAACCACATATATACCCCGTTTCATTTTGTCTGAGAGCTTCGTTGATGCTGCTGGGATCACAGTCCCCCCGGTGACGCTTGTGGAATCAGTCGTCCCCCAAGAAGCAGTCGCGGAGGTAAGCCCCGTAGCAACCGCCGTGTAAGGGCAACACCGCCTCACAACAGCGGTACACAGAGCATTCTGCCTCTCCACCACTGTGAGGGGGACATGCTCCCCAACATTAGTCAAGATCGCGGCTGGCCTCCCTACAACCGTCACCGGAACGACGGGCCCCCTTGCATCAGTTATGGACAGAGCAAGTTCCCCTGAAACCGCTTTGGAAGGAATAATCTTTCTACTAGCAGTCTCAGACGGAACCAGTCCCACCACAACCGCTGCGTGAGAAATAGAATCCACAGCAATAGTCCCAAGAGGTTCAACCCGCCTAGCACACATTGAAGCCACGGAGTTTGTCTCTACTTTCTACAGCCCGCATACATTTATTCAGCCCCACCTATCTTAGGGAGGCATTTTGCTTGTTGATGAAGTTGGCTGTCAGCAGCGTGAACTCCAGCGGTCAGCAATCGACGGTTTATCTCAGCGCGTACGCTGAGGACCTTCCATTGCCTCGTACTGAGGCCTTTGTTAGGGGCTGCCAGCGCTCTGAGTAGAGATTCTGCTGGCCACCCTTCAATTTTTGGAGGAGCATATGTATTATGTGGGCTTTAGAAATGTCTTCTCTCTTCATCACTCATAATTCGAATCCCACCCAAGCGGTTAACTTTGAAACTGCTCCCACGAGCCATTTTATGGTACTTTCATTCGTGCACCCCATGAGGAGCATCCTTGGTCTGAAGAACAGACCCTCAAAATGGAGATCTTTTCCATTTTGCATCTCCCATGTAATGACGCCTTCCAGTTGAGTAAGTTCCTCACCCGTGAGCGTCCGCATCGGGTGCTCTTTTGCGACCACCGCTACACACTGCACTTTTAGTGTGCTTGCGTAGCTTTTACTAGCTTCAACGGGTGCTTCATTGCTCCTGCCTGCCGTTGGTATTCATGGTAGATTTAATTGTTAGCTTTTGGGGGTAATCGAGTCTGTGCCTCACTTCCTCCTCTGGTGAACCAGGTTAGGTGTTGTCTTATTTAACCCTTCGCTTTTTGCAATCGGCTCCGGTTCAGTTTTCCTTTTCCGCCCCTGTAAAACAGCCGGATTTCCTCCTAGTCCCGGCTTCGGATTTACTGCCATCTTTCTAGCCTCCTCAGGTTTAATTCACTTTGCTAGGAATCGCAGATATCATTTTAAACCCGCCCCACTGAGTCCCTTCCTTAGTAGATCATCACTCCCACCTTTATTTCTTCTGGGCGGTAGTGGTATCATTGGCAACTTATCCTTCCTTCCTTATACTTCCTTCTTGTTTGTCTGTATTGGAGTGTGGTTCCCCCTCGTGTGGAGGTGTTCCTCGCCTCTTGGGGTTCTCTTCCAAGGGAATCGTTATACATACCGAGTGTTATGTCCTCGGTTTGGATTTGGGTTGCGGTGACGTTTTCCTCCACTCTTTCTGAACTTTCTTCGACCCTTAAAAGGATCCACCACTTCGTCTTGGGTTTTTCTTTTATTATGCTTGGTTTTCATCTTTGGTCCCACGAGTAGGTCGGAAAAAATTGTCCACCCCGGAAGAGCCTAAATACCGAGGTAAGGGTCTTATTTGAAACCGGAGGTGCCCACGGTATCCGGAGTTCGCATATTTAGTACCAAGTACCCCTTGGCCACACAGCTTTTAGCATATGCTGCTCCACCTTAGCTTGGAGTCCTTTACCACTATTTACAGTGTAGGAGGACAGTCCTCGAGCTGTTGCTTCAGTTCAGCAGCTAAACAGAATCATACATGTCGGTTGAACATTGACTGTAAAAACAGCATTGTGTAGGAATGTTACCCTCCGGAACGTTCCTATAAGTGTGTTGAGGAGAAACTCAACCTCACACCCATCGAAGCGGAGTAATATTATTAACTTATGAAGAATTATACACATATACACATATTTTAGTACAAATTGAAACTTGTTTGAATTCCCGTCGCTTGCATCTCTAATCTCTGACGATCCTAATGACCTCCCACCTTTCGCAATTGCTAACTTTCTTATTGGAGAACCAGTTATGGCAATTCTTGAGGTTATAGACGTTATAGAGATACCTGTGAATAGTCTTGCAAGGTATAAGCATTTGCAGTACATGGTGCAGCTTTTTGGCAAGGCTGGCTATCAGAATACATGCATGGGTTCCAAGTGGTCTAAGAATGTATGAATAATATTATCGAATTGTGCGATGATCATCATAAAAAAGAATAACCTGCCGCCGACACGTTGGAGTCTTGGTCCAAACACATCGATGCCCTGACAATATAGTACATGTATTCACCCCCAACACTGCATATTTTATCACCAAAAGACCCATTATAAAACTAATACAACTGCCAATCAAAGTTGAAGAAGAGATAAAAGATGAATCATGGTCTCTACCAATGAAGAAATTGCATAAAAAACAAATTAGAAAATCAATTTCAAAAATTTGTCAATACATAAATATAGTTCACTATCTCTTAATATTACTAAAGTTTGCTTGTTAAAGGAAATTTTTCCAACATGGGGTAGATGTCTATGATTCCATGGATGTAATTTCTAGTCCCTGCAACCATCTGTAGAAGGCTCAGCAATAAATTATTTCGGCTGACAGTCGCTGGGAAAATCCTAACCTAAATATCTCATATTTCGAACTACGAAAGAATCCGTACAACTTTAATGCAGCGATTCTTTTAATTTTTTAACAATATTGATCGCAAACAAAAAAACATTGAAAAGAGGAGAACGTGTGTTGGGAAGACAGCGTATAGTCTACGTTAGAAAGTGAAAAACCAAGCGGAACGTATCACAACGGACAACCATCTCAAAATAATACGTACAGTATGTCAAAGAAAAAGCCAACAGAGATTGCTAACTACAACGCAAACATGTCTGGCATAGAGAGATGTCATCAATTAATTTCATATTATTCCTCACCTTAAAAATCTATCCGTTGGCACAAGAAGGTTCTATTCCATGACAAATGATTCAAATATTGGTTTCCTTGACTTTAGAGACAATCTAGTAAGTATCCTTTTAAAAATTCTACAATTCAAACGGTCAAGTTCAAACCGTCAATTTTCGAGGTGCGCACTATCAAAAAAAAAAAATTAAGATGCCTTTCCATTACAAACGTAGAAAATATTTCCTTGTTACAGGCAAAAATAATAAAATCCTCATTACACCGATGTCAGAACTGTGTAGATATACCTCCACTGTATCATGGACAGGGCTTCCGACACTGGCACTTATCTCCTGAAAATCACGAAAACTCCAAATCGAATATGGAGTTCTAGAAACATTCAATCCTGATGGACTGATATATTTAGTTTTTTTTTTATTTGAAAATTAAAGGATTTTATTATTTATTAGGAAAATTATTTATTGAATTAAAGGAAATTAAGGATTCGATTTATTAATTTGTTATATGTAGATGAATAAGGACCTACGAGTACTTATAAATAATTTTCTATGAATGAATGCTATAGTATTCACTTTATCCTATTTGAAATATGTCAATAACTAGATGCTATAGCATTCATTGTACATAACGGTTAAGACATGATGTTCTAACTAATCTCGCAATCTATGTCTAATCAGACATCAGGGAGTAAAACAAGTTTAAAAAAAATTGCCTGTCTATTTTTGCAGTTCACTGAAATGATTACTGTCCGTGAACGTGTTAAGAAACCCAAAAGATTTTCTCATGCACGGTCGAAAGATTTCAACACAATCACGTACAAAAGGGACATTACCAAACTGAAAGACGTACATAAAATCAAATTCATCATAAACGCACCAGACAAATGCAAAAAACACGAGACAGAGACATCAAATAACACAAAATTGATCAAGCCACTGCGAAAAATATTAAAAATAATAGTTAACGTTGATGACTCTGTCATCGGTCGGTGGTACCTTTTCGAAATTAGGCAACAGATGGTATAAATCGTCTTTCTCAAAACAGGAAAGGACTTCTGACTCTCGCATAACAAGAGACGTCATAGATTGATACCCTCACATGGAAATAGACCAAATTCACCGACACATCTGACTTAGTTTGTGGTACTCAAAATGCTTTAAACATAAAACGTGAAATGGTTGTGCATTAACAGTTTGCAGGAGAGAGCAAAATAAAAAAGGACATCCACAATGTATAAAGCATAAGCTCGTTAAAAAGGATAAAACCAAGGAAAGATTACGGCAAACAGTGCTCTTTTATAGCAGCACTAAATTTTATATCACTGTGACTGAATGAATGTGGCAGAGAAATACAGTGCTCAGTAAGAGCTTAGAAGGAGTTGTTGCAATTAATTTTTAATTTTATGGTTTTCGCAAGAATATAAGCGTGGATATTATTTAACAATCATAAGTTGAAAAAAATTATAACTGAAAAAAAATTCTTCTTTCTTCTTGAAAGACTTTGCTTTCGAATATGAAATTGCGCAAAAAAAACTCCAAAAAAAACAGAAAAGTCACAAGAAATGGATGCAAAGAAAAGATTGTGTAACGAAACGATGTTGATTTCAAGAAATAACAAGGATCCTTTAGGAAAATGTAAACAACCCGGAAAATGTTTACGTAGGAAAGACTGATCAATATAAGAAGTAGAATACTCTCTTAAATGAGATTGCGAACCCACAAGAAGGCATTCTGCTTTCTTGATACGCAAATTCGGGACTAGATATATCTAACTTTTGGTAACTGAACTAGGGTAAAATGCAAATTTCGAGTCTCCTCGAGCAAACTTTGAACTTTACAAATACATAACTTAGAGTTGGAAAAACTTGGAATTTTTTTGTGATGTTTTTTGAGTGAAGAACAAATTTCAACACATATTGAGAGCATGTAAGTTAAGGAAACGCTCAATAAATGTTTTAAATTATTTCAGCTTTGTAACCCTTGGCAACAGAGAAAAATCCACGGTGAAAGATTAGAACTGTAGGGTGTTAATCGAAAACATTGCAGCCCACCTTGTACAGAGTAGGCAACCCAACACTGCACTTGTGAAAAGGCGCATTGTCATGTTGAAAGAGAAAACCTTTCGTCGATTTGCCCCTGCTCTTATACTTTGGCACATTCTTTCATTCTCTCCATTCGAAAGCGTTGTATTCTTCGGTTCTGAAGGTGCGTTCATCTTTGTAATCTGTCAATAGCATCCCTTCTGAGTCCCAAAAGGCTGTTGCCATGTTTTTACCAAACCTATGACATGCTTAATTTCTTGGGTGGTGATTCTTGGTGGGTGGTGGCCGCTGCATAAAGTCCGGTTTGGTCTCAGGTTAGTAATGAAGTACCCAAGATTCGTCCCTAGTAATGATTCGATTCAATAGTTCATTGTTGCTATCACTATAGAGGACCAAAAATGCGCGGGAACACTCGAAACGGTATTCTATCTGAGGCGGCATGAACTTTTTTAGCACCCATTTAGCGCTGGTTATTGTCAGGCTAAGATGATATAGGAGAATTATGAAATTACTGGTGTCCTATTCTCCAACTCTTTCGTCAAGCTGATTTCGCTTTAGTCTAGCATCGTTAAATATCAATTTTTCGAATTTTCATAATTTTGATCGACCGTTGGGTACGTGGATCGTCTTCAACTGAGTCCCTGACTTTATCAAATAGACTTTGCCACTTGTGAACCATAGTCTTATTCGGCCAAAAGTCCGGTGAAGGAACGCCCTCCATTCCAATATATTTTTAACCAACTTTTCCAATTGATAGGGAACTTAATGACGGTGATTACTCGAGTTTTTCCATTATTCGCACTTACTCCCAAGTAAAGATGTGTGGTAGACAATAGTTCAAGGATTACAATCTGAAGAAATATAAAACTTAATATTTATACTAATAAAAAGTTACTGAACTTGTTATCATCCCGTTAATTACACTGAATTATAAACTACCGGCCCGTTCCGTGTAGTCGGAAATCAATTTTAACCCATTCAGTCCCACTTTCCTATTTTTAGGGCGCTATTTGCACAGTTTTTAGACGATTTACACATTCCATTCGTTGAAGAAACAATGTTCCGGAATCGTTTTCATAAAATTAAAGCTTATTTGCTTTCAATGACAACTTGAAAATTAATAGTGCTGAGCAAGCTTTTAAAATACGTCCATTTATCGATAAAGCTAATGAATGATTTCGAAAGTTCGGAATATTTGAGTCATCTAATTTGATGAAGTGATCGTCAAATAATTTGGCCATCATGGGATCAAACAACGTATAAAAGACAAGCCAGTGAGACACAAGTACAAGATTTGGGCATTGTTTGGAGTCAGCGGATACGGTTATAACTTTTTGCTATACACAGGCAACGATGCTCAAATGTCAGATGTTACTGGTGACAGCCTGTGTTCAAGAGTGATAAAATAGTTACTTAAAGTATGTACGGATCCCAGAGTATATGTAACCTACTTCGATAACTTTTTAAGTAATGTGAAATTGTTGATTCATTTAAAATCTAAGGTGTTCAGAGCTATAAAAGAAGAAATACGGCTAAGAAATGACCTGTGGTGACAAAAAAGAAGTTAAAAGCAAAGATCGAGACCATACAGATCATCGTTTTGATAAAAATAATGAGATAGTACACGTGAAATTACACGACAACAATATAGTTAATATTTTGTGCAAATTCGATACTGCTGAACCTTTTGTAAAACTTAATAGATACTCAAAGATCGAAAAGGCTAAAGTAGCCGTCAATCAGCCAAGGCTTATACATAATGATAATTAAAAACATTGGAAAAGTCAATAAACATGACTGGTTGATTTCGAAATATCCAATCCGTTTTAGAGGTATGAAATGGTACTGGCCTTTAGTCATTCATGTTTCAGATTTTTCACTTCTGAATGCATGGATTACTTAGAACTAGAGTTGCCACGAATAGTGATTTGGCCGAATACCGAATATTCTGCAACGCTGTCGGCCAAAGCGCCGAATATTCACCACAAAGTACATGCTTGTCGAGCTCGTAAAGAATAATACGAAAAGTCCGACCTGTCTCACTCGTGCACGGGCGGGCGTGCGGCCATTTGACTGTTTGTTTTTTGTCAGATCAATATTAAAAATAAAACATTACCTACGATTTTGTAGAAAAGTTCGTTCGTTAGTTCTTTTTTAATTGTTTGTTTGTTAAAAAATGACACCAGTTAATAAAAAATCCGCCCGTATGGGAATATTATGAGATTGATAGCGGAAATAATAAACTGGCCGAGTGTTTGTTGTGTAGCAGCAAGATCTCAAGAGGCGGAGAAGGAAAGAAAGCAAGTAAGTAAAAACTTAAGTTAATTTAACGGCTTGTTCACACGGGATATCTACACGGGATATCTATACGGGATATCTACACGGGAAACACGATACGTCATGACGGTTGGCCGTTCACATTGTGTACGGAATCGTTATTTTTCACGATTCATCATCAAAATGTGAACATTTTCTGAATTTCGTTTCGACGTTTCTCGTCACAAAGTTGTCTCGTCAGTATGCTACTTTAACTGATGATCCCTCGACAATCGGCAGCAATAAGGGCGGTACTTTTACTTTCACCGATTCCAAGATACCAGCAGTACCTGGAACGTCCAGATCAAGAGAAAGACAATTAACTCTGAAAGAAACATCTGAAAGGAAATTGCTATGGGATATTAATGATCCAGAATCAATAAAATATCGTTACTTGATTGGTGAAATGCTTGCTTTAGACAACGAACCATTATCACTTGTTGAACGGGTCGGCTTTCAGAGGCTTATGGCAACCGCTGTGCCCCATTATAGAGTACCTGGTCGCACTTACATGACCAAGAAAGTTGGTCCTGATATATCCAACAGAATTCCGTCTAAAATAAAAGCCAGTATTTCGCAGGCAACAACAGTATCAGTCAGCACAACAACGAGAGCTTTTTGAGCTTCACTGCGCACTGGATATCTCCAGAGTTCACTCTGGAACTTGGCGTTTTAGCTATGAAACCGTTTCCCGGCTCACATTCTGGTACCAATATTGCTAAAGAACTCGAGGCTATTACAGAAAGATGGAATATAAATAAAAGCAAGATCCATTTACTTGTCCATGATAGTAGGGCTAATATGATAAAAGGTGTGCGAGATGCAGGATGTGATTCAGGCGGGTGTTTTATTCATTCATTGCAACGAGCTATAGAGGAGTCGTTAAAATCTCAACCAGAAGTACTACAGATGGTAGCTGCTGCGAGACGAATCGTTACCCATTTTAACCATTCAGGCTTAGCAGAGCAGAAACTTAAATCCACTCAACAAGAACTTAACTTGCCTAACCACCAACTAGTACAAGATGTGAGCACACGCTGGAATTCTACGTATTATTGAATGGAGCGATTATTAGAACAAAAGCGAGCAGTATCCTTGTACATAATAGATCATGAAACTTTAAATAATCTAACACATGCTCAATGGGAACTAATGGAACAATGTATCAAACTTCTCAAACCATTCGAAGAGATTACCAAAATAACCAGCTC
The DNA here is from genome assembly GCA_954870665.1 of Stratiomys singularior. Classification (NCBI taxonomy): domain Eukaryota; kingdom Metazoa; phylum Arthropoda; class Insecta; order Diptera; family Stratiomyidae; genus Stratiomys; species Stratiomys singularior. The sequence continues at coordinate 76,201,295 of OX940877.1, read as the reverse complement.
ATGTATTTCGTGCATCTCTGAAGTGATGCAGTTACTTTATTAAAATATCTGGGAAAGGCAGAGACAGCTGAGAGAGTACCAAATTTAGTCACAACGAGATCTTCACTGCAAGCCGAGCTTGAAAAGCGATTTAACTTTGAAGAGAACAACAAATATCTGGTTACTACGCTTCAAAACAAGTTTCCTAGGATTGGTTCAAGCAGAAACAGCAGGACAAAAAATTCTTCTAGAAGCTCTGGAGCTAAGTTGTAATGATGAATCTAGTAGTACCAAAGACGATTCTTCTCCACTTCGTAATGAAAGAAACTTGAATGAAAATGATAAGACATTTGAAATTCACGACAGTTTTTGGAACTGATTGGAGGAAGTCGTCACAGATAATAGGCGAAATAGTAATCATGAGGAGAACGTGGAGAAGAATACTGTGGCAAATGAGATGGATTTTTATTTGAAAACAATTCGCCTAGATCGGAAAGCTGATCCTTACAAGTGATGATCAGCAAACGAAAAACAATACCCAAACCTCTCGAAATTTGCTAAAGTTTATCTTTCTTCTCCCGGGAGTAGCGTGTACAGTGAGAGGTTGTTTTCTGAAATCTGGTATCATTTACGACGAAAAGCGTAATCTATTGCTACCATCAAATGTTGAAAAGCTTGTTTTTATCCATCACAACTTACCACTGATGAATTTTAATTATTAAAGTATTGTGATTTGGTAATAAATACAAATCTCGAGTTATATGATGGGTCTTTTTTGTGTATGATTTGGTATTCGGCCGAATGGTACGTATTATTCGGCCTAATGCGAATACCAAAAAAAGTAGCGGAATAGGCCGTACACCGAATATTCGTGGTATGTCCACTTAGAACCAGGTGAATAAAGATGAGGCAATACCTCTGCTCGATTCTGATGCAGTGTTTTTTTTGGATGCCAGAGCAAAGACGCCTATTCCAGTTCCTACCGAAATTCTCTTAGAACCCGTGAAATAAGATAATATTGATGAAGAGGGAGAAACAAATGCGTTGCCAAGGACAAGCTTGTAAAAACAGGCTCTGACGTTTTGATCTCTGTGCGAGAAAATTTTTGCAGTAATGGTTTTATACCATCTCACACAAAATTAAGCTATAAATTATATCTGATTGTGGTCATCGTTTTCAAATAAATTTGATTTTCTTAAAATTGTTATCTTTTATGATTTCTGATAATTTCTAATTGCCATATTTATAGGACGAATTCGATTCAATAACCAGAGTAAATATTTTTTGTTAATTTCGTTTGAAACTACTTTTGATGTAGTAACAGTCTAATTTGAGGATTTGATTCAAAGTCCAACATTTTAATGCTTGGGAAGTAATGGGTAAAGATACTTAAAAATTATAAAGATTTGAGGTCAGCACACTTACAATCACTTTCATGTGAATTTACATTTAGAATAATACTGAACATCAGTTATAACTATAGATTTTGATAATAGATTCCGTGCTCTTTGTAGATGTTCATCTGGCCTACATGTCGCATACATTTCTATTTCGTATAAGCTTGTGTGTAAACATATCGTAAACATACATCACGTACATCGGTTGAGTACGTGCCATCGTTTATTTCCTCCATGATACTTTTGTTTCGAGTTCTTTTTTTTTTCAACAGACAATTTAGTAATCTGCTACCCGAGAATGCTGAAAATGTAGAATCACACCCTGTTATCCTTACGAAGAAATAAAGTAAATTGTACTGCCTCGCTCTAACCCTTTTTTTGTGATGTTTTTGTTGGAATAGTTTATTTGAGTTAACATGCAGTTCAGCTTTGCCAAGACGTTTTCGATACATAACCGGAGAGCAATTTAGTTCTTGTACGTGGTGCGATATATTTTCCATTGGCTAAATCGGAAAGTTACAAGTCTACGAATGACAAGAATCGTTTTTCTTTTAGAAAAAAAGTTATTTTGACGTAGTAATTTACATCATAAAAAAATTTTGTGATAACAGTGAAACTAAAACAATTTAAAAAGTCTTGAGACTATTCAGGAGCTTTCGTGTTTACCAGTAAAATAAACTTTCATTCGAAGAATTGATAAAGCGTGTCTGCAAGCGTAAACATTTTTTGACTGTGTATAATATTTCAACGGAAGATTTAAAGTGTTGTAAGTAAACTACCACCAAGCCCGGACTGGGAATGAAAATCGGCCCGGGAATTTGGCTTAAACCGGCCTATTTCTGACATTATATCGGCTTGAAGAGGTCTGGCCCACCGGCAATTCTCCCGAATTCCCTTATGGCCAGTCCGGCCTCATAAATGGAAGGAAACGGTTAAAATATTGGGTAGCAATGACAAACTAGATTTTTTTAATGGTAATATATCTACGTAAGAATATGTATCACATTCTCACCATCACAAAATAAATTCTATTAATGGTAACATCTTCATACAAGAAAAAAATGTATCAAATTTTCACTGGAAGATTCGCATACGCATATCACCCAATTAGGAGTTTTTGGAGTAGTGAACATTTCTCAGCTACTTTGTAATTGATTTAAGTATATATGACTTGTAAGCCAAGCCAACAAGTGTAAATATGTTCAAGAGGAGCCTACCTCTATCGAAAATTTTGAAAACACAGTTTGCACAATTTTTACAAGGACAATTTTTTTGTGGCTTGAATAAAATTCAGAGCAAAATTTGAAATTTCTTGCGTTGCTTCTCCATTTGGAAACTGTACGTCCTCCAGAGGGGAGGAGGACAGGATTTCCTATTGTTCAGCTAACTCAGCTAACATTTCGGCTGAAGCCATGGCATTTAGGGCAATCATTTTAAGCCTAGTGACACAAACGCGGTATCGCATAATTCATGGTCTTTTATATTGCTGAAATATTTTGGAACCAGCATAGTAACGTCTGAATAAAATGAGGTTTGTCTGGCGTCGAAACGATGACTCATTGCCATAATGGCATTATCTATGGTGACATAGAAGGTGGTGACTTTATAACGGTCTGTATAGGATTGAATAGGTTGATCTTGGCTCAGTTCTCCTGGCAAGACTTTGTTCTTATGACATCGACTTTCTGGGATGCTACGTTCAATTTCAGAGTCCGATTTATCGGCCAATCATCATCATTTGCCCATTTAATAAATTAGTCTGTCTGTTCTGTCATTTTGTCGAAGTTGTCTTGCGATTTCGATAGCTTGTCCCCGCTCATTGATACCAAATTTAAGACTTTTTGATTATCTAATGAACTGAGCTGAAGATAGGACAACGGGGAGCTTATCTCAAGTATACTACGCAACAGGAAGGATGTAAGTATTGTTTCATATTTCCTCAAATTTTCCCTGTATGACCTTGCTGATTATCGGACATCAGGTTTTGATCGTGGATCATTTTCAATTTTTTTGACAACCATCACGATCGTCAGGAAAACTGATTGCTCTTTGTTCTCTGCTCGACCAAATATCTTTATCAATCATGCATCTTTCGCCTACCTGTAGTTTCTCCAATTGAATTCAACCGTCGGCGATCTGAAGCAGGTATCCATTCTAATGTAAGATTCCTTGAAGAATACTGCAAGTTTATGCAAAAGACCAAACAAAAAAACCCATCAGATTCTACTGCTGACAGTGTCAGAAACGACGAGGTTCATACTGTGGGCAAAGCACTATTCATGGATCAATTCTGGTACTTCACCTGCAAGTCACCGACCGAAACCGTTATATTCTCCAGTCATACTTGCTGCTCAATCAGTGGAACAGCCAACGCATTTTTTGATATCGATGTTATTTTTTTGCTGGATGTCAACAACGAGATCTTTGAATCAGCGACCGCTGAAATTTTTGCATTTTATTATACCCAATAATCTCTCTAGGATTCGTTTACTCAAAACTTGTCTGATAATCTTGTCCGATAATCTGTGCCGTGATATCCAGAGTGGTATTAATTCCGATCGAGAACATCCCTGCTAATCTAGCACCACCCGATTGTTTTCCTTTTATGAGCTCAGACATGGAATATATCACGGGCTCCACAGTCTTTTTTGAGATTAGAGTAAAGCTGCCACGGCCTAGTCGTCCTTCCGGTTAAGAAGTACGGCATGCACTACTCAGCGACACACATTTGTCTATGTGTTTCTTTAGATCTGCGTCATATTTTTCCAACAAAAGTAAAATTTCAAGACCATTTCCGTGACTGTCGTTGTCATAACTGAGAGTGTACGCAGCTTCTTTCTTGTCACCTCTGTAGCTCATGCCATTTTAACGTGGAAAAAGAGGGAAGACTGGTACGTAATCTATGCAAAATCTGTTGCTTTTGTACTTTAAGCTCAACCAAGAATATTCTACCCAAGCCGCTTGTCATTGACAAATTTCCCATTTCAGCGCATATTTGCCCCAGTTAAAACAAAACCAACTCCTCCGAAATCATCTATGGTTGATCCCGTAGTTGATTGTATCACGAATTCGAAGTCATAAATTGAAAGTGCCCAAATCCAAGGTGGCGGCAGGCGTCTCATGGTTCAAGGGTCTTAGAATATATTCACAGTACTGTCACCAAGCGGTCAAAAACCCCTATTCGACACAACCCTTGAGGTCGAATTATCGAGGCTGGACTGTACATAAGTGTAAGTAACTGCTTACCTATGAGTTTGATTACATCGATTATGCAGACAATATTTATTCTATTCTTCATTACATCTTCGTGAATTTTCCTATTCAAGTTCAGGTCGATCAAATTTTCAACGGTCAGATTTTGCTTGTATGCAAAAAATGCCTCTATGTTTCTCTTGTAACAAGCGCTATTTTCATGATGCTTAACGCTAAGGTGAACGTGCTTTCTATTGAGCTTCCTCCAGTTTGAAAAGATGGCATTGACTCATTTGGCGTCAGGTATACTCTGACAAACGTTATACCCGGGCATCGAATCCAGACAAAGCCATCTCCTCGGCCATGACCCTGGATCTGGAGTCGCATGCTGCCCTGAACCCAGACGCCAGCAGTACGGGAGTCATCGGAGAATCAGGGTGGTGAAATCTTCTTTCGGTGTTGTTCGCTCAGCAGCAGCAGATCAGCTCTCTTTTCTCTGGCTAACTGCTCTAACAAATCTTGTGCATTGATGCTACGGTGCAAGGTAATTAGAAGCGCCCTGATCACCACCCCAGAGCTGCTTTTGCTTTTGCTAGTGCCTCTCTAAAGATTGGGCACGCGCCTGTACCTGCAATGTGAGAGTGCTCTGTTCATTGAGAGTTGAGATGATTAAATAAAAAACAGCGTGGACTCTCAGTGCACTCTTTTATGTTATGCCCAGACACTCCACAATTAAAGCAAGGCATACAGCGGTCAGGGCCTTTGCAATTTGAAGTGGTGTGCCCGTATCCAAGGCACCTGTAGCATCGAACTGGGATGGCTCGACGGCGAATTCCGCACACCACCCAGCTGATGTTTAATTTTCCTTTGGCCAGGAGTTGTGCAGCTCCTTTCTCCGTTACGTCGAGTAAGGCCAGCCTTTGTCCTCGGTTATTCTCTAGAGGGACCTTTACTTTCACTAGAGCTATTCCAGGGAACTCTTTTTTTATGGCTTCTTCAATCTCAGCCGGGTCGGCGATGCAGTCCAGGTCCCTTACTTCCAATGAATCCCTTGGCTCCAAGGTAGAGACGGTGGCTTTTGCCCCAAGGACTTCCTTCATTTTATCGCGGAATATCGATTTATCGGTGGAGTTCGCTCCAAAATTGACGAGTCGCCCTTCGGACCTCGTTGATCGTGTAGTTTCAATAATCGTCCTTGTTCTTCAGGATTGATATTCTTGCTGATATCGCGTAAAATGTCAGAGTAGCTCCTTCCGACGGTGGGCTTCACAAGAATGGCACCCACAAGGACTATTCGCTTTTTCCTTGCCGGTTCGTCCACGCTATTTGTCGCTGTTTGAATAGGCACTGTTTGCTGGTTAAGCCTATGTTCACGTTTTGCGGCTTTTTTTGCAGCCTTACATATCACAAGTTGGAAGGCGCCTTTTTTTGTGCCGTTTCTTTTTCTGTCTCAGCATTCTCCTTACGCCTTTTCTCCTGTTCGCTCTCAAGAGGGCTAGCAGCAGTCCTCTTGATACTGGGGGGGAAAGATTGGGTGACTTTAACGTAGACCGTTTGGTCAGGATGTTCTTCTTCCAGCTTTTTCCAGAGTCTCCTGTAGTGGCCAACTCGATCCAAGAGTTCCTCGAGCTCAAGCACTACATATTTTACATTCTTATTGATAGTCTTTTGATTTATGCACGCTCCTTGCGTGCGTATGAAGATCGCATAACATTTTTTAGCCAACCGTTTCCCTCGGAACGGTTCTCCAGGATAACCGACTTTCTCCTCCGAGAGCTTAGGTTCTATGCTGTTAGTTCCTCCTACTGAGGCTGATTCAGAAATAGGAACCTTAGGAGTGAGGTGGTCGTAAACCTCCGGAGCCACATTTACTACAGGCCCATCACGGCTCTTTACGCTTGTGGTGGTGGTGAACGCAAGGTATTTCCACTACGGGCATACACGCCAAGATAATCGTTATGGTTGTGAGAATTCTATCCATCGGCTCGTTTGCTTCTGTTTATTTTGTTTGTTTTCGTTGTTTTGCATCATTTTGTTCTTAAGAGTCCCCCTTCAGAGCCGCTATCTCCGCTCGGATGTGTGATCCCATGTTGGCTTTAATGACCCCATGGTTATCTATGCAAGCAGGGAGGCCATGCGAGGGTTGGCACCAGCCCACTTTATGGAGTCAGGTGCTCAGAGCCAGATCGGCGCTAATCGGGAGTACGACACAACCAAACCTGCACCATCAACTCAATGATGCGAGCTCCCAACGTACTCTGAGGCCTGCCAAGGTGCTATCGGGATGGAGACGGCGTGATATTAGCCTGGAGCCGTTCGCGCACGGGTTTCACCCCGGCGGTACCGCGCAAGAAGTGACTAGGTCCAAAATATCATGGCCGCCAGCCCATATGCGTCAAATAAAGTCGAGAGTCAAATCATTGTCCGGGTTCGGTGCTGTTTCCCATTAGTCGCCTCTTACGACAATTTGGGTTACTGTGGATGTGTTCTAGCCTCCTCATCCACAGGGGAGATTGTGCAAGTTATTTGTGCACTTATAGAGTTCACTAAATTTAGGCTAGTCAAAGCATTCAGCAAGGCTTGGGTGAACGCTAGTTTTCTGACCACGGAGAAACTCCTTATTGCTGAATTGTCAACATTGCCACTTATCTGCAAACGTTGCGGAAGAAAGTAGATCAATAAAAAAAATTTTTGAGGGAAATATAATTTATCTTGCTTAATTCGGCTCTTGATTTCTTCTGATAGCTGAAAATTTTTTAATCCTAGTCTAGTAAACTTAAAATCAAGTTAGTAAACCTTCCTTAAGTACTTGAGCTTTGATATTTGATATCATCTGTTGTCCTAGCACCATCCGTTTAGCACCTTCCACTAAACATGATGTCCGCTCTGTTTACGACATTGAAAAATAACTTTTTGTGGAATTAGTATTTATTGGGAACATTATTTATAGAAGTATGTGCAGAGTGCATAAATAACTCTCGTTGCATACATAACTACGTTTTAAGCATCTAATGACACAATCTCTTGCTGATCGTTTTACTACTAAAACGGTAGCTACTGTCTCGCTCGGTTTTGGCAAAGAAGTATCTGAAACAAAGAAACCAAAAATGATTCGATGTCTGTGACCCTCCACTTCCATACTTAAAGGTTAATAAAAACCAAACGTTCGCTTTACTGAAAAAAAAATTGCAAGCACTATACATTTTGGAAATTTATTACGATTTTTTTGAAGACATATTAGAACAAAAAGAGGAAAAAAGAATTGAAGCTTGTGATTAATAACAAAAAATGGTAATCCACTTTAAAATTGACTATTTTTTACTCTCAAAGATTCTTCCGTTGTTCAATAAGTGATTTTGTAAAATTGCTATATGCCAAAATTGTCAAATAATAGTTATTACATATATTTTTTACCTACTATTCCTTGGTTATGGAAAACCTCAACCTATAAAAATTTGAGTCATAACATGTAAGGATCCTTCACTTTATAATTTATAATTTCATTAATTTTCGCAGAAATAACTCATTTAGTTTTGCTTACACTTCAAAAATTGACTGTGGTCTACATATTAAGTCTGATTTAATTCGCTTCGATAGGAAAATATCTTCCTCTTTTGGCATGATTACCATCAACTTGTAAAAGTAGTTTCAAAAGCCGTTGACAGAACTCTTAGTGCTCAAATTTCTTACTTTTCTCGACATCTGCACTTCCACTCTCAAAACTATCCAAAAAAATTTCACGATTGTTCAAGTGGTCACAATTGTTAACTTCTTCAATTGCATTCACCAAGCACAAAGCACCACTTTCCGTGTTTTCAACAATCTGAAACTTCTCTTTGAAAGTAAGTTATATCTTGGTGCGCTAATTTAGCGCCCAGCGCCGAGTTAGATTTTCTAATTACAGTAAACCGAACTAATAGAGTTGATTAAAAGGAAGGTCTTAAGCAACCGAATCCATATGCCAAAGAGTCCCTCAATTTGAATACAATGAGCTCGTTATACGCAGGAACTTTGCAGATGCGAATGCTGTGCTAAATTTCCTTTACTCGGAAAGGTCGTTACAAGCAAACCTGATATAATTCTTATATCGTGCATACCAATCACGAACATTTCATTTAAGAATTTAAAAGCTGGTTGTGATGGAAATCGATTGAAACGGGATTCTTTATATGTGGACATGAATGGATTCGTAGCCGAGGACGAATCAGCTATAGGACACCTAATTTCGTCTAGATTGTTTGTCTTAATAAAAGAATAAGTCTAATAAGGGCTAACGAACTCAATGTAACGTACACAAAACCACATATGAATAACTGCGATATCAATGCTGATTCTCAAGCAAATAATTTGGTTCGACCAAATATTTGGACGAACATCTGCATAAATACTAGAATCAGCCCTGTAATCAATTTAATTGTTAAGAAAGATAAAAACAAATGAAGAATCTAAATATGTGGTTTGATTAATGATGCAGGATTCAACCAAAAATTTTAGAGACAACAAGAACAACCAACGAAACCATGAAAGACCATTCCATAACAAGGGAAGGGATTTATTGACGGCATGTAGACCAATTATTCTTTGAACCCCTATAAGCCCCATGATTAAAAACTGGTTTGGGAGGGATTTTTTCGGATATGTGAGCGATATCATATAAATAACAACAAAAAGACGAAATGAGAGCAAATTAAGGTATGACTCAATAAATCGTGGTTTACCCAAAACATTGAATGCGAAATACCCACATATGTAGACAAAATAAGCAACTCATTCAACGATCTCGAAAAGCATACATACACATACAAGCATACATACATAAGCATACATATATACAAAGGTTTTAATAAACCTTTGTATAGAAAGATCTGAATGCCCCAAAGCTAGAAACATGAGGCACAGAAAATTCCTAAACCATTCCATCAGAAGAAATTTGGATATTTCTTTATTATTCTATATTTCTATATTCTATATTTATTATTTCTAAATTTAGAAAGGACATTATGTTCACAAAATGAGTGTAACCTAACGGGTAGACTCAAAAGAGACTCCAAAGTATGTGTAATGATTGGCAGTCCCTGCCAGAAAACAAAATATCTAGCATTACGAATTTTTAAACATCGTGAAATAAAAAATAAAGAAAAAAAAAGCCACACCATAAGGTAATTCTATGTTGTGATTCGATGTGTTAGTGCTATATGTACTTTCGCTTTGCTTCGAACACTCCCCTGATTTGACGTCCTTGCGTTGGTCCGAGGTTGACACCACTTTCAAAATAGCACAGGAGGTGGCCCCTGTATTTTTGCCAAATACATCGTAAGTACAAGAAACGACTGAGCTGCAAGAAGTTGTTGGATTGCATACAACCACGAACTTGAAATTAAAGAGTCTACATAGAGCCGTTAAAGTAAAAAGCTAATTAGCTTTTGCGGAAAACATAAAATGTGCATATTTTAATACTGTGTATTTTAATCCTAGTTAATTGCTGTTTTTTTCCTTTTGAGCTGCAATCAAACACAATAACAACGTGTGTGGTTTTTTGCTAAACAGGTATATCGTTAGTAGTTTCTAGGAACTGCATTTGTTCAGTTACCCTTTTAATTACTCGTCATATCAAGTTCCAAGAACAAAGATAGATTAGAAAATTCATAATCATTGACGCACAACTAATCCATCCATACACGTCTGCTGATTGATATCGATGAAAAAAAAATCAAGAAGGTCGTTGCTTGAATCCTTATCGATTGAACAAATAATTTCAATTGTCTGAATAAAGGACATGACATTATAAGCGCTGCAAAGAAGGTAACGGATAACGAACGGGCACTCAATCTTGCAACAATGAGCTGTTGCATTGATTTATGTCCTTTGGTCCAAATGTTCGTTCTCCATTTTTTGCTTTCAAACAAGGATTAAGCTTGTGAAGGCAAGAAAAATGTGCGGTGAAGAAAAATCTCCGGTCGGCACTTTGGATTAGCTTTTCTTGCAAGCTTCTAACGAGGCATAATCAATTACCGGGCATACACCTGGCACGTTCAATGTGGCCATACTTTCCACCACACTCATATGTTTATACATAAAGGGTTTCTATTCATCCTACTTCCATTCGTCGATGCTTTCACGAGACCGATGTGACTCCATTGTGTTTTCAATTTTTCTTTCCAGTGTACATAGTAGTCAATTACCCACTATACAATTTTTCGGATGCTGCTTCATGGTGTTTTCAGCTTTTTAGGGTGAAAATAGATTTTAGGCTCTTCGACTCAAGTGTAAACCCCTTTTAGCTGACAAAAGACTCCAATTTCAATCAAATATGAGATTTTCATGTGGTGATTTTTTTTTTGTCGTGCGTGCAATTACCATGTAATGAATGTTGATGAGAATGAAAAGAGCTGAAGATGACTGTTAAGCTTTCTAAAAATAGAACAAGAATCCTTCGTTCTCAAGTTTGAATCTGTGCCTGATGGCGTAAGGAAATGAATTCAATTCAATGATAATGTTTCATAGAAGTACCTTATCTTGTATCATTTCTGTAAATATGGGCTACGTATGTTCGATTTTTGATCTTTTGGTGGCGTTATGTTGGTACTCATGACCCTCACTTATGTTGACAATTCCGGCCATTTTGAATGTCCAGTCAGTTTTTGACAGTTATTGTGTGTGGAAATGTTTTGGCTTGTCTTTGATTTTCGTATACCCAAAAAAATTGGTTCAAAGAATTTGTATTAAATTTTGTGTGAAGAACAACTTAAAGTGCGCGGATGCATTCAGAGTGTTGACTGTTGCATACGGCGAAGCTACTTTGGACAAAAACAATGTTTATCGGTGGTCCAAAATGTTCTCAGAGGGACCGAGAAAACCACGCCAAGTTCTGTCGAATGTGAAGGTTTTGCTGACAGTTTTCTTCGATTGCAGGGGCGTGGTGCATTATGAGTCCTTGCCGCAGTGTGGAACGGTCAAAAAGGAATATTACCTATGCGCAATTTGTGAGAAGCATCCGCCAGAAGCGCACGGATTTGTGGTAGCACGAAAATTGGCTACAAATAAAAATTGGCACAAACAACAACACTCTAATAAAGCCGCAGCCACCGTATTCCGCAGACCTAGCCTCCTGTGACTTTTTCTTGTTCCCGAAACTGAAGAGGCCCATGAAAGGACGACGCTACGCCACGATTGAAGAGGTAAAGACGGCATCGAAGGAGGTGCTGAACAAGATCACAAGAAATGATTTTTAAAATGCTTCCAGGATTGGAAAAAACGTTATCACAAGTGTATAATGTCTGACGGGGATAACTTTGAAGGGGACAAAAAAGATATTCATAAAAAAAAATAATTCTTGAAAAAACATGAATTTCGCGATACTTTTTGAACAAACATCGTATTTTGAATTGCTAGAAAGAACGAGATGCAGAATCTTTCAACACCTGATTTTTGATGAAAGGCAAATTAATTAAGTTAATTTTATTTTTCCATTATTAAAGAAAAATGTTTTCAAAACATTGTTTTTTATGACTTTTTTCTTCCTTTTATTCCGTGGCATCTTCTCTTACAATAGGGACCTTTCTCTTATTGGTCCCGAAAATTCTCTCTATCGTAAATAATCACATGTGAATAAAGCAATTCACAAAAAAAACCAAATTTGAAATAAGCAGTATTTTTATTTCAAATTTGGGTACATATTTTGAATAAAAGCTTCTCATACTTCAAAATCTCATGTTCTGTTTGCGGATTTTTCTGAATTATTTTCGAAGCATTTGAACTAGATATACGATATTTGAAATACATTTTACGACAAAAGAACTGATTAAAATAACCAGTTATGAAACGTTAAGATTAGTTTTTTAGCGAAATTTACGAATATATACCATCTTCAACACATACAACTCATATGAATTTCTGAATTTGTTTTATTTCTTGTTTTATTTCCATAAATATTGGGTTGGCAACTAAGTAATTGCTGCATTGCATAATGAAATATAAGATTTTGTTTACTTATAATGAAATTTAACTTAAAATGCCTTTTTCATTTTGTTCGAAGTCCTTTCGCCATATCTCGGACAAACTTCAAAATTTCACTCTCGTGGAAAGTCAGATCGTTTGCGACCAAACACTCAGTGAATTGAAATTCTACAGCGTCGTCATCATTGAACGTTTTACCATGAAGGAAGTTGTCCGGGCATCGAAATATGTGGTAATCCGATTGCGCGAAAACAGGACTATGGTTTTGATTGAATGTCATACTCACCATATATCATCCAATCCAAACCAATATCCAGAAACTTTTGCGATTGGCCAAAGCGTGTACGGGGTAGCATTGCCTGGTGAAAAATGACACCTTGACATTTGACCAATTCTGGTCGCTTTTTCATTCGTTTTGTCCAGTTGTCGACAAAAAACCTCTCAACTGTTTATTTTCTGCTTTGAAAGCAGCTCAAAATACACCAGACCCTTCGCACCGAATTGACAGCAAAATTTTCTTTTGTTGAATATGTGGTTTTGAAGTGATTTGGAACTTTGATACTGTTATACACAATCTACTTTCCGTTTCCAGTGATGATTTGTTGTAAAACGGATCGAATTCATTGCATTTAGGCAATAATTCGCAAGCACTGATGCGCTTTGTCAGATGAATATGTTTCAAATATTCAGTTTCTAACATTCTGTTCTCTAGAATGCTTCTCAACGGCGATATGTCAAACATTTCGCTGACGAAATGCTATAGTCGCACAGTTTCTAAAAACACAAAATTTGAGTATAACGTATAGCATGAACCAAATCGGCACTAAGAAACTTCAATAATAAGCTGCCAGGTAGCGTATACATGCTTTTCTCTATGCAAACAAGTCAATAGTGCCATAACTTATCAGTGCATTCTAAGCCATTGGCATTGCGACACATGTTTAGTGAGAAATTAATGTAATAACGGCAGATTTTGGGATATACCGGTCGGTTGACTTTATATTGTCTTATTTTCTTTTAGACAAAGCGACTCAACTAAAAATATGCCAGTATTGATTAGCAGAAAATCAAATGTTGCTTTTTTATGTAATGTATTTTAGAATTGTGCCACTATCGCATACCTAAAATGAAGGGCATTTTGAAATTGGTATTTTATGGAAATTTTATATTTCATATTTAGCTATTTTGATGTAAAAGAATAGATAGGAAGTTAGAAGATTAGCCGTATTGAAGAGTATATTTTTTGCAACTAGAAACGAAAATTGAGTCGACAAGTGAGAAAATGTTGGGAATACTAGGAATCAAACTAAGAAAGAGAACTCCAGAAGCCGATTCAATGTGGGAGGTTGCTGAAAATGTAACTACAGGACCATCGAATGCTAAAAACGTATTGTCAGCTGTTAATGATGAAGATATCGGTTCAGATTTTTCTTCTGATGATTCTATAGCAGACCCTAATTTCGTATCGGAGACAATTTTTTCTGCATCTTCGGATGACACTCATAGTGACAAAGAAAATCGTAAGGTGGATGAAACTGATGAGATAGAAAAGAAAACTAGAAAAAATAACGCATAATAATGAAATGGAAAAAAACGCCATCAAGCAATTAAGGAACAGTAGAAAACCGTACAAAACAACAAGTAATGGAAAATTGGTATCACCTAGGCAATTGCAAAATCCGTGTGATGATAGTTGTTAATTTAAATGTCACGCGAAAATTTCGCAGAATGAACAATTGGGAATATTCGAAAAATACTAGAGTCTGGCTTACATCAATAAGTAGAGAGGGTTTGTTGCGACTCTCATGGATGAAGTGAATTGTAAATATTGACGAAAAGCGTCACGATCTAAAAATAGTGCAATTTATCTTTTTAAAAATGCCAGTAAACTCAGGGTCTGCAAGTTATTTATTATTTCAACGTCGAGAGTGACTAGTAGTTTGAAAACAGATGAAGAAAGCCTTACCAGAGTGCCTGAAATATGATGTGAGAGCACAGATTTCTTTTATACCCAGAATTGAGAGTCACTACACTAGAGCCCACTTTTAAAGAAGGTTGAGGTTTATTGAAGGTTGTAAATCCATCACGCAGCTATACCGTGACGACAAAGCTGTTTATGAAGTTCAAAGCAAACGATCAAAACTGCCGACCTACAACTTTATTGTGTGTAATCAGGCAGAAAAGGACAAGGGCCAGTAACCTGTTTTATGTGGCATGAAGGAAAAAGAGGACCAAATGAGATCGGTACCTATTTGCTTCACTATCTGAAGCTAAAGAGAGAATCTTACCAAAATAATGATTTGAAAGTTGTCTTGCATTCGGACAATTATGCAGGACAACAAAAAATAAATTTACATTGGCAGGAGACTTCCATGCTATCGCTAAGTACGTAGGTATCTTTTAACGATACGATGAATCTTATAACGATATTATAACGATCTTCTAACGATGAATCTATTAACGATAAGTATTTGGTAAGGGATCACACTCAAAACTAAGCCGACAATGTCTATTCTCTGATTGAATGGAACATTAAACGATCCCTAAAGGAAGGCTCAATTTATACATCCAACGATTATATCTGTATAGTCAAAAACCGCCAAAAAACAAGGGCAGCCTTACAATGTTGTCGAAATGAGCTATGATGACTTCTACAACTTAAAAAAATGCATTCTGAAACCAGTTCTAGTTTTGACAAAGACACATCTGGCCAAGTTTTTAAATTTTGTGACGCAGCGGTATTCAAAGTAGATAGACAGTACCCTGAGAAACTTTTCGATAAAGTTTGATATTCTGAATCCAAATTCAGAGATGTTAATACTGTGAAACAAACTAGAAGGTCAGTTGATTTCAAAAATGTCGAGCTCAAAAATGCTTACGAAGATGCAATCCAAATATCAAAGAAAAAGTACGAAGATATGATGTATCTCGTAAATTCGAATGTGATTAAAAAATGTCATGAATATTTTTATGGAAATTTAAGTGTTGAAGATCAATAATGAGAAAATGGGAATGAATTATAAATTTAACTTCATTAATTTCACGAAAGACGGAAAGTAATTTTGTACTTAAGAAAAAAACTGTGAGTGAATAACATGTTGAAAATGTTAATATGAAACTATCTATATATATGCGTCCATTTTATAAAATACTGAAGTTTGGTATGTTTTTCTGTATATTTGAAAAAAAGTTAAAACGCATACAAATATTTGGGTTATTTATATATTTGGGTAATTTTTATTTTTACATACGGAAATTGTTTTTTGTATCTAAGAGAACCAAGGATACATAAAATCAAAAAACTTTAGAACAATGTAATCAATTGAGGGGTTGGTTTAAAATAGCAAATATTTGATCTTCACATCTTTTACTAATGTATGCAATAGTGGCACATCTTGCGAAATTTTCGAAAAACATCCAAAATTGTCAATTCTTTAAATAAACTTAGAAACTACACCAAAATCTCTATTATGGTTCCAAAAGTAGCGGTGATTCTAGTTTAAATATCAGCTGAAACATCAACATATATTTTTCACTATTTTTTGAAATGCAATTTTCTCGATATTACGGAAAGATACGATGCGCCACTCTAGCATTTCGTGAGCGATTTGACGTGTCTGTGATCTCCCGTAGCTGACGTTCAGCTTCGATCATGGTTTTGATGGTTAATATGAACGTTGGTCATATTTAAATGAAAATCTCTTTCAAACTGAAAATCATGGAAATCTCTTCTTTCAATTTCGACGTTGCCTTTCTTTTACAGCTCAATTACCATACACGTCACGTAGCTTTTTGACGGCTTCGATTACATTCTTGGGGAAACTAAGATGGAATTGTTAATTTTCGCCCTCCATGTTAATGTTGAGTTCAGAGAAAAAGTAAATATAATTGTCTCGATATTTACTTTTTCTCTGAACTTGCATAGCTAGCTAAGGATAACACTTAACATATATAAAAAGAAAAAGATCATAACATTTACGGATATCATTTAAAATGTGAATGAGAAATATCTATAACTGAAACTACTAGGTTGCCATCCTAATACATAAGGAGAAGGAACATATTTTATGACTTAACATGGTAAGACATATTTTATGCATTTATTTTTTTATGGAACATATTTTATGTCCTGACATGGTCATAAAATATGACTTACTTCCCTTATTTCAAACAGTGTATGCATACATCCTTGAGTACACTGTTTTCTCTTAATAATGTGAAAATATATGTGGCTATGCCGCAGCAAAGGTCAACATATCTCAATTTCACTTTGCCAATTGTTGCTGTGAACTTTCCACTATACAACTTTATGCTATATTCAGTAATTTCCAATAGGTGACTGAAGCTAGATGCTCCAAATGCCTTTCATCCGGTCTGAGTGAAGTCGGGAAAATGAAGTAAGAGGTTCTTTTGCCTCTTCCTTTCTCCTGGGTGCTCATAGTTTATGCAAAATTTCCTTCAGTTTGATTCGCCCCACCAAATAAAATGATTATCTTAAAAGGCATAATTTGGTGTAGTTTGTTCCTTCCTACATAAGAATCATCAATTGTAAAAGAAAACAGTCTCCATTTACTTCACCTTATTTCAGCGCTGATGTCATAAGCAATCATGTAAATAGCTTTTATCCTTAAATGTATCTTATCATGAGGAATAAATGAAAAAAAAAAGGAATAAACCATAAGCCTTTGTATGACAGGAATGCTGTCCAAAAAGGCCAGATTGGCTCCTGCTACCCACTGGATTCCAGCTGAAGTGCTGCAAATGAGCTTTAATATTTATCCTGATCTGCTCCATAACACGATCAACGTATTGATGCGCATAAAAAGTCGAAATCAGAAAACTTTGAATAAATAAATAATTCAAATAAAATTTTATCAAAATTTTAAGAAGTACAGGGAAACCTCACCTAACCGACGCCTCTCTTAAGCGGACGCCCCTCTTAAACGTACGTTTTTTTGGGTCTCTTAAAAAATCCATATGAATTTAGCATCTTGAACGAACACCTCTCTTGAACGGACGCGGACAGTGCCCGTAGAACAATTTCTATGGGCTAAAACCTCTCTTGAACGGACCCCAAGAAGATGATGCAATCAATATACGCAGCAAAGTCAATGCAAAACTCTGCGAAAATTCTTCTGTGTGCATTTGTTGAAATTTGCAGTTGCTTAAAACAACGAACGAAGCAAAAATCACATTGCTTTTCATGTTAGTATATAGTAGTATTTTTGACAGTTTGCTTAGTAAATTGCTCACGGTGTTGTGTTAACTAGTATACAGTGAAGTATTCGCGTTTTGACACTAAAAGAAAAGTTGAAATAATAAGCGTTTACAAAAAAATAAAACTAAGTGTCTGCGAATGTTTAATATCGGAAAAACTCAGGCTGCAGATATTTTAAAGCATCGTGATAGTTTAGAAGAAAAATTTCACTCAAATTGTAACATCAATGAAAAAAAAAGTTTTTTAAAAGATGGCGGGCTACAAATCAACAAGAGATGCTACGAATGGTTCTTCAAAGCTAGAAACGAAGGCATTCCTTTGTCAGGTATAATAAATTTCATAGCTTACAGCGAGTTCTCTGATTTTGCTTTTTAGGACCAATAGTTCGCGATAAAGCAAAACAAATTGCTACCAACCTTGGCTTGGAAACAATATTAGCTTTAAGGCCATTTCAGGAGAAGTATCTAGCGTTAATCCTGTCGATGTCGAATCATTTTTACAAAGGCTTCGATCGAATATTTAGGGCTATTCAGCCCGAGATATATACCATGCCGATGAAACGGGACTGCCTAACAAAACCCTAACGCTTAAAAACGAGCGCTGTTTTGGGGAAAAGTTATCGAAGGAAAGAATAACGATACTACTTTGTGCGAATACGGCTGGTGAAAAGGAAAAGATTTTTATAATTGGTAAATGAGTCAGGCCAAGACCATTTAAAAACATTAACGTCAATGATTTGCCAGTATCCTATTTGTCCAACAGCAAAGTATAAATGACTGTTGAAATAATGAAAAATTGGCTTAAGATTTTTGATCGAAAAGTGTGACGAGAAAATAGAAACAGATTATTGTTTTTGGGCAATGTCGCATCACATCCAACGCATTTATAATTTAAAAATATTAAGCTTATTTTTCTACCCCCGAACTGCACATCAGCTTGCCAGCCATTAGACTAAGGTGTTATAAAATCGCTGAAAGTTTTTACAGGGTGCAAATAGTGAAGCAAATTTTGCTGAATGTAGACACCGCTAGTTCGGCACATGCTCTTGCAAAAAGCATAAACATGCTAGGTGCGACATATTCCATAAAAATGCTTGCGAAAGTGTTACAAAGGACACAATTCGTAACTGTTTCCGCAAACCAGGCTTCTTTCAAGACAATACTGACGCAGAAGACGATATACCATTAGCTGTACTGGCTGAAATAGGAAACGCACTTACACCAGAAATTTTAAACAATTCAAGCATCGAAACCGATTTCAGAATTGACAATGAATTGTCTTGTGCAGATATAGAGGAACGTGCAGACGCCATCGAGGAATTACAAGTTTCAGATGAGTCACACGAAGAACCACTAGTTCCCGGGGTATCAAGGAAATCAAGGGGTATATTATGCATACAATCTTTTGGAAATCGTAAAATGGTTCGTCAATCCACAATGATGGACTTTTATATGTACATACAAGTCCATGGTTGCTAATGTTGAATTTGCCTTTACATGTTTTTGTTGATTTTGAACTGAATACGTTTTTTTCGAAAGGAAGAAATTTTTGCTACTTAGTTATATTAAATAAACACATTTGTATACAAAAGTAAACCGTTTTTTTTCAAGGAGTCAACTGCTACTAACAATTCCTTTTGAGCGGACACCCCTCTTTGACGGACAATTTTTTTGGTCCCGTGGGTGTTCGCTTAAGAGAGATTTCACTGTAATTCAAATTACAGCACAATTTTACCCTATGTTTTTTTAGTACAGAGATTCTACAACAAAATATATACATTGTTATTAATCTGTTTGTTGTGTACATTATTTAATTTAAGTAGTGTGCTATAGAATATACATAAACTAACACAGAGAATGTATATTTTTTTATTCAAAATGAACAATCTCCACATTGACGTCCTTGATATCCACCAGTACAAGTTCATATAGATGATTGCTGGAGGCTTTTTATGTTTAACATATCTCATCATTTATTTTAAATGTTTATTTTATCCCAAAGTAAATCATTCTTATTATAAAAATATTATATATACATATAGTCCGCGATAGAACTTTAGGACAAGGGAAACAAAACGGAAAACTTTGTACGTATAACAATGATTCATTTTCGTGCATCAAAAGGCTTATAATGAAGAATATAACACTGAACTGAATACAAATTTTTAAGCTCGACATATTTGTAAAAAGAAAAATTTAGATTCCAGTCGACGCAACATAATTATATCTATACATATCATAGATTATTTTCACGTTATGTATGTATGTTGTGTGAAGGTTGTTATGTATTTTCAAAAAAAATAATAATAAATATATAATTAATAACAATGAAATGAAAATTGGGGCAACCGATCGGTCGCACCTGCAGCGAAAGAAAGGAACAAGGTTATAAAGACAGGGTTATTTGAAAATACAAAGGCCGCATAATGGCGGCTGAAGAAAGTTACTTTAAGCCGACTAGATTACCGCGTAGGCGTGGGGGTTAGGACATAATTTAAGCCCTGATCCTTCCATGTTACATACACACACACACACATACAGAAAAAGCTTTCTCCTTCATATTAGATTAAAATAAAAGGATACAAAATCAAAAGATGTTAATTGTGAATTATGCACCTGTGAATTGTGCTGCGCTGACTCTGAACACCTGTCAATTGTGCTGAGCTGATCCTGGACACTTGTCAATTGTGTCGCGCTGACTCTAATTGTGCTTCCTGTAGCACGAACCTCCACTTCGATGGTTTCGGGACTTCACTTGTTCTGCTGCACTGCCTCTAATCGTGACTCCTGTAGCACGAATCTGCACCTTAACTGGTTTCCACGGATCGTGCTTCCTCTAGCACGAATCTGCACCTCAGCTGATTTCACGATTCACTGGTTCTGTTGCGCTACCTCTATTGATTGATAGTCCTATTGGTTGATTCTTCAATTCGTTGATATTGAATTGATTCCTCTATTGGTTGTTTGTCTCTATACTTCTATTGATACTTGAATTGATTCCTCTATTGGTTGTGTGTCACTATGGTAGTCTCTATACTTCTATTGATACTTGAATTGATTCCGCTATTGGTTATATGTCTCGATACTTCTACTGATACTTGAATTGATTCCTGTATTGGTTATCCCGTATCACACAATTTCTATTCAATTTATACTGATACGTACACAACAACCTAGTGAATCATATCCATAGAAAAATTTATCGCAAATTACATCCAAGAAGTTTTTTTGTTTTTTTTTGCGACTGGGAATATTGTTTTTTTTGTGACTTTTTTTTTGACATTTAATTTTACTGAGACATTTTTTATTTATTTTTTTTATTTATATAATATAATATAATATTTAGATTACTTTAAATTGCCCTTGAAACGAACAGTTTCTGATTACAAGGGCAAACTTTTGTATTACCTTCAACATTTTTTAACATTTCAATTATCCTTCCATACCTAGATGATGTTTATTGTCACATATCGGGCAATACTAATCAGATTCAGTCAAACTGACAACTGACAGTTTTTTACCGTCATTTGTGTCAAAAGTTGTATTCATTTAAAAGTGAGTGAAATTTCTGAAAAAAATCGTTACATTTTACAATATCACTACGATCAAGTTGAGAATGCATCGCAGGCTCTACTTTATCAAAAGTGACAGCCAAGAGATGGTTCGCTCGCTTTCGTTCGGGAAATTTCGATGTCAAAGATGCACATCGCTCAGGTCAACCAATCACTGAAAAATTCGATGAAATCTTACAAAAAATTGAAGAAGACTGACATAGAAGGAGCCATGACATTGCTAAGGAACTGAATATCCATCACTAAACAGTTTTGAACCAGTTGTGTAAGGCTGGATACACAAAGAAGCTCGACGTTTGGGTGCCGCATGAATAATACAAAAAATTTTGATCGAACGAATTTCCATTTGCGAAATGCCATAAAATGCTATAAAATCGAGTCATTTTCGAAGGAAATCATTACGGGATATGAAAAATGGGTAAGATACGAGGATGTCGTTCGCAAAAGATCATGGTCAAAAAAGGTGAATCATTACAAACGATTTCAAAACCAGGATTGACACCAAGTAAGGTTATGCTGTTTGTATGGTGGG
Organism: Stratiomys singularior; assembly: GCA_954870665.1. Lineage (NCBI taxonomy): Eukaryota > Metazoa > Arthropoda > Insecta > Diptera > Stratiomyidae > Stratiomys > Stratiomys singularior. The sequence continues at coordinate 76,179,450 of OX940877.1, read as the reverse complement.
ATTGGAAGGGAATTGTTTATCATGAGGTGCTAGAATCTGGCCAAACACTCAATTCGGCTCTGTGCTGTTAGCAATTAAACAGATTGCAACTAGTAGTTAAAAAAAAACCCGGCCAGAATTGATCAATAGAAAGGTCGTTGTCTTCCATCATCACAATGCTAGACCACAGACATTTTTGATGACTCGGCAAAAATTGACAGAGCGTGGATGGGAAATTTCGATGCATCTGCCGTATGGACCAGACCTTGCACCATCAGACTACAATTTGTTTCGGTCTCTGCAAAACTTCCTTAATGAAAAGAAATTCACTTCAAAAATGAACTGTGAAAATCACTTGACCAAGTTTTTCTCCGATAAACCACTGAAGTTCTACACAGATGGAATAATGGCTCTACCCAAAAAATGGCAAAAGGTCATAGATAATAATGGAAAAATGTACTTAAATAAAATTAATTTTAAATAAAAGAAATATTCAATCGAAAAATGACAAAAAGGCTCAACACTTTTTAAACTTTTTAAAGGCTTTTTAGACCAATATTTGATTGATGAAATGAATGAATCATTAATAACACCAGAAACAATTGGACATCAATGATACTGATGCTGTGATTACTCAGATTTTATAGACATCCAATTTGACTCTTATATGATCCTCACAATTTTGAATTTCAGATGAATTCGGTCACGGTGTAATTCACTGTGTCTGTCTCGCGACGCTCTGGCAAGGAGCTTTACGAGTGACAAGCCCGCATCGAATGTTTTCTAAAATGGCTGTGTCTGTATTTACTGTGGTTTCCGCGTTGATAAACATTGCCCTCCCTACTATTGAGGAATTGAGAAAACTTTCACTGAGCGATTGACAACAGTCCTTGAAGTACGGCAAAGAGAGATGTGGATTGCACGTCGGATTCTATGACCTGAGGCCGTGGCTCAATCGTGCGCATGCTGATACTGATTTTTGATTTCTATCCCTGACACAGTTCTTGAACGTTCATGGATGTTTCAGGTCTTACTCGCATAAAATTGGTTGATTAATGTTTCTTAACTGTTTGCCTTGGTTATGGAAGGTGGATAATACGCTTCAGATATTCTTTGCATGAAAGACATGGAACAAGAGCGTGAACACCCTTTCACAAAATAAGAGGGCTTCCCCCGGAAGGGTAGTCAAAGAAATACTTTCAATGATATGCAGATGGAACTGCGTGGAAGAAACAAAAGCTAACAAAACGGTTGATCGAATAGTTCAAACAAATGTGGCCTGTGAAAGGTGCATTCGTCAGGAAGATTCATTCACAGAAAACGTGTACTTATATGTTGCTCTTATGTAGAATACTTGGCAACATTGGCCAAACGAGACGACTTATAAACTATCGAAAATTCGGGAGCAAATCAATTAAGAAAATACAGTAACCAAGCAAGGAGCAAAGTCACTTTCGGATCAGCCGTAGTCGAGTATATCACCATCAAGGGACATTATAACCAAAAGAGTGATGATGCAAACCCAGTAACTGAAACATTAGATTGCCTCTTCGAAGCCTGGTGATTCTAGGTAAAAAGAATTCTGTTATGAAGCACTTAGCAAATAAAGCGAGCTTTAGGCCTGATTGCCTAGAGTTTCGTCATGATTTTATTGAAATGCTAAAGTTGATGAAGTGTTGATGAAGTCATGTGAGTCCTCCTTGAAGGAAGTTATAGTGCTGGATTCCAGAGAATTGTGCTGTGTCGTTTCTCCGCAGCTCGAACAGCTTCATCTGGTTGTTCAGGTGGTCATTTCTTCGCCTTAGCTATCGTTTCGCTTACGACGCGGGTCATCGGCTTTATTTTCGGTGCTATGTATAGTTGATTATTTGAGTATCGCCCCACCCGGTCTGTAGTGTCGTCCTGTAGAGGCGCGCAGAATTCGTCGTTCGAAATAATAAACCCTATTCCAACTTGTGCCATTTACGTTGCTCCATATTGAAACTCTATATGATAATATTGGTCGGATAAGCTTTTTATATGCCAGGACCTTTACTTGGGTGCTTGCTCAGGAAAAATTGCGGAATATGCAACTGAGCTGGTGATATGCAGTCGCTGCTTCACCAAACGTGTATTGCACATGGTTAGGGAAGCGCACATGTGAAAAGAATATTATTCCTAAGTATTTTGTGTTGATGGTGGGTTGAAGCTCTTGATCTTCCACTGTTATTGATGACGTCTTCATGGCTGCTGCCCTCCTTCGATACTCTCGATATGACCTTGAATTTTGTCGTGTTGATGCTGAGTCCCCATCCCTGGTAGTAACCATGCAGTCGATATACGTAACGTTGCAGTTTTAAAGTTATAAATCGCAGGTTATACTCGGAACGTTAAGCAATTAGATCATCGGAAAAGAGATTAACACTAGGGTTGTTTGTGATATATCCGATAACAAGGAAAACAGCAGTGAAAAGGTTGAATAGGGTCGGGCCCCCAGTCAGAGCCCGGTGGCACGCTAAGGTTAATTGGAAATTTCTCAAGTTTACCCCATTAATTTCTATGTATGCGAGTGTCTCTCTCTATGTCTCTCGATAGAATTGTCACCAGATGACTGGGTATTTCAAGTTGGAAAAGTTTATAAACAAGGCCATCAATCCATACAGAGTCAGAGGCTTTCTTCACACTAATCGTGCACTTCCCCAGCACTAGGTTTGAGCTGGGGCTTTCTTGTGCTGCCGCATGTAACATTGAAGAGTGACCATTGAGAACAAGACAGTTTGGCTTTGAACCCAAACTGTTTTGTCGGGATTAAATTCTTATTCATTTATAAAGAGAATTTAGCTTGAATAATTTTTTCCAGGAACTTTCCAACAGTGGAGAGAAGTGAGATTGGTCTTGTGTTGTTGATTTGAACTTCACCAGAGGATTTGGGAATCTGAATCATTTTCGTTATTTTCGACGAGCGGGGAAATAGCCTAAATTGTAGCAATTGTTTATTATAATTCTTAATACGTTAAAGTAGGGTAGTGGCATCCTCTGAAGGATGAAATTGGAGATCTTGTCCTCACCAGCTGACATTTTGAGGAGAGAAGTAGAACCAAGTAATTTGACAGAGTCCGCATCTGCAAATAAATTGTGCTCAACGCTGTTCACTGTGGGATTTATGTGATGAAGTTTGTTAGGCTGCCTTCAGTGACCTGGTTTTCAAATTGCAACACGGTTCTGCTGACCTGATAATTAAGGTGAGCATCACAATTGTTTAATTAATTTCCATCCGCATCTTCGCTACTTTGTCCTTCGTGAAGGGCAGATCCCACAAATACTTCAAAGCAAATTTTGGGAGAGGTTATGGCCTCTTCATTGCATAGAATTTTCAGAATATAGGCAATGGATTCCTATATTTTACGTGCAAAGTTAGGTACTAAATCCAGTGTTGACGCCATGGGTCGATTAGACTATGATGTATTTGCACAGTGAATATCTTCTTCGAAATCTTTTTCAGACGCATTTTAGCTACATAAGTGATGTATATGCGTTTGCTACTATCATATAGATCATGTCATCAAGTACGCGTAAAGGCCAACATAAAGTCTTACGGTTACGGTTTTTCGGAGATATGATTGATAACCGGCTTTTTGTGACACGTTGATAGTAGGAAAACTACGTTTGATTTGTTCACCTTATAAGAACCCGGCCAGCCAAGACTTGAAACGTAATTGAAAGGATCTCCATATTATGGCTGACGAGGGTAGTTTAGAGAGGGTTCCACATACATCCTGTGTTCGATACCTCGTACTGTACTATACAGATCATGTCAAAATGATGCTGAGGAAAGAACAAAAAGTAGTTATGGCCCTTCGTCGACTCTTCCATTCTAAATATATTCTTCAAAAGCTCAAAGTTATATGTCACAAGACACTTTTTCTTATTTTTATTGTTTAGAATAAGCTTTATATTCATGAAAAATGTATAACGATGAATATTAAATGAAGCGCTTTTGTCTTTGACTTTGTCCTTATAAAAACCTTGTAAGAAGCGTATTTCGAAACAAAGTATACTTGTCCCTATAGCTCTATCTCTAGGAATTATCACTCTGGATGGAATTTCCCGCTTATTTCTTCTTAATTCACCCACAATCGTAAGCATTGCATTAGTCTTCCGGAAGTGAATTTGCAAATATAATCGAAGTTACATACGGTTGGCAATACGATTTGATCCATGGCAAGTTGTTTAAAACTTCTTCTTGCAAAAAATCGGCAAGAGATAAACTCTCAGTATCTCCATATTACCTGTGTAAGATGTGGCATCAGCCATATACTAGGTAGCACTGCCACACATTAAAACTATTTCCAGGCAGTATTTATCGGGCTTGCTCGGGAAATACATTCTGAAATTACAAGGCCCACGAAATGCAAGTAACTGTTAATCAATAGTTAAGAAAAAAACGGGTTTGGAAGAGCCTTGACCCTCAGCAAAAAACATCCACCAAACTTCTTTTATGGGAACATAGTTGTCAGTTGTTCTCCTATCACCTCAAGTTTTACAATCATCGAACCGTGAGCACTCCAACCAAAAATCAAGTCGTTTGCAGCTCATAGTCGCCTGATACCTCTCACCACTGATTGTCGGAGTTAACATATCCTTTGATGATAAGTCATTACCCTTTTGAGCAGCGGACTGAACTAGTAACCCCTACTAAGCATCAAACTCAGTGCCACTAATTACATCGACAGTTTTTTTTTCGCACCCTTTTCATTAAAATGTGTTTGTGTCATGGCAAATCTTATTGTTGAATTAATCAGCAAAAATGTCCAAAAATTTCGCCCGGTGTAAGTTTATTAGGTGAAAAACGTTTCCGGCTGCTAATTTTCTGTACTCAACTGTTTTTATTTTTTTTTTTGTCCAGCGATTTCCATTTTTCACTCTAAGGCTAACTTTATCACAAACGACGAAATGCGAACCTATGCCAACCTTTTGCGTTATTGAGTTGCATGGTGAAGGCCTCACTTGTATTCGATTTGGATGCTGATGACAAATTATAATCGGAAGGAGTTAACATACTAGTTTTCTTCTTGCTGGAGGTAACTCTTCCTCACATAAATGTAAAACGTCTGGCGCCTCTATTATTTTATTATTATTATTGTATTCGGGTCCACTCGCTGGAATTTAGCATAGGCCAGAACTCGGCCCTTAGCGCCCCATGCGTAGTACTATTGTTTACAGATGTTCCATCCTGACGTCCTACAAAAGCCAAGGAGTTCCCCCAGTTCTGTGGTCGCCAAGTGATCCAAATCTGTTGCGCCAGTACATCTCAGCCAAGTAAGGCGTTTGTTCGCCAGACTCGGACAGTCTAGGAGGAAGTGTTCTGTTCTTTCTTCCTCCTGGCCGCAAGCTCGGCAGGATTCAGCTGTTTGGATTCCTATTCGTTTGGCGTGGTGACCTAGAAGATTATGGCCCGTTAATACTGCAACCAATGTTCTAACGCCATTTCGGTTTTTTTTCCTAGGAGTTGTTTTGTCCTCGTTTTATTAGGGTGAGGCCGAAGAGCTCGGCTTATCCTGCAGTCGTTCCTGTCATTCCAAGCCGTATCTGTCTCTTTCCAGCGGATTTCGTCTAGTTCCCTTTTTACCGTTGCTAAGGGCACTTTATTTTTGTCTATTCTAGTGGCATTTTGGTCGTCTGATCCAGCTCTCGCTAGCTCATCCGCTCTTTCGTTTCCTTCTACACCGCTGTGTCCAGGGACCCATGTCAGTTTTACATTTACTCGGGTTGTTGCGGCTTTCGCTGCTTGCCGGATTGTAGGCAGCTGAGTCTGCCTACAATCCGGCACCATTTATGAAATCACGTGGTTAGAGGCAAGCGCCTGCAGTGCCGACTTACTGTCCGAGAGTATTTGAATACTTCGATTAAGGTTCTTTGTTGCCGCTTCTATAGCCGCTTTTATTGCAAACACTTCCGATTGGAAAATTGTGGTGTGACTCTCCAGTTTATAACTTCGGTTGAGTTGCGGGTGATCTGGGAAAAAGATTCGGGCGCCACTTCCCTCATCCGTTTTAGAACCATCGGTGTTGATCATGATCTCACTTCCAGATGTGAAATCTTGCACTGTTTTTCACGCTTCTCTGGTCGGAATGTTGATCTTATATGGAATGTCCAATATTGGTTGAATTCTGTCCAGCTCCCTTTTACTTGACGGGGCCATTCTCTCCACTTTGTTTAAAATGCATACGTGCCCCGTTTGAATGTGGTTAGGTAACCCATATGTGAATTTTAATCTGATGCTCGAAAGTGATACCTCTCTGAAGATGCATTTCTCGATTGGCATGAGATTAAGCATTTTCTCCATTGCAGCAGTTGGCGTAGTCCTCATGGCACCTGTGATGCCAAGGCAGGCCATTTGCTAGATTTTCTCTAGCTCTTTTGCAATGGTTTTCTTTTGTAGTGCCTGCCACCAAACCAATGCCCATTACGTGGTTATAGGCCTCACTACTGTTGTGTGGATCCAGTGGGCAATTTTGGGTTTAATTACCCAGGTTTTCCGCACTAGTCTTTTCATTGTGAAGAGCGCCGCTGTAGTTCTCCGTCTGACAAGGTTTATCCTAAGTATTTCACCTTGTTTACTATACTGATATTTTTTCGTCAATGGTGGGGGGTGAAAATGTCTCCAGTTTACGGCACATTGTGTAAAGCATAAGCTCCGTTTGGTCGGCATTGATGCGCAGCCCATTTAGCTTCGCCCACTCAAAAAAGATGTGAGAGTGAGGTCTGCATCAATTCCGTCATGGTTTCCGGGAACTTTCCACTTATCAGTATAACGATATCGTCAGCGTACGCTATCGTTTTGAAACCCTTCCCGTTGAGGTCTTCCCTACCCAGAAGGTCTTCCGTACCCAGGCAAGTGGTGATACTATGCCGCCTTTAGGTGTACCCCTGTTAATCCACTTACTCAAGGTTACGCCGTTTTCTTCGGCTGTAATCTTCCTTTTAGCTAGTAGTTCCGTCATCCATTTAGTGAGATATGGGTGTATTGCATATCTTTGGATGGCTGCTACTATGCTCTCAGTTTTAAGATTGTTGAAGACTCCCTCGATCGCCTGTATATCAGGTTTGAAGTGAGGATCGTCTTCAGTATTGGGACCGTTTAAAACGAAATGATTCACAACATTGTCAAATTCATCGTCCGATCCAGAATCACTGTTGCGAGTATTGTAAGATTTCACTGACCGTTAAGCAACTTATTCTTTAAGCTAATTCAGTACTTACACTTAAAAAATGTTAACCGCTGAAGCACAAGACATGTGTCAAAAATACAAACGTCAAAGCAAAACTATCGTAAAATGTACAATTGATTGCAATGTAGTGCGATACCCACAAACAGATGGGGTAGTGCAAGACACATAGCTCGAGAGAAGAGTCCATCGGCGTACGTTAAGAGGGCAAAGTAAACAATAACAAAATCTCACTCGTAATTTTTGGTTAAGCTTTAATTGAAATTCGGTATGATAAATGAAAGTATATTTGATAGAGTGTTCAACTGAAACTGTGAAAATTAATAATTTAAGAGTTATATTAAGTTGTTTGGACTGCTTTGCTATGGTTGGTTTCGATAGTTATTGAAAAATACGCAATTTTCCTTTAAACCATAGAATTTATTTAATAAGTTTTTTTAACAAATACCGATATTTAGGAAGACAGTTGCTTCCTTAGCACTGAGGAAGGAAGCAACTGTCTTCAGAAATATCGGTATTTGTTAAAAAAAACTTATTAAATAAATTCTATGGTTTAAAGGAAAATTGCGTATTTTTCAATAACTATCGAATTTAAGAGTTGTAAACTTTGCATTCGAGTAAATTTCATGATTATAACATTTATTTTTACTTTTACCTAGCGGAGTTAATGATTGTGCGTTATTTCAATGAGTGAGCAGAAAGATGTATAAAATGTTACACCCCAAAGCTTGAACTCTGAGCGACATGTCAACCTCAATACTGGTTTAAAAACTTTTCATTTTGGCAAAACTTTCGAAGGAATACTGCTAATGATTTTCCCGTCAATCATGATATATGCCGTCATCTATATTGTCATCAAACTCATACAAACATTTATTGTCATAGGATTTACGAAAATGCAATCACTCTTAGTTTACCAAAGACTTTCCAAAAAAATATCTGACTCTCTTGAGGCTGTCTATAACGAAACTAAGTTGTGCAAATTGTTTTCAATTCAACCGAAAAATGAAAATCCATCAGTAACAGCCTACTTTCAACGCATTTCACGAATATAAGGAAACTGATGACTATTTTTACAGGCTACACCTACGAATTTTGCTGTGAGCTGCCAATGAAACTACTTTATGGATTATTTCATCCATATAAAATGACAGGACGTCAATAATAAAAATTTACAGGAAAAATAAATTCAACTTTTGAGGAATTGATATCTATGAATGTCAAGATGGTATCAGAGATTTGCTCGGTTCGATGAAGTTGATCATTTTAAGCAGCCATGGTGGTGGAAAATAATATTCGAAGCAAAGTATATCCTAGGGAATATTGGCTTGCCGGGCGTTCTTTCGTGAAATTATGAGATCAATACCATCAATATATTTACTTGAAAGTTAAACGTCAAACAGGTAGTTGGAATTTCAGTAAGATATTCAAATTTCCTTGGAAAATGACGTCTTCGATGAGTTTGTAGATTTGAATAACTGATAAAATGTTGAAATGCTTGAAAAAGTTGATAAACTCTTTTCAGGTTTGAGTTTTGCGATTGAATTTCTTTGAGTGAAACCTATGAAATGGAATCATATTTGAATAACCAATGGGGCAATGACATCTTGCTTCTTTCATTTGGACCCGATAAATTGTAAATACAGAAGGAGCTAGAGACTAATATAATGTTGGTTCGCTACATGCATTATCAGCTTGAATTCCCTCCAGAAGGATAATGAAGAATAATTAAAAATCATCAGATGTCAATTACTAGCCATCCGAAGATTGCTTTCTTATGTGCGTTCCATTAAGAAAGTGTGAATATATGATAATTGTTAGAAAAGGCCCTCTCACGAGCGCAACTTTCATAATCCTGTTCGCAAATACTTATATTAGAAAAGTAAGTGTCCTTTTAGAGCTCTAAGATGTAATGTCAATGTTTTTTTTTGTGTACATTGCGGGCCACGGGGGATGAACTTTCTCCTTGATTTCCTGCAATGAAAATTTGAATGAAAATTTTGACTCACATGTTTAACATAGAACATAAAAAATGAGTGAAATGCAAGTACCTAATGAAGCTTTATTCTGATTTTATTTTAATGGGCATGAGTTTTTCCATAATTAGATAATAAATGAATCCATACATTTACTCAAACAGATGGAATGACGTTGAAAAATTACTTCTAGTCCCAAATGCAGAGGGTATTGTATTTGTGTATATTTTTCTGTATCTACCCATTGTTGTCTGCTACGATAAGATTTTTCTGGGGAATTTCCATCATTTTTTAGAATTTAATGAATTTTCGACAGATTCAAAAGATAACGTGAAATGTTTCGGTTCTTTTTTGCCATTCTCTCTCATTACTCTTACTATCTTATGTCTGTTTCGAAGACATAAGATGGTACTACGAATTACAGAATGACGGTGACCTAAGGTTAAAATATTCATGAGCGTTTTCCAGTCAATTTTCTTCTTCATTTCTTCAATCAATCGGTTTTCAGCTAATAATAAATCAAGCCGAGTAGTTTTATATTGTTCTAATATGCTATTGGCAAGCATTTTCGTACTCTGACTGGTCATTAATGCGTGATCCTCGTAGATTAATTAACTTATTCTTGCAAAAAAAATTATTTACCATATATCATGAAAATTTCATAACAAGTCATTCCTTTACTGTATAGGTAGCGAAGGAAGCCCATCAACATATTTTATTTTGCAATCCTTGCAGATCCTTCCAAAATCACGTTCGTTTGAGTTTTTAATTTATTATTCTATTACAGTTTCCATTCAGCAGCAGTGGACAGTGAACAGACGAAACTGTGAAAGTTTTTCCTTAAGTGCCATTTAAAAATAGTAAAAACAAGTGAACTCATTTAAGTCAATTTCATACTATAAATAAAAACTTCATTCTTGTGAGAACTTATACACCTGGTGGTAAAATAGTAAGTACCCAAATGTTTCTGTATTTGTATGGAGGAGCAGTTGAAGGTAGCGCCACCATAGTGTTATGCCCACACCGTTGAAAATGTTCTGCGGCTCTCAAATTGAGGCAAATGACGCCGTTGTTGCTACGACACTGAAACTTCTGGACCTTAAGGCCTTCATCTCGGGAAATGATGGCAAAGTTTGTGGGTAATCCGAGACATTCCCATAGAAATCACCACTGATGAGATCATTAGGATAAGCCGTGGAACAGAATGGAAATCCGGATCGACTCTATCAAGATCCTAGATGCATAAATGTTAAACATTAGTGACCACTAGGACCCCACTGAGTTTGTCGTAACGCACTCATTTCAAGGATCTTACTTCCACATACGGTGAAGATGATACACGTCATTAGTAAAGTAGATAACTTTCTGTAAAGTTCATTCTTGTACTGTGGCAGGTTGCGACACTCAGACCACTATTATACGGACAAGAATAAAATTCATCTGACATGTGGCTGAGGTATCTTCAAAGGATACATCAAATTCTCTTGCTTTCTATCCAAAGGAGTGGATTACCAATGCATAAACTGAAATTTCCCATGTGGGTCTCGCTCAAACACGAAGCAGGATTGACTCTTGTACCGAAAAGCCAGACACCTTATTCAAAAGAACGAATTAGCTAGCCTCGTCTTAGCGAAAATTAGGGAAATGAATTCCCTCAATCTCCGTGCAACAACAGCAGAACTAATCAAAGAAACCCAATAAGCAAGATACCGAACTCCTTGTTGAGAAGTACTTAAGCACAAATTACACGTATCTCTTGCACAAACCGTTCACAACTACTTAAGGAGACCGTCAAAAACATCTTCCCTTTCGTAGAACGCATTAGTTTACCCACGAAACCTATAATCGAAACGAAACCTGCCCTCATAGAACTTCGGATCTAGATAAAATTTCAACAAGCCGACAACATATGTTATGTTGTTATAACGGCACTTACTAGTGACAACAAGGAAAGTACGATTGTAACGAGAAAAAGGCTAAGTACTCTCAACAAACAGAAAACCAAAAAAGGTTTAAGCGACGTAAAAAGCAACAATATCTTCATAAGCACCTGGGATTTATGGATGTTCTACGATAAATATACAGAGCCCTAGCAAACAAACTAATTGTCTAGAATTCGATTTAAATACGGACTTCTCCCTTGCACTGCTACAAGAAGTTCTAGGGGAGAGGATCTTTTTAATCCTAACACCAAATTTCAAAATCACAACCTAGCACATAAACTCTTAAAAATGACAACATGGTAGGGAAGAGCCATTATCGTTAGAGAGGACATTAAGTTCCAGTTGATCTACATCGACGGCAAACAGGAAGTAGTGGCCCCTCAAACACGAAACTTAAGAATTAAGGCAGTAGTCTGCTTTAGAAGCCGAGAAAAAAACGTTTTTCCAGCAATTTTTTTGAAAGGGAAGGAAATGATTGCGGTAAACGAACTTTTGAGACGATAGTGTCTCATATTTAAGCTTTAAAAAACAATTTTTGTTATTAAAAAATATTGACATTTTCGAAGTTGTAAGCATTTTTCTGGGGCAGCTGGAGTCTGCACTTGTCAATCGGCGCAGGTATGGAGGTCGTGCGATGCATCTGAAAGAGTCGAACCAATTTTTTTTTTTAATTTATATAAGTTTCTTTTCTATATGAACTAAAAAATACCGAAGAAGTTATGAAATTCCTAATTTTATCTAAGTTTGAAAAAAAAATTTACTTTTTTGAAAAATAAAATTCACTTCAAGTTGCAAAGCAAGTAGTTTAAATAATACTTTTGTCCAACTTTTTTAGTTCAAATAGAAGATAATTTAATACTTAAGCTAGATCATTTTGATTTTTTTCGATCGGACATATATTCTTTTTGCTATCGCCGGCGCAGTTTTCTAAGACTTTTGAAAATGAAAACTCGAGAAAACGCGCTTCAAAGTTTTCGGTATGAAAACATGTAAGTTTTTGGATACTTACACTAATTAGATGTTAATCAGCTATCCCCGGGCCATACAAAAACCCTTCCTCTTCTTCAAAAAACTCGTTTTGGCGGAGGCTTTCGGATCTTCGAGCTGTACGAGCCTCCTTGCTGCAAAATGATGCGCGCTGATTCTCCCGCGTTATGCGCTCAGCATCGACAGTGTCAGCAAAATTTTTGCACTGCTGCCCGATGATGATATTGAGGAGCTGCATGGTTAAAAGCACAGCTGAATAGCCCTCGTTGAAAATGCCTGTAGCCATAGTTGCTGCTATTTCGACGATTTTATAGCCGGAATTTAAGTGTTTCGGATTTAGTCGCCACACAATTAAATTGAACGCTACGTTTGAATTTTGAGTGTGTCGGCCTAAGCACCGCGTCAATAAATCGTCATTTGACAGATCTTCGTAAATTGGACGAATGTGCTTGTCTACATTTTCATTGATCAATGTTGCCGGGTGTTTAAAAGATGCCAGATTATTCGCCGCTTGAGCCTTGCGCCATTCGCACCAACTCTCCGCGCCTTCTGGACAATTTTCATCCCGAGGATTTTCATCAGTGGAACAGTAGTGGTCTAATGTTGCCATAATTGCTCTCTTCATACCTTCTACTGAGTTCATATTTCGACGAATTGCCAGACCGTAGTAAATCGTCAATTTCTTTATGACACTCTCCGTTAGCCCCTTCTTTCCTCCAAGTTTCTCGGTTTTTATTTTATTCCGTGGACGTGTACCCATACGCTTTTGCACGTGTCCAACACACTCATTTTTCGTCACTGTACACTCGTCCCCGTAAGGATTGCTATTTAAGATTCCAGTAAAAGTTTTGGAGTCGCGATCGCCGATAAAATTACTGTACATAACTCCAAATTTTTCGAAGGATCTCGAAAACATCTCTGTTATGGAATCTACCTCCATCTTCCCTGCCGAACCTGTATGATTTGAGGAGCATGAGTCTTTATGATTCTCATACCCCTCCTCAAATGCATCTTCGTCCAAAGTATTTTTATTTATGGCACACGAATAACAATAACCACTTTTTACAATGAGATCGATTACTTTGCCACTGTAGTATCCGATGAGTGTTGTTACACCGTACAAGGAAGTATAACCGCGCCTTTTCCATGATCCATCGCCCGAAACCTTCAAATGATTCGCAGGTCTTCCATGTTCAACGTTTTTTTCTTTTTCTTCCTTGACGGCTTTTTCGCAGGTGCTCTCGAACATTGTCTTCGACGCTGCGTACAGATGCTGAACGATTTGTTGATAAGTAGATTTTGCACACATATCCATATCATAATCCATACACTGGACAACAATTTTAAATCCTAGGCCTCGATGACCGCTTTCTGCAAACGTTAATTTTTGGTTGCATGATCTGCAAATTACGATTTCCGAAATGGCAAGAAACACCGATACGAATTCAATAATGCGGTAGCAGTGCGATGAATGAATAATGACATAATCGCTGCTTGCTGTCTTCAACTTGTTCGCACTGCGGCTCGTGTGTAAGTCTCCATCGTCCGATGATACACTGGTAAAACGATTGCCGTGAAATTTTCGCTTTCGCGGTTCCGCAGCACGCCGGCTGTTACAATGATCACCTTTCGGGTAGCTTGACATTTTGATGTGCGCTCGGCAAAATCAAAAATGAAATTGAAAGCTAACCCTACAAATAGCAGTGTAGAAGCCGATGCCGAGAGCTATAGTTTACCCTTATATTGTATACCGTTATCCCAAATAATATTTCAAATGACGGTTGGACCCTTTCAGGTATATACGAGTATAGTCAATCAATAGAATACATGAAGGGGCGGAGCGCGCACGAATTAAGGTTTCTTTACGAATAACCGAAAAAAAATAAAAGATTCTTTTCTAAAAGAAAGTACTTTATTTGTCGTACATCATTACTTACTAACTTACAACTGAATATCTTAACTCTAAATTCTTTCCTCTTATATACTTTTTTCTTATTATATCCTTTTTCACACATTTTAGGACCCTTACCGCCATAAAGACGTTTCAAATAAAATTCAGAAAGGATATTTTATTGCTTTATTGCATTTTATTCCTTTCTGAATCTTATATTATCATGTACTTGCAGTATTTCAAATATTTTTAACAGATCATTTGGGAAAACATCATATAGACATCACAAGAAAGATTCGGAAAAGGTTATTTTATTGCTTTAGTGTATTTTGTTCTTTTCCAAATCTTATGCTATGGATGCAATATGTGTTAAGGATAGGAATTATCCATAACTCACGCTCGGGTCTGCCCGAGCATTCGCACCTGCTCGACGCTCGGCCACTAAAACTGCCACTAAAACATTTTTTTAAGGAAATTGTGATTCTTTCGCGGAAATGAAGAAAAGCTATTATGGCTAGTTTCCACTAAATGACCTCCAGCTGACGCTCAACTTCATGGTGCGAGTAGCAAAAATTAAAATAAAATATGAAGATAAAGAAGGTGCTTTTAAGCATCCACCACCATCAATTCTGTACTTTATTCTTATTTTGCAAAATCCTCAAAATACCTACGAAATTTGGCCGAAGCATGAAAGTAATACTTCAATGCTGTTTTAAAAATGAGATCATTTCACTAGCACCATAGTCTGGTAATGGAAAGAGTCACAGAACATCGCATGAGCGTTTTGAGTGTGAATATATAAATCTTGAGTAGACTTGACAAGAGTATGAAATGGTTACGTTCTGAACCAAATGTCACCGTCATGAATATTAACACAGATAATATCACCTGCAAGGATCTTAAGGATGATATATTCAAAACCAATCACAGGTCTTTGAAGATCTTCGCATATATTACCACTCAGGTCATACACCGATAGTTCAGAATAATTCACAAGACATCCGATAGAGTACCTTCATGATTAAACTTAAGGAGATGTATGACAAAACGCTGGGTATAATATAAAGTGGAAACCAGTGAAGCAGAGCTACAAGTTCTCTCCAAAGTATTTGTGAAAGACCGATCTTTAAATATAGTGCGTGAAAATGCCAAGATCCAAGTTGTCTCAAATTACAACAAAACAAAAAGTATAGTAAACCGGTGTCCAATCCATGAGCTTCAAGAGGAGTGGAGGGTAATCACAAGCGAAGTATCAGAAATGCTTGGAGGCAAAAATGCAGGAAGTCGGTGAGTTTGGAAACACTAAACATTTCCGGATATTCATCAATTATATCAATTCATCAAATACAGGATAAGAGACTCCATCCGCCAAAATTCTTCGTTGAGAAACAAGCCACATAAAACAAAAATATCATCCAAGACTAGTTTGGCAGCTATACCTAAAAGCCTCCCTCGATAATGATCTAACATTCAGGTCAGAGGAGACTGAATGTGTGATTGCTGAAAACCCCATCCCTGCTGCACGAGGACTCAGCAATATTAACCATTAAATGCTGAAATCAGTCTACTCAAAGTCATCAATAACAAAAGATCGGATCCCTGAAGCAAGCAGACTCATGAGGTAGCCAAATGTCCCCTCCAAAGTCCCCTTCTGTTCAACATGAATACCATAAAATTGCATGCTTTGCCCAAATCATACACCAGTACCCTGCAATATGTACAAGAATTTTTAATACTAGTAGAAGGCACATATCTGATGGACACTTTTAAAATGGTACATCCAAAATCGATCAATTCAATCGCATTGTTGAAGGCCTGAAGCTACCCGTAAACGTTGATTAGTTACGGGCCGTCAGTGTCTTGAGCACTGAAAATCTCAAGCATAGGTTAAATCTTAAAAAGACCACTATTAAGTGGAGTAATAACAGCGAAGATCTAAGCAGAGCAATTAACAGAAATGGCTCTTTCGACGAATTGAAGGCCACGGTTGTGAAACCGGTAGGGACTTCTATATTTAGAATCTGGATGAAATAAAACAGAAATAGCATAAAACCTCGACGGAATATAAAAGGCTCCAAACTCATGCTCTAAATTTAACGGGTCAGCTTTGTGCGGCTTTGCGTGGCTGCTAAGACCGTCTAAAGCAATCACTGGTGTCCTATAGCGAACATAATTGACGCGTGTGAACCACATGTTGAAACACAAACCTCTGCAATATAACGAAAAAGACAATGCTGTACTTCATGCCGCAAAAGTAATCAAACCGTACCTTGAAACATTAAAATAGGAAACTCTCTTCCCTCTCGTCGCATTTTCAAAATGTGTTTCCCTCCGTCTACCATTTATTCAGATCAATGGCAAACACCCTGGCTGGCCAGAATCACAAGACTTTTGCTCAACAAGAATATCATCTAACAAACAATAGTCCTGCTACAAGAAAAACTGAACTAACTTATCATCTTTTAGCAAGAAAGCCGAGAGATATCATGCCTGCAACGATACTCACTTCTGAATCAGAGACTGTCAGAAGTGACGATTAGTCGCCTCTACCATTAGTCGACTCAAAGGCAAAACGCGTGAAGCGCCCTTCCCAGCTGTTGTCTGATTTGCTGAGAGAAACTCATTTTCGATTCGATCGAGTAGACCAAGTTAATCACCCTTTGGCTTTGATTTGATTAGTGTATTACTTATTAATTACTTAGCCCAATCCATCCGCATACCGGTAAAGCGGAACTCCTCTGGCAGCTCCAGTTTCAGTAGACGGTTGTAAGACAGGTTTCATAGGTCTGAACATAGGGCAGATCTCGGGAAACACCTGATTCAACCTCCGTTCTTCGCCGGCCCTGTGCGGTGTCTTATAGCAGACTTCGGTCCTTTGAGGTAGCGTAGGATATGCATAGGGTATGCATCCATCTTGTGCAGCTGTAGACGTCCCTAACGTTAAGAGTTTTTAAACTAAGCTCACCACTTCGCCAACCACTTCGACAATGGGGCGAGCTCGTCTAAAACCGTGATGTCAACGTGACAAATTCCCAACAGCATGAATCACGTCATGAATTCGAGAGTTTCTCGAGCACTTTACCAGACTATCTAGAATGCATAATGGACGGCGATTTGTGAATCTCACCCCCCCCCCCCCTGTTAATCAGCACAATTCTCACCACTTTCTATCGTTCCCGAAAAATACCTTCACGAAGGAAGGCGTTGTGTATGCTGCGCAGCACGTCAGGAGAATCGTGATTGACAAGCTGCAATACCATCTTGGCCTGACGCCCTCCTTCTTTTTACCGGAAGGACTGCTTTAATCCAGACTGTGTAAAGAATACTCATCAAGTGCTTTTACATCGAAGACAGAGGTAGCACGTACGGAGTGGGCCCCCATTATCTCGTCCGTGTATTATTATTCTCATTTTCCACTAGATCTTGCCAGCAGCGCACCTTGCTAATGTTCATAAGTTTGCAAAGGTTGTTCTTGGCCGACACAGCTACTTGTCTCGTACCAGTTCAATGTCCGTTCAGTTTCATACCGAAGCTTTTGACACTCCGTTCGGCTTTCAGCGATTTCAGTCGACCAACAGTTCACCAACTGTTTCTGCCGTGTCACGGTTTCCAACGGTGAAAAGAAGCACTACAAGCCATCGTGATGATGCTCATAGTTGCCCAAGTTTTGAGCTGCTTACACTTCGATGACCTTTGGTTTACTGGTGTCTGTCTCATTTTACCCTTTCCTATAATATGTAGCTCCCTTATGGTGGCCTCTCAGAGTTTTAAATGAGTCCAATACTGGCATTGATTTTTTCAACGACTCTCGCTTTCCTGATCAGCTTTGTATTCTACGAACTGTCTTGGAACTTATTGCCTCCCGATTTTGACTGCCGTTCTTTAACCACAATAGTTGGTATGTCGCTGGTATTGCCCAATGATTTTTTATTTTGTTTTTGGGGGTTGGGGGGTGAAGGCAATTTACGCCCGGAGTGCAGGACTCCTAGCAGCGCATGCTACCAGACTACCCACTACACACTCCCCCTGTCAAGAGACTCTAGCCTGGAACCCTTTGACACATTACTTCGGGCTAGGCCTCTTTTACTTCCCCCTAGCGCGCCGTCAGCCTAGAGAAATCTCCCCCCAGTGGGAGGGGGCAAGATGGAGGAGGACTGCTGGAAAGGAGACCCCCCTAGACCCCGCGCCCAAGGTTATCCATTGTACATTTTTTGGCAGTAAGTATTGCCCGAGAGTAATGTGCCACACAGGTCCATTTGTCGAAACTTTTCAGCATTTCTCCGACCAGATTGTCTGGAGAAAGCTCTCCCATCACCTCCCACAAGTCCTGCCACATCCTGTCCCACCTTCTACAGTTGAAGAAGGTGCGACATGCGTCGTCCTTTTCCCCGGGGCAGAAAATGCAGTCTGGGGACCGTGATTTACCAATCTTGTGCAAGTAGGACTGAAAATACCCATGCCCGCTAAGAAGCTGGGTAAGGTAATAATCAGTCTCACCGTGCCTTCGATAATGCAGGCAGTCCAGCGGCCATTAGACCCACCATCCCAGGACTGTTGCCACTCGAGCATTGTGCGCTGCCTCTCCTCTCGGTTAACAGTATATCTTGAGCCCTCCACTTTTCTGTCATAAATTCTCCGTCTCTCCCTAGCAAGGAGGGCGATGGGTATCACTTCTGCGATCACCAGCACCGCTGACTCAGAGACGCAACCCGCAAAGCTCCTCGTCTCTGTACCTGGGCCAAGCGCTTTCGGTACAGCTCCTTACTGAGAGCTCCAGCCCAAACCTCATAGCCGTACAGTAGCACTGACTGTACAGCACTCATGAGGAGTCGACGTTTGCTCGGTGTGGGCCCACCGATGTTGCACATTAGCCGACTTAGAGCTGAGACGCCTATCACGGCCTTTTTCGCCGTTGCCCTGATCTGTTCCGAAAAGCTCATTTTGGAATCGATCAATAGTCCCAAATATTTCATTGCAAGCTTAGACTCAACAATCGCATCTCCGATCCGCAAAGGAATTACCGTGGGAATTCTTTTCTTCGTGAGAATGCCCACCTCGGTTTTCTCTAGTGCCAAACTGAACCCACGGGTGGTCAGCATTAGCACTCCCAGTCAGCGCTGCGCATGTTCGACTGTGCGTCTGGCGACCAGTGCTGTTATATCATCTGCATAGCCGACTAAGCGCGACTCATGTGGCAGCTCAAGCCTCAATAGTCCGTCGTATGAGGCGTTCCACAAGTCCGGTCCCAGTTTGGAGCCTTGCGCTACACCAGACGTTATCTCCATACTGCGCCGCCCATCTTGCGTGTCATAGAGCAGACTGCGGTCCTTTAAGTAATCCCTCAAAATCCGCATCAGATACCCTGGCAATCGGAAAAAAGTTTCCAATTTGCCAAGAATATATGGTCATCTGGCGGAGTTGAAGGGATTTCTGACGTCAAGCGTCACTAGCAAGACAACTCGTTTTTCAGTTTTGTGCGCTTCGGCTCGACGGACTGCATTCACCACTTCCATGATGGCATCGGAAGTAGATCGCCCTGCTCTAAAGCCATACTGCCGAGGAGATAGGTCCCCTGCAGCACGAATTGCGTCTGTGAGTCTTCCCTTGATGAGCTTGTCGAACACTTTCCCGGCTGTGTCCAGCATACAAAGCGGCCGGTATGTAGATGGCAGCCCGGGGTCCCCTTTTCCCTTGCTGATCAATGTGAGCATCGCCACCTTCCAGCGAGATGGGAACACACCTTCTCTCAGGCAAGCGTTGAACACATTGACTAGCAAATCAGGAAAAACTTGGAAGACCATTTGTAGCACCTCGGCTGGTATGCCGTCTGGTCCTGGTGCCTCTCAAGGTTTCATAGAAAGCACCGCATCCTCCAGCTCATTTTTAGTGAATGATGGACATTTGCCTGAGTCTACCTCGTGGGCAGCATCAACACGGACAGGGTGAGTTGGAAAAAGCGCCTGCACTATGCCGTCCATCTTGTCTGTTTGAAGTAAACACGGCTTCCGTGAGGAGCCGAGCTTGCGCCACACTACCTTGTAGCCGAGCCCCCATAGATCCCTGTTCACATCGTCCACAAGTTTTCGCCAGCAGTGTGCTTTACTCTCATTGATGAGTCTTCGGAATTCTTTCCTCGCTGATCTGTATGCTGCTGTCCTACTGGATGCTTCGCCTACGTTTCTCGAGCGCTGAGCTGCACGTCGAAGTCTGTGGCACTCGCCTCGTTTGTCTGCGATATCTTTTGACCACCAATGTACAGCAGGCCTGTCGTGTCGAGGCCTCCGTCAAGGGATAGATGAGCTACAGGCAAAAGTGATGAGGTTCATCGTTGACTCCACCATTCCCTCGACTCTTCGAATCCCCGGTACTCCTCGCTGGTATTGCCCAATGATACCAGTATGTCTAGTCATTTCCTTGTAATTTGGCTGTGTTCACGATGTCGACCTCAGGCTGATTTGTTGTTGTTTTGACTATGGCATCAGCCGCTTCGGTCGTTGTTGTTCGCATCGTGTTTTTTTTGTTCGCTGCATGCTAACGCCGCAGGGAATGCGGTTTGACAACGCTGTCCGTCGCTCTTCGTTTATCGCCAATCTTCATAGTCGTGTTTGATGCCGGTGGTACTGTTCTTCATGTACTGTTACCATCATGGCTGCGTCTATTGATAACGCCATTATAGTTGGAACTGATACATTTTCTCGATTTATTGATAATATTTCGTTGTTTTTATTTTATTGAATGCCGTCTAGTTTTATGGGAGCGCCTTGAAACCGCTAACTCCAAGGCACAAGCCAACTACTGCGTTTTTGGGGAAAAGTGCTCAGAGTGAGATCAGCGCTAATTGGGAGTCCCTGCAAATGTTTCACTACAACGGAGACGGTATAAGGGTTGGGTTAGAGCCGTTCACGCACGAGTATCATTTCGGCGTTACAAGCAAATAACCCGGGCTTAAACCACCATGTCCGCCAGCCTAAGGCGTTGATTCAAGTTACTTATCTGAAGCGTGGTCTTCGTTTTGTCAGGGTTGTTACTGGTTATCCCAGAACGAGCCTTTCAGCGACCTCCATACCCTCAAGCATCTGTGGAGTGGCGCTCCCCAAAGAATGTTGTCCTTCAAGAGTATTCTCGTCGCGCAGCATTCCCTTGCGGGTGAAGACTAGGAGAAATGTTTATGATTAATATAAATGACCATGGACTAGAATTAAAAGTGTTTATTGAGGTTCCACAATTTCTATTTGAACATCTTAAGAAGTGATCTAATAAAAACATAAAGTTTTGATTTGTATTGATTTCAATTATGGCTCTTTAGACATAAAATAGATTTGTGATTTTCTGCAAAGAATTTGCTAACGACCGAATAAAATAGATCAGAAAAATTGAAGCGGTTGCCAGCTATCTATCGCTTTAGATTTCACAAGCCAAATCATTGCAAACAGTATTGCATTCATAAAAAAATTTAAAAAAAATGTTGGATGCTGTTTCAAATTTATACATTAACTGGGTGTTCTCAAACCGGCCTAATGATAGCTTTGAAATTCTACTGTCAATAAGTTTACATTTGGGAAACTTTTCAAAATAGCCAATAAATTTAAGCAATAGGTGCTGTAGCGTTCCATGTTTAAACCATATAACCATAGTTGTCCCTAAGATTTTTAAATGATGTTTGAAATATTTTTATTTTATTCAAAAAATTATTGATTGTGGTTAACTAAGACTTCCTGCACAATCTCTTGGGAAAATTGTTGATAATGTTGACTTCGCTGATCGTATTGATTGAGACCATGCACTCTTCGCAACCTTAAAAACTCAATTCAATAAAATTTTTTGTAGATAAGTTATATTTTATAATGTTTCATACTAGTTTTATTCATTCTAAAGTTCCTACTCTAGTTTTTTCTAGTTTTAAAAACCAATCAGAACATACGAATGTTTCACATCCTGAAGGCAGTGGTTGGCATACGGATTAGCCCAGTCTATGCGAGATTTGTAAGGTTAGGCCCAATGGGGGATGGTTCGCATATTAAATACTTCAGCTTATATTCTACTCATTCTATTACCATTCCAATTAATTGGATGACCACTGGAGGTCCTATTGAAGATGTAGGTACATTCTAAGGATCACGTGGATAAGATACTAATCGCCGCTGCTTTGAATGGATTGAATGCTGTTTGAAGCATCGGAGATATCCTATTTGAGAAAATAGATGTTGAACGGTCGTACTTCAAAAATGATATCTTTAACATTCGCTCTTGTAATAAGTTGAAAATCAACGTAGAATACTCCGGTCAGAAATATGGAAGTTGGTCTTCTGTAAAATCGACTTCAAAATGCATTGGGCGCCGATTTAGCTCCCAGCCGGAGGTTGCTGCAGTGCGCTGTGGCGTGGGAGGATCCTCAACCTTTAAAAGAATTAAAAATCAACTACACAAAACAAGGAAAAGTAATAAAAGCTTAATTCTTCAATGGCAATAGAAGATACAAAGGAAAGCGATTCTTTCAAAGTTTCCTGACACAAAATGAAGAAAATAATTTATACTTTATGTATTCTCCCATGTTTAGCGCTTCCAATCAGTTCTTAGCAATTGTTTTCCAAAAAACGCTATAGTTAAAATATTTTTTTTTTCCAACGTATATATATTTCGGGAGTAAGTTGCTCCCTTCTTCAGTGTTAAGTGTTTTCATTAACACTGCAAACACTTTTCATTAACACTGCAAACACTTAACACTGAAGAAAGGAGCAACTTACTCCCGAAATATATATATGTTGAGAAAAAAATATATTTTAACTATAGCGTTTTTTTGGAAAACAATTGCTAAGAACTGAAGAAAATAAGTCGATACAATTCGAAGGCTTATATAAAACTGAAAGTTCTTAAGATTTAAAGTTCGGTTAAGCAAAAAGGTTTCAGATGATAGTTTCCCATTCTCACTGACAATCAGTAAGTATTTGCTACCCTAACTCAGCGAAGATCCACAGGTAAGGAAGTTATTGAACTTCTTGCAACTTGAAACTTCGAGGACTAGCTGCTGCATTTAAGCTTACCAATTTACCAATTAATGATTAGTGTCAAGGGGAATAGTCAGTTTTAGGTTAATTATATCACATCGATATCGATCGATAATTCAGATTTCCAGCTGTTGCAAGGTTTGCTGGCTTTGGCACGTATTCTGTTAAACGTATTTTAATACATGAAGTTCATAGAACAAACATATACAAGGTGGCGTCAAAATTTAAGAAGATATACGTAGATGAAATATCGCATGATTATAATAATTATTGCTAATATAATCTCGGTAGATAATAAAGGAACAATATAAGATACAATACAGGGAACTGCATTATCCTAATCTACGCTCTCAATAATGTAATGAAAATTTCAATAATTTCAATAAAAAAAAGTCCTTTCAAACAGCGAAAATAAATTGGAGCCTCAACTCTATATCATACTTAACAAGTTTCCAGTAGCTTCATTTACTAATTTTTGTGAGGAAATGAAGTTATTTGTGTTCGTGTGGGTCATCAGTGTGCCAAATTGCCTCTTTTGATCAGGCTCAGCGAATAAAATGCAAGTGATCACCATTTTCTAATCGTAATAAGAACTCAAGAACGTTTGTCAAAGTCGATACTTGAATTCAGGTTTATTGAGTCAATGAAGAGCTCTCACACTATTACACCAACCCAGCTACTTTTTTGTTGTTTGCTTCTCTTTTATTTAATCTGAGTTCAAATGAATTCATTTTTGATAAACCTATATAATGACACTCAATTCAAATTCAAATTCTAGCTCAGCGGATTCACTCACTATGAATTGTTAACAAGCATTCGTGCAGAGCACTTACTATTTATTGGAATCCACTTACTTCGATTCCCTTCAACTTCTTCAAAACTAGTTAACTACAGCGCAGAGTACTAATGTAGTCTGCTTTACTTCCATTCGAAATCAACCCTTTTGTACATATTTCGAGTATCCAAATGAAATGACTCGAAATCCTGTAGATTTTAAATCTTTTTATCTAATTTACCCCCACAACAACTTCAAACGAATTATTACGACGATATCTTTTCCAAATGCTCTGAAACCAAGACCTAAGCTCTAAGCTCTTGAATTTCGATTTATCACTCATGAACGTGAAATTCTTGCAAACATTCTTGCAAATCACCATTAAGAAATAATTGCACTGTGCATACAATTGCTTCCTGTGCAATGTTAATACATATCCCATTCTGATGAGGCAAGGACGAAGACGTTCATTGGCCATCCTTTTATAGTGTTTATTTAGCCATTAAGTATGAACTCAGGGGGAATTACAGCATGGTAGATAGAATAATTGTTTGTACTAGCCAGCTTGCAGCCGTTGACTAGGAAAGGAAAGGAAAAGAAGCGAACGATAATTTGGAATTTACCACGTATAATTAAAAGTCTCTTTGTAGGTATAAACAACAAATGAAAACAAATCATTGGAATATTTCGCAGGGAAAGCACAATGTTTGACGAATACATTGTATGAGTCCTGGAAAGTACTTAATTCTACGGGAAGCATTCATGAGCTTTAAAATGTATATTCAGGGCTCAACAAGCATCAGAAACACATAAGGTAGTTATTTCTTCCATATTTCATTGATTGAAGGTGCCAATAACAAGCAAACTTTGAAATTGCGAAATTACTAGGATCCAATTTCCGGTAATTCGATATTTTGTGCTACAATCAGGTGAAAATCGATTCGCTTATATATTGCGACTTTTGAAAGTTGACGACATAAGAATTTGGTCTGTCAGGAAGTCGAAAGACATTTTTAAACTTATTAATACTATGCACTCGAGGGACGACTCTCACTCTCCGTGTGGTTCGACGCCACTCGAGAGGTGACTTTTGCTCACCACTTTGTTTGATGTGGTAACTCGATGTTTTTGATGGGAGCTCTTATATTACGGTCTTTCTGTGTCATGTTCTCAATTGTTAATTAACAACCCCTTGAATGGAGGCAAGACATCTGAAATCTGTCCGCATCTACGGACCGGACCGCAATTTCAGCTGAACCTGACAGTCGTGGCATAGACGCAATGAAAGTTTAAGTGTGCGATCCTTAAAAACATGAAACGTAATACTGAAATTAGTTCAGGGATTATGCGTTCAATCGAGCGGATCTTATGAAAAAAATACTGCCTCTCTACAGAGAACTTGACAATAAAGCAGTATTGACGATTGTGGTGAGTTAAGAGGTATAGCAAAACGAAAGACCAGTGTGATAAATAGTGAATGTGACCGCATAAATATTACCCGCACAAAAGACTCAGAATCAGGCAACTTTGATCGGACTATTCATACTGAATCTGATCATAATATAATAAATAAATATAACGTTTATAACGTCCTCCGTAGCTCCTTCTCGCTTACGTGTACTGATTCTTAACATGCCGCCCGCCTTGAACGAACTACGTTCATCAAATTAAAGTTTAATTATCAATTACAATTTACATCAGTTATCAATTGATACAAAAAAGTATTTATTATGTTGAAATGATACATGTTACGAAGCAAAATAAATGAAATTTTACATACATAATTCATACAACCTACTAATTTCTCGTGTATAATACTCTAATTAGAATTTAATATTTTAACGGGTTATTGGTGGTCAGTTGGCAATTGTGCTACAGGTGTGATGCTTCTTTTGTATCGTCCGGAATTGTGTTTTTATTGTGATGACTCTTATTTTGCCATCGTCGCCTGGAAAGACTTCGGTGATGCGTGCTAGAGGTCATTGAAGTGGTGGTGTATTGTCTTCTTGCAATAGGACTAAGGCACCAACTCGAATGTCATTTTCGGATTTAATTTGCCATTTAGATCGTGTTATTAGTTGATTAAAATACTCACTGTTCCACCTTTTCCCGAAATCTTGTTTAACGTACTGAAAGTGCTGCCAATTTGATAAGCGATTAATTGCTTGATCGGTTAGATCCACATCAGGTAAACTTTTAAACGTGTCTCCTATGAGGAAGTGGGCAGGAGTGAGAGCTTGTAAGTCATTGGGATTATTGGAAAGGGGTGTTATAGGTCGTGAGTTTAATATTGCTTCAATTTCAATCGTATACGTTTCCAATTCTTCATAAGTAAGTACTTTATCACCTCTTGTTCGGTAATAATGGTGTTTAATAGATTTTATCGCGGCTTCCCATAGACCTCTAAAATGTGGCGATCGATGTGGGATAAAATGCCAATTGGTACCTCTGTCTGTGAGAAACTTTACTACTTGATTATCGTGTGATTCTGATTTGAATAACTGTGCTTACTCATTTAATTCCGTTTTGACATCTATAAAATTGGTAGCGTTATCGGTATATAAATTTGAAGCTTTTCCACGACGAGCGAAAAATCTTCGTAGACTCCCAATAAACGTTTCAGTACTCAAATCAGTCACCAACTCGATGTGAACTGCTTTTGTTGTAAAACATACAGATACACATGCATAAACTTTAATTTGCCGCGATTCCTATACTTCTTTCCTTAACAAAAAATGGACCACAATAATCGGTCCCAGTATTTAAAAATGGTCGTGCTTGCGTTACTCTATTATTGGGAAGATTACCCATGAAGTATGAACTGTCGTATGGTTTTGGGTAATGGGAAGATTACCCATGAAGTGGAACTGTAAAATGAGAACGTGTAGTTCGCGAATTATGAGGGTATTGATGTGATGTTTTGTCGGCAAAATTATGGAGTGATTTTCCAAATATGGAAGACTGGTATTACCGTTTTTACCACCGTGTAAGGGCAACGGTTCCCATTGTCAATACTGCTGGGAGACGATACGCAACGGGTAACCACCCCGTCGGTTCCGTTATGGGAGTAACCGGTTGGGGCCCGCAGTCCCGGTAGGTCCGTCGGAGACGGGCGTGGGCGCCACTCGCTTAACTTGAACCCCGCAACGCCGCCAAGCGAGAATGCGACGGGACCGGTCCACTCACCTCGCGGTTACCTCCACACGTACCACTCGATTACAATCAACAACCGTTCGTTTCCTAGCTTCTGGCGATACCGCAACCTGGAAAACGGTTACCACCTCTGCTCATTTGCCTCGAAAGAGAAACTCGTAAATTTAATTACAACTAATTTTTATTGAATAATCGTTTCACCTAGCCTAATGGGAGTAAACGGGGAACCATGGAACGTAATCTGTCTCACCACTTGTTATGCTCGCCCTTGTTCCTTGTTCCGCCCTTGCTCTCAGTCTTGTTTCGACGACCAGCACTCAGTCACTGCATACTTTTCCTTCCAATGTTTCGAACTTCATCTTTGTCTACACTATATACTCTTTCCGATTGACTTTACTTCATTTACTCCATCCTTTCCCGAAATTATTCTTTACCGATCACTATATACTCTTTCCGATGGACTTTACTCGCCAAAGTCACGTAGTCGCGTACAAGAGCATCCTACAACAAAAAGCCCCGGCCTGCTTTTTACGCTCCAATTTATTTCCCGAGGATTAGCGGATCCTACATCCTCCCGCTGCGGCCGTTCACCTGTCGGGCGATGACCCATCCGAGACTCGACCCCCTCTGAAAAAACCACTGTAAATCATGCGCGGCGAGATTTACGCTCCACATTGCCGGATTTCACCATACATCGCCTCACTACTGACACTTGACAATTGACAGGCGACAATGTTTATGTTTGATTTTTTGTCGGGTTTGCACGTCATGTCGCATCTTCGCGATTCGAGTAAACAACACATAGGCTCGCGAATTGCGGAAGTGGGTCGAATTCACCGGTGAGTGCTGGTACCGATTTATTCGCCGGAATAGACCCACTCGAGCTCGTTCCGGTAGCGCCCGACTTAGATGTGGATATCGGTGAATTCTTGCAGCGCTCGCTGGCCTCCATCCCGTGATCTCCCATGACTAGTTCGTTACCCCTTAAAATCTCGATTCTGACT
Source organism: Stratiomys singularior (assembly GCA_954870665.1). NCBI lineage: Eukaryota > Metazoa > Arthropoda > Insecta > Diptera > Stratiomyidae > Stratiomys > Stratiomys singularior. The sequence goes on along the minus strand of OX940877.1, from coordinate 76,151,529 downwards.
ATAAGTCTGCCATTTCGATTACAATTCTATCTACCATTCAATTTCATTCTTCAATTTCAATTATCAATTTAAATTTCAATTCTCATTCTCATTCTTCAATTTCCCATACAATTCTATTTACAATACAATTCTATATTCTATTTTATTCTATAATACAATTCTATTCTTACCCACTAAAATTACATCATTTGGCTAATACTTAAAATTCTTACGAGCTTCTCTTCGTACACTTCTCGGTTTGGTTAACACGCCACAAATTCAATTCATACTATAACGGATCAGCAGAGGGTAACGGTTTCCATGTTTACTAACTTATTCCTTATGTTGTTTTCGGAAGACGGGTTTGCCCGATTCCGCCCGTGGTGGAAGCTCCCCCGAGGGTGGCGAAACGACACCGTAACACTGGCTTTGTTCAATCTTCCACCATCTCTTATCAAGCCGTCTTTATCTAGAAATGGATTCAAACTTTTTAAAGAACTATTTTAATTGACTTGATTAACATTCCTTAAGGCGGCTAAATCACTTGCAAACCCTTCCCTTTGCGTGATATTTATTATTTCGTTTAACCCTTTGTTGAGTTCTGCTGTCCTTAAATATCCTGATAACTTTGGTTTTTTAGTGTTAAGATTATTTTTGTATCGCAATACATACGATTAAACTTGTTACATTATTAATCGACGACGTGTTTGTTTCTACTACGGCGGTTAGACTGCTGAGTGGTTTTAACTCACTCAAAGGAACGCAATGGCATCGTGTTTTTCAGCCATTGAGATTCATTCTTCCGCAACCATTCTGGACCTGATTTTCAATAGTTGTTTCCTGAAAATTCTTTGGGCAATTGACCGCGTGAAAGTATATCTGCACTACTTTCTCGAGACGGCACATGTCTCCTATTCATTTTTTTCGTTATGTCTCGAATTACGGAAACTTGATTCGCGACGAATGTTTTCAACAAGTGCGGCTGTGTTTTGATCCATTGTATCGTAATAGATGAATCGGACCATAAAAATATTCTATCTACACGTTTACAAAATGCGTTTAAAACCGTTTTGATAAGCTGGAATAGCAAAAGTGCAGTGCACAATTCTAATTTCGGCAAAGAAATGGTTTTGAGTGGGGTGACTCAATTTTTCGAACACAAAAGATTCGTATAAATTTTACCATTATCATCAATGGATCTAACATAGATGCATACTCTGTACGCGTTCTCACTAGCGTAACAGAACCCGTGAATTTCGACCCTTTTTGCGTTAAAAATTATCATTTTTCGCTTAAATTTAATTTTGTTTATGTCAGATAATTGATTCTTAATATTTATCTAAGCGTTGTATAATTTATCGGGTAATCTTTCATCCCATTCAACGTTGCTTTGCCAGAGTTTTTGCATTAACATTTTTGCACATACTATTACCGGGCCCAGTAAACCTATCGGATCATAGATTCGCGCTATACTTGCTAAAACCGTCCGTTTTGTTATTTTTAGTTGATCTTCTACAGCGATTTTATAAATAATTTCGTCCGATATTTTACTTCACTGGATTCCTAATGTTTTGTTTCCGAATTATCCTCTTCAAATAGATTGATATTATCTTCATTTTCTATTGTGGATTCAATAACTTCTTGGCTCATTGATACCCATTTTCTTAACGTGAATCCACCAGTCTTAGTTATGGCTACTAATTCATGATATAAAATTTTTGCGTCTCCAACAGTATCCACGCCAGTAATAACATCGTCTACATAACAATCACGCTTCAAAATGGAGCTAGCCGAAGGAAATTTGGAGCTTTCATCATCTGCTAACTGTATCAATACGCGACTTACGTTATTAATCTACCGTTACAATAAAAAATATATAATTTTTAGTATAACAAATTTTTTTTATTATTACTAAAATTACATTTGGTCTGATTAAAACTAGACTCTTATCCAGACTAAACTTTTTATATTGTTAAAAGTTTTAGTGATACAATTGAATAGGCACATTTGTTGACTTAGCATAAATTTAGTTTGGTTGCTACAATCATAGAGTTATTAGATATAGAGAGGACGATAAGCCACTTTTGCGTCGTAACCGCCCCCTTTTTACAAACATTTGCAAAAATTTACAAATACCAACAAATACCAATGGGTTCGCGAAAGTTTAACGCACAAAAAATTCAGGTGAGTGTCAAAAGCTCGAGCTGAAGATTAACCCACGCCTTTGTAAACAATCTTATTGACCGACAAACCAATTATTTCTACATTATTATTGAAAAAGGCATCTATCTTGACCTAATCAACGCAAAAGTTAAAAATTAATTAATTATCTAAAATTTACCTATGAAGCGACACCTCGGATGGCCACGAACAAGTGTGATTTCTGCAAGTGAAAATCACACACTTCATTGTCTATATTTGTCTTTAAAAATCACTGTCACTATTGTCTTTGCACTTTTCCACAATCACAAATAAAGTAGCACTCACGATTTGTAATTTTTATCGTTGAAAAATTCGTCTGACACAAGTAACTTACAAAATTCACCCGTAAATCAATAAATGTAAATGAATCAAAACACAGATTATTAGTCTTGTTTTGACAATTCATTCAGTTCGCCTGCAATCGAAAAAACCCGAGCATTGAACCAACTGAAATAGGAGAAATGGCTTCGACGAATTGAGGGTGCATGTACATTATTCTACCAACATTAAATCAAACAAGAGTTCACAAAGAAATTTCTATCAAACTGGGTTCTTGTAGATATTCAATGAATAAGCATTTTGAGGAGTAAAATTTCTCGTAATTTAGAGTATACTCAGCCGCCGATAATTCAATTTCATAAAAATATTAGAAAAAAAACTTGGTCATACACTTTTGAGTGTGCGCATACATTCAAGTAGAATTATTTATCTAACTGTATATTCAGCTCAGTGTCAAATTGAAATTACGAATGTATCCGACAATTTGCATCGTATTAAAATTTGTAAACAGTGATTTCAAATTAAGTTTTATCAATAAAAATATATGTTTTGCATGGCGAGAATGTTTCATTCTCCCACAAAATATGAATAAGATTCTATTGCCACCAATTTATGTGGGGAAAACCTCGAAAAAGTTTAGATATTTATCTTTAAATTTCACGAGAAAAAGTATCATCCTTTACAACTTAGTTTTAGGGTTTATAAATAATTAAATGGTAGATTTCCCATTTGAGGGCTAAAGAAACTTGGAGGTAATATGTTTAAGTTGTTGCGCAAAGAGATAATTGGGCGGGTTTTTAGAAAATAGAAAATTTCTCACCATTTAAGCTGTAATATATTTTGCATTTGAAATATGGAAGTCCCGAAAATTGCCGAAGGTGAAGCAGCTACGAAAGGGGAAAATTAGCTAAATCCAATTCTTTGGACGCTCACGGACAGTCACATACACGGGAATAGCCTCTCTATTATCTTATACCTCTATGGCTACAATTGAGTCACTGTGATATTCTGATGACTTCAGCATTACTTAAGTGTGGGAAAGGAATTTAATGATAGGAAATGCAGAGTCAGCATTAAATGAATTGGGAATAATCATGCGACAAACTTAGTTGTTATTATTGAGTCTTTGTTAGGTTTTGGGGACTCAGCAATTATAACTCGCGTGTAGCCGAGAGGTGTGGCGATGCACAACCGAAAAAACCACAGGGATATTAAATATTTTTAACGGATCACTCTCCTTTTTACTCCATAAAAAAATGATATTGTACATCACGCTCATCAAGAAGAATTTGTTTATACATCTTCTCTAAAATAACGATTTGATGGAGTCGAAACTTGAGAACGATGTCAAAACTCGTAATTGGACTACCACGCCCACTTTTATCCAATCGTTTATCGAAATACCTGTGCTTGTCTTAGCAGATGCATTATAAACAATTCTAACCTTTGTGGTTGTGCTTGCATTTTTCACTACTGGATGATGCGGCAAGAAACAATGTGGTTTTGTAATGTGTTTTAAGTCAATCGAAACCATATGACCAAGTGAGATTGCTTCGCGCATACATTCTACATATTGTCTTTCAGAAAATAAACTCTAATAAAATCTATCTATCTATAAAATCTCTAATAAAACTCAGGAGTTTTAGTTAGTCTCCTTTCTAACGAGTAAAACTGCGTTTCTGCTTGTTTGAATGAGTCCCGGAGATTTTTTATCTTTTCATTGAATGGAATACGAACTATGTATTTCCCTGTCACAGGGTCACGACGCGTTGTTTGCTTGAAATGTTCCTCGGCTTGGAACTCCTCTTCTGATAAAAACGTTCGATTTTCCATTTCTTCTATATCCCAAAATTTCGTAATGGCTTTTTGGAGTGAATTGAGATTTGACACACAACTACTAGCGTTTCCCGTCTGTTCGTTGTAACTAATTTTTCCTGAAATAATCCACCCTAATTTTGTTTTGTTGAACCACGCCTTTTGATTAGGTGTTTCTATTTTTCCAATGCTTATTAAATCCTGATATATTTTGGCTACTAATAATGCATCGATCTCGCTCGGTTCATAAAATTTCGAATCTTCTAGTGGAATATTTTTGGGAGGACTCAAATATCGTATATCAATGAAATCATTGGGAAATTGATTGCAAATTTTTGGAATCACTTAAAACTCAACTATTTCATGGTAATTACTATAGTATGTCTTGAGTAAATTTCTGCCTTAATTGAATATTTTATTCGTGTTTCTTATTGATTTAAGCCTTCTACGGGTAAATTTATATTTTTGATAGGTAATTTAAGTAAATCAGCGAATATTTTTGTAATAAAGTGAGATTGGGACCCACTATCAATTAAAACTCGTGCTTGAAACATTTCATCATTCTTGTCTTTAATGTATATAAGTGCTGTTGATAATAACACTTGTGTGCATGCCATTACACTGTGTACTTTTAGATTTGAATTTGCGGCGATTTCGCCCGACTCTGCATTCATTAATTCTAATTTTGCTTCATTCGATTTTAAGTCCAAATGAAGCATAGTATTATGCTTTTTACCGCATTTTTTGCAACCTGTCCATTTGCATTCATCGCTTGGGTGTCCGCAATTTAAACAATTAAAACATGCTATACACACTTTGATTTTATCCTGTCGTTCTTTTATGGTAATTTTTTTGAAAATCGCGCATCCGTGTAATTTGTACTCGCCATTGCAAATTATACAAGGAGAAACAGAAGACTTTTGTGTAGTCGTCAGAGCTTGTTCCTTGTTAGGATGCTTTGTTTTGTTTATATTATGATCGAGTTGTGTATTTAATGCGACAACATCCAATTCTTGACAGTGTTCTTCAAGAAACTCCATAAATTGTTTCAAGTTGGGCATATCTGTTCCCTTTAAAGATTTTTCCCATTCCTTATGTGTTTTATGGTCTATTTTTGCTGCCATAATGTAAATTAATAATGTTCCCCGCTTTTTAACCGGTTCCCCTAATGACTTTAATGCGCGTATGTGAGTTTGAATAGTGTCTACAAATTTTCTCAAAGCACTCGCGGATTTATTTATACTACCATATTTGGTAGGTCCATGAGTATTTTAACGTGACTTTGGACAATTACTCGTTTATTATTGAAGCGAGTATAGAGAGCCTCCCAAGTTTTCGTATAATTCTCATCGGTCACCTCTAACGACTCAACAATCTTACTAGCATCGTCCTTTAGACACGTTTTTAAATATTGTGATTTTTGTATGTTAGAAAGTCTATTTGTTAAACAAGCAGGGTGAACAATAAATAACAACAAGGATTGTTGAATAAATTGAGGACACATTTAAATACGTCTGAACAGTATGAAAGCTGAATGCTAAGAGAGTGTGGTGAAAGTTTTATGTCGTGAGTTTTGTGTCAAAGGGCCTGAATACATGAAAAGTGAGTGTTTGCATGAGAATGAAAGTTAGGTTAGAGCGCGTACAGTTTGAATTATTTTTTTTACTTTATTTAACACTATTCTCTTCGTGGATCATATGTTCAAGCGAATTATGAAAATCGATCCAATTATCAAAGGAGCCATCAAACGTGGTTAATTCTATTTTTGGTAATTTAATATACTTTCGCTGTGTACTTGTATTATTTGATGCCTGTTGCGTTCTTTGGGAATTACCGACTGTTTTATTCGATGGAGGTGTATCATTTCTCGCGATTATGTCATGTGCATAACTAACGTTCTCATAGTAATGCTTCTCAAAATCTTCAAAATCAGTCGATGTCTCGTTGGTTAAAACGTCAATTTTTGTCTGAATGTCTTTAAATTGATTTAATATACTGTTTATGTTAGTTAATCGTAATTGTATCTCTGTTAGTTTAGCATGATTTTCTTCGTTAGTTACGTGGTTGATGAATGTCGTAAATTTCCGTTTCAGAAAGGATCTTTGTTTTTCAAACTGAGTAATTTTTTCCTCGATTGACATTTTGTTTATTAATGAATATATCGCACGGTTAAATAGTAAAAATTAAATTTACGATTGAAATACGATTCACAGACAATTATGATTTTCAAAAGATAAGAGAACAGTGATCACTTATCTGATAAAGCGTTAATGATGAATTTTTGCTGCCTGCTTTCTACGACTGTTGACTGGATGATGAACCAATGTCTACCGTTTTACCCTTGAATGTGGTGTAAGCTGTCAAATCTCCTATCTGGATTAACTTGCTGCTCGTTGAGCTGCTTTACGAAGACCTTCTGCTGTGATTGCGTCTCTCCGTTACTCGTTATTCTTTCATACAATTGCATAAATTACGCGTCAATTGTATGAATCGATGAACTTCCGCAATTATTCGAATTAATTGGATTTTCTTTTCACTTCTCACTTTTGAACTTTCTTTTCACTTATTCACAAAATAAATATTGTGTAAAATGCTCGTATATTTTTTTTATTCACAATGTTGCAAATTCAAAGTTCACAACTCATAAAATTTTCGGACTGTATCCGGCTCGAAGGACCATGTGAATTTTATTAACGCGTTGGTGATATAATATTAGCCTAACACTGCAAGAATATTATTCCACTAACGACTTGTTTTAACAAGACGCTCACCACGAATTTTTAAATAAAACACGTATTTCAATAGAATTGGTATATTTATTGAACTCAAAAAAAAGGCAAATACAAAACAAAGAAATGAACACGTCGCGGACTCGTTGCAGACCACATTTTAGTTTTCTTACTTAGTACGTAACCTCGGATGCGGTGGTGGTAATACCTGACCTTCGGGTCACTCAAGTTACTTTTTGTTGTTCTTGCATCTTATAAATAATTTTAACACAGAAAGTCTAGTTACATGCATGGGCTTTTTTTTTCTTGTCGATAATAAACATTGAATGTTAACAAAAGGGCTAGGTCTAGGTTTTTTATGATGTGTCATAAAAGGAACAATGAACGATATTCTAAGCTAACATACGCTTAATCGATTTGAGAAATTGTAAAAATATAAGTACAAGGATGTGGGAAAATACATGGCATAAACCCATGGAAAATACATATTATGAAGGTACATTTCTGGTTAAAAACATGTGTCTAAAACAATGGTTATAACGCCATCCATAGCTCCTTCTCGCTTACGTGTACTGATTCTTAACATATAATACATAATATAATAATAAATATATTATGCTGTCAAGAAAACCATTCATAGCAAACAGGACGTGATTGACGGATGTAGCTTTGTAGGCATGCACAAGTTGATTTATATTTGATTTTTTGTGCTTGTGCGTTGTTTTTATCCCAAAGGACTTCTCGTTTGAAATCCCACGTTGCTTTTGCATGTTGTCAATAGTTTCGAATTTCATTGTATCGGATCGTCATGAAGAAGAACGCCTCATGCCTAAGGCAGGAAACAAAGTTCAAAAGATCAAAGCTTCCTGCAATACTCAGAAAAACATAAGCAATGACATTAGGGACGGTATTTTAGAGCTGGAAGAGCTCTTAGACCGTGTCGGCTACTACAGACGCCAATGGCTTAAAGCTGAGGAAGAGCAAAAGACCAGTGCCTCCGTCGAAACGCAAGTGATTCCCGCGGAAAGCGCTACCAAAAGAGTTGCCAGTAGCCCTCTCCAAGGGGGCCGAGACAAAAGGAGGAAGGACAAAGCAGCGAACAGACTTGTTACATCGAATGATGGATTTCAGGTGGCGGCAACCAAGACCACCAAAAATGCGTCAAAAGAATGCGTAAAGACAACAAAAATGCGTAAAGACAAAGGAAAAGAAACACCAAGCAAGAAAAAAGAACCACGAAGTAAGCCACGCCAGAAAGCCCTAAGGTATGCACTGCTGGTCAAACCGACAGATAGAAGAACACACGCAGACGTTTTGCGGAAACTCAAGGAAGCTGTAACACTCAAACTGCCTTCAAAACTGTCCAGCCAACCAGATCTGGTGGCCTCCTTGCAGAATTTGGACCTGAGACAACAGATAACAACTCATTCCGTGACGCAGTTAAAAAGGCTCTTGGAGAAAAGGTGACAGTGGCTTCACTTGAACCAATTGCCACACTCGAAATCAGTGACATTGACTGCGTTATGGACAGGACAGAGGTGGAAGAGTGCCTCAAAAGGGTTTTACCCGGATTAAGTGGGTTCAAATTGCGAGCAACTCCTGAAAACAATAGAGGGCAGCGCATGGCTATGGTCGACTTAACAGAGAAATAAGCCAAAAATCTCCTCTGCATGGGTAAAATAAATATTAGTTGAGTGGTCTGCAGAATACGGTGAAGATCAATTCCTCTTCGCTGGTTCAAATGCCTACGCTACGGTCATACGGCGCAAGACTGCAAAGTGCCTGATACGAGCTCCTCGTGCTATAAGTGCGGTAACGCAGGACATAAAAAACAGAATGCACTGGAGAGGCGAACTGTATACTCTGCGAGAACGTTGATCCCAACGAAGCGCCGGGTATTCAAAGAAGCCCTAACCAAAGCCAGAGCAGCTCTACAATGACCCATGTCCTGAAGATAAACTTATATCGGAGATCAAACGCCCAAGATCTGCGTGACCAGTTCGCGAGGGATATGAAAGCCGATCTATTGCTGCTTAGCGAACAATACCGAGATAAAAATTCATCAGCATGGTACCCTGATGAATCTGGTTCTTGTGCCATTTAGGTTCGAAACAACACCCAACTGAGAGTTCAGGGCCATGGGCGAAAAGATGGTTTCGTGTGTGCCTTGGAATAAAATTTACTGTGCCTTTGACACCGAACGATCCAATAACATCTTTTCAGGCAAAGCTCAACTCTTTGGAGGACACCGTCGTGAGCACAGAGGGTCATGTTCTTATCGGGGGAGACTTCAACGGCAAGGGTATTGAATGGGGCATGCCTAAGTCAGATTTCAGGGGGATTCAAAAACTGGAGATGGCAGCCAGAGTAGGGCTAGCGTCGTGAACACTGGTAACACTCCCACTTTCCAACGCTTGAGCTGCGGGGGTACCATTTCGGGCGTGACATTCGCCTTGGAGTCCCTCTCCTCTCTGACACACAATTAGAAGGTTCTAGAGGACTACTCGGCCAGTGATCATCAGTAAATAGAATTTGAGATCCGCGACAACGTTCTTAAACTCCCAGATATTCAGCGCTCTGCCTTCGTGTGGAATACTGAGATGATGGACGTGAAGAAGTTTCTCGACACGCTCATGAGATGCTCATCACCGTTTGGCTCATCGTCGGGAACCAAAAGACATGTTGAAGACATGGTGAACTCCAGAATGAATACCATCATCTCCGCTTGTAAGTCATCTATGCTGGTCCGGAGACATAGACACGGAAACCCTTCGGTGTACTGGTGGTCCACTGAAATATCTGAACAACGAAGGGAGTTTCACAAACTCCGGCGAGAAGTTCGACGAGCTCGAAGCCAGGACGAGGCATCCACCAGAATGACAGTATATCCGTCGGCCAAAAATGCCTTCGAGAACTGATCAACAGGAGTAAGGCCCGCTGCTGGCAGAACCTCGTTAACAGAGACCCGTGGGGCCTGAGCTATAAACTAGTTATGCGGAAGCTCGGTGCTGTACGGGCCAGCTGCGTACTGGTAGCGAACATGATAGACGGGGTAGTACGGACACTCTTTCCCAAACATCCCATCCGCGTTGATGCCATCCACAGGAAACAACATCAGACTATCCACTCTTCATGAGAAACGAACCGGAACAAGAAGTTCTCTCCATGAAGGCGAAAAAGGCTCCAGGTCCAGACGGTACTCCAGCCGAGATACTGCAACTGGCGTATCAGTTCTGCCCTGACTTGCTGCTCAGTGCGTTTAATGCCTGCTTGCAGAAAGACGATTTCCCAGAGCGTTAGGAGACGGCAAATACTGAAATTGAAAGAAAATACCGAGTTGCCGTCAGCATACCGACCGTTATGCATTCTAGACACGGCCGGGAAAGTGCTCGAGAAACTGATAAAGAGAAGACTCGCTGACATTATCCACGCCACTGGGGACCTTTTTCCAAGACAGTATGGTTTCAGAACGGGACGCTTCACTATACATGAAGTCACGGAAGTGGTAAGTGTGGTCCAGCAAGTGGCGGCACGCAGTCAATCCAACCGTCGTGTAGTCTTTGTAGTGACGCTGGACATAAGGAATGCTTTCAACTTCGCTAGATGGACGGATATTCTGGAAGCCCTGGAAAACTCTTTCCAAGTACCAAAATATCTGACGCGGGTAGACCGAAATTACCTGAAGGATCGCAGCTTGATCTCCGACACGGTGCAAGGTCATCCAAGGATGCTTGTCAAAGCAAGTGTGGCCCAACGCTCCATCCTCGGTCCGGACTTGTGGATCGTCTCCTTCGAAGGACTACTCAGACTTGAACTGCCGGAAGAGTCGCGACTGATCAGCTATGCAGATGATGTTGCGGCACTAATGGTTGGGCGCAGGGTCGATCAAGCGCGATTAAGGCTAAATGCACTAATCCGCCGGGTGGGGAGCTAGGTGACCACGGGTCACGGGTCATCTAGTTAGGTCATCCAATCATTTAACCTAGCTTTAGAGAAAACCGAAGTGGTCATCCTGACCAAGAAGACGATCCTGAGGGTAAGAATGCTCCGCGTCGGGGACACAATAGTAAAGTCAAAACTATCATTCAAGTATCTGGGCTTGCTGATAGACTCTAAACTGAGTTTCTCGGAGCAAATCAAGGCAACGACAAACAAGGCCGCAGCAGGTTAGGAAACGTATCTTTCCTAACTAAGTCGACAATAAGCGGATAAATTTTTAGTACCTAGGCTCTGTTATAAATTTTCTGGTTGCAGTAATGATGCTTATGTTCTATTTCAGACTATCTGAGTATATCTGAGTATCAACTACTTGCGCGATTCGCTTTAGTAGGTCTCCGCCCGATATTTTGTCAGCAGTAAAAATAGTTTAATAAGGAAACATATTTTTTTAAACGCTCCTCGTACCGCTTAATTTATTTTTTGGTAGTGCCTACTGCTTCTTCAGATATTTGATTCATTTTTGGCAACAATCGTTATAAATCATCAGATAATAATTTTGTCATCCCACACATCTAAAGACAATTCGAAAGTAAGAGCGATTGTTTCTCCTTCCCACTTCGCAATCACTGATTATAAGGGAGTTTCCTTCGTTTGACGCATTTTTAAAAATTTTTCAGCAATCCAATCATATTCTTGCATATTCTAGTACGTTTTTGGAACAACAATTTTGTTAACCTGGTTTTTCGATTCGACAATCCACAACGTACTTTTTCCTTTATTTTACTCTGCTTTAAATTTTGAGTAGTGTTTTGGCATTATTATTCCTTACCTAATTATATATTTTGCATTATCAAAGTTTATGTTTGTGTTAGTTTTTGTGTTTGTGTTTCGTTTGTGTTTAGATCATAAAATCTTCGACCAGACTACCTGTTAGACAATTGTTGCTGTTAGTTGACTGCCTAAAAACTTGTGCAGAAACTTTTGCATCTTTGAGCTGGATACCGTTGATAACTGGATACTCACAGTTGAAAATATCACTGTTTGTGTAAAAACTCTTCTTATAATTTACAGAGAATGGTTAACCTGTCATTGATGACAGGTGCCAGTTTTGTAGGGGATTATTCGGGTTATGTTAAAAATTCTAAAACGAATACAATTAAAATAAAAGTTTATTTGGCACACGAAAATAGCAGATAATACACTGATGGCGGTTTGATGGCAAGAGAGAGTTTTTGACAGATGACTTTGATTTATACTAGCGGATTCTCAAATTTTTGTTCGATGGTTATGCCGATCCTTGTATCGTTTTTAATTCGATGGCTTAAATGTAGCTAGATGACTCTCCCGCAACAAGATTGACATCTAGAACGGCATTTGATGTTTTTATTCCAATCAATTTGACTCTTCTGGCGGATTTATTTTTCAAGCCAGCATATTTCCTTGATTACTGTGTTGATTTGAAATGGATTATAGCTATGTCGTGGGTTTTGCAGAGTTCTCGCAAAACGCAAGTTTGATTTGCTCCTCGGTGCTGATGTTGGTATGTTTTCCATTCAATTCGACCTTGAAAACATTTTCAGACACTCGTTCATTGACTTTTTTGGGGTCTTCATACTGGTGCTCGGAAGGCTTCCTCACACGATCAATTCAATACTACCAAAAATATGCGAACAAATTGACAGGTCCTAGAGCAAGTACGAAAATCTTGCGTTTGTTATGACGTGATGCTGGAATGGCTCGTACTTTCTTCATATGCTTGTGAGATTTTATATACGAACAGATTGGGATCACGTGGTATACCCTCGTCGAAGAAAAATTCTCCTGATACTCGAATTGCAGTTCCATAGACCAGCTCCGCAGATGTTGCTCCAATATCATCCTTGATGCTCGTACGAAGTACAAGAAGAGCAGTCGGTAGAACTTCAACTCATTCGTTGTTGTTCGCTGCAGAATAATACACCGTCTGAATGGTGTTATTATGGCCGTGTGCGGGATACCTTCTGAAGCCACGGGAACTTGTTTGTATTAAAATGCCTGCATTAAATCAAGCGTTGAAAATACGGTGCGCTCACGGTGCTCGGGTATTTGTCCCGTATAACATGTATAAGGGTGATCGCAATACAAGCGCCGATAATCTTTACATTGCCTCCATTGGCTGGTTTTCTTCAGGACAAGATGCAAGCGACTTGCCCACGGACTCCATGATGGCTGAAACATTTCTTGTTGAATTCTGCTTTCGTAACACGAAGCTTTTCGGGGGTTTGGCGTCTTGGTTTTTCTGCGACTGGAGGTCCTTTCGTGAAAATATGGTGGTAAATGCCAAGAGACTCGTTTTCTCGTATCTGAAGGAACAGTTAAATCAACATTTTCTTTCAGTAGATCGTGGTATTCCATTTTTCCTTTAATCGTCGAGACCGTCGCATGGGCTTGATATGTGTGCTTAGTGTTAGGTACCAATTTGGTTTCGCCATCTTTCAAAACTATTCCGACACAAGTCAATTGTTAGGCCAAAATATTTCAATAAATCTTCTGGGATTATTGGTGGCTTTACATCCGCAACTACAATTCTCCAGACAAATGATGCTTGCAGTCCTTGTCTTAATGGTGGGGTACAATTCCAGTTTTCCTGGAGTGTTTCGAATTTTGTCCTGTGGCAATGTCAGTTGCAGCATCAATAGGAAAACGCGTCCCGTTTTGATCACGGATAATTAGTCCGCGATTTCCAAATCGCATTTGGTCCTCCTCGGCCGCCGTTGTTTGGGTCGATGAATTTAGTTTCCCGACTTGTCTTTGACACTATTTTTCCACTGGCATGGTGGTCAGTATTCCGTTTCCCAAAACGCTAGAAACGAAAAAAACGAAAGTGGCATTCGATCGCTGCTTCCTATTTCTGGATATGGAAGGCGACCGATCCTGTATCCGCAACTCAAGGAGGTCTATCTATTTGAGGTCAAAGTGTTCTACGTGAGTACCTACCATAATTAGGCCTTACCTCACAGTCCCCACGGACAGGGTTGAAATAATTCTTCCACCGATATCCTCAAGATCTGTGACAAGCAACAGTCATGAGTCCGAATTTATTAAAGCTATCCAGATTCCCGAACACAAAAGGTGTATGCTCACCCTACTTTCTAATCCTCGAAACCAGAACCATCACGTTTCAGCCAAGAAAAGACTCCTCAACCGTGTAGGGGGATGACATATAAATCATGGCGACATATAAATGACATCATGTTTTCACTACAACCAAACTTCTGATCTTATCAAGTGTACTAGTCTCGCACTACCCATAAACAAGTTGATGCGGTAATGCGAGCTTTTCGAATTGTTTACAATTGTTTACATGCAAAAAGACACTTAGTCCATCACATTCATTATAATAAGTCATCTATCAGTTCTGCAACGGTACACAATAGACTATCAACTTGAAATAACATTCATATCCTAAATTTCATCCAAAATTTCAACTTTGCCATCAAAACACTTGTATATCAGTTATATTAAGTTTGTCTACTTAATCTTCATCACGCTACATGTCCATCTAGTCCACTGTCAATTATTACTGCATTAAGTCGTCGTGGGCTATCAATACCGATACCCCAACAAAGACGTTGCAAGATGCCGACGACCTCGGAGCGACTAGCAGTAGCAATTTCACGTGTTTGGAAGGTTCGGTGCACAATTTATCATAAAACTAAATCCAATGAATTAATTTTCGAATATTCTCAGTGTTTATCTCACCGAGGAATCTCACGTCGGGTTATGCAAACGGATTCAATCAAAATGAAATTTATTTGGCACACTAAAATAACAGATAATGTAAGGATGACGATGTCATTGCAGCTTTTTTTCTTGTAGCACCATATAGATCAAAATTAACAAACAAAATGAAAACCGAAAACCAAAATGAAACCGAATCGTATGTCAGGGCCTTAGATCTTGCCTTAGATCATTATATTCTATAATTATCGTTAGATTATCTTTTAACTGGCTTTCGCAACTTTCCACGTCTCAAATACTATTGAAAAGTGATTCCATTTTACCTTCCCAACGTAAAAGTGACATATGCCAATTGAGTGAGCCTATTTACTAAAGAAAAATATTCCTGAAGCAATTTGCTTTGTCGTTGTACTCCATCCATTCGGGAGACCTGCCCTAGTGTGTGCTTGCTACCATTTTTCTTTCGCAGAATGTTTGTGACTGTTTTGAAATCCCGAAGTGGGTTTTTTTGAAACTTTAAACGTTATCCGTTTTAACGAAGCAGATAGTGTTGCAGCTTTATTTCCATCGTCCCATATGTTGTGTGATGAGGTATTTTCAAATGTTAACCAAAATTCGTTGGATGGTGGTCTTTTCATCATATACTGAAACTAACTGACAGAGCTTCATTCATTATAATACTCGAGGGTCGATTAAATTTCAGTTCTTCAAACTCTCTTTCTGACTTGATGACTCCATCAACAATAATGGAAATAACATTAATTTGGGCGCGAAAAACTGATTTCGAAAACTTTATAAAATTTACCATTTTGCCTTATTATTTTGGTAAAAAAATACTAAATTTTCTTGTGGTATTTTTCATTCGAAATTCTGGCATTTCGAAATTCACCTTTTACACATTTCACTCATCTTTCAGGTAATTTATAAAAACTGTGCCACAAAAAACGCTTGTCTTTTGCGTCAAAAATATTCATCAAGCCGTTTCACGTTTGAAACAAATCACCCATTCCGGTCGTTTTTCGATTAATGCGTGGTTTAAATTTATTATTTGTTGACGATAGCGTTCTGCATTAACAATTTTGGCGGACTACAAAAGTTCCAAATACACAATACCACTCTGGTCCCACGGAACACAGAGCAGGGTCTTCTTGCCGAAACGATTTGGTGTTCGTTTTTGGTTTTGTAGGACCGGCTTTGCAGAGTGAGAGCCATGATATTTTCCGCTTCGGATTTTCAAAATAAATCCGTTTTTGTAACTTATCACAATTCGATGCAAAAATGTTTTCTTTTCTAATTGACGTTCATTGAAGTCGTGTGAAACCCATTCACATGCAGTCTAATGATCGTTTCCTGTGACATATTGCATAGTCCTGCTAATTTCCGCTGAGTTTGAATTGGATTATCATACAATAACTCCTGCGATTCCTCCCCTTCACATTTTTGTGGTCTATCAGACCGCTCACTGTCATTCACATTGAAATTACCATTTCAGAATTGTCGAAAGCACGTCTCACATGTCCTAATTGATGGAGCATGTCCATCATTTTTTTTTGGAAGCACATTATGATTTTCAACAACCTTTTCTTGTGTTTGAACAAGAAAAGCAGTACATGCTGCAAATGCTCTTTTCCAGATAAAAAATTCGACATGATTGATCCAGAAGGTAAAACAAACACACAATTTATGTCGGACTCAAGTTGTGTGTATTTGAAGCTAAATGTCTGGTAATGCAAATGGCGTATCTTTCAAATAAATACGCTGCGTACTTTTTGCTGGCGCCATCTCTTAGTAAAACTGAAAAAAAAAAACATAATGCAAACACCTGGTATAAACACCCAATAAAATGTATTCATCGATCATACATATTCTTTAGGACTTGTTAAATAGTCCGACTTATGTTTTTTGTACCACGTGGAAAATTTTACCGCATTTAGCTATGGGCTTAGATCACGTTGAGCAGGACGAGTAGACGATTCTACCCTTTTGTTGATTACTTATTCCAGATTTTTTCCGATATTTTGAAGAAGATGCATCAATGCCATGAAACCACTCTTCATTCATGAAGCGCCTCCAGGAACTAACAGCGTTCTTGTTCATTTCAAATTATTAAGGAACCTTTAGGGTACAGCTCCATAAAACACTTGAACGGAAAGTTTAAGGCAATATTGATCCCCTTGATTCCATTGACCTCAAAATGCCACAACTCTAAATTGATGTTTTTATTAATTATTTTAAATACACTTTTATTTTTTATTTGATAAAATGATAAAAATTAGTTTCACGAGTAACTCAATGCATTCTTTATGTCCTCTACGTTTCCCCTTTTACCGATTTCTTACATCTGTCCTTTTCATCCAAATACAAAACCTCTCGAATAAATTCTGATTGCAGAGAAGGCATAAAATAATGAATCATAATCTGTTAAAGGTTTACGCTCCCCACTTGATTTTTTTAAAAGACCGGTAATTTTTAAGAAAGGAATACACTGATATATCTATTTATAACTTACATATAATCTTTTTACGTATAAAATATTCGTATATTTAATGTTGCATGTATTCTGGAAAGTGAAACTGCAGTTCACGTGTCTTATGGAAATTTGCAATGAAATATAGAAGGTAAGCTGAATTGAAGGAAGGATATTCGTAACCTTAACCTTTGTTCAAATTTGATTCGGGTATAATAAAATTAACTTTGGCTTCTGAAAGATCCCACTTGTTCGTACTTAGAGTGTTTCAAGCTCAAGCGTCTATTTATGATCCTTTTGGGTTGATTGTGAGCATAAGGTACCCATTAGTAAGCGTTGCGGTTAAGCGTAAAGAATCCACCGTGTCAAGAAGGAAAGTTTCCCAAAATAATATGGGAATTACAAGGTAAAGCACTTTACAACATCTATCGATCCTTCAAGGGGATTGTAAATGATTTCCTTGCACGAAATTTATTCCTGTCGCAACATTATCCTGTCAGAAGAAGTTTTTGATATTTTTCTCATTAACAGCATCGCTATTTTTAGAACTGTTTTAATTATATTTGAAATTCAGTTAAGATTCTAAGGATACATTTGGCAAATTGACAAGTTTAGAAATTTATCTAAATTTCACTTGAGAAAGTTTATCTTAAAATAAGCCAAGTGAAATAAACTTTCTCTTTGTATTATCCACTATATAATCACTTGAACTCTGAATACTTAGTTCTTTCATGTGTTTCTGCATGATATATCGGGAGAGCTTGAATTTGAATCTGCGTTCGAGTCTTTAGAGTCTGATAACGTCTCTGGAAAACCTCATCATGAAAAACAGGAAACTATTTAAACTCTCAATTTGTCTGATGAAAACTTATGATAGTTTTGTAAATTAATGTTGAATCACTGGTTGAAGCATTTTCAACTTAACTTCGCTGAATTCGAGCTAGTTTCAGAAATGTTGATCTCAATAAAAAAAAGGCATGGTTAAATGTAGTCACGATGGATTTAGCAAATATAAAGTATAAATGTAAAAGTTTCCATTGATTATTTTTTTTTCTTTTTTATTGATTGTTAAATTCATTGACGGAAAACTACGGAGCAACAATAGATAGATAGATATTTATTTATTGAGACTTTATACGTACATGATTTTCGTTATCTGATATGATTATGTCTAATGTTTGACAGCGACAGTTTGTCAAACAACTATTCTATAAATCTGGTTGTAACCGATTCTTGACATAGGCTTCGATTACATATTTATTTTAAAATTCATCCTTTGCTCATAAGCCTTTTTTTCCTTAAATAAATAACAAACCTTAAACCTAACTTATTCTAACTTAATCCTACGTACTTTTTCTTATTTACAATTTAAGGGTTGATATGGAGGTAGTAATTGGATGGAGGTGCGAGTTCGGAATCTTGGCTCCGACCATGATGGTGTTTGTGTATCCTGCTTCGATGGCGCGATTGACCTTGGTCAATTATGAAGTTCGCCCATTGCTGGCGTAAGTTGGTTAGCCGCGGTCTCCTTGTTCTGTCCGCACATAGTTCAATATTAGGCGATGGTTTGTCAAGGTAGAAGAGTTAGAGCTAAACAATTTGATGGGCGAGAGGTATGGGGAAGCGATGTTTTCAGCGATATTCCGGGAAACCAATTCACTAATTATAGATTCAGGGTGAGTTACCCATTTCTTTAGGCGTTTTGAGCTCGTCTCAATCATATACTGCATTATAGGCTTGATTTTTGTTTGACTGTATGGAAGGTGCTCCGAAAATGCTTCTTGTTTGGTCTTCTATACTTGGACAAGCACTTCCTCAAAATTTTCCGTTCGAAATATTGCAGCTCTTCTGCTACGGTAGGCGAAATAGTGAGCCAGACAGGGAAGCAGTAGCTAATAATGGGTCTGATGAGGGTTTTGTAGACTAGAAGTATAGTACTTATTTGGACAGACTTTTTGGAGAGTAAGGGGGCTAGGGCTGCGGAAGCCCAAGTGGCTTTTTCGATGGCTCTGCGGGCGTGGGGATTAAACTTGAGGCGGTGATGGAAAAGCACCCCCAAGTATTTTATGCAGTTCTTTAGGGGGACGGGGACGTTATCAATTCGTAGAGAGAGTTATTTACTCTCGGCAGGCGCAGATCGGTGTCCTTTGTCGGAAGCGTTCCGGACGCATATGAGTTCGCATTTTTCAGCGTTGATAGAGAGGGCCCATTTTGAAAGGTACTTTTGTAGGAATTCCACGTGTAGAGCGATGGCTTGCTGGGCTTTTAGGGAGGACGCGTGGGTAGCCAGATCAAGTATGTCGTCCGCGTATAGAATTGTGTGTGGGAGGGGGTTGGTGATATTTGTTTGGGCAGCATACTGTGTATTGTATATCGGTTGCACTTGTGTTGGAATGTCGTGAAGAAAAAATTTAAAGAGGTGGGGGCCGAGTATTGATCCTTGGGGGACACCGGAGCGTACGTTGATAGCATCAGAGAAGGTATTGGAAATTTTTACTAGGAGGGTTCTTTGGTGTAAAAAGTTGGCTATAATTCGAGTCAGTGGGGTGGGGCATTGTGTCTTAATTAGTTTGTACAAGAGACCCTTGTCCCACACGGAGTCGAACGCTTTCTCTAGGTCAATTGAGCAAGCCACAGTTGCCTCTTTCTTCCTCAAACCTGATGATATGTAGTCGTGTAGAAGGAGGACTGCTTGTTCGGTTGACACCTTTTCTTTAAAGCCAAATTGTTGTGCTGGTAAGAGGGGCTTGGCGAAGACTTTAAAGGAGAGAAGGAAAGCAACAATACTTGACAGGCGTATATAGTAGTCAAAAGCTTGACATAGGAAAACCAGTTTTGGACTACATTATATAAGGACAAGTTGACTGATCCGAAGTCAGATTAAGTAGAGATACGGGCTAGTACCACTGTCGCTTCCCTCTTCGCTGGTCTTACTTGGAGTTAATTTGATAGAACACGCTTACTCCCTTGGTGGTGTGGGTTCACACACCCACCTTCTGGATATGTTAAAAAGGAGCTACGTTTTCATTTTTTTTATTTGTTTCCCGCAAGTTTATCTTTACTTAATTGACTAATCTACCTTAAGCTCGGAATGCAAATCGGAAAAATTTCCTTACTGCCTTGTTCTGGAATGCTTAGAGTATTATTTTGTTTGATAGGGTCGTTTGGGCCAGTCCTGTAATTCCATATAGCAGTGTCGATCTTAAGGCTATGTGCATTAGAAGTTTGTTCCTATTGTTTATGGGACCTTTGTTCAGAAGATGCTCTAGAGATTTGATAATGTTCAGACATTGCCTTCGATTTGTATCTATATGTAGCGTCCAGCTTAGTTTTCCATCAATGATAGGTCCTAGATATTTTCCTGTTGATTTCCATGGTATGTTCACGTAGTTGGTGGCAAGCGAGGTTCATCATTGGTTTCTTTTCCTTGTAATGAAGAGTTCCATTTACTAAAAATATCACACAATAGTATCGGTAGAGCTTTGCAGTTTTAAAGTGATGAATTCTGCTTACCTGGCTGAGTAATAGATGTACGTGTCATCAGCATATACGCTGTTTGAACATTGTTTAGAAGATGAGGCAAATCCGCTAAATAGAGGTTAAAGAGAATGGGCGATATGGGTGATCCTTGTGGAACTCCATCTTGTACGCAGGTCGCAAAAATGATTGTCAACTTTGCAGATAATTTAAGTGATTGAAAATGGACTTTTGAAAACATGCGTTTTTTAAACAAGTCCATTTTGTCAGACTTTGTCAAAAGCTGTAAGCAGGAGTTTTGTCGAGTACAATATTGTGTATCAGAAATGTAATACTTTTCTTCAAGTCTTTCATTCAGCCGGTTCAATTCAGCCTGGCTTAGGGATAATTATGGTTCCTGCTGTTTTCAACTCTTCTGGGTATTGTCGTAAACAAGAAATGGCATTACTGATGTCCGTGAAGTTCTGTACCAGATTATTTAGCCATCGTAACCTTGTGTCCGTTAGTGGGTCGTACCTTGATGTTTTGTTCTTGTTCAGTCCTTGTATCATGTGTTTGGCCTCTGCCACCTCCAGTGGCCGCAGCATTTCTTTTTTTTTCGACCTTGTTTGAAGTAGCGTCGCTACTGAGTTTTCCACCTGGTCCGCACGATAGAAGAATTCTGCTTCCGTAGCATTTTCTTGAAATTTCATCTCCATAGTGTCTTCAAATGCTTCAGCTTTACCCTCGTTTTAAAATTGCATTGCGTTGGGGCCATGCATAGATGGCATTACTGATTTGTTTATCACTTTGAAGTGTTTGGCTAGTCTCTTGAATGGCAGATCTCTTTACCCTAAACTTTGCAAGAAGCTCTCCTTTTGACGATTGTGCTTTTGTTCGCAATCTACGATCACCCGTGCTCTTGGCTCTTCTCCGAACTTGGTTGTTCCTCCTCATGTTAAGTTTAATTTTCTGAGGGAGTTCATAGGGCATATAACCCCTTTCCGAAGTTGTGACTGTTGTAACCTATTTTACTTGCTTTATTTTAATTGTTATTTGTCGCTTGCCGACTTTATATCTTTGACTGTGTGTAAATTTTAGGTGAAGGTTTCGTAATTGGATAGTGGATAGTGCAGCAAGTGCTTTTGTAGTATTTTTGATTCCTATCTCAAAAAGGGCTAGAGTTTGCGAAAAAGTACAAAACTGCAGCACAGTTAGCAGATAAAACAAAAGCACTGCTGATTTCACCGTAAAATTAGAAATCAATGCCCCAAAAGTTTAAAGTATTCACTCTAAATGTGGGGTCTATTTTCGCGCGTTCGACCAGATGTGGTGCTTTTGCAGGATCCTAGATTTAAAAAATGCCATAAGGTGCACTTCAAGGGCCACCATCTCCTTAGAAACGAAGAAGATGGAATCGGAATGGCAATTGCGATAAAAGAAAGCCTGGTATTTAAGAACAAATACATTTTAGACCGAAATGAATGGTAAATGGTGGCTTGCCGTCGCCTCTATCTACATTCGAGCCAATGAGCTGACAACATTTGATCTGGACACGATCTTAACCTGTCTCTCTAACAATAACCTGTCTCTCTAACTTTAGCAATTGGTTCTCCACTGCATCTGGCATATATAATGTATAACAACATGTTTCAAGAGCACCCAGCAGACTAGATTCCTACTACTTTTCATATATAGGTTTTTTCTTATCTCAGATTCTCTAGTAACTCCTCCGTTAACTAGTAACACCATGCTTAACACTCTCAACTTTGATTCCGATCAAAGGATCGTTGAAATCACACTGCATATTAAACGATTGCAGTTCAATGTACCAGTATATATTCTTGAATACTCATATGCTGACTGGGATGCATTCGAAATCGAGACAGAGCTTAAAATAAAGAACATATTACAAGTAGCTAATAGAAATCCTTCTGTGGTAGAGATTGATGAGTTACTACAGGGCCTCGACTCTTTTATCTCGGTAGCTATGGTAAAATATCTTCCAAAAAGAAAAATTGTAAAAACAACCTGATTAATCTGAGTGACGAATCAGTTTCTCTTTTAATGACGAAAAAGAGGCTTAGAAGGTTATTTCACAGGGGTGGTAGGAGAGATACGCACGTCAACAACTTGATAGACACCATCACGGATTTTTTCAGGCAAATAAAAGGGATTCAGGTTGGCTTTTCCGGCCAGTGGACACATAAGTCCATTTCCATTTTAGATGGAGTGACCTGTGAGGAAGACAGTGCTTTTTCGATTACCGACTTTTAACTTGTTTTGCCCAAGTACACAATAACCCAGATTTTACTACAGCCACAGTGATGAACGATAAATCACGCAAGTATTTTTAGATGTCGTTAGTATTCCCCATGTAACCATTCTTAATTTTACCGAGTACCTATTTTTTTAACACCCCAGTAGGCGGTTCTACTGACGCACGTCCAGAATATTCTGACTTTGTTTCAGTTGAACATATTAAGAATGTGATAAATAAAGTATGGCCACCGGCCCAACCCAATATCGTCTCATTTTATTGATTTCATTGGATAGCAAAATATTTGAATATATCATCAATGATAAAATAATCGATATCTGTGAAAAAAATGTATTCAACAAGTACTAATTTGGGTTTACTAAAAATAAACCTACTTCGTGTGCGTTAAGCACTCTATCCGCAAAGATAAATGAGGGTTTCGGAAAAATATGACAACATTTGCATGTGCACTTTGCCTTCAGAAAGCACACCGTTTGGGTTGCTAGTCTAATACATAAGATGAAAGTATTTAGATTTCCTTCAAATACAAATAGGCTTGTGGCGCAATATTTGACGTGATTTAAGATTCAATAATATACTTTCACACAGCAAGAACATATTAGCTGGAATACCACAGGGGTTAGTACTAGCCCCAATTTTGTTTAATATTTTTCTTTCTGACTTTCCGGTGGATGAGCAGAACAAATGCAACTCTATATTCTATGCTGATGATATACTTATATATTCCACTGGGATGTCGGTCAAATTATGCAGCAAATGGCTTAATACGTTTCTGGCTATTGTGGTAAAATACTTAGACAAGTAGACAAGAAGGTAAGTGCCTCAAAATCTAAGTGCATACTCTTTCAATATGAAAAACACATTAAGCCAAAGCAATACAGGGATCAGTCATGTGTTGAACTTTATGTAAAAATTACCAGCTTAGTTGTTGTCAGCACTTTGAACCATCTGGGAGTTCTTCTCAATTCAAGGTGGTTGGCCATCCCTCAAATCGTATTCAAATGCATTGACTACTACCAACAACAATCCGGCTACTATCAAAGGACATGGCCTCCACAAACGCACATGCAGCGTGAGATTGGGAGTGCCAATGGGGAAACATACATCAATGTTATAGAATTATTCATGTGAAGTAGCTCCTGTCAAGTAGGATTGGCGGCGGCTTGTGGACCCCTAGACCCTGGGTTCGAATATACCGTGGGTGATGGCATTTTAACCTCTTGGTCGAGTCATCTTCATTATGGTGATCGACATTATATTCAATCTGCTCTGAGGAAGAAGACATTGACTAAAGGATGAAAGGATATTGCCCGTGAACAGGAGGAAACGGTGTCAGAAACGGGACGGATTGTTGGAAAAAAAATTGATGTGGGATCGAGGGAAAACTGTGACGCGAAAAAATACGGAAAAAAGGGAGTTGAGTGTGAAACGCCGGGGAGAAAAGAACGAGTGTGGAAAGTTTCTGGTTTTAGTGGAAGATTTAGAATCGTTGCGGGACAACATGAAAAAAGGACCATTTTTTCTCTTGTAATTAGTGTGAGGCATGGAGTGAGCGGTAAAAAGGTGTGACAGAAGTGAATGGTGTCGGTGTGAACCTTTGTAGGGAGTAGAGATATACGACTGTGGGCAGGATATCTCTGTAGTGCAAATTATAAAAATTTTTGGATACTGAACGTTTATTAAAAAAAAAAAGTGGCGAAAGTATTTCCGAAGTGACGACTTCAGGAGCGAGAAGAATTGTATAGAGTATGTTGTGTAGAATATATACGTGTGTTAGCCGAAGCACTGTTTCCCGATCGTCTTTTTCTATGTATCTTTCAAGCAAGAAGCGAAGGATAAGGGTCAAGGCGAGAATTATCGAGAATTTGCATTCGCTTGGCTGCCTCTTATCTTTATTATTTATACATCAATAAGCGTACTCATAATAATTATAGTTTAACATTTTACAGAAGAAAGAACAATACTAATAATTTAATGGATCTAAGAAAAACGTAAAGAATAAAAACAGAAATAAAGTTTAACTAGATTAATTGTACATACTCCCCTGTATATACTGGATGTAAAATTGCAAATCTCATTGTATAATTGTATAGAATGTGATAATTTTCATCTTAGTTAAATATTTGAAGTATTTGCTTGAAAATTTAAACCATTCAGGTTTGGTAATTTAAATGTATGAAATTTTATTGATATAACCTCCACGATGTTTACGGCAGTTGGTACTTTCAGACACTTTTGCCTGTAATATATCAAACAATCGTTTGTATTAGTTTATTAAAGCATGAAACCCACCGATGGTTTATTCAAGTCCATCATGAAAAATTTAAAAGAGCGTTTCTGAAGGATCTCCATTGTTAAAACCAATACAGAACCACCACACGCATGAAGTTCGGCTTAGTCTCTATGATGGAAGCTGTGAACAGTTTGCAGTCAGTTGAAATGGTTCAAAATTCAGTTGAATTTTATCATGAATAGGTTGACGTCAGAGGAAAATCTGCAATAAACAAGAATCTCACATATGGAGTGATTAGCAACCACAAGTGGTTGTTCAAACACCGTTATACCGGAGGGAGCCACCGTTTGGGGTATTTTGTGGAGTGGTGGAATATTTGCTCCATATATCTTCAAAAATGCTGCTGGAAATAACATTACAAGCAATGATGACCGCTACAGTGATATGGACAATGACTTTGTCGCTGCTAAATTGACCCTCCGTAATGCAGGGGACCTTTGGTGCCAATAGAATAGCGCGACATGGCACACATCTCGTGCAACAATTGAAAGGAGCATTTGAAGAGCGCATAGTTTCTTGTTTTGGATCCATGAACTGGCTTACAAAATCTTGTTATGTAACGCCGCTGGACTCATAGAGGAATAAGATATAGAGAAGCCCTACGCCCATATTTTTGCCCGGAACCACTAAAATTTAAGCATATTAACACATATTCAGAAATACTTCAAAATACTCAAAGGCAGTATAAATAAGCGGGAGAAAATTTCACGATCTGAGCTATCGTCACAACCATTAAAATATTTGCTTGCTATAATTCAAGCACATGCTGTGTTTGATAAACAATAGTTCGTCCTTAAGTCAACAAAATTACGAAAAATATCGTCACATTAAGTTCGCCATCATTAAGAAATTTGTGTCGCCCTTGGACACAGGAGAATCGACTTAACGGGAATGTTAACTCGACACGAAGAACTTTTCCCGAATAAATAAGTCCCAACCATGCCATACAATTTCCACAGATGAACTTGGGAACTTGGGGAAATTGGTATGCAAAACGGATATCAAGGCTACAAAAAGCTAATAAAACATGATGAGCATATCATTATGCTTAATGAGAATCAGAAATGCTCAATATAAGTGTTTTCACATTTTAAATTAACGTTGACAGAGTAAAGTTCATGATTCGGCGATCGATTTGTGATTGATTACAACATTTAAGTAATATGTGTGACCATTCTTTGACAAAAATTGCTTTTTTAACTATGATATTAACTCATTGTCAAACTTAAAATCAAAGGTTGCTGAAAATTTTATAAAACGTAAATATTTTATTGTGCTTACATCCCATGAATGAAAATGTTTTCGATTTGCTATTTACATGCTCTAATTCGTTTATTAATTTTCATGTGAAAATGTGGGTAATGATATTGATGAATAATTTCCAATTTCTAGGCAGGTGTACTCGTATGCCCTCAAACAAAACATGTAAACATGTCAATTTCTTTTTTGAGCTTTGATTGCATAGGACTTTGTGAATATTAAGTGGATGTTTTTCTAATTGCCCGGCAATCAATGAGACTTTGATAGAATTTCAGATATCATGTTGCATATGACATAAATGGCAAGAACGAATAGAGTCAAACATTTGAACAGCTGATAAGGAGAAAAAAAGGTAAATTCAACTTCGGATGCGCACGTACGTTCTTGTAGACGAATAGGGCCTCTATATCTTAAACTCCTAAGACTAAACTATTTCTTGCAGGAATACGTCAAATCATTCCTCTACGCTGACAAGCCCCAACGCTTGACCATTTGAAAGACAGTATTTACCACGTCATTGGCGAGATATGGCTCCAATTATTGGTTAGATTAGCCAGGATAGACCTCGCATTTGGACTTCCTCCGCGCTAGTCGTGGCGTTTACATCCCAAAATTAAATTTATGTGAAAATGGCATAGAAATAACTTTCAAACAAAACCACCTCAATGGCAAATAAATTAATTTATCTGCATTTCATAGCATTTTAAAGTTCTATATCTCTAAGAAAATACCAAATTAGAAATTAATTCGAAAGGATTCGCAATTTACAAGCACACGTCTGTTGTTGCCATAGTCCTACGGAAAATGATTTTATCTCTGTTATGTCATCCTAACTAGCTGATTGCACGAGTTATCCAAGCATCAACACGACGATGTTTTCAAACCATTCTAACCAGCAAGTAGATGTTATTATGTTATGTAATAGAAGCATTGTTGCTGGTACTCTTGTATGTGATTTCTTATTATTCTTTGGTTGCACATAGTGACAACGCTGGCATTGTTCTGGTACACAATTAAAGTAATCTGTTAGCTGTTATTTGATAATGTTGTATGAAAAAGATGCTAACGTTTTCATAATGGCTTCAAAAATCTTATCTTTATGATCATTATGTAGCCTTTGTCTACCTACGGCGATAATTGTGAAAGTCAAGGAGATTAAAATTTTTGCAGATTCACGTATCTAAATTTATTCCCACAGAATTGTCCCCACATCGGTTGTGACATCTCCTCATTCCTTAAAAATATGTTTCTTCCGATTCTGATTTTCCGTTCATATCTAGATGCGGATTGAAAAAAATCTAGAATACAAACAAAAGGATTCAAAATAGTCGCAGTTCTGAATAAAGTGCAATCATGCTCTGATGAAAGGAAAAGAAAAGTTGCATGGAAATTTTACAAGATTCGATTCGATTCCTAGATTCCATTGGTGTACACAGGATAAAGAAATGTGAGATTTAGACTCTTGCTTTGTATGCTGAACGATTCTTATTGCTTGCGTGTGTGCACGCCAATGCAAACCGAAAGGAATGCAAAATATTTGGCAAATTGAAAATTTCTCGCCAGAAGTCGGTTCCAAGAATCGTCCAATCTAACGGGATTCCACTACAATTTTCCAGATGCATCAGTATTTGTAAACATAACTTTTCGGAAATGAAAATGAAAGTGTGGAAGGATTCACGTTATGATTCCCTTAAATTTGGTATTCACACCCAACTACTCACACATTTTATTACAATAGGAAAATTGTTCCCACACATATTTAAGTTTAAAACGCTTCCTATCTCCATCTCTAGGCTCACATACGTCGTTTGATTTTCGCGCTCTCTATCTTGTGCAACTCGCTTTGTTTGTTACGCTATGTTGGAAACATCACATGTAAAACGTTTGACACGTACAGGTTAACCCAGAACATTCTGGAATTTTTCAATACTACACATCTAGGAATATCGGGAAACAAAAACTTATCGGAATACTTTGAAGTTCTTTGTTAATTTTATCTCTAACTAATGCATCTTTAACTTATGCCAGTAGCGTATCAAGAAATTGAGTATTTGAATAAGCTGAGAAAGAGAACGTCAGTAAATAGGTCCAGTGTTAAGTCAGCAACTGGCAATGTGATCTACGTCGATGTCCTTTTAATATCAAGTAGGTATTGGTTATACATTTTTTCTTCATTTCTAATTTCTCCAAAGGTTGCTCGGATGGACTGTGTAAAAGCATTTTGATTTTGTGACGTAAGTGAGATCCAGATCTTCCAAGTGAAAAAGATGTATACATACAATTGGACATTTTCTACAAAATTCAAAAAACAATATTGAAAAAGTTAATTTTCGTATTTGCTTTGTTAATGTTAATGTTAAAATAAAATAAATAAATGTCAAATAAAAAATGTCAAAAAGTGGTATCAGCAAACTCAATGATTCGTGATAAGATAAAATAAAGTCTGATTAACCATCAGTGCTCATTTTTGAAACACAGATATCGATCGAAAGGATCCAAATATAGATCCAAAGGATTCCCGAAAATAAAGTAGGTGTAAACACCCGATCCATAGGGAACCAACTTAAAATGTCTCCACTAATGTTTCAACGAAATGAAAACATGTCTAGAGCAATCGAGCAACGGTATACCCGGCTAACTCGCTGGGGTTGCAGTGTATATCAACAACAGACTGAGCTACTATTAACAACGAAAGCCCTTTGAAGATCAGTCAAACTTAAGCCAATGATTCAAAAACGAAAACTTTACACATGCGAAAGACCACGGACTTACTCTCTGAGCTTACGGTTTGTTTGACGGATGAATAGTGGACAAACTTATTTGCATCGGTAAATATTCAAAAGAGTACAACGCAAATGAGGTTTCCATCCAAGATCACTGCAATCCACGTTTTAAAATTCGAATTTTAATTTGGATTGGAAAATTTCCTCTCGTTTTTTGCTAAAAGAAGAATCCCTGTCTCAAAATGTTTGCATAAAAATACAATACAGATATAAATCAACTTATGATTTTTCTACGTCTGACTTAGCAAAGATACTGTCAGCACCAAAACAACACTTTGCGAATCTTTTCTTGTGCTACGATGTGCTACGCTTATCTAAAGACAACTTCACTTTGTTGGAGAGACGGTGACAGGGAATGAGAATGATTATGGACATAATAGTCTCCAGATGTTTGCAGAGAGTCTAAAGAATCGGGACAAACTGTGGTTGTGACTCCAGGTTGACAAACTATAAATTTGAGCTTTTCCATCATCATCAATATCCCGAAGCTAAAGCAGGGTCTTGGGCTCCAGGATTTACCACTTTTGTCATCGTCCCGCGACATCGTTCTCTAATTGAGCACTATGAACAAACATCAGCTATCAGTGTTAATCGTGCCTTCCCATCGAACCATCTCGATGACTTTCACTGTCGCTTTGTCCAGGTGGCTTTCTTCCTTTCTTTCAACATAGTCCCGCCCACTGTACTTTGCGTAGTTTAAAGCATTAGATGAAGGTAGTTCGTCATATAATTCATACAAATCATTGTTGTAACCAAGTCTCAACCTGAACGTTCTTTCCTCAGCCGCAGATAATTCAGAGTACTTTGCCTTAAAAACAGCCACTGCCTTGGCAAACTCGGCAGTATCTAGATTTCCCTTCTATACTGCAGTGTAGACTTTACCAATTTTAAGATGCGAAGTCTGGTTGCCGTTGCCAAAATTCGGGGCTAAGAATGCGAAGATGATACTGATATGCCTTATTTGCGCTATTTAATCTCGTTCTATTCGGCACAGTTATCCTTATTTCAAAACTGACAAATCCCTTACAGTTAGGTTATGTTATGCTAGAGTATTCCTTCTGGCCTGCAGTGTGAGTTTAGTTTTATTTCATTAACGTTTGCTACAGGTTCTAGCCTTATAAATGCTTCTTTGGCATCTGAAGTCTTAGCTGTTCTCTTTCAGCTAACGTTTGTTTTGTTCAGCGTTGTGCAAGCATTGTTTTGTGTAGCTCATTTCTTTTGATTATGTCATATGCTTTCTTGAAGTCTACCAGGAGTGTGTGCACGTCAATGACTCTTCCTATCACTTTTTGAGCATCTACTTAATTGAGAATATTTGATTTGCCTCGATGATACTCTACTGGTCTGATGAACTATGTTGGATAACCTTTGATTGATTGGGTAACCTGTTATCGATCCTTGTGAGCTTCTGCAAATACTGGTTCTTTAGTTGACGCTCAGCTGCTTGAAAAAAGCATACTCTCATGTTAATAAGTTTATGCGTCATGTTTTGCTGACTGGTTGAATCATTTCATTGGTGATCAGGAAGCTTACCTAGTCTTTTCAATTATTAGTCTAAGTTGTGTCCTCTGCGCCGTGTCCTGACCGATATGTGCAATACAGTCACCCAGATTTATTATCTGGGCATTAAGGTATGCAAAGTTTAGATGAATGCTTTTTTTTGCTGCAAGAATATCCTCTTTTATTTTTTAAGTCAATCAAACAAAGACAACTTGCTGCTGAAATCAATGCAATTTCGGCGCAACAGCTCCGCATATTCTTTACATATGCTCCTATACAGTTGACAGTCTTTGTGTCTTTGTTCCTTGGTTGCTCCCGTGTTAGTCCTGAGACTTCTACATTCAGAATTTCATGCAAGTATCTTCTTATATCTCATGGAATATGTAGAGAGTTTTTGCTTATCTTAATATGGTCTTCAAGTAATGAAAGTCGCAAGCGTTTGATAAATTCCCTTCTAAGGTTGGTCTTATTCTTCTCAAAACCGTTGTTTATTTGATACACGATGAAGGAATTTATACCAGCGTGGTTTTAGGTTGATAAAAACACTGTTAGAGCCCAGCGTTTACTGTTAAGGGAACCATCATATGTTCTAGCCAATTTATCGACGACATCAATGCCGCTTTTTGTCGGGCTATATAATGTTATAATAGCCACTTTGATCACTACTTTCTGCATGTATCTCGTTATCGTGATGTAAGGAAGACATCATATTTATGCATTTTCGTGGCTTTTGTACATGAGAAATATTGGTGATATCTTTTTGAAATCCAAAAAGGGAAGATTTTTCTTCACGTTGAATTGAGGTGGAAGGCTCGCTTTGTTCTATCTTAGTGTTCCAACAGCAGTCAATTTTTGGCTCTAGAGCAAAGCTTTCAGCAAATTAGTAGCTCACGCAGAAGTTATCTGTGGTGATTTCCCTTCCAGAAACACATCTCACCAAACCATCTACTACATCAAACGGCTTATTACTAACTGCATATGGGCTGCTGTCAGGCTGTTCCCCACAGCAAATTTCGAAATTCAACGTACAAAACGTTTTGGCATCTGCAAGATTATTAATTTTCAACCCGTATTTTGCGAATTCGGAAGGAATATTGACGAAAAGAGCATTTTCTAAGAAAGCTTACTAGTTCTTCATCAATCGTCAAATATTCAGATGATGTATAGACATCCTGGCAGGTTTTAGTGGACATGTCAAAATATCCAATTGGTTCCAAGCGATGTACGAATATACCGGCTCTTGTCGTTGATGCTGATGCATTATCAAATCTCAAACTGTTGACGAAGAATGAAAATCTTTGTCTAGATATCGTTTGTCTAAATATTTTGACTCCAGTACCACTTTACTCCACAAATTGGTTAAAACTTTGTCTGCCGGACCTAAATAAGCCTACTTGAAACAAAAATAAAAAAAGGGCTTTCAATTCTTCTTCGTCAGTTTCCTCGTATGACGAAGTGGAAGCTTTATTAGCCGATCTCAATTAAATCTTCTGGTTTGTATATTTCAAAACCATATCCATACTTTCTTCTGTAAAAAAGATCTCGAAACATTCCACTTGGGTTTCCTTATCTCGAGCAATCCAGGCAAGTGTGTGATTATGTTTTCCACTCTTGCCCTTTCATTTTGTTTTCTCATATTTGCCATGGAAAATAGTTGTGACGTTGATGACGCATTTTCCAAAGATGGTTCTGCAAATGCTTCGTTTTCTTCCTTCCGTGTGACTGCATACGTTAGATACCTCGCTAATGAGATCTGATTTGCTATCACTTCCGATTTAAACATTTTTCATCTGACAAAGTATCAATTCCCTCCAGCAAAGTTGCTAAAATTCGATCATCCCATAAATTTCTAGCTATTTTTAATGCAATGTTCCTTTTAATAATACTAATTTCAAAAAAATGACGATAATAGTTTAACTAACAATTAAATACATACCTTTGACTAAAATTATTTTAAATTTCAAGAAAAACTACCTTACCAAATGAGACTTTGAAATCCTTTGCTCAAGCTCAAAGACTTATCAAATAATTTCACAGAATTCATAACTTTTTATATTGTATTCTTTTTCATATCCGTAAACATTTCCTTACAAACCTTAAACACTACAAAATACTTTATTGGTTATAAATTTTAGTACCTTTTGCCCAGGTCCTTACAGGGCAGGTCCTTACTTTTGAAATACATGCAACTTTATAAAGCGATTGCACTAAACATGAAAAACCTCCTTGAAAAAAAGCAATGTAAAAAGGGCAATAGATGTACCGACGATGAAGAATGAAAGTAATTTAATTACCTCAGTGACCGACTCTAATGACACTTTTTTGCCGCGTCCCATACCGTGGGGTCAAAAATACCCGCAACCTTATTATTGGGATTGATTACTGATCGATGCACATTACTGATTAACAGTAAGGCTTGCTGCTTGCAAGATTGGCTACATGCTAGTTATTAGGAAGCTTGGTCCTTACAGACGCCTTGAATACATGAAGCGGAAAACATGGACGAGGTGGAGCGAGCTCTCTTCACCGCCAACTCCGTTCGAGTTGAAATCTACGGTGAAACAACATTTGATTGCACAGTCGAGTCTGGAAGAGGCAGAAGGCAAAGGAAGATAATTCCTGGCTCCTGGATACTTTCCGTTATGCATGATAGACAGGCATTGAGGTAATGTAAGAAGAACTCATCAAGGGAATACTCTTTGGCGTAATTCGTTCCGCTTGGGACCTTTGTACTCACCAGAACGGTTTTAATGGTGATCGTTTCACAATAGATGTGATTGCAGAGTTGGCGACTGCGGGCCAAAAAGCAGAGGCATATAGCTGCAGCAAAAGATCGATCATTCTTTTGGTAACGCTCGCTGCCTTCAACTCCACTAGACGCGAGGAATGGTCTTTTTCGAGTTCCAGAATATCTTATTCGTCTTCTGAGGGACAATTAAAAGGACCAAAGCCTCCTTTCTGAAACAATACAGGGCCAGCAAAAGATAGAGGTTATATCGAACGTTGCCCAAGAATCAGTTAGCAGGTCTTTCTACAGGCTACAGAGATTAGAGATGCCAGATGGGTCACACGTAATCGGGTACGCAGAAGATATTGCGGCACGGTCGTCGAACAAATGCAACTTGCATCTGAAACCGTTGCTGAATTGAGTGCCTGGTGCGACTGACTTTTACCTGACCCAGATTTTGAGCCGGCATGGGTGTTTCCAGTCCAATCTGCACAATTTCTCTAAGTCGCGAACCCCCGACTGTGGATTTTGGTAACGTGAGGCAAGTGACGCTTACCACACATTTTTTTAATACATTATGAATAGTAATTAATATAATATAATGCAATGAAGGATCAGACAAGCTGCGACAAAACATTTAGTCTAATCGTGATGATACTTAGATCGGTTCAGAAATAGAACCACGTGACACATTCTGTTCAGGCAGTCCTGAAAATATGTGAGTCCATTAAATGGAAGGTGGAGGTATGAATGAAACCAATCCTTTAAAAAGGTGGACGTCATGCAAGCCTTTTTATTTGAAAATCAAATAGAAAGAGAAGAAAACAAAGAGCTATTACCATTCGGTAATAGCTCTTTTCTAATATTTTTGGAGGCTTTTTGATGTTCTGAAGTATAAATCAAAAGAGTTTTGAGTTTGAAGTCTTTTGAAGCATTGACATCAGAGAGCCGAATAAGTTTTTTTAATTCAATTTAATTTAAATTTTGTATAAAACTTTGTATAAAACTTTTTGTATAAAATGTCACAAAACAAAAGAAACAAGAACCACTCGTGATGTGTGTACATAAGATACTACGAGAACGGTTCAATAAGTGCTCGAGTTAGAAATGAAGACACCAGTTTATTAAAAAATTGTTTTTTTTTTAGTTTTCAGCATAGTCTCCTTTTAGATAAATGCATTTATTCTTGTTCAGTAATCGTTCTGCCTTGTGATAAAAAAAATTCATGAGGATGACACCGTTCGCATCCCAAAAAATTGTCACCATGACATTTCCGGCCGATGTGACCGCCTTTGTCTTCTATGGAGTGGATTCATCGATAGTAATCCCTTGGTTTTTTTTGTTGCTTGGTTTTTGGTGTGTAATGATGAATTCAATGACAAGTCGCCGCAAAACCTCATCGGATCTTGCTAAAGTTGCTCCAAATGCTGCTTTATGCTGCTTAACGCTGCCATATGAGCTTGTTTTCCATCGTGAACAATCGCGGCACCCACCGGCCCGACAATTTTCTCATAACGGATGAAATTTTTTTTCGTTTTTTCAAAACGGATGTTCGCCCACGTTAAATTCGTTGAACTAATTCCTAAGTGTGGTCATAGATAGCGAAGTGTCCCCTTAAGCAGCATCTAACTTTGCTTTTATTTCCTCTCATTTGTTGCCATCGAAAAACAAAAATTGAATTAACGAACGATACGGCTCTTTTTCCATCTTAATGAAAATCACGAAACGCGTCTTACACGAATGGCTGCTAAACCTAAAGTAACCTGTCAATCAGTGTGGAATTTGCTGTTTCGCCTTTTTATACATGGCAGCACACGATGATAAAACCAATTTCCCTCAGGAACGCCCTCATCAAACACGGGTACTTGTTGAACCATTCTCGTAAGAACTCGTTGGAAAAATAGCAACTATCACATGGAATGTAATCTATATTGCATTCGAGAGAGTAGTCAAAAGAATGCGGGGCGAGTGCATGACTTAATTTCAATAAGATGTGAATGCCAGTTAACGTCATACGAGTTGATTGTGAATGCCAGTTAACGTCATACGAGTTTATGAAAGTTGGGGGGGGGGGGGACTCCTCATGCTTTGGAACACAATAAAGCGATTTACTTTAGTAAATTATAATCTATTTATTTTTAGATTAGAAATAGCAATTTTAGCCTACGTATCTTAAGATACGATACGATCATGAGTTCATTTTTTGATCTCTGGGAACTAAATACGTATCATCATTTTCAATTATTCTACCCTTGTCTTACATTGAATTGTGGTTAAAACATAGTAAAGTATTGAATTAGTGCATAAATACACAGTGTCAAGGTTAATTATACTAATTGAAATAATATATTTTACCAATGGGTTCGCTTTCAAGACAGGAAATCCTTTTCGTCTACTTTCCAAATTGTTGTTTGGGTCCTTCTACAAGTCAATTATATATTACATTTCTACTCTTTATTGAGATGAATGTAATTAAGCGGAAGCTTAGAGCACACACGAGCCATTTTACTCTGAATTTCTAATTAAGAAAGCAGTCAAACTGTTCCACAGGATTGACTTTCCCTATAATGTCACGAAATAGTTAATTATGCTTTAGTTTATTATACAGATAATATGAAGCCATTTTGTACCTTATGAATGTAATCTATACAATAGAGTACTAGAAAGAGTGAATGTATGGGACTTAATAATTAATCGATACTGAGAATAAGGAACTGAAAGCTGATGTTTCTATAAGGTTTGGTTCCACATATATGAAAATACATTCTCAAATGAAGCAAGAAAATGTTCGAATCTGAACCAACATGAAATTATATCTTCGCTCGCGATTAATAAGGTCGTATGATTTTCAACAACATTTAAGGTAAAAGAGTTATATGATCAATCTCGCAAATGGTTCTCCTTTAGTCGAAATAATAGTTTTGAAAAATTTATGATTGGATTGGCTTTACGCTGAGCACGGAAAAAAATTTTCAGAAATTCAAAAATTTTCACTTCTGCACGTCTCGGTAAAAAATATTTATTGAAAAATATTAAGAAATAAACATCAAGATAAACAAAATATAAGCAAAACAAAATATAAACAAACAGGAGCCGGATCGTCAACATTGCAGGTGTTATAAACTTCAAAAAATATTAAGAAAATGATAATATTAGATATGAAATAGAAAAGGTATTGGAATATTACGCAATCAAGGCACAGAATCACGACAAAAAATGACCAAGAAAAGAACCGGCATTAAAACCTTAAACCAGAAAATGTTAATAAAGTACTAAATAGGGCTGATCCTGCCTACGACCAACAGGTACAAAAGAAAATCGAATGAAGTGAATACTTCTCGCTAAGGACGAATCTAATACAAGGTTCGATTTTAAGAGTTAAAAAAGAACTGAAGAAATCTACAGTGATTCTAGGAGGTATCAACCATATAAGGATGCCAGACCTACCATTGCCGAAGATCGAATGTCAGCCAAAGTTTTTTTTGTCATACAAAAAACAGAAACTCGCCTACAAAGAAAATAGTAAATTGGTTAGTTGGAGAATACTCGAAATTAGACAGAAACAGAAACCCCATTTCCAAGCATAGCCTTCTAGAACGCTTTATATAAATTGAAACTATTGAACTACGAGGTGTGCCATTTACGTAATGAGACTGATGTCATACAAACCGTATATTCAAATATTATTCTACAACTCTGCCAACTCCTTCAAAGTTGTCTCCTCGGGCAGCTATACAGCGATTCCAGCGCGTTTTCCATGCTCATTAACACTTCAGGAACGCTTCGGCTAGGATGTCCGCGAGTAACCTCGTCACGGCCGCCTGGATGTCCGTAATCGACTCAAAATGGGTTCTTTTGACCACCGATTTTGTTCTAGGAAACAAAAAAAAGTCACAGGGTGACATTTCGGGCGAACAAGGCAGCTGTTGCAACACTGGGACACGCTGAACGATGTTACGAGCCATTAACAAGCGATATCTGGGCGCACCCTGTTGACTCGTTTTCGCTTGGCGATAGTAGACTTGATTTACGGTTTGCCTCGATAGAACAAATTCTTTGTGGGCGATTCGACGGATATCAAAAAAGGCAACAATCATCGTTTCCACCTTCGACTTGCTCATATAAGCTTTTTTCGGGCGGCGGGCGTGCGGAGACAACCATTGTGAGCGTTTGGTTTCCAGGCCGTATTAGAAAAACCAGTACTCATTGCCTGTCATAACTGAATTAAGTGGCGTGGAATCGTTTTCCACTTGGTCCAAACAGTCTTCTGCGACGGTCGTTCGATGCTGCTTTTGCACCTGAGAAAGGTTCTTCGGAACCATCTTCGCGCACAACTTTTTCATCTCGAAATCATCGGCTATAATGTGTTTGACTGTTTTACAGTTCATATCCAGTTGCGAATTTTAGCGCGTCCTCATAGCGCGAGAAAAAAATATAGAAAATAGGAGGCATAAAATTTAAAAAAAATAAATAAAATGCGAATAATTATTTTGATGGACATAAAATCGGCTTTTGCGCCATCTTTATCCAAATATAATTTTAAGCATATGTGCGCCATGACTGTTGCGGGGTAGTCTAAATGTGAGGTCGGATTTTCGACCACTCTAACCAATAATTGGGATCGAATTTCGCCAATAACGTGGCGAATGTAGTCCTCCAAATAGCCAAGTGTAGCCAAGAAAGTTTTCAATGGATATGTAGATGTAGACCAGTGACTTGAGCCATCCCAATCAGTGATAGTCCATGGACGGGATCACGAGATCTTGCAAGCCAGTTCTCACGTCCAAAACGTTATTATGCGCTCATCAAATGGTTACTTCAATAAGCCGCTGGGCATGTCGTACCATCCTGTTGAAACCACAGGTTCTTGTGTTGGTGAGTCAATTCCGGTATGAAAAAGTAATTGATCTGATATTTTTGAAGGCATGTGGAACAGGGGTGGATGATGTGGCCCATAATGTACTCGGCTTTAATTAATGCACATAGGTTTCACTGTTAACGTTGTCGAAAGTGCTCACTTGGGTCTTGATCGATACTACAATCTAAAGCTTCTTCTACATTGCACACAGTTCGACGTTTGGATGAATGCGTACGGCTAGTGTGATTAAACGTGGTATGGAAACGTCCTGTTTTTAATCGGATTAATTGTTCTGAAGGATGATAATGTCGGCCATAAAACTGACTGAGTGCACTATAAGATTTTCGAACTAAACTGTTTTGTTTTTGCAAAATATGTACACGTTGTTCAGGCGTCAAACTGTTCATGATAAAATACCAAACCAAACAAACAGTAAAGCTCATGACAGCTGTCATACTATTTGTACCATTAAAACGCGTTGCCAATTGGAATCTATACCTCTGAAAAACAGGCTTTATGTAGAAATCCGACGACGACGCCAAGGTGAATTTATGGTTATCAATTCACATAACCACATCTACAAGATGGCAGCGTATAATTACAAGAGAATAAGAACAAATTAATTACTTGTTACAATGATTTCCTTAGATAAATGTTTCTCTCCGATTCCCTCAATTCGTTGCGAAGGACGTCAGCCAACTTGACTTCGATGACATCGCGGAATTTGTTACGCAATGTCTGCCAGGTGCAGCTTAGCAACATCAATATCGCTGCCTCTCATTTTCTTTATTTTATCATTTCTGCTTTTTAGCTTCCGCAGATTAACAGTTCTTTCTTTCAGGGAGAAAGGTGGGAAGCGCTTAAGCTGGTTGGGACGCATCGATTGGCACTACGAGCTAGATGGATGCCGTTTGGTTATTTTACTTGATATAATTGCTCTCAGCTTGAACTTGTCCTATTTTCCAAATTGCCTTTGGGTAGCACATACACACTTAAATTGATTATTTAGACATATTCACAGAAACTTTTTCACTTAAACTCTACTATATCTATATACAAGAGTTCGCGATTCGCATAATTGTCTTTATATTTTTACACAGCTCGTAACACAAAATAAAAACCGACCAAGCATATGTCGAATCCTCCCGGATTGTAGCAGCTTATTTTCAATTGGCAACGGAAAGAGACAAGCCACAGATTTTAAAAAAATTATTTTTAACACTGGATTTATGGCAGTTTGATTACAATTTGAATATCTCAGCATAACGTGCAACGAAACGTTAAAAAACACGACAAATAAAAAATTTGACGCATATGAAACTCAGACATAGTAAATTTTGACACTAAACTGACACTAAACACTAAACATATAAAAAATAAAAAAAACAATAGAATAAACACAAAATCTTGTCACTATAAATAGTCATAATTAGTAGGTTTAAATATATGTAGTCTTCACGATTTGATGCCATGAATACAAAAGAAAAATTATTTGGGATAATGAAAGTAATTTGTTGTAAGATAAATGTCTAATGTTTAAAAAAAGTAATTCTAATTAGTTTAATAGACATAATACTGAATAAGAGACCATAGCGGCCTCGAAGCAGCTTTTTGTTCCGAAAAAAAATCTCCACTTGAAAATAAAAAATAATAAGAATTATTTCATTAACATTTTCTTCTTTCTTTTTCTTATTTTTATACTTCACTTTTACTTTAACTTTATCTTTACTTTTTCTTGCCTTCTTGCGTACTGGTCTCTACCTGTTTTAAATGTAACTAAACACAACCAACACACAAACTCTTTTTCCTGCGAATTTCTCCCGAGCGTTCAATCGAATTCGCATTAGCGGATGACAGCTCGGCCGTTAAAGAAGCTGAGACTTTAAACGAAATTTTATTTTTCGGTTGTATTTTTCACTACTACCTATTTTGAGTCATATTGTTTGTTTAAATACTCATTCATTTTAATTCTAGTCTTAGTTCTATTTCATTTCGTATGTTTTTCTTATTTCATGGGTACAAATTAAAATTTCATCCGATCATAAAAAATAATCCTCATCCAATGGAGCTTGCTTATTATTTCTCGATGACGCCATCACTACTAGACACCGGAAAATGTAATATTGTACCGGTTACTAAAAATGACAAAAAGTTAAAGGGATTTGCAAAAGCGAAACATATAAGAATAGATAGCCAAAAAGAAATTAGCGGAAAGGAGATTTAGTGAGTATACCATGGAGGCGGATTTGGCGAAAAAGGACAACAGCAATTTTGATCATGATAACTTTAGACTGCATCCGACTGAAAAACGCGGCAAAGTTATATAAACAATTGTATAAATTATGCAAAATTATAAATAAATTATTTTAGAGGCTTTACTGCAGCGCATATTGCTTCACATGATTTTTATGGAATATTTCTACGGAAAAGTAAAATTCAAAACAGGCAAAACATAATTGATCTTTGCATATCTCTCGCATTAAATAGATTTTTCGCTACAGGAACGGAATAAGAAAAACTACTTGTAATACAACAAGAAATTAAAGGTTTTCGATAAGAGTAAATAATTAATTAAAATAAAGTATTTTCCTATATTTGCACTATCTAAAAACAACTCAAAATTGTGTATTCAATTCTGCGTCTAGTCAATAAGATTTCGTTACCGAAATTTATTTCACTTCCTGTAATTTCTTTTACGTGGATATTTCCATGCTCTTCGTGCAATACTTTTTATTTTAAATATTTAATAAAAGACGACAAGGGAGAGATTTTATTATAAAGTTCTCCTCCTGTGCTTGTGCATACATTAGCCGTGTGTATGCATCTTTCTTTTGTAATGATTAAATGAAATATTCGCGTTAAAAAAGATTCACAAAGGAGTTCTTTGTTGCTAAAAGAAGAATTCGATGTACGATAACTTGCTTTACATCAGTACAACTTAATTTTGCATTTTTCCACCATATTGTTGCATTGTCAACAGATTCTTCCATCCTTCCATCTTCTTCAATTCTTTTTAATAAGTCAATTAGCTGTAACTGAGAATGAAATCACTACAGCATTCTCAGAATAACTATGTATTGACTTGGAATCTCTTATAGAAGATTGTCCGTCAATTTAGCTGCACATTCCAGGACTTTCGTTCCGTCTGTCATTTCATTTTCCGGTTAACTATTGATTTTCAAGTTCATTTCCTTTTACAGTATATAATTACACAAAATTTTCTATTTATCCTGAGTGCAAATACAAAGTAAAAATAATTACTTCCCACCAAAGTAATTATTTTCACTTTTCCAACAAATTAGCAACAACGCTTCCCAAATAAAGCACGTTCTTAGGGTACTGGCAAGAAGCATGTTATGTTCTTTTCAATTCGTTCACTATATGTCCTTTCAGTTCCTCATTTACAAAACTGAAAAGACGCCAAAAAAAAGTTTTCGATATTTTATGTATACCATATTCTTTTTCTAAATAATTGTTGCTTTTTAATGTTCCAACCAAAATGCCGCCGTTCCCCCTAAGTTTTTTCGTATCGTTCACAAACGCGTTTCAGCAGTGTCCCATTATCTGTGTGTGGTTCTATCCTGAATTTGTCGATCTCATGTGTTGTTATTTAATTCCGTCGTTTGCACATACATTCGGGAGTCCTTTTATGCAGATTGGTTGGTGTATCGATTGGCTTGTCTGTTCATTTACGATTCGTCCGTCAAATGTTTTTTGTTTGTAGATTTCCATGTTTACGAATACGTTCGAACGTCGTACTTTTTGTTTTTCATTCAGTATTTCAACTGTTTTTCTAATGTGAGTTAGATAGGGTTAAATACTCAGCAGTCAGTCGTATTGTGAGAAAAAAAACTTTATTCGACTATCGTTTAGTATGCAATTTCATTATTAAACTCACATGTCTTAATCAAAAAGGTTATTCACTCAACTTTCCAAAAAATCACCAAATCTTAATAATTCTTCTATAATCAAATAAAAAATTAAATTTAACCGAAATTTTGCACTTGCTGCCAGTAATCCGCCGCGTTTCTCTACAAGTCAACCTTTTTCTACTCTGTACTCAGCCTTTTTTCTATTGCACATTTGGCATTCGATTTTTTGAAAAAAAAGCATTTTCGTAATTATCTCCAGCGAATTGATTCCACTTCAAATGGCCCCATGCAGCCCAATTTTCACATCCAATATTCTTCAAATCATTTATTTCCTTTTAATTAATACAAATCTTAAATTAAAAAAAAAATTAGCTAGTTCCTCTTCACAGTTATTGCACTTTATTGTGTTTAGTGTGTAAATCATATTTTCTTCCTTTTCAATTAGTTTGCATTTGAACAGGCCTCCTGTTTTAATTTTTTGCATTAATTACTTCTTTTTTTCGGATTTTTTCTTATATTGTTTGATCAATATATCTTTTATCCGTTGCTTCACTTCTTCTTGTTGATTCCCAATTTTTCACCACCTTTCGGAATAAAGTTCCGGCTCTTCTAACTAATTTCATCTTTTCACTGGTTGTAAGAACCACTCGGCTAGGTTAACCTTCAACTAGTGAGGTGAATATTATCTCAGTATTGGAGAGCTGACATAATTTCAAGGTCCTATTACACATTCACACTTTTAATAGAAATTATCTAGTATGCGTGAAAAAAGTATGTTACTTTCTAGCTTAGATATTTATCTTGTGAAATAAAAAAAAAACAAGAATATATATTTTAAGGTAAAGATATTTTACTCATTTTTTAGTTTTTCATTATAAAACTTAAATTTAGTTTTTCATGTTTCTAGCGTCAACTCGACAACTTTTTTGTGTCTATGGAACATGAAATAAACAAAAATATATTTGCTTTCTTGTTTGGGACTCCATAATATTATTATAATATATCCGAGAACGAACCAAACAAATATTTTTCAAGATAATCAAGGAAAGCTGGTTTCCTGCACTTTTTGCACAAATATGGCCTTCTTTTCTCTCTGGAGATGCTGAAGGTTCAGGTTCTTCATTTTCTTTCTTTGAAATGCGTTTGATGGAGGTGCGAAAGTCTCAAAAAATTCTGTGATTAGTATAGCGGTGCTTTCGTTCGTTGGCATCTGTACCTAAGAATATTTCCCTATCAAATATTTATAGGGTTTTGTTTTAGAAAACCTCTTTGAATCTTTATATAACTATCAATTTTGTCAGAATTTCAGAGATTTGAAGAGTACATAAGAGTTCACACCACAAGAATCAATCAGCCGGGAAAAATGAAAGAAGGGCGTTCTTTTCTTCCTACAAATACAAGGGTAATTGCTGCACATTTTGTCAATACCATTAACACAATTTTCAGTGGTATTGTTATATAATGATTATTACGTCTGTCATGATGCATCGATTATACAAGAACAACTGCTCTGTTACGTTGTGGCACAAAGGATATCATAGCGACCATAGTGATATCCTTTGTAAGCTATAAATAGTTTAACTGGTCTAGATCTCGAAGGTTTGAATTCGGGTGGAATTTCAGTTTTAGCTTTAATCATGGTGCTAACATATGTGACATCTTATCTTTTAAAAGTTTAACCGCTTCAATTGATGTGAACCAATTATCGCCGGTCACATAGTAGTTTGAATGGTAAAT
This sequence comes from Stratiomys singularior, assembly GCA_954870665.1. Lineage (NCBI taxonomy): Eukaryota > Metazoa > Arthropoda > Insecta > Diptera > Stratiomyidae > Stratiomys > Stratiomys singularior. The sequence continues at coordinate 76,107,631 of OX940877.1, read as the reverse complement.
GGGTTTTGTCAGCATAATAAAAATTTGTGATGGGCTGATAACTCCTTCACAACATTTGTCAGTCCTTGCTCATCGGTGTCTTTTCTACTATATACATAGACGTTAAAGAAATAATTTGTCGAAGCGTCACTGTCACACGAGGTTCAACCCATATTTTGCTGGTTTCCTTATACATCAAAAACATACAACGGCAACAACACTATTCGAAAATGTGAGCAATACATATATCAGAGCCTGGAGTAAAATATTTTTGAGTTTGATTTAAAAATATTAAACTCTAGTACAGCGGGGGTCGGATCCACTTTCTTTCTCTCTCCCTGGTGTTAGGATTTCCATTACTAGTATTAGTAACTGTTTTTCTGAGCAAATGCATCTAAATATTTCTCTTTCCCTCTCATTTGTCAAAAACAAGGAAGAAATATTATGTTTGTTGCTTTTGAGTGTGGCAGTGAAAATCTGATATGCAATCAATGCTCGTGGTTCTGTCATGTCAGTATCGTTAAATTCTGACCTGTATTTTTTTACTAAGTTCTTGCAACTTTCTAGTAATGCTTTCAACGGATTTTTTCAGAATCTCCTCTGTAAACAGAATATACCAGAAATACACTACAATATTGCAATCAGGTGTTCTGGTTGAATTCCTAAATCGAACGGTGTTATGGCCTGGAGTCCTGAAGTTGGTCTTTTGAGCGTCTTTATACCACTTAAATTACTCTCTATTTTCAACTTTTTTTCCTTAAATAGTAGGCTTGGTTGCCTTAGGGCTCCTCATAGAGGTAGCAGATATAGAGAGGCCCTATCCGTGTACATGAGCGTACTAAATTTTAAAATTATCTTTTTTTCCCTCACCAGCTGTTCATTGGCTCCATTCATTCCCGCCATTAGTGTCACACGCAACATTATATCCGAAATTCTATCGAAATTTCAAAGTTTTTCGCTCAATTAGAAGCACATTTACTTAACATTCGCAATGTAGGATCCACTCATAGGCAAAAATACGAAAACTTCATTCATAAATCACTAATAACAGCTGAAAAATGCACTACTTTTACGTGCTTTGCTAAAGAGCTTATATCTGCCTTGAAATTGAAAATTATGCATCAATATTACTACCGAAGATTTCACATATAAGGTAACTTGCCAATTACAGCATACAAATATCAAAGCAAAAGCCTTTCCATTTATTAAATGTTAAAAAATAGTACAAAATTTACATTGTCCAAAATCTTCGGCAACCTTCGGTTTAAAATTTGACAATGAGTTAACATTACAGTTAGAAAAGCTAATTCTAATAAGGAATAGATACAGATAAAACTTGCATGTTGAAAATACTATCAAATCGGTCGCCGAATCATACACTGAAATAAGTCAACGTCATTTGGAAATGCGCAAACGCCTATATTATTAACGCGGTTCCAGGCTCGGCACTCCGGTTGACAGGGGAGGTGTTTAATCGGTAGTCCAGTAGGTCCACTGGAAGTCCGACACTCAGGGCGTAAATAGCCTTCGAGTAAATTAAATTCTAAATTAAATTTTCACCAGCTGTGAAAATCATATGCAATGGGCAAGGCTTAATTCTTCGGGGAATGATGCTCGTGCGGAGTTATTATTACCTTAGCGTAACAACATACAGCGATAACACTCCGAACAAACGACCGATCTAACGGTATTCAACGGATTCTGCGGAATTGCATTGGTGTTAGTAAGAATGTTTATTTTTCTCTATTTCCTCTATCTATTTAATGAAAATTAAATAGATAGAGCTTGTAAACAAACCGATCAAAATACGAGCAGAAAATAAAAATTCTTAATAACACCAACACATTTCTGCAAAACTCGTTAGATAGATCGATGGTCGGAGCGTTATCGCAGTATGATATTACGCTATGATATTACCGTAAAGTTGATTCTCCTGTGTCCATGGGCAGTACAAATTTGTTTATGATGAGACACTTAATGTGATGATACTATTTCGTAAATTTATTGATCTAAGGACAAAATATTGTTTATGAGTATTTGAATGATAAAATGCGAATGAAAACAATATATGTTCTTGAATTATAGTGAGCAAATATGGTGTTGATTTGACCATGCAGTTATACATCTTCTAATTATTTTTAAGTTAGTATTGGTGATTTTGTGTTAGAACGCGTTACTTTTGTAGATTTTGGACAGAAATGAGAACGTAGGACCTCTATAGGTCTACTTCCTCTATGGGGCTCCTCGTTACATTGTTCATCGGCGTTTCAAGGCAAAAAATTTTTTTGCTTTACTTGTATCTGTTTTTATAAATTTTTATTCCGAAAAAAAATTCAGAATCCAAATTTCAGCGGACCGTTCTAAAGCAGTCACTTAAAGATAAGAATATAAGAGATGCGATAAATCATTTAAACACCGCAGTTAAAGTCTAAACTCAATATGAGCAGGAATAAATTTTTAGGTGGCCTTAAAGCAAAGACAATGTGGGGTAAGGTGTCCTGGATTTCCCTCCCCCTCGTTGAACCAATCGATACTGCATACAATAACTCAAGGGTAATGCTTTCCCCACCACAGACCCCTAAACATTAAAAGACCGGAATTTGACATTGGGTTCTGTATATTAGTGTAAAGTCAATACGATGCGTCTGTGGGTCCTAAAGGAAAACATATTTCTGCAACTCAATACATTTATTCGAATGATTTTCTTATGTTTTTCTTATGTTTTAATTATATATACATATGTATGCATAGTATATATATATATATATATATAAGTCTCTCAAAGTAAAAATGATCAACCCGTGGAAAACTATTGCAACGTAATTTAATGATAGAAAATAAATTAGAAATGCACTGTTGCTACTTAAACATGATTGCTTCGGATGTGTGAAATTAGTTTTAAATGGGGAGTAAATAAAACATTTATTCGATTGGAAAATATAATAATGTGAACAAAAACTGTGTATTCCATAGTCAAAATGAAAATGATCCATCACAATATAAAACACGAAAAAAAAAAACATATAAATCAAGAATTTTCTTTCACAAATTAATATTTAGTGTGAAGATCATTGGCGAGTCTAACAACTGATAACCTTTTTGGCATTGAAGAAACCAGTTTTTTGTGAATTCTGGGTAGATATTCGACCACTCCTCCAAAATGACCACCTTTAATCGATTTCGATCGATTTTTGATGCTCACTAGTACGATCTTCTAGTGCGTTCGATTACGTTTAAATCTGCTGATTGTCCTGGAGTTTCCATAATTTTGGAACAATGATAGAGCATAAATTCTTGAAAGCAATGACTTATGTTTGGGGTCGTTATCTTGTTAGAACTGGAATTTGTCCTTAAATCTCTATTTTTCGGCGCTTGCAGGTAAATTATACGGCAGAATTTGGAGGTAAATAAGTTTATCCATATTACCGTCAATAACGTGAATATTACCGACTCCATTAGCTGCCATATAGCCCCAAACTATTATCGATCCTACACCTTTCTTGTCTCTCCTTATTCAATTTTTCATTCATCTTCCTCCTTATTTGAACCTTCCAATCCGATGTAAAAACATTGAATTTGCTGTAATATATAGCAAATATGACGGCATTCTAGAAGTCTAGGCCATGCAAATAGAACCGGGTCACAAATAATAGCCGACGTTGCTGATTTTTCGCACTTATTCACGGTTTTGCTCGTGGGTAGCGACCGATTAAATCCATGTTTTCTTAAAACGATTCTTATTTTTATGTCGCAGACCTTGATAGGCAAGGCCTTTCAACGTACGTGCGAATTTTCGGCGCACTAAGCTTCGGATTTTCTCGGATGGAGTGTAAGTTAACGATGAATTCCAAAAACTTGTGAAAATATAATACTTACCTGCACGAGCAGCAAAATGTGCAGAGTTGCATTTTCATTGCAGACATTGTATCAGCATATTTAGTCTATTTAAGCTAGAAACTGTAATCTTCTAATTGAGTTGTACTTTGAAATTTCGTTAATTAACATCAGGCGAACCAACCCTGTTGAAACTAAAAGATATTTTTTTTAGTACTTTTCTCGTCCTCAAACTTAACTGGCGCCCAACGTGGCTGCTTTCGCGCGTGTAGTTCAATATTGGAAGAAAAATAATTGGATTGATCAGGTTTTTTTCGATCATTGATCAAAAAAAAAAAACAAGTAACCAAAAGATCTTAACACTGTGCAGAGACTGGCAGGTGGTCCTTTTATCTTCCAAAGCCATCGATACATTTCAAATACTCGCGCAAATCTCCCGTACAAGGAATAACGCGGAGTGAATAAATCGAACGAGCCGTAAAAAGAACAAATCGAACGAGCCGTAAAAGGAACAAATCGAACGATCCCTTCAAGGAACGAATCAAGGAATCTGGTGCAAAAACCAAGCGCTTAAGGATTCGTGCTGTTGAAATAGGCCCCTCAGTAGCAGATAGCAAACAGGACGTCCGTAAAGGGACCGCCTATTTCAACTTGAAAAGCAGTCACAAGTACCTACAACCACAAAATAAAGCAGAACAACTCCCGACGAGGAAGAAACTAAAAACTCGTACTCGTAAAAACTAATTTTATTAATGTAAGTACTTTTTATTATTATGTAAATCTGACGACTTTCTATTGCAAAATAATATTATCATTTTTTAAGATAAATCTGAAATTTTCACCCCTTTTTGACCAAAATTTACATTATGGAAACTAATCCTGAAGACCGGAGAAGAAGATAGCTATCAACTCCTGAACCCTTTCGGAACTACAAACGACACATTTTTATAAAGCCAGAGCATTCAGAAATAGACCCAATCAACATATTTAAAAGGTATCTAAACACAATAAATAGTCTCTGTACCAGCGAAGAGATAATGAGAAAGGTGCAGCAAATATATCCCGACCACTTGAGAGATTATAGGATTCGCTTCAGCCAAAAGTTGGTCGAAGACATCTCCAGCGAGGTTGAACAAGAAAAAAGGATCCTCCAAGTTCATAAGCGTGCCCATCGTAATGCACTGGAGAACAGACTGCAAATATTGAACAGCTTTTATTTCCCCAAAATGGCAGCGAAGTTTAAAAGCCTTGTCAGTCGTTGTAGAGTATGTAAGGAGAATACGAGTACGAAAGGCACCCAAACAAAATATTTCTAAACCCTACACCTATCCCATCCAACCCTGGACGCACTGATCACATAGATATATTTTCTACAGAAAAGAATCTAGTGTTAACTGCGATGGACAAGTTCAAAAAATTCGCTATGGCCAAAGTCATCGCGTCCAGGTCGAAAGAAGACGTAAAGCAACCCTTAATGGACATCCTTTATTTCTTTTACATTCCCGAGATTGTGGTAGTCGATAAAGAGGGTTCACTCACCTCAGCCTCAATCACTTCGCTACTGGAAGACGATCTTAGAATCACAGTTTACAGGACACCGCATTATAAAAGCGAGGTGAATGGACAAGTCGAAAGATGGCATTCAACCATTATGGAAATAATGAGGTGTTTAAAGAGGGATGGACCACAAAGAACATTTGAAAACCTTCTGCAGCATGCCATTAATGAATACAACCATATAATTAACTCAACCACCAATAAAAAACCCATCGAATTATATCTCGGAAGAGTTCCCGATATTTATTTGGAAGATTTTGAAAGAATTTGGCAGACGCACATTGACAGACTCAAGCAGAAGCAGGAGACCGACATTAGGTATCACAACAAAAGTAGACAGCCAATCAAAAACTATAACGTAGGGGAAATTGTCTTCGTAAAATAAAATAAAAGAAAAGGCTCTAAATTATCTCCCAGGTTTAAACAGGAAATAGTCAGGGAAAACAGAAATTCAACTATTCTTACAGAAAGTGGCAGAATTGTTAATAAAAGTAATATTCGAAATTAACTTCAATTTTTCAGATTCATCTTACGTACCATATATAGGTACAGATTCTAGATTACTCAGGCTCGCAAATCATTTCTTTCTATACCGGACCAACCAAAATCCAAAATGGAAATCTCAAAATAATTCACAGTATCGATATCAACGTATACGAGAGCTTGATAGAGAAAATTGAGCCTCTCGCGAACGTTTCAGGAATACAACACAGCTCGCTTATACCCCTCCTATCCCATGAATTACAAAACATTCCTTGCCTAATAGCAAATTTGAGACCCCGTCGAAATCAAGGGATCGATTTCTTGGGCAGTGCCTGGAAATGGCTCGCAGGTAGCCTCGATCACGAGGACGCAGTCACTATCACTCAAAAATTGAATAACGCGCTGTAAGACAACAACAAACAGGTTACAATCAGTCGTCTTTTGAATGGCAGGATGAAAAATATTACTCGGGTGGCAAACAAAATACAAGAACTAATAAAAGAAAATAGTCAGATAAATAATAATTATCTATTCGATGTGCACCTTAGGCTAGCTTTGATTAAGGAAGATCTAAATAACATTGATTACGCCATACATTGGGCTAAGCTTGGTATTGTCAATTCACTCATTTTATCAAAATCCGAAATTAAATTTGCCACAATTGTTTTAGATAATGAAATTTTGCCCTATTCGACTGTCGAAGAGCCCTTAGACTTTGCAGAAATAAAGACAATGGAAACTTACTTTTATATATTGTCAATATTCCTTCAACTACCAAAGATTTGTTTCAGTCAATGATGATCAAACCAATTAAAAGAAACTCAGTAATTAACAAAATTCCATTTGGCCTCATAGGAAAAAACGAAAATGTAATATTGAGAAAGGTGGAAAGAGCTCAAGCTGGTTTAAAACACGCGTCCCTGCCGCTTCTCGTCAGGTGCTAACGCACAGGCCGGGACACATCGATTGGCACTACCAGCTGAGGTGGATGTCGACTGGTTATTTTTACTAGTTATGAATATTGCTCTCAGCTTGAACTTGTCCTATTTTGCCAAATTACATTTGGTCTGGCTTTATGAATTTCAGAAGTTTTTGGTAGATCAATTTTTCCATTTTCACTTACAACATTGTAAGTGATTTATATCCTTGCTAACTCAGCGAAGACTCATGAATGCGGAAGTTCTGATCAAATTTGTCGAATACCTCGAGAACTTCGGAAACAAACCAAGGGGCAGGTTCCACATGTCTGTTTTTTAGGGTGACTCTCGATTTATACTTTAGTAGCGTTTCCAGCAACTCGTTGAAAAAATTCGAGGCCAACCTCATGCGTTAAACAATTTTACGCTATTTACACAATAATAGAAGACCACACAGATCTGAAGTTGGCTTGCAAATACGAGAGGATAAAGACGAATATTTAATGTAAGCCTTTACTCAAATCTCTGTATTCAAAGATTCGACCCACACCGATCGACCCACAATTTGACGATGCTGAATGGATTAGGAGAATCCCAAGAAATACCTTTGCATGTGGCAATGATGTGTTTCATAACCTTTTCCGCCTTACAGTAGAGCCGCTCTTCATGTACATGATCCAGGATAACCTAAATAGTCGGTGTCGGCCGCGCAAGGATTTCTATGTTTGTGGCCCGTGTTTCGGTCACTTCGCTTGCGATAGCAGTAATCGACGGCTTCTCGACCGTTTCGTTTTCATCTACCGTGGGTTCATCTTTCCCAGGTCGAAAGCGTCTCTGCTCTTCTTTTGCTGGTCGCTCCGGCGTGTGGAATGTTTTCCTGCTGCAGTTTCTACCGTCGGCAGTTTTCACAAACAGTGCCTTCCCAAAAGGTTCGCGATGCTTCTTATTCTTTATTTATTGGGTTAAATGCGATGATGCTTTGTATTTCTTTGTTTATTGATTTTCAACTTTATGGCCGCCTTTCAAACTGCTTTCTTGGCAGCATTGGATTGTGCCATCTGAAATCTTTTCCTCCACCGCACCTTGATCATTCACCCTTCCTCCGTTTTTTTGATTCGGCTGCAAGCCAACCTTTTATCAGTGTTAGAAATCGGGATGACTACAGTGCTGTCGAAGGGGTTACGTTTTTCTTTTCCTCTGCCTTCAGCCATCTGCGTCTATAATGACCTGTTAATTTCCCATGACCCATGATGCGTTTTATAACCTTTTACGCCTTATGGTAGAGCTGTTGTTCCTCTGCACAATCTAGGATAATCGAATTACTAGATTTCAGCCGTGCAGGAATTTTTTTACTTGTGTCCTGTGCTTCAGTCACGTCGGTGGTGGTAGCAATAATCATAGGTTTCTCAGCCATTTCGCTTTTTTCTACCCTGTGTTCATCTCTCCTTAAAAGTTCATCCCCCTTAATGGTCCCAAGATTATCAGATGGTCAGAGTCTGACCGGACTTACGCCAACCTTCGGACTTTGAAGGTGCGAATTTCGAGGCCTACCAAGTTGTACCGGGTCGGAGACGGTATGATCGTTAAATTGCAGTCATTTACACTCAAGTGTCATCTTGGTGCTACCGTGCAAAGCAACTAGATCCAAAACATCATATCTATCAGCCCAAAACATCAGTCTCAGTTAATCGGTTGAATTGTAGTCCATGTGTCCTCCATATTCTCCGTTTCCTCGGGTACGTGGGGACGGTAGTATTCAGTAATATTGAATACTCATGTTGACCAGCATGCCCCTGTGGAAGTGTATTATAACCTATGAGGAATAACGAATCCTAAGAAAATAGCAGTACGGAATAGCTTCAGCGTAAAAGCTAAGAACGCAATCGTAAAAAACGCAGAAACTGAGAACTGGTAATTCATCAAGCCCTGACTAAACTTATGATTCAACGCGGATATAAAAGCATGGGAAATTCACAAAAAACAAATGATTTAAGGGTGATCAACATATGAGCACCCTATAGAGACAGAAGCACCTCAGCAGATACAAATATTACGAAATTAATGACAATTATTCTAGCCTCAATACCTCTCAAGGTAGAAAATAAAATAAGTATATGTATGAGTATGTGCTGTTTTGTTTTCATGAGTGCTTTTGAATTGTTTGTGGCCAGCTTTTCCTAAAAAGTTGGTGACAGTTGGATGCATGGAACTTGGCCTTTAGAGGACCGACTTTTCGGGTAGAAGTCTTCGTGTCCAAGTGTTTGTGATGTGGTAGGATAATACAAAGTAAGAATGGAAAAGAGGTGACCACAAGGCTCTGTTACGGATCTATTTTGAGTGATCAGGATGAGTCAAATTCGCGAGTGCTAGCATACAGTTCCGCTTGAGAGCGACACGGTAGGTCGATTAATGAAAGCAAGGCACGCTGCTGGCAAACCTCTCGATATGAGGACAACTTCCAATTCTTCTACGTGGCTGGTTATTTTCGTGCTCTGGTACATTTTAGGATGCCAAAGTATCTGATTGAGGGATTACCTCATGGACCACAAGTTCTTCGGCATAAAATTGATATGACATCAGCGGTGGCCCAAAATTCCATTATTGGTCTTGGCCTATGGAATCTCTAGTACGATGAACAATGTACGATGTACGATGGTTTTTTTTTTCTTTTCTGGGCTTAGTCTAGTCTAGGCTTAGTCTACAGCCGCTAGAAGAAACTGTTATTCCCATTCTGGTTGCAGAAATGACGATCAGGTCGAATCAATAAATAACTTGGTTTGATAATTGCTTTCTTTGGCCAAATCTGAGCGACATCAAATAAGGTTGCTGCAGCAGTGTTAGCTCTAAGTGACCTTCTGGTGAACACTGGGAGACCAATCTGCAACAAGCGACGCCTACTGATAAGTGCAATGGAGTGAGACAAAGAGTGAGACTGAACAGAGACTAAGACTTTTTTGCGCTTGTGAAAGCTGTGAAGTCTTGTGTCAAGCCAAGCTTCCTGATTTGAGGTGAATGGTCTTGATCGATCTTCTCGGAATTCGCCCGCGCCCTTTTTTATATATTTATATAAATTTATACAGGACATCTCCATGCCCCACAAAACATTTTCCTCCACCATTTGGGGGATTTTCTAAGAAAACAATAGGTTGATGCATACTGATCCGCGCGATCAACACCAACCATAGTCTCCGTGTAGCGAACAACTACTTTAGGTTTTTCAACATTTTGTTGCTCACCACCTCTTAAAAATGTTGTTTTTGTTATGAATCCAGCACTATCACAGACGCTTAATTCTTTTATCCTTCCAGGACAATATCATTGTTCTTCCTTTTACGTAAGCAATCGATTTGTTTACATCAAATCTTGGTTTCTTTATAGGGTCAGGCATGCCCTTGCGTTCAATTTTTATGGTACCTGTTATGAGGTATTTCATTTTTCGCAATTCCTCCGCTAGTACAATGCTAGTATAGTACCTGTCTGTATACATGTGATATCCTTCAGCACCTGGTACTTTGGTCAATAGATGCAGAGGAATTCTGTTACTGACGGGAAAATCCGGTTTCATTAGATCATTTGATGTAATACTGCCATAGTATGGGTAAATGTTTTAAACATAACGAGTTTCTGAATCTGCTAAAACGTATATCTATATTCCCCATTTAGTTGGCTTATTGGGATTGTATGTTATGAAACTACTTTTGCCTTTGCATTTGACATTAGATTCATCGACACATGTATTTTGTATGAAATATTCTGCGAATTTCGCATTTAGGTATTCCAATAAATTACTGACCCACTAAATCCTAGTACTTAAATCTCTCTTTTGCTGATATGATATTTTCAATGCTGCGGTTTTTCAATGCAGCATCCAGAACAAATGATGAAATCTTTTTCTAGGGAACACATTTGAAAAGAAAGGTAATTTTGTATTGTCACTAGTTGACCAGTAATCTTGCAAATTTTGCAAAACCATGGTACCCTTATTCCAGGTTACTCCGATAAAAGCCAGCAATTCTTCTTTGTTAGTTTCGCGCCATGAATGCCATATTGAATTTTGACTCAGAGTTTTTGATCGTAATTTATTGATGGCGTATATATTCGTCTCTGATACAATTTCGTCAACCAACTCCTCTGTAAAATACAGCTAGAAAAATACTACAGGTTCATCAATATTGAATTTTTGTGGCCCTGGAACTTGATTTCCTGCTTTAAAGTTTATTCTTGGCAAAGGAATATCACTCCAAGTATTGGTGTCTGTCAGTAGTGCATCTTCTTCCTCTGAATTCGATTCAATAATTTGAATTCTTCTTTTCTTTCTCACTATTATAACGTTACTTTCTGTGCCAAAGTCATCACCCAGTAAGATTTCTCTCAAATCATCTCCATGCAACACAAAATCTAGTTCGTCTATCACATCACTTATTTCACAACTATCGTCAAAATTTTCACTACCCATCTTCACTACACGAGGGGTATTGTATTGTATACACTATTGTAAAAACATAAAATTGCAGATCACACACATTGTATCGAAAACATAAACACTTTTGATTATCTAAGAATTAGGAGCGATGAGTTAGGGAAACAAGCGTGTCGCAAATCTGGCGAAAACGGAGTTCAAAGGGTTAAACTGTAAGCGGTTATGGATATTGGAAGAAGTCCGTGTTATCGCCTTTGTACAGCGTAGCTATACTAATAGCCTTTTATTCGGGAGATGTAATTGATTTAGTTGTGACAAGCAGCTAACGCTAAGCATGTACTTACGTGAACGCCGAACGGCGTCTGTGGACGAACATACAATGCTGGACTAGCCAAAATTATTAAGGCCGAAATACAATACTGCGTGACGGTGATGCGTGAGCGCGGTTCGATTCACCCTTGTCGTTGCGCAACGCATTCAATTTACAATGCACGCGATGCGGGGAACATTAATGTTCATATGACAAATGTCAAATAGGTGAAGTTTTAAATAAAATTGTTATTGATTTTTGAAAATTTTTGAATTTGGAATGTTCCTTCGTTTAGCAAATAAAAGCCTTAACTAGGATGCACGAAATTTACATTCAAAATTCATTCATAATAACCAAAGTACTTAAAAAGTAATTGAGGCGTTTGAATTTCAAATTTCATTTAAGCGTCATATTGCATTTGACAAACGTCACGTACCTCGTTGCGAGGAATTTTCGTTTTTCCGAATATTTCCCGCCTCACATCGACACATCGCAATCATTGTACGAAGTCGCATACAAATGCATGTAACGGAAACTGCTTGACATTTGCTCCAAGACTCTCGTCGCGCTCTCGTATCGCAGTCTCGCACTATTGTATTTCGGTCTTCACTTATTAAAGCAAAGCCCCACTGCACAAAGGCGTGCAAAAAACGTTCTGCCAACTTATAAAGACTTGTCACTGGATGGCTTAGGCGTTGCGTTGGTGGATTTACCGTAAACGTGAATGAGTCGGTCAATTCAACTGTAAAGTGTTTAGCTCGCGAGTATTTGCACACCTCATTCGTGAAATCAATACTCAATCGTGCTGAAAGTCATGAGTGACCTAAATTTAACAATAGGAGTAGGATGTAAGATTTTCCCAGACTCTAATGATATGAATCGTGTAAGGAGGCAAGAGTGGCGTCCATTCGATTCAACCAAAGAGGCCACGGCTGCACATAAATAAAAGAATGAAGCCATAATTAATACTTTTCTCGTAATAGAAGGCCTTCTTTACGGTCCTGGCATCGCAGGTTAAGCTTAGATAATTATTAATTGCTTATACAAAAAATAATAAAGCTTTCAACTTTTAATTTTGTTTAACGCTTGCCTGAGAGAAGTTGTATTTCCATCTCGCTGGAAGGTGGCGAGACTCGTATTGATCAGCAAGGGGAAAAGGGAACCCGGGCTGCCTTCTACATACCGTCTGCTTTGTATGCCGGACACAGCCAGATCAGGGCAACGGCGAAAAAGGCCGCGATAAGCGTTTCGGCCTTAAGTCGACTAATGTGCAACATCGGTGGGCCCACACCAAGCAAACACTGACACCTCATGAGTGCTGTACAGTCAGTGCTACTGTCCGGCTCTGAGGTCTGGGCCGGAGCTCTCAGTAAGGAGCTGTACCGAAAGCGCTTGGCGCAGGTACAGGGATGAGGAGCTTTGCGGTTTGCGTCTGCATACCGCACTGTCTCTGAGTCGGCGGTGCTGGTGATCACAGCTGGTGCCGATCACGGCCACTGACTGATCACGGCCGCTGGACTACCCACCTTATAGAGTACGTGGGATCATGGCTAAATCGAAGGCACGGTGTGACTGATTATTACTCTACACAGCTTCTTAGCGGGCATGGGTATTTTCAGTCTTATCTGTACAAGATTGGCAAGTCACGGTCCTCAGACTGCACTTTCTGCCCAGGGAAAAGGGACGACGCATGCCACACCTTCTTCAATTGTAGAAGTACGAACATGATGCGGCAGGACTTGTGGGAGGTAATGGGAGAGCTTTCTCCAGACAATCTGGTCGGAGAAATGCTGAAAATTTTCGACAAATGGACCTGTGTGGCACATTACTCTCGGGCAATACTTACAGCGAAAAAAGTGACCATGGATAACCTTTGGTGCGGGGGCTAGGGGGGTCTCCTTTCCAGCTGTCCTCCTCCATCCTGCGCCCTCCCGCTGGAGGGAGATTTCTCTATGCTGATGGCGCTCTAGGGCGAAGTAAAAAGAGGCCTAGCCCGATGAAATGTGTCAAACAGTTCCATGTTAGGGTCTCTTGACACGGAGAGTGTTTAGTGGGTAGTCTGGTAGCATGCGAAACTAGGAGTCCCACACTCCGGGCGTAAATTGCCTTCACCCCCAACCCAAAAAAAATTTTTGCACAGAAATTGTTTCCTGCATGGGTCTTTGTGTATACTTAAAAGTTTGCTTTAATTATAACTAAACAAAAATAGTTTTCACGCTAAATATCATCTTTAACTGAAAAATCTTTATTTGGTTGATTTCGCCGCTTTGTTTTTATTTTCTTATGAAAAAATTCCTCTGTATACATTTGAACATCTTTTTTAAAATACAATTTCATTCAATGCAGTATCTATCCTTAGTTTCTTGTTAAACGTTCTTGAATAAATGGCTGTCTGGAAGGTCTTCCCTCCCTAAGGGCCCTGAAAGAAGCGATTAATGTCCAAAAATCTTTTACCGCGAAAGTTTTTGAAACAATGAATATTCAGAATGCTAGATGTGTACGATATGGTGATGACACTATACTTTACATACCTATGCACCTCACTGTAAAGTCTCTTTGTGCAAGAGTTAAGATTCAGTAACTATCATCCCCCATAACAGCAGAATGAGGTACTAGTGTACATAGATCTCCGAATTTCATACTGGTTGATACTGAACCCAGCTATTCCTGATCATTCTTGGGAAGATCGTACCCTTATGCGCTACTAACACTGCCAAGGGCCGCAACCCAATAAATTGGCCCGTGCATGGGAGAAGTGGCCAGCAGCACCTGTGGTACCTAACTACACTTTAAGGGATCAGCTCTAGTGTTTTTTTAACGAAGTGTGTAATAACCACGAGAGCGGGAAAGACTGGCAAAGTCACTGTAGTGGAAACCATAGCGTTATAACATACAGCGATAACACTTCGACCATCGACCGATCTAACAAATTTTGCAGAATTGTATTGGTGTTAGTAAAAAATTTTATTTTTTGCTCGTATTTTGATCGTTTTGTTTACAAGCTAAATTAAAATAGATAGAGAAAATAGAGAAAAATAAACATTTAAACACAAGAGCAGAAAATCCATTTATCGTGCTTTGGAATTTGTATTTCCATCCAAAAATATGTTTCTATTTTCTGTTCCTGGTAAAATAAAGACAGGTCGGAAGACTCAAACCTTTAACCTACAAGATTTTTACATTAACATAAGACATGAAATAATAAGATTCTTATTGAACAAGTCAATTCAAATACCGAGTATTTTGTGGAAAAATGAAGCTGCTCATAAAGTTACAAAACCTAAAACGGACATTTGCAAGAACTTCCATGAAACGAATGTATAAAACAGAATAAAGTACATCACATCACTCACTCAAAAACGTAACCGCAATACAAACATAGATCTACTTACAGATCAACTTTTTTCTCTGTCTACCACAAGCTAACTTGGAGTGTGCTCGCTATATAGGTTGGCATTTTGATAGCGAAAGGACTAGAAAGCGTTGGCACTCCAGATAAACATCTCAATATTACCATCAAATTTAAAAGTATTATTTTTATCACTGGAGTTCTGAATGCGCTTGACGCTGTTAAGTTTGTCTTCGACTTCGGCGCTTGTCTTCAAAAAGATTCTTTGCAGATAAGAAAACTGCATAATCCGTTTATCTTCAAAAAGGTTCATTGCAGATAAGGAAGCTGCATAATCCACTTCAGTGATTTATTTCTTACGAATTTGAAAAACTCACACATATGGACCTAGATGATTCATTATAAATATCACAAAAATCAGTAATTACGAAATAAATGCAATTAATTTACTTAAAAGAAAACTGTTTTCTAATGCTTTTATTGCCGTGCATTATAGCGGTTTGCTGGAGCTACTGTCTGGATATGTTCTATATTTCGAACAAGCTTAGAAGTTTTTACCAATGACTGTCGCCCTTTATTATACGGGCAAAAGTTCTTACTTACAAAAAAGTCTTTTTTTATAATCAAAGAGGAAATGAAGAGTGTCACACTCACGTTCATTTAAACTTTCTCCTCAATTTGTCACTGGGAATTTATTCAGCGCGTTTATTTTATTTGTTTGAAGTTTTTTGTTTGTTGCATGTGCCACTGAATATTATCGTTGTTGGAACGATCGTTTCCTTATCATGTTTCAATAGGAAGAAGCAGTTAGCAGCAGTTTGGTTGATTCAAAATTGGTTATTTTGATACATGGGAGTAAAACCATCAGAAATAACTTGTAGATGAGAAATATGAGACTTAATGACTTATTGTTATATTCCTTAATGACGACTCGTCTCAAACGTGAAAACATGTACAAAATGACCACCAAGATTGAAACACATCAATTTGCTGTTTTCAGCTTTGTCAAAAAAGTACAGTAAATCAAATGTTTGTTTGGTAAAATGGATTAAATCATTAGTTTGACAAATTTTATTCACACCAAATATCAAGGATTTTTTCAGAGGCATAACATTTAAAGCTGGCAACACTTTTTAACTCTGCGCGTGGTGTGACAGTTGTCATGTGTTTTATGGTTAGTTTTTCTTACCATTTCATCAGAGAAAGGTTGACGTCTGAGCAGCTTCTAACACATTTACAGATTGGTTTCGAAAAGTTCCAGAATGTTCCAGAAACTCATCGGCCACTCCCTGAATTTTATGGCCCATATTACCGTGCAGCAGAACAATTAATCCACTTTAAAATGGGTCGTTTCCGCTTTACGTTTACTCTCATTGTTAATACATCAGACATCCAGACGTCAATTAGTGAGAAATGAAGAAACCATAGAAGCTGTAGACGCTGGTCTCAATAAAGGCCCAACTGAGTCCGTTCAAAATTATTCTCAACAATTAAACCTGGGCCCATTCGCATTATGAAAGATTTTATGGAAAGATCTTGACATTCGGGCTTACGAAATCTGACTTATCGTAGAATTGAATCCGAACGACCACCAACTGGCCGTGATTCAGTATATGGGTCCAAGTACAAATTACTGCAGATCCTGAAATTTATAAAAAATTTTTATGTGATGAAGATCGTTTTGGTTGAATGGCTACGTCTAGAAACAAACTGCAGCAGTTGGAGTGATGACTAGCCACGCAGTAGTCTAAATTCGTGACATCCGGAGAAGTTCACTGTTTGTGGTACTTTATGGACCGTTGGTATCATTGGATGATGATTTTTTGATCTTTCTTGAAAAAATCTGTAAGGAATTGCATTACAATCAATGGTGACCGGTACTGAGCCATTCACCGATCGCCAATGACTTTTTCGTTCCGAAACTGACTCGCCGTAATACAGAGGACTTCTGGTTTGAGCAGTATGGCGCGCCAAGCCATTAAACTCAGGCAACTATCGACTTATTGAAAGAAGCGTTTTATGGGCGCATAATTTCTGATTTGTAACATTTCAACTGACCTACAAGATATTGTGATTTGACATCGATGGATTTTTTCTTGTAGGAATACTTTCAATAGCACGTTTACGCCGATGAGCAGGAGACGCTTGACCATATGGAAGACAACTTTCGCCTCAATAATGGCGAGATAATGCCCCAATAATTGGTTAAAGTAGTCGGAAATTGGAATTCCTCCTTTGGACTTCTCGTCCACGCTAATTCTGGCTTTCACATGCTAAAAATCATGTTGAAATTAAAATGGCTCAGAATCGTCTTTCCAATAAACCAATAAATGTTATGGGAATCGAAATAATTAATCGTATTTTATTTAATTATTTAGAGAGGAGAATTATTTTGATTTATGAAAAATACGAAATTTTTGTCAATACAAAAAAAAATTCCCCTTGTTAGATTAGAATACTGTTTGACGGAGCGTTTGCTCAAATTGTTAGTGCCGGTTCTACCTGCGCATTGGCAGAGCGCTAATAAACCGAAATATTGCATAACTACGAAAAAGCACTTTTACTTTGGAATGGAATAAAAAAGACCGAGACATGAATGCCCCAAAATATAGCGAGCTTTGCAATGTAGAGAGCTTGGAAGTTGAATGATGGACGTGTGTTGAAAGATCGCTAACGTTAGCTTTCTGAGCTTAAACGGAAAAATATTTTTTCCAATGCAGTTGTGTATGTTAACTATTGTGATGAATACAAAATGCAAGAGAACGTTAACGCCCCTTTTCTGCATTTTCTTCTTTATGTACTTTCTCTAGGTAATTCTACTTACAAATCGGATGCGTCTGGTCAATTTCAGTTGGATTCCGTGCCTTTAGAAGTTGGATTGAAGTATTTAAGCTATGGAACAACAGAAATTATTACTAAGCCTAATGCGAAGGGATATGTCCAGAATGAGGATTCATTCAAAATCATCGCCATTAGGCGCCATATGAATTTGAGTCACGAGGTATTGAAAGGTGGTTTGAAATGTCTGAAAGTCTGCTTGAACACTATGATAAAATTAGATTTATCGCAATCTATATAAGTGCGGAAATCCATTTGACAAGCGTGGGGAACGACCGAAAACAACAAAAAAGCGAAGTATCTATGGCGTCAAGCTGACTCAACCTTATTGACGAGATCAGAAGGGTGGTTTCTGAGAATGCCTATTATGACTACCAAGTCACATAAATTACGTGAAAACTGTACGAGTAACTTTTAATTTCCTGAATAGAATGTGAATCGAAAGACCATCAGAATAAAAAAAAAAGATGACCAGAATATGGAAGCACTAGAAGACAATGCTCGATCGCATGTGGTTTGGTCGGTAAATAACTATCAGAAAAATAGGAATGGGATGTTAACCCGTCTTGGTTTATAGCTCAGGCCTTGTCCTTTTTATTTACAATTTTTTCAAGTCCCAGCAAAGCGTTACTACTGGCAGAGACCACGCTTCAGAACGGAGCATTATTAATTGATATGAAATATTCTCAACGATTAAGCTTTTTTGGAACAACCAAGAAGATTGCTTGGAAGATGAAAAATACTTTGAAGCAATGCATTCAATCGTTCTATTACTGAAATAAATTCTTTTTTTCGACAAAACGAATATTTTCAACTCATCGACCGTAGTTTCAACGAAATCACTTTCATGTCTGGCATGTGTTCTTGTAATTCAAAAACAGCAATAAACCACAAGGCCAAGATTTCTAAAACAATTTGTTGCGCTATACCATTTCAAACGTCGGAATCTTTCAAAAGTTTCATTTCCATAACTGCAATCGGGTGTAATGGTTTTAAATTTTCTTTTGGACTAGATCTTTTCTTCATCCAGCTGCGTAGTTCTTCCAACATTTTTATCCCCAAAAATTTCATAAATTTATTCCAGCTTCCAGTACAATAAGCCCGCAAAACCTTTCTATTTTGGTCATATGCAAGAACAGTCAAACTCATAACTTTACATAAGCTTAATAACATGCAGGATGCGGATACACAGGATAATACGATTACATACTAAGTGCCGAAAAAAACACATTGAATAACAATTGTGGTACATTGTCACCTTCTGCGTTTTTACATAAAAGCTTTGCAGAAAATCTGCTCGCTATTGTACTATTCTGTACTTTTGTCATTATTTACTTGCTGTTCACTTTATTTGATTCGGTTGCAAATTGAAAATTAATTGTTTATATTGTTTATCACGCAAAATATACAGAAATGATGGCAACAGCAGCTGCAACAGCAATCGTTTATTATTTGTATGAATTATAAATGGGCTTGTCACAAGAATTAAATTTTATGGGAAATTTTGTTAACCGAAAATTCAATATTATTAAAAATGCAAACTTTATTTTGTTCATGATGATGTTCTTTTGTTAATATTATTTGTAGGCTGTGAGTACTTGGTTTGATTGCATTCATAAATACAATGGTTAATCAGAGAAGCCTTCGTTTTGAGGTCTTTACATTATTTTTGCGCCCTTCAAAAATATGCTTGATTATTTTACATCAGACTTCCACAAATATCGCTACATAATTTTTTCTGCCAATCAGGTTTACCACTACTACAGCCTGAATACAAATTGAATGTATCCGCGAAAATTAATGTGCAGTACTAACGTGTGAAATCGAAGTAAAGAGCTCGCAGCATCACTGCATTGAATTCAAATAATTTAAATAAAATACCCAAATATTTCAACACAACAATTTGTACCTCATGGCGCATGAAAGAGTGCTGAGTGAATTTCGAGGACACCGATTTGTTTAATTGCATTTTCATGTCGTTTCCAAACTTAAAAGTGTGGTAATTTGCTAACAAATACCTAAACATACGTAACCTTTCACCATACACATGCACGTGTAACCGAAAGAGAATCGTTGGGTTTTTGGTCCTTGGGTAACATGGAGTGGAACGGAGACTCCGCAGCAACGAAGTGTTTTACGAACAGTTTGAAGAGGCACCAGAGTTCACATGCATAAAACTATGTAAATCACAATAGTGGGGGCACGGAAATCGAAAGGAATTAGGCAAGGCAAAGCTCAAAGGATACTTTCAGTTGGAGATCCAAAAAGCGAGTTGAATATTTTGTTGCGATTTCCCAGGTGCGCGACCTGTTTGCTTCGCAATTGTTCGCAAAAGTAAATTAAACACACCCAACTAATTTAAAATTTACTCTTTTAATAAATTTCACTAACACTTATAAATTATTTTTGCGAAGTTGCTACTTCAATTATACACATTTATTTTGATTAATTAATAATACCAATGACATTCACTTGCTTTTTAATCCGCGTACGATTTTATTTCACTTCAACACTATTTGATTGCCACACTACTTTTGACGCGCACTGTCGCTTTTCGCTTATGCAAGAAGACTTCGCTTCATTCACAAGACTTCTCTTCGCCGCTCGCTGTAGTCGCTTTTATACATGCACCAACAAATCCCAAATCTTCCACGTGGATCATTCTCCAGTTTACGCGCTGAGTCATTTACACACGTATTTGTTGTACACAAGGCATTCTGTACTCTGTTTACGTTATGCCTATTTTCCCTTTGAGAATGGTCAGTGTATTGGTATGTGACACTTGTTTATGAATTTGCTCTTAAGACGAATACAGTGGGGCGTGACATTATTCAAACATGTGACAATATTGTGAAGACTAACAGCAGATTACTACTGCCAATAGCAAATGTGTCAATGAGGTCGAGAGACCGCGATGATTGGTGGTCATTCCAGAATAATAATAAATTAACCCCAGTGAAGATCAACGAATTTTTATCGTAGGTCAGGAAAATGCAATAGAAAATAAATTGGAGCTAAAGGTAAACTTGACTTATTGAAACCTATTGTGACTTATTGAAAATGGAGCAATCTTTTCTCATAAAGTTTCAAAACTCTGAAGTCAGTCAGAAAGCCTTGGGCATGGCGCTGATGAGGTGCTACCCTACAAAAAAAAGTATTAAAGAAGTTCGTATTTATGTAGGTTTGCAAGGTAATCGATCCAGGTTAGCAAGGTAATCATGGCGCATCATCTGGATAACGTAGTAGATTTAAAAAAAATTCAATGCGTCTGATTAACGGTAAGATTTTTGGGAAAGAAAATCCCACAACAAACCTTAGCTTCTTGGATTGTAGATAAAACACGAGGACACAAACTTCAGGAGGGGGCCTCAAGAGGGTATGAACATATACTTTTCGTATTTGGCCTTGCTAAAAAGAGTCTAGCGGAAAGCATTCTATATGTTATTATGATCAAAAGAAGTCTTATTTTATAAGCTTATTTTTCAATGTCAATTCATAGCCGATTCTTTCCAATAGTCCGACCTTACGTTCTTGAAGAGAAACTTGAGCATTGAATTCGAGCTATTGTTATCATAGAAATCGAACCATTTCATCATAATTAAAGTACACTGAAATTGAATGGTGGAAAATTTATAGACGAACAATTAGTCACAAAATACAACCACATTCATCCACAGAACACTGCAATAAGTTTCAACCAGAATTTCAAAATCTGAGTGGCAAAAACTGCTAGCATCGAGTCAATATCAGATAACAAGGGAAGAATTAATCTGTATTCTGAGTAATCAATTTGTTTCTAAGTTTGTATTATCTACGAAACAAATAAGAAGTACGAGCGTTCATAAACCAAAACCACTTAAAAACAACTATTTTTTTTAAAAAACAAAGTAGACACAGTAAACGAGAAACCACATTTTTGGCTTTAATGTTTCTTTAATGTGAAATTATACACCTTAGAATTGATTCTTTGCTTCAATGCTTCTTTTCCCCAAAAATAAACCTGTATTTGTTACAACATACTTTGTAATATTTTGTGTGTCATATTCTAGTCAAAATTTGAAAGAACAGCAGGAGTTGTCACCATAGCATAAATCCTAGTAAGCAACTCGCAAAAATGTTCGCGAAGGAAGAGGTTTAGTGATGGAAGCCGAGCCTAAGTGGATCAAACCCCCTGTTCGATCATAGAAGAACAGAAGGTGAATAGGGCATACACCGGGGCCAATAGTAAAGAAGGAAACATTGGCAAAGCCCAACATATAGCCCAACCGAACAGAGAAGGGATTCGAGATTTAATGACTCGCTTACTTCCAAAGGTCAACGAAAGGAACAACCACGAGTTCTTACAAGTAAGTTTGATGGGAAAAATAAAGCATTCGTTTAAGCTAGTGCCAGTAAATACAGAATGTAGTCATTTGTGACAAAAGAACAAGTGTCAACTCTTGCAGATTAGAAACAAACTCAGCTGGAACACATCATTGTTCGAAAAAAGCAGTTTTCAGGAAAACTTAGCAGGCAGTGCTTTAGATCGGGGAAGCTCCTAAGGAGGTTTGGGGAAATAAAAACGCAAAATTGATCAAGAGAGCAGTAACCACTTGGTAGGAAATTGAACAATGCAAAGATAAAAGCGAAGATATCTCAATGACTTACATAGTTCATAAAATCCTCCCAAAAGGTGAGCAGTAGCTAGGAGAGCCTAAATTGAAACGGGGCCAACGCTTTCAACGGTCCTAGAACAAGGAATCGGAAGATCTTCAGGGTTATCACTGAAGGGCATGTTGAATTGTTGATAGATCATCAAATTAATTCATCATTATGCAAAAGATTCCCTAAGGTATACGTGAGCAGACAAACTCAACGGCTTAAACAGATTTAGGTCTCGTTATAGCTACTGTGATAAATAGGATGGACCCTCTGCCTCCCGCAGCGGTTATGGTACAACGCTGTCGTCGAAAGAATGTATTCTCGTTAGGTGGTTATGATGCGGAGTTCTTCTACGGCTTTTACTAGAGGGATAATTCATGCCACGAGGATCACGAAGTCAACTTTAATCCTAGCTTTTAAAATTCTTTCGATAAAAAAGTATATGATAGCGATTCCAGGAAAGGAAACAGAAGTATATCAAACCTCTCTGTGAAACTGCTCTCTGATAAGCTTAAGCCTTCTGGACTGAAGGAGCAGGAGCAGGAAATGGGCTTCAAACTCGCTACCTTAAAGTGGAAATAGCCGAGGTTGTTAGTGGTTTAGCCCACCAAGCTTCAGCAGATTTGGTACGAATGTTGGTAAAAAAAATAGTACAAGCAATGATCGGAAAATCCTAGGTGTAATAAAATCATTTCAGAGAGTAGGTACATTGGGATTAGGGAAAACAGTTAGTATTTGCGCCTTTCATAATACATGACGTTGTATCTAGTGACCATGAATACCTTTTGAAAGGTCACAGGCAATGCATGAGCCGGATTTCTGATACATACAGAACACACACTGCTGCTGGAAGCGGAAATGTTATTTGAATACAGTGAACGGCAAAATATACTTCTCTCGATTGAATGCGATGCCAATGACCATAATGACTTTAGCAGAGCTCCGAGATAAATCAAAAAGGCAGCAAATTACTTGAGATCACATAAAATCGTCAATTATTGAGAGTACAGCGGCGTTCGCCCGAAGAATACGTAAGACGCCATTCTATATTATTGTTAGCAGTATACCTTTACCTAGCAGTATACCTATAATCCTTGGTTAAAATATTGCGGATATCTGATGAATTGCGGGTACCTATACTTTGTACTACGATTTTTCAGAGGTAAAGCCTGGTAAGGACACTCAAAATACACCAACTGGCGTTGTTACACCACTAGGTAACAGGAAACACCATTTTTCTGAGAAAAAGATCCTCAACAACAATCCTAAACATACTGTAGACTAAGTGAACAGTTAAACGAGTTATAAGAGGCCATAAGCAAATGATCAGAAGGCAAAAAGAAAAATGTGGTCAAAGGAACGGAGACACAAACATGGAGGTTCGTGAACTGTAATAAAGTAAAACAAACTAGGGTAAAAACGATAAAATTTCAAGAGATCATGGTGAAGAAGCTCGAATAATGAAATGACTATAGAAATATATAAAACCGTGACTAATTTTTAAAAAAAATTATATCAAAGGAAAGTGACGATAGCTTCACGAAAACTGAAAAGGAGTGCCCTTATAACGAATGGTCTATGAAGGGACACCACAGAGCTACAATTAAATGGAGGATGTAACCAGCTGTACGGAGAACGTGTAAAATGGCCTTTGAACTTACTCCACGAAGTAGGTTCAAAATTCATTTCGGATGAACTGACACTATTGTCATTCACAAAAACAAAATTCACCATCCGATATGTACTTAACATCACCGCCCGATCACGCCACCATCGCAATGAATGATCTATAGTGTAGTACATTCCGTAGATGCCAACTGTTCATTCGAACTAGACTCGTAGTTTTGATTTGACTGCATGTGGAAGCAGAAGTAGCCGTGAATTATAGAACGACAAAAAAGAGCAATGTTTTGAAATGCGATTCTTATTTTTTGGAAGTATAAAGAGCCCTCGCTGCGAAAGCGACAGTACAAAATTGGTCTAACGAGTTTCAGTGTGATCACACGTGTGTTTTGATGAGCCATGTCATGATGCCCTTAAAATGGCTATCACTGCTAACGTAACAAAAATCCACGGCCCCACAGATTGAGTGGACAATTTTGGGCATGAGAAAGCTCTGATGAGTGCCGCGTAACTGTGACTCCATTTCAGAACCAGGATTCCGGATTTAAAATTATCGGGGTTCCAAAACAGATTTTACCTAATGTGAGCTTGATGCCTCTTTAGCGGTTTAATTCATCTACGCAATCAAACAGGATTTGCAGGGTAATTAATGAAGCTATAATAAATTAAAAATTGCACTTTCTCACTATTGCACTTTCTCAAACAATTTGAAAATAACCATGACATACAGTTTTTTTCATCTTGGTTCAACAGCTTTTCCTTCTTACGGCTTGCTGCGATACTTTCCAGATCATCCATTTCAAGAGTATCTCTGGTTTCTTCGATGATCGTTGCATCCCCCATTGTTATCTCATGCACTTTCATGATGATATGTTTGTCCTTGTTTGTTCAATACTAATTCGCAAGCGGAACATTCTATGCAGTGAATGCCAATTTTCTTATGGTAAAACACATAAGAAATATTTGTCCTTCGTTGATACGAGAATGGTATTACGCTGGTTTGATTCGACCAGTTGCATAAATTTTGTCAATCGATTTTCCTTTTTATCCAATTGATGATATTTTCATAGTACGTCAACGCCTTCCAGTATGCCCTATTGCTCCTTTCGCTGTTTGGTCTTCTGAATCTTCTGTGTCATTCTCTTAATTGTCGAGTTCTTGAATCCGTTTAATGTGCTTCCATTCTTTTTTTGGATTCGATGAATCATGGCTCTGTATGGAGAAATCTTTATAAGTTATGTTTGCTTTGTTGTGCTTGTAACTATTCTCTGCGTGTTTGTTCTTTTTCGGTACGATTCGAACATAAGGTTGGTTTTTGTCATCTTGACAATGGTGCCTAGAAAATGTAGTTTTCTGTCTGTCTCTTCCTTCTCTATTAATATTATTTTGTCATAAGCTTGATTCATGTCAGCAAGTGATTTCTCCACCTTCTCCTTTTCATATACGCAAAAATACCGTCCACATATCTAATTCAGCATCTCGGTGGTAGGGTGTTCTCCTGTAGTACCTCTTCTAATCGTGTCATGAGTATTTCGCCGAAGGATGGAGAAAGAAAATTTCCCATCGCTACTCGTCCTTGATTCTTGTTAAACTTCACTCTAAAGGACAAATTATTTATAATTAAAAAGAATGGTGGAAAGAATTCAAGCTGGTTTCGAACATGTGCCCCTGCCATTTCTCGTCAGGTGCCAACTCACCGGCAGGGACGCATCGATTGGCACTACCAGCTAGATGGATGTCGTCTGGTTATTTGAATTGCTATCAACTCTCAGCTTGAACTAGTCCTATTTTCCAAATAAGCTTTTGGTGAGCTTATCAATTATAGAAACTGGTATAAACATGTAGAAACTTATAGAAAAGAAGAGGATTTCCCATCGTTACTCCTCAATTAGTCTTGTTAAATTTCCCCTTAAAGGAGAAATTGTTTTCCGGTATACAAAGTTTTGCAGCTTGTATGTAAGATCCACTCTTCTATTTATCGTAAGGTTTACATAACCAGGAATAGATATTTCCGATCGAAGGAACCATAATTTCGTCTTATGCTGGTTGACCGAACTATAGTAGCTTCTCAGAGAATTCCTTACTGTATTCCCTTCGGCAATCTAGCCAATGCCCGACAAGAGGGCTTAAGGAATCCACCTCCGAGGTGGGGTTATTTGGGTCCTCTTTATGTCCGCTGTATGTTGAATCGCTGTTCATAGGTTACCTAACCTTTGCTTAGCCAGTTTATGAGTAGGTGCTTTGTTGACCGATATTATCTCACGCATTTCGTTTCCATATTTTTGGTAGATACTTTATTCTTGGCAGTATGGGGTTGCTTACTCTCATTTTGGTATCTTTTTATGAGTTAATCCAATGAGTTTTGACGTAGTCTGATAAAGTCTGTAATGGATTTGAAATCCCAGGTCGTCACGGTGACGACTCGGGATGAAAGTCAGCCTCGCACCGACACTTGGACGTGCAGTCCTTGAGACGTGGCAACGAGTCGTACCCCGCGGGTCAACACTCGGCCACTCGGAAGTTCACTCGCGTGGTGGCTGCTGGCTAGCTAGCTCAGTGCGGCGAGGTTTGCGGACGTGGGTCGGACCCAAGTGAACTTCCGCTCTTGGTTCCATTTGAACCAGCCACCGAAAAGCCCGATTTACTATGCGACATTTCTAAACAAATTACGTTACTTTACTCTAATTTTTACCATCAAGATCCAAGAATCAAACTCCCCGACTAACGCACATTCACGAACCGATATTACCGCGGTGCCCGAAAACAGTCTACGTTAATTTCATGCGAACGTAAAACACGCGAACCCGAAAAACCGAACTAGTAGTCCGCGACACGACTACAAATTATTACCGGAACAGAACTACTGCACCGCGGAACCCGAACGACGAAACACAATTTGGCCCTACATCCTCATGCACTCACCTTCGCGCCATTTCCTCCTGAAAGAAAGATGGTTGCTGGAAGGAAAGAATGTGATTTTTTTCAGCACTTCATTTTATATATATTTTTTCCAAATACAACATCTTATCCTATTTGAGACGAATAGTCTTTCAATACTCCAACTCCATTTAAATATGTTGACAATTATAAATTTTACATGAGTAATAATTTAATTTATCTATAACGATAGCAAGAAGAAAAATCTGGTTTAATTCACTGTTGATGTGTCAGATAATTGCAATATTCTGCAATATTAATCTTTAAACTTCTAAGATTGCCTTTTAAGGTTGATGAAAAAATTTTAAATTATAAACATGAAAGTCAAATTATAAACATAGATTATTGGTCATGCTCAAACACAGACTTGCGTGAAAATATGAATTCAATTATAAATCAAAACTAGGTATTCCAAAAATTAAATCGGTCTTTCGAAGTTGTCACACGGTTACATTGACACTTGATTTAACCATACCGTGGCTTTAGCTTATAACTAAGTTTACACATATAAATTAGATATAACAACTCACTAAAATTGGATGTTACTTTCCGTATTTCTTGTTGGTTACACCTGCTGTTCTCTATATGCGACGATTGATATTTACTTAGATAGACATTTGAAGAATTTCTAAATTCAATTCTCCTTGCTTTAAATCGTATCAATGCGAATGAAACACATCCAGTAGACTAATTTTTGCAGCTCTTGTCAGCACTAGTTTTCCTTAAGCAATTTGCATCACACACGTCATACACAGGCTTTTGCGTGATGAAATAATCTTTGATGAACATATCGGAGTATTTTAGAAAATTAATCTAAAATGGCTGTTGCTAACTTTATTCTTAGCGGCCATGAATCTTTCGCAGATTAAGTGCTAATGCGATGATGTATTGTTTCTTTGTATGTCAATTGCACCAAATCACTCGGTGAAACATAATTCGAATAATTATTTTCTGAGTGCTTAACTGAAGAAGCTGCGGACAAAAACATGCGAAATTACTTATTTGAAGCTACCAAAACAATATGAAGCAAGCACACTTTTCAACTTCGTTGTCCACTTGTTCTAACTGTAAGTTTGCTAATTGGCTCCTCGAAGCGAATTTCATTATTTTAAAGTTTTTCTGTTTTCATTTATTGTTCGATCATCTTTCTTTCACCGTTTTGCTTATATTCCAAGATACGAAATAGATATACTGAGAGATGCCGGTCGGCCCGGTAAAATCATCCGTACAAATTTAGCCTTCACTTTACGGAGCAATTTTCATTATTTCGTGCACAGACTTACAATTATTACCTGCACGGGTAAATCAGAATGTGAATGTAAACAAAACATGTATGAATTAAAGCAGCCGGCGAGTAATCAAAATTTCATAGCAAATCCCAATCGTATGGACGCCATTGCATAGCCGACATCATTTTTCAAGTAAAACTATATTTTAAGGAACACTGAACACTAGTCACTTAAATTTTTTACTGTCTATTGATTTTTTTTTTTTCACTCAATTCAATGCTATTCGGATTGTACACCATGCGCGAATCGAGAACCCCCGTTCCGGAAATAGCCAAACTCTTCTCCTTGTTACGGTTGAGTTGACTTCACCCCTTCCCGAGACCTCCGCGGCACGGTCACCACGCGATTCGGACGAGAATGGTACCCGGAGTTGGAGGAAGAAGCGCCACCACGTTTCAAGCCACGATGCTGGACGGAGTAGGGGAAGCAGAATTGTAGGTAAGGAGCATAGTTGTAAGATTACATTGTCATCAGTAAGTTAGCGTTAAGGTAATAACAGTAGCATTAAGCAATGATCTTCCGACACGCAATACGAACACGCATTTGGGACCGAGTGAAATGTCGCAGGCACATCACGGCGAGGATGTTTTTCGACACTTAAACTGGAACGACGCTACCAAGGCAGGCTTGAGGAGCGGCGGCAACAACAAAACACACTACGGGCACTTTTAATCAGACCATTACCGCCGTCGAAAGTGGCGGAAACGAAGGCCACTAAGAACACCCGGAATAAAAATAGGAATTAAAATAGAAATCGAAATAAATAAGAATAGAAATAAATATAATACTCATCAACTTCCTTCTGGATGGTGGAGTCGCTGTTTACTTTGTTTGGTAAACATTGCGAGCTGTCACCATCGCGAACTGTCATCATTGCGAACTGTCATCATCGCGGCGAATGTTGGGTAAAGTAGTTCGCGGCGAAGATTTGCGGCGATCAACGGCGAATTTGCATTACAGCGGTGGCAGGCGAAGGAAACGTTTATTTTTGGTTCGAACGAGAGGTGAATGTCCGAGGAGCGGGATCTTGGTTAGTGGTAGCCGTTAAGGAGGCAGAATATAAGGACGACGGTGAATAGGGAGCGGTCTCTTTTTCAATTTTGGGTGTTAGCGAAGGAAATGGGACAAGTTGGACGAGCAGTGAGTGGGGTTTTGAATAACAACAAAAAGGCGTGAGAGTGCTGTGGATATAACGTGGATAAAAGTGGATAAAAGTGGTTTTTCAAATATAAGTGTCTAATTAAATAACAAAAAAAAAATATACAAAACCTTGCAAGGACAACATATAAACCGAATATAAAGGAAGTGAAGTGGGTGTCATCCAGGACACGGAACTCATAGTGACTACCAAACTAAGATAATTCCATTCGCGAGTGCGCGGCGCGACCGGACCGGAGCAATGGGCCCATCGCGGAAGACGGTTTAGCCGTAAGTTAGCTTTAAGTTCTTTTGTTGCCTTTCTCGCTATTTTGTTTTTATTTTCTTCTCTTTTCTTTGAAATAAATGTCAAAAATTATCGGAAGATCTCTATTTTTCCCTTAGGTGCGAGCTAGTTTATGAATTGTGTTGCAGGTTTCCTTCCGGCTTTGTGAGTGGCGACGAAGCGGGGTGCGCGTGAACGCGGAGCGCGCGTACACAGTGGGTTGGAGGTTCCACGGAGGTAACGTCGGGGGGTGGTGTGAGGAATCCGTGTCTTCTCTATAGTTGATTTGGTGTGGCGACAATTTCCTCTTCTGGCTTCGCACCGTGTGTTTTCCAGGTAGTGTTCTTCCCTTTCTTTCAGGAGCGTAATCCGGGCGAGCCGCATTCTCGCTTGGCGGTTCATCGGGGCTTAACTGGATAAGCGAGTGGCGCCCACGCCCGTCTTCGACGAGCTACCGGAGCCCAGAGCCCCAACCGGAGGGGTTTCGGCCTAGGACGCGCGAAGTCCTAGACGTACCGGAGTAATCGCGGTAACATTGGCGCCCAACGTGGGGCCAATGTTACCAATGTTACTGTTAATGATGACAGTTCGCAATGATGACAGTTCGCGATGATGACAGTTCGCAATGTTTAACAAACAAGTAAACAGCGACTCCACCATCCAGAAGGAAGTTGGTGAGTATTATATTTATTTCTTTATTTATTTCGATTTCTATTTTAATTCCTATTTTTTATTCCGGGTGTTCTTAGTGGCCTTCGTTTCCGCCACTTTCGACGGCGGTAATGGCCTGGATGAAGTGCCCGTAGTGTGTTTTGTTGTTGCCGCCGCTCAGTTGGTGAGTATTATATTTATTTCTATTCTGATTTAATTCTATTTTAATTCCTATTTCTATTCCGGGTGTTCTTAGTGGCCTTCGTTTCCGCCACTTTCGACGGCGGTAATGGTCTGGTTAAAAGTGCCCGTAGTGTGTTTTGTTGTTGCCGCCGCTCCTCAAGCCTGCCTTGGTAGCGTCGTTCCAGTTTAAGTGTCGAAAAACATCCTCGCCGTGATGTGCCTGCGACATTTCACTCGGTCCCAAATGCGTGTTCGTATTGCGTGTCGGAAGATCATTGCTTAATGCTACTGTTATTACCTTAACGCTAACTTACTGATGACAATGTAATCTTACAACTATGCTCCTTACCTACAATTCTGCTTCCCCTACTCCGTCCAGCATCGTGGCTTGAAACGTGGTGGCGCTTCTTCCTCCAACTCCGGGTACCATTCTCGTCCGAATCACGTGGTGACCGTGCCGCGGAGGTCTCGGGAAGGGGTGAAGTCAACTCAACCGTAACAATTTTCCCCCTCTACTTCAAGTGGATTTCCCCGAAATCCACTCACTAAAATCCTTGAAGCTCGTAGAGGAAAACTCGAATTTACTTTAACCCTTGACTTCCTTTTCCTTTTTCCCTTCCTTCTGTTGTCCTTTGAGGTTGAATGCTGATTGGCGGTTCGTCTCGTGCGAAGCTAAAAGAGAAAGCAGCGTAGGTAATTAGTATGGGTCGACATCCCCGGTTAACAAACGGAAACTGTAAGGAAGTCAAGGAGGCAGAATATAAGGACGACGGTGAATAGGGAGCGGTCTCTTTTTCAATTTTGGGTGTTAGCGAAGGAAATGGGACAAGTTGGACGAGCAGTGAGTGGGGTTTTGAATAATAACAAGAAGGAGTAAAGTCGTGAGAGTGCTGTGGATATAAAGTGGATAAAAGTGGATAAAAGTGGTTTTTCAAATATAATTGTCTAATTAAATAACAAAAAAAAAAAATACAAAACCTTGCAAGGACAGCATATAAACCGAATATAAAGGAAGTGAAGTGGGTGTCATCCAGGACACGGAACTCATAGTGACTACCAAACTAAGATAATTCCATTCGCGAGTGCGCGGCGCGACCGGACCGGAGCAAGGGGCCCATCGCGGAAGACGGTTTAGCCGTAAGCTAGCCTTAAGTTCTTTTGTTGTCTTTCTCGCTATTTTGTTTTTATTTTCTTCTCTTTTCTTTGAAATAAATGTCAAAAATTATCGGAAGATCTCTATTTTTCCCTTAGGTGCGAGCTAGTTTATGAATTGTATTGCAGGTTTCCTTCCGGCTTTGTGAGTGGCGACGAAGCGGGGTGCGCGTGAACGCGGAGCGCGCGTACACAGTGGGTTGGAGGTTCCACGGAGGTAACGTCGGGGGGTGGTGTGAGGAATCCGTGTCTTCTCTATAGTTGATTTGGTGTGGCGACAATTTCCTCTTCTGGCTTCGCACCGTGTGTTTCCAGGTAGTGTTCTTCCCTTTCTTTCAGGAGCGTAATCCGGGCGAGCCGCATTCTCGCTTGGCGGCTCATCGGGGCTTAACTGGGTAAGCGAGTGGCGCCCACGCCCGTCTTCGACGAGCTACCGGAGCCCAGAGCCCCAACCGGAGGGGTTTCGGCCTAGGACGCGCGAAGTCCTAGACGTACCGGAGTAATCGCGGTAACATTGGCGCCCAACGTGGGGCCCGAAATCAGCCTTGCGTAGTTTTGAGAGGAGAATGACCCCATCGTACATCGATCGGCAAACGATCCTGATAATCCAGGCTGATCAATTGCCCAGGGTGTGATCAGAATTCCTGGGATTAGTGGGTACCAACATTAGTAGGGTGTCGACTCGGTTAATAACGCGATAGGTATTGGCCGTAGTGAGAACGATATCGTGTATTATAGTGGCAATAGTGCGAAAAGCGATATAGTGTGGTGTGATATTGAAATTGCGGGAGTGTGTATTTGGTGTGAGATTATTATGAACATCTAGTGTAACGCTGTTGGTGATTTGAGACACCAAGGCAAGTGCGGTGGAACTGTAGTCGTATTGAATTTTAGCCTTGTATTGTAATAATTTGAACAGAGATTTTAGTTGTTAAAAAGCAGTTGTTTTATTTAGATTACGGGGGTGATAAAGATAGAGTAATCATGGCATCAAAAGGAAGAATCCTCGTTGACCGGCTCAGCAGGGATGAGCTTAGCTACGAACTAAGGATACGGGACCAACCGTTGGGCACGGTGGATGAAATGAGGAAGTCGCTGCGTATGGCGCTCAAGGCGGAGCGAGCGATGGATTGTTCCATGATAGAGAGGGACGTTTACCCCTTTTCGGCCCAGGAGGACGTGGAAGCGGTCCGGGAAAAGTTGGAGGAGGTAAGAGGTCTAATAAAGGCTTTCGAGGGAGGAACAGAGAGCGGCGATTTCTTAAAAATCAAGTCCAAGGTTGATTATGGACTAAGGCGGTTGGGCAACATACCGGAGGATGGGTTGGACTTCGTCAAGGAAGCAGCTAGGCTAAGGTCTGCCTTCAGGATGAGTATGGGGGAATTACTCCTTAAAGCGGAAGGGGACGAAAGTGTAGACGAACTAGCCGCGACCACCCCTGGAGACGCTCGGGAGTTCTGAACACTACAGCGGTGCCCTTATGCTCAACCCCCCGAGCCAGTGAGATGATCCCAAAACATCAAGAGGTGACCAAGTGGGGAATACGGTTCACGGGAGACTCCGGCTCAGTAAGTTCTTTCCTGACCAGGGTGGAAGAGCTTCGAGAAGCTAGGGGAGTAACGGAGGCAGCTTTGTTCAAATCAGCCGTACTTCTATTCGAGGACAGGGCGCTGACGTGGTTCAGAGCGGTGAAGCATCGATGTAGGGACTGGGAAGACGTTAAGCGAGAATTACGGGCAGAGTTCCTACCGCCAGATTACGATGACCGATTGTGGGACGAGATCCGACATAGAACCCCAGGAAAAGAGGAGTCAATAGGAGTATACGTGGCGGCGATGGAAGGGCTCTTCCAGCGTCTCAAATTGCGTCGCATTCTGCGGAACATCACACCCTTTTATCAAACCCAGCTTAGCCTGGTATCGGTCTCTTCGGTGGCTCAACTCGTGGAATTAGGAAGGAGGCTCGAGACTACAAGAGCAAGAGTTGAGGCCTTCATCCCTCCGCCAAACCGCCGGGGCCAGCGGCTGTTAGAACCAGACTTAGCGTACTGCGAGGTGAATGGAGGAGGAATGGTTGCCGCATTACGTGATGTCTCTAAGGGAATCCGCTGCTGGAACTGCAAGGGGTCAGGGCATACATCGAGGACCTGTGGTGAGCCTCAGAAGTGCTTTGGTTGTGGCCGCGTAGGCGTGAGGAGAGCGACGTGTCCAAGTTGTTCAACGCAAAAACCTGGGGGAAAACGCGAGCCCTACCAGGGGGAGAGTAAAAAGACATCCGGGAAACGGGAACCGTACCCACTAGGCGGCGTAGAGGGTGCGAGGAAACAGAGTTCACCAGTCGCAAGGGAAAGCAGGGTGGATTTTGCACTACAGGAGGCGGTAGCGGATAACCGACCACATTTAGAGGTAAATGTTTTTGGGCAAGTTTTGGTGGGGTTGGTGGATTCGGGGGCGACCCATACCATTATCGGGAGACCTGGTTGGGAAGTGTTGCGTGCGCAAGGGCTGGAACTTCGAGAGGCGAAGCATTCAGCCATACGTTTAGCGGATAGTGGCTGCGTACCGACCGAGGGGGAGATCTGGGCACCAGTGACGGTAAAGGGGGTAACCAAATGGATGGAGATTCTGGTGGTGTCCGCAGTCCCACAAGCACTCATCCTGGGGGTCGACTTTTTACGGGCATTCCGGATCGTCTTGGATCTCGGCAGGGAGTCTTGGGACTTCACGACACTAGCTGCCTGTGACTCATTGCAGCTAAGGACAAGATTGAGCCCACCCGATGAGGCCCGCCTTAAGATGCTGATTAGAGAGGAGTTCAACCTGATGGGGGAGGGCCTAGGCTGTGCAAGGGGGGTGGAACACGTTATCAGGACCTCGTCTGAGCCCATTAAACAACGTTATTATCCGGTGTCTCCAGCAGTACAAGCACACATCAGTGAGGAGTTGGACGAGATGCTGCGGTTGGGAGTGGTAGAGCCTTCCGGGAGTCCGTGGTCATCACCTATTCTGCTTGTGAAGAAGAAGGATGGCAAATTCCGGTTCTGCGTGGACTTTCGGAAACTGAACAGCGTATCGGAACGGGACGCCTACCCATTGCCTTACATTTCGGCCACGCTAGACAAACTTCGAGCCGCGCGTTATCTATCCTCCCTGGACATCAAGTCGACCTATTGACAGATCCCCATGGCTGAAGATTCTAAGCCACTGACCACCTTCACGGTACCCGGTCGGGGTCTATTGCATTTTAACCGGATGCCTTTCGGGTTGCACAATGCTCCGGCTACATGGCAACGGTTTATAGATCGAATCCTGGGTCAGGACCTGGAACCATACGTGTTTGTATATCTGGACGACGTGATAGTGGTTACAGAGAGCTTCGAAAAACACTTGGAGATTCTTCGGGTAGTGTTATCACGATTGCGGGACGCTGGGTTACGGGTGTCTCGGGAGAAATGCGAGTTTTGTCGGCCCCAGCTGAGATACCTGGGATATGTGGTAGACGAGAGTGGACTGCACGTCGACCCGGAGAAAGTAGAATGCATACTACGTATCCCTCAGCCGACTAACGTGAAAAAGGTACGACAGTTTCTGGGTATGGTGTCCTGGTACCGGCGGTTCATTCCGGACCATGCAGCCCTGACCACACCACTCACGAACTTACTACGTAAGAATAAGAAATTTGTGTGGACGCACCAATGCGAGTCAGCCTTCACCCGCTGTAAAACGTTGCTATCCACGGCGCCCATTCTTACCTGACCAGATTTCTCGTTGCCGTTCAACGTCCAAACGGATGCATCGGATCAGGGATTAGGTGCGGTCTTGAGCCAGAGCCACCCCGATAGGGAAAAGGTGGTATGCTATCTGAGCCGGGGTCTTTCCAAGACAGAGCAACATTATTCAACCACCGAAAAGGAATGTTTAGCAGTGCTATGGGCAGTTTAGAAACTCAGGCCCTATTTGGAAGGATCACGCTTTACGGTGGTCACAGATCACCATTCGCTGGTATGGTTAAATAATCTACGGGACCCAAACGGACGTCTGGCTCGATGGGCGGTTAGACTGCAGCAATTTGATTACAAGGTCATTCATCGGAAAGGTAAGGAGCATGTGGTTCCAGATGCTCTATCCCGGGTAATTCCAGAGGTTGCTGCGGCTGTGGAAGGTCAAGAAGGGGATAAGTGGGTACTCAGCATGCGGAACAAAATAGGGAAGGACCCAGCCAAATTTCCAGATTGGCGTATCGACGGGGAGTTTATATGGCATCACGTACCCGGGCGGCATGCAGAGCTGACAGGTAACTCATGGAAACAGGTAGTTCCCAAATGCGAACGCCAAACCATTTTTCAACAGTGTCACGATGACGCCACGGCGGGGCATATGGGTGTCAACAGGACATATGACCGGGTAGCTCAACGCTATTATTGGCCAAAAATGAGGGCAGATGTGCAGCGGTACGAGTCGAAGTGCAAAACTTGCCAAGCAACCAAGGTGGAGCGGAAGTCTCCCTATGGGCCGATGACATCCAGGGCAGGTCAGGCCAAGGAACCTTGGGAGGTTATTTGTGTGGATCTGGTGGGACCCTTGCCACGGTCTACCCAGGGGAATACCCATATATTGACGGTGGTCGACTATTTCACCAAAATGCCTCTGGTCTTTCCTCTCCGACAGGCTACGGCCGCGAAAGTGTCGAAATTGCTAGAGGAACGAGTGTTCCTGCTGTTCGGAGTACCTGCGTTGGTAGTCTGCGACAACGGGGTCCAATTTAAGTCGAAGGAATTGGATAAATTGGTGACGGGGTATGGAGGTCGTATACAATTTACCCCATTCTACCACCCACAAGCCAACCCCGCAGAGCGGATCAATCAGACAATCAAGCAGATGCTGAGGGCTTATATAGGGGACAACCATCGGAAATGGGACGTGCATTTACCCAAGATCGGATGCGCCCTGCGGACTTACACGCATGAAGCCATGAGAAGCACCCCGTACTTTATTAATTTCGGACGAGAGATGGTGGTTACACGGAAGGGGCCAAAGCCGCCCGCGGAGGAGAACGTTCTGCAGGACCCAACGGAGCGAGCCGCGAAAGTTGCGGAAATAAGAGGGGAAGTGGTAAGGCTCCTGAGGGATACCGCAAGGAAAAGCACCAATCGGTACAATCTTAGGCTGCGAACTCCGCCTTTTCGGCCTAATGATTTAGTATGGAGGAGAAATTTTTCGTTATCGGATGCGACCCAGTACTACTCGGCCAAACTGGCACCGGAGTACCTCGGGCCATTTCAAATAGAGAAACGCGAGTCCCCATCCTTGTTTAGGTTGCCTGATATGAATGGTAAGAACGCAGGGACATGGCACGCAAAAGACCTTAAATCTTATGTCGTCTGAGGTGTGGGGTAGCCGTTCCAGAAGGGCAGTAACGATTAGCCGCCGTGAGAGACTACATGTGGGTGATGAAGACATTTCACGACCAGCTCGAAGCGCCAGGGACCTCGCGGGCAGAACTAAGCCCGGAAGGTAGAGCGGTGGAGCTGGAGAGGATAAAGGGGGGGAGGTAGGTAAGCGAATGCAAGCAGCCGCGAAACAGAGTTGCAGGCGTTATAATTTGAGGTTAGTAGCGTATAGTTTATATAGTAGTTAGTTTTGAAGCAAAGGTTTACCTGGAGTAAGTTGTTTTTTTTCCTTTTTTTTTTGGCTCCTTTTCCTTTTTACCTTCCTTCTGTTGTCCTTTGAGGTTAAATGCTGATTGGCGGTTCGTCTCGTGCGAAGCTAAAAGAGAAAGCAGCGTAGGTAATTAGTATGGGTCGACATCCCCGGTTAACAAACGGAAACTGTAAGGAAGTCAAGGGTTAAAGTAAATTTGAGTTTTCCTCTACGAGCTTCAAGGATTTTAGTGAGTGGATTTCGGGGAAATCCACTTGAAGTAGGGGGGGAAAATTGTTACGGTTGAGTTGACTTCACCCCTTCCCGAGACCTCCGCGGCACGGTCACCACGCGATTCGGACGAGAATGGTACCTGGAGTTGGAGGAAGAAGCGCCACCACGTTTCAAGCCACGATGCTGGACGGAGTAGGGGAAGCAGAATTGTAGGTAAGGAGCATAGTTGTAAGATTACATTGTCATCAGTAAGTTAGCGTTAAGGTAATAACAGTAGCATTAAGCAATGATCTTCCGACACGCAATACGAACACGCATTTGGGACCGAGTGAAATGTCGCGGGCACATCACGGCGAGGATGTTTTTCGACACTTAAACTGGAACGACGCTACCAAGGCAGGCTTGAGGAGCGGCGGCAACAACAAAGCACACTACGGGCACTTTTAACCAGACCATTACCGCCGTCGAAAGTGGCGGAAACGAAGGCCACTAAGAACACCCGGAATAGAAATAGGAATTAAAATAGAATTAAATCAGAATAGAAATAAATATAATACTCACCAACTGAGCGGCGGCAACAACAAAACACACTACGGGCACTTCATCCAGGCCATTACCGCCGTCGAAAGTGGCGGAAACGAAGGCCACTAAGAACACCCGGAATAAAAATAGGAATTAAAATAGAAATCGAAATAAATAAGAATAGAAATAAATATAATACTCACCAACTTCCTTCTGGATGGTGGAGTCGCTGTTTACTTTGTTTGGTAAACATTGCGAGCTGTCACCATCGCGAACTGTCATCATTGCGAACTGTCATCATCGCGGCGAATGTTGGGTAAAGTAGTTCGCGGCGAAGATTTGCGGCGATCAACGGCGAATTTGCATTACAGCGGTGGCAGGCGAAGGAAACGTTAATTTTTGGTTCGAACGAGAGGTGAATGTCCGAGGAGCGGGATCTTGGTTAGTGGTAGCCGTTAAGGAGGCAGAATATAAGGACGACGGTGAATAGGGAGCGGTCTCTTTTTCAATTTTGGGTGTTAGCGAAGGAAATGGGACAAGTTGGACGAGCAGTGAGTGGGGTTTTGAATAACAACAAAAAGGCGTGAGAGTGCTGTGGATATAACGTGGATAAAAGTGGATAAAAGTGGTTTTTCAAATATAAGTGTCTAATTAAATAAAAAAAAAAAAATATACAAAACCTTGCAAGGACAACATATAAACCGAATATAAAGGAAGTGAAGTGGGTGTCATCCAGGACACGGAACTCATAGTGACTACCAAACTAAGATAATTCCATTCACGAGTGCGCGGCGCGACCGGACCGGAGCAATGGGCCCATCGCGGAAGACGGTTTAGCCGTAAGTTAGCTTTAAGTTCTTTTGTTGCCTTTCTCGCTATTTTGTTTTTATTTTCTTCTCTTTTCTTTGAAATAAATGTCAAAAATTATCGGAAGATCTCTATTTTTCCCTTAGGTGCGAGCTAGTTTATGAATTGTATTGCAGGTTTCCTTCCGGCTTTGTGAGTGGCGACGAAGCGGGGTGCGCGTGAACGCGGAGCGCGCGTACACAGTGGGTTGGAGGTTCCACGGAGGTAACGTCGGGGGGTGGTGTGAGGAATCCGTGTCTTCTCTATAGTTGATTTGGTGTGGCGACAATTTCCTCTTCTGGCTTCGCACCGTGTGTTTTCCAGGTAGTGTTCTTCCTTTTCTTTCAGGAGCGTAATCCGGGCGAGCCGCATTCTCGCTTGGCGGTTCATCGGGGCTTAACTGGGTAAGCGAGTGGCGCCCACGCCCGTCTTCGACGAGCTACCGGAGCCCAGAGCCCCAACCGGAGGGGTTTCGGCCTAGGACGCGCGAAGTCCTAGACGTACCGGAGTAATCGCGGTAACATCCTCTCTTCTGACCTGAAGTGGTCGCCAGCTCGTAGGTCAGCTGACTTTCGACCTGTCCACTGGACTTTCGCAGCGGGAAAAGATGGTGACACCATCTTCAGGTCGGTAGTCACTACATGTCACCCGCATAGCTTGTGCATTACTTCGTCATTATACTGACCCTTCTCCACTACTACCACTGTTTTGCCTTTGTCCGCTTTGAAAGAATTTTTGCCCAATTTTCGCGCTGCGTGCAAAGACTCGAGTATAGTTGCTGGGCAAGAATAGACATAGTTTAATTAAAAATCACATCAGATTTGTTGATAACTATTACGGGAATCTCCTGTACTTCAAGGACTTCGTTGATTGGCTGGGGCGCTTCTTCCAATCATCCCAATTTTTTCAGTTAAACAACTGAAATGGAAAAAACTTTCCTGTTCTTTTCCTTCACGCATTGGTATACCTCGTCCACATTTTGCAGTAAATTTTCTCTATATCCTTTGTACTGCAAAGGAAAAAAGCACACTAATGCAAAAAGGATGAGAAAAGGGAAAAAACCAGAAAAGCATGGCAAAAAGCCTCCAAGACAAACAACGAAGTAGTAGCAGAACAGGAGATTTCCCGACATGTTACCGAAAAATCATATTATCAATTTTGCATAAAAACTTGGTATGGAAAACTTCGTGATGGTGCCGCGCCTGTCCTCCAGCGCAAAACAAATACAGCCACGTAATCGGCACTAGCTGTCTCTCAGTGCATGCTCTATAATCAAAATTACTTTTCGTGAGAATTAATTGTTTTTTACGGAAAATTTGTACACTCTTAAAGGACTATGAACGAGCAATCAAAACTATTTATTAAAAACTGTGAGCGGTTATAAAAAAGTTGAAGATGGACTAATTGACGAGCAAGATTTTTGAGACACAAAAGAAATATTTTTGACAAGTCTTTGCAAAAGGACAAGCAATCCTAGGAGATTTTAGATAGATTCGTGACAAATTATGGGGAAAAATCATTCATTTGACACAAACAAACTAAAAATTGCAAAGTTGCAATACTCAAAATTGCGGAACTGAGGTTCAAATTAGATTGAAATTAGATTAGATTTGAGATGCGCGAGGCGTTAAACTATCCCAACAAAACTCATAGAATTGTTCCTACTTATCTTAGAATTGTTCTAATAAGTACCATTCAAGAAACATCTAGTTTGCAATGATACAGTCAAGTATTCTAAAAAAATTGTATTATAAAAACGGTTTGTTAAATTTACGTCAGTATGGCTCCAGCTTTCAACAGTCGTTTTGTAGTTTTCAAATTTCTTACATGTTGAAACCACATATTGAAGACAAAAATCCGGAACCTGAGTCAACTTGACAACGGAAATAGATGCGAGCTGATAGAGGTGATAGCAAATAAAAGGAAAGTTAATACAAGTCAATGTCGTACCACATAATCAACTTCGTAATAATATTATGTAACTACTTCGTTATAGTGCGTTAAGGAAACAAAAGTGACAGAACATATACAGTCGGTTCAGAATTTAGTTTAGTGGGAGTTGGCTTCATAGTTTTATATTAAAAGATCGTTTATTTAAACATTTTAACACATGTCGACATGGCGTAAAGAAAAGCGTTTGCAATCGCTGAAAAAGAACCAACTATTTGGCGCATGGATGCTAGAAAGTTAAATGTCCGCATTGCCGAAGAATTCGATAAAAGTTAGCGGTCGATTAACGGTCCTGCTTTACAAGCAAACGCGGATTTCACAAGGCAACTTGAATTAAAAAATTTGAAATCCACAGTGGGCAAAGGTTTCAAAAAGGCACATCATTA
Organism: Stratiomys singularior; assembly: GCA_954870665.1. Taxonomy (NCBI): domain Eukaryota; kingdom Metazoa; phylum Arthropoda; class Insecta; order Diptera; family Stratiomyidae; genus Stratiomys; species Stratiomys singularior. The sequence continues at coordinate 76,066,468 of OX940877.1, read as the reverse complement.
TTTTTGGCAAAATAAGAAAAGAAGTGGCTGATTTCCCGAAAAAATGTGTAAAGACTGGATGACAAAAATATGGTCAAGTTTAAGAAAAAATTCCTCCATTAATCGTCAATTTCTTAAAAAATTTAAATCACCTGTCAAGTATCTGTCAAATATGAAAATAACCCAAGAGCCTGGTTGATATGAGCCTTATATGAGCAAATTTTTTTCGGATGGGATAGTGAGCTGATTCGACAAAAAAAAAATTTTTTCTGCTCTTAGACAACTGTACCACTAAAACGAATATTCAAAACTTGAAATCAATATAATTAGTCTTTCTTTGTCCCAACATTAAGTCCATTCTCCAACCATTGGATCAGAGCAAAATAAGTCACAGAAAACACATTTTAGAAAATTTCAAATTATAAAACTTCTACAGAAAGACATCAACGAAAACGTTGTGCTTCAAAAATTGCATATCCTTTAACCCATTTTTCTGATTTAAAAAGCTTAGGATTGGGTTTCTCAACATGCAATTCCCAATTGCTTGACACATGCAGGATTTTATTTAAATGCAACAGAAAACTTTTTTTATCAAAATGATTCACTACCCCGAGCGGAAGGTCGACGACTACAAAATGATAAAAATGAAGTTCCTGCAGATGGCTTGGCATAACAAGAACGCTGGGAACATTTTTCAAGCATTGATGAAGAACTTGGATTGGTGGAGAACATGAACAAAGAGAAAATTTTAGCTAGCTCGGATCAAGATTTTGAGCAGGACATATTTAACAACGAAGAGAAAATGAATCCAACTATCGGTTTCTAAACACCTACTTAAGTACATTTTTTCAGCGATTCAAACAACACATTTTCTCATGTTTAATGAGGATTTAAAAGAGGCTAAAATATGTTCCACTTTACGACATTTGGAAAACTTAATTGAAAGGTGCTCGATGAAACAAGCAACCATAGAGGTCTGATGAACACCGATCAAAGGGACATTTCACAATTCACTTTCCTGGTAAAATTGCAAATGGGGAACACTTTCAACAGCGCCACATAACCGGATGTTATTAGCGCTTTCAATCGAGCAGGATAGCACAGGAGTTTCTTTACTTGATAGTATCAAAAGTTGCTCTGAGGACCTGAAGATTTCCGACCAGCACAAAATGGCAATCATGTGAATGCTTCTTTTATTCTGGGAGCGTGAATGATGACCCTAGATGACACTTTTTTAAGTTAAGACGTTGAGCAAACGAGCGGTCTTTCCTTACGAGAGTTTTGATGAACTCATGAGATTGTCAATTGGACTGTATGACATATGATGTTCCAAGAATTCTCAGACCACTGGTTGATTTCTAGGGAAGAGTGGGAGATTTAAATGTGAACTTTACTATCTCCGTTTGCTCTGGATGGAACGGGACTCTTCTAGCCGAAGGTGTCAACTCGTGAAGAAAAAGAGACTTAGCTCCAAATAATCCTCTACTTAAGGCTTTCAAGGCGGCAAGGGAGTTGAATGAAGGGCTAGTCTTGTAGCCTTCTTCTATTGAGAGTACCCTACTCCAGGCTTGAACAGCCTCCACCTCTCAATCTTGAGACAAAAAAAAACGGTGTAGCTTATACTTAATTTAAAAATTACTCGGAATTTTTCGATTTAGCTTTCAGAACTAGTTAATTTCTTAGTCTGTATGCTACAAATTCTTGCAAAAATATGCACATCACCAGCAGATTGTTTAGCTTTTTGTCTTGATTTGCATATTTATATGGATAAATGATGAAGAATTTCTCCATCTTCAATCTATTTTGTTTCAGGTTTGCATAAGAATTTGCTTACTAGACCGAATAGTATTTGAATTACATTTGTAATTTCTTTCTTTGCCGTTTTTTTTTCTTATTTCTTCTTAAAACGAACGCTTTGTCTTTCGCATCAAAGCCTTCACGCGAAACTGTAAACTTAGTCTTATATTGTGGTATCGATGTGGTTTAAATTTACTTCTGAAGTTAATTTATTCCTTACAAATTTAAACGAAAGCACTACCGCATTCTATCGCTTCTTCTTTCAGTTTCAATGACTTTCTTCGAAATGCTGAAAATGTTCTCCCGTAATTATCTAGGACGTCTATTTCTTATGAATTGTTTCTTTATTCTTGTTTACTTTAATTGAAAAGAAGCTTCGACTCAAAGTTTTACCTAACGTCAGTGATTGTTCTTGCAAGCAGTTCAAAAGCCGCTTATTATGAAAAAAATTCGTTTTGGTATGTTTTAAGGCTTCAATAATTATGATAAGAATTCCAGGAAGTTTTAAATAGAACTTAATTATAAGGAATTATAGGCGACTGTAAGAGGCATTGACGTTTTTCACGAAAGTAATTGTAATTGAAAGTTCAGCGAATACAATTGAAAAGAGCACAAATTGTGAGTCACATGCTAATTTCAATAGAGACTCATGAAAACATTTAACTTATTTTCGGGAAATACTCAATTAAGACTGCCAAACTGACTAGCAAACCGACTAGGAAGCAAATTACAAACCGAACTATGTTACTATGTATTGAATTTAATTAATATTTCTACGTTCGGTACTTATTGATTATGAATAAAAATCTATCATTTCGAAGCCACACAAGGTTTTGTTTTCAACTGTATTTTTTTCAATTTGTGATTCGAAAAAAGTACGAAGTAACCATATTAAGAAGTTTATATGCTTTATAAATCTCAAGAAATCGATTTTCTTTATTTTGATTTTTCGGTTCGTATATACTCTCAAGAATATTATGTTAGAACTTTATGTTGGACCAGGAATTATTGTAGCTACGCTCGTTTGAACGCAGTTGCTCCTTGCGTAAACTAGCAGTCACATGCGGCTCTGTAGGGGTCCGCCTTTCTGTATACTAGTGAAATCTATATAAACATATCTACATGTTTGTATATCTCGAGTGGTACATGAAAACCAGTACATTATATTTCGTTGAAATGATGAATTTCGACGGGGATGGAACTAGTTTTTTGTATTGCGAACACATCGTCGATCCACGCCACTTCCTTCGATTTGTCCACAGATGCGGTTCGGCGGAGCGCCATCATCGGTGTAGCGTTCCGATCGAACTAATGTCATGTTCCGAGAAAGATGATGGTGTATCGACGAAACGCGACGAATTAAAGGAATTGGCGGGGAACAACGGAATGTTCCGAATACAAAAATTGTATATTCTTTTGTAATATTGTTTTTTTTTAAAAGCTTACCTCATGTACTTGTCTAATAATTTTGTCTATTTAATTTCTGATAATTTCGAAGAGCGTTTTTGTTTTTGGAATGTGAGCAAAGACTTCGCATCCAATTGCTCGTAAATGTCGTACACTGGGTTTCCTTCCCGTCCACTATTCATATGGAGTTTTCTTGTTTGTCATGACTATTTGTAACACGATTGCGAATGTATGTCGCAGTATACGTTAACTCCGCCCATGAGTTCCATTAATGTTCTGTTGTATAACTCAGCAATGCCGTTTTGCTGCGGTGAATAGGTCATTGTCGTTTTATGTCTAATTCCCGTAGACTCGCAAAAACTCATCCAATTCTTTGATCAAAATTCGAGATATTTTCGGTGCGAATTCTCTTCAGGCTTTTTCCAGTTTGCTTTTCAACTTCGATTTTCCATTTCTTGAACTCACTCAGTACGTCACCTTTATTTTTCAAAAATATTACGAAAGCATATCTACTGGCATCATCGATGATGGAAAGTATGTATCTTTTATCTCCTCATCTTGGAATATCGATAGGACCCATGAGATCAGCATGAACAAGTTCCAGGATCGTTGTCCTTTGTCCTTTGTGTCATTTAAAGATTTCTTTGGGAAAGGTATGCGCGTTGACTTTCCAGCTAAACAATGATCGCACAACGTTGGAGAACTTTTCTTACAATTTAGGCCCAAAACTGAATTGTTATTTGCCATTTCTAAAATCTTATGTTTGTTGACGTGCATCATCCTTCGATGAATAAATCGAGTGATTCTGTCTTCGTATCATGTGTCTTTAACGTATTTAGAGTACTTTCACTTTTCTCTATTGGTTCTGTATTTATTACATACAACCGATCTTTATTTTTTGCCTTTATTAGCAAGTATCCCTTTCTGTCGTATATTAAGCAGCCTCTTTCATTAAATAAAACTTTATTGTCATTTTCAATGAGTTGTTTGACTGACAAAATGCCATAATTAATACCCGGTACCAGCAATGTATTTTTTGCTTCAAATCTGGTCGCGGATCCCGAATTATCTTTAATAATCGCACTTACAGTACCTTTTCCCACAGTATTGGCTTTTCTGCCGTCTGTCAATGTGATGTCTTTGATATGATGGCTCTTGTTAAAAGTTGAAAAGTATTCCTCATTAGGTACCATGTGATGCGTTGCACCAGAGTCTATAATCCATCTGTTATTGCATTTCGTAGTTTTTCCACAAAAGGCGCTCATATTTACAGCATTTTGCTTTTCAGCGTTTATTCTTTTTCGGCAATTCTTTACGATGTGACCTATCTTTTTGCCATAAAAACATGTTCTGTAATCCTTTTGACTCTTACCTTTCGCTGAGTTTTGACTTATCTCTGTCTTATTTGTGTAATTTGGACTCTTCGAGGTAGATTTTCTTTCGGCTTTTATGAACATTGCAGTTTGTTTACTATTATTTCCTCGACATCTAGAATCTTCTGCTAGTAAGTGGCGTTTTATCGTTGCACATGTGAATTCATTTTCTGGTAAGTTGCAAAGAGCTGATACAGCAGTATTCTAATCGTCTGACAGTCCACATAATATTATCATGGCTAAATCTCCGTCTTCAATCACATCACCGATATTTTACAAATCTGTAACTGTTTTATTAATTTGTCCTAGATAGTTTTCTACCGTTTCGTGGCCACACATTTTATACGAATAAAGTTTTCGTCTTAGCTGAACCGTACGAAATTTGCTGTTCTTCGGTGCATACAGCTTCTGTAATTCTTCCCATACATCTTTTGGCTTTAGGAGGGAACGTATGTGCATTTGTTGTTCATCGCAAATCGCAAGAGCTATTTTTGCGTGTGCTTTTCCTCGGCGTGATATGTATGCCCTTTTTTCATCTGCGTTCGCTTCTTCCGCAGGTTCTTCTTCTCCAGGTTCAATTATTGTCCGTAGATTCGCTTCCATAAGCAGCAATTTCATTTGGTATGACCAAGAGGCATAATTTACGCTGTTCAATTTGTCGATAAAGGCCTTGAATTCTGTCATTATTTGTGCTTGATTTTCCCACTAAGCTTTGTAGAGGAGTTATTGAATTTTCACTTTGATGGAGTTTTCTTGCGCAAAACACTTCATGCAGACGAGTTTCGGTGGACACATGTAAATCGGATACGATATGTGTGCCCGGGCCACGCTTCGCTTTTGTGTGAGCGAACGATGGGAACGAACCGAAAATGGCAATTGACGACGTGTCACTTCACTTCACAGTTTTCACTTAATGCGGCATCTAGGCCCATAACCTTTGTTAAGCTTTTGTTCGGGTGGACAAAAGAAAAGAGTGGAAATACTATTGGGTGTACAAATAAGTTTCCGACCTTTTTTACTGGAATAAAAGACATTAGTTTGTGTAGAAAATGAAGGAATGTTTTATTCAAAGTATGTTCCTTCGGAAGCTATAACCTTCGCCCATCGTTCAGGCAATAAACGGATTCCCCGAAGGAAGAAGTCTGGTGGTTTAGAGGCGATCCAGTCATCGACCCATTTTTTGACGTTTTCATATGAAGTGAAGTGCTGCTCTGCCAGGGCTGATTGCATCGACCGGAACAAGTAGTAATCAGAGGGAGCAATGTCTGATTACTACGGCGGGTGGGGTAGAATTTCCCAGTTCTGCCTGTCCAAGTAATTTTTGACAGGTTTTGCAACATGTGGTCTAGCGTTGTCATGTTGCAAAATAATCTTATTGTGCCTTTTGTCCCATTCCGGTCGTTTTGCAGCTAGAGCTTGCTTTAAAGCCATCAGTTGTCGTCGATAAACTTCTCCCGTAATGGTTTCACACTCTTTCAGCAGCTCATAATAGACGACACCCTTCATATCCCACCAAATACAAAGCATCACCTTCGAACCATGGATATTTGCTTTTGGCGTCGACGGCCCTGGTTCACCCGGCTTGACCCACGCTAGTTTGCGCTTTGGATTGTCATAACGGATCCATTTTTCATCCCCAGTGATGATCCGATGCAAAAACCCCTTCCTTTGTTGTCGTTGAAGCAACAATTCGCACATGGTTTTCCGACGTTCTATGTCCCTTTCTTTCAATTTGTGTGGCACCCAATTTCCCAGCTTCTGAACCAATCCCATTGCATGTAAACGTTGCGAAACACATTGTTGGGTAATATTCAACTGTTCTGCCAATTGTTTTTCAGTCTGACAAGAGTCCACATCAAGCAATTCTTCCAATTCTATATCTTCAAATTTTCTTGGTCTGCCTTCACGTTCTTTGTCTCTTACGTCAAAATCACCAACTTTGAATCGTTGAAACCACTCTTTGCATGTTGTTTTCGACGGCGCATGTTCACCGTAAACTTCCACAAGCAAACGATTTGTTTCCGCTGCACTTTTCTTCAACAAAAAATAATGAAGTAAAACTTCCCGCAAATGTTGTTTATTTGGCACAAAATTCGACATTTTCAATTACATGAAAATAATTCTTGTTTACGCTTTGAACAAATGTCACTAGTAATTATTCAAGTTTGACATCTGACCTCCAAAAAACATGTATCGACCGATTGAATAATATGCAAGCAGTGATACTAAAGACACCTATCTAAAAAGGTCGGAAACTTATTTGTACACCCAATAGTTTAATTATGTTTATTAATTAAGTTGACACTCATGTGGCCGCGTACATTCACTTTTTAGAGAGAGAAATACTTTTTTGACAGATTTGATCAATCATCTGCTATAATAGTTAGTGTTGCCAATGCCGATGTTCCTACAATAGCAAGGCGAAAATAAATATCATGTTATCTTTTATTCTTACATAAACAGGTTGAAGACGCCTTTAAGAATCCTCCAAGCCCACAAGCACTCAACATTATCGAAAAATACAGTTCTTTTGACCTCGGCTCCCATATCCTCCAGAATGTTGAATTCCTCTTAGCTAAATAGTCACAACCAAATTTAGATATCATAATTGTTAGCTTTCCTTTCTTCCGTATACAAAAGAGAAAAAAGAACTCACACCAATACATTAAATGCCGTTGAAATTCATTGTGTCTTACAAACGGACAAATCAAGGCAAATTTGTAAATTTTGATGAGGGATTTGAAGGTGACTACTGGTGAATTCTTATAATCTCCTTCTCGTAGTCGTTCAAACACTGATTATATTTGCTCTGAACTCAGTGGACTGTCAGTATTTTATCAGATTATTGCTTTGATTTGCACAACATTGTCATTAAAGACTGTTATTGAGAAATCGGATGAATGCGAAAAATCTAATAATCACATTGTTCTAAGTTGTCCAAATAAGAATGCTACGAAAAATCCACTGGCAAATACAAAGTTACATAGTCGTAAAGATAAAACCTAGTATATTTGTGCTCTTAGGATGGTTTATTGTGCTTGCTTGCTGTTAAGTTGTGTGAAAAATGTTCGCTTTGACCGGCTTTTCCACCCCATCCTAATAAAATCGTTGGTTCGAATCGAATATCGCCGATACGACTCTGGTATCAATAAATTCCCAGCAGTTCGGAGCAATGTAGCCCGGATAATCCTGAAATGTGAGAAAGTTGATACTTCTCGTTGTTGTAAATGGATGAAAGTAAATCAACATCTTGAGAAACACAAAGACCATGACTTTATTGGCATTCCTTCCGATGTAACTTTATGTTGTGTGCTTTCTTTATGATTTTGCCATCCTTTAGAAATAGTTTGAATATTATGTGGGTTTAAGGTGCGTACTACCTCTATACGGGAGATCATTAATAAAATTGTATTGGTATGTGGGATAGGCTTGCTTTCAGTTTCCGTGTAAGGCTACTTTCAATTTCCTGTTGTTTTTCGTGACGTATTGGCTTTTGTAAATATGTTTCTGGACGAGTGAATCTTCTTGCGTAAGTATTTTACGAAACGCAGTCTTGGCAAAGTTCATCAAGTCCTGAAGAAATAACGAACGTATCCTGCCTTAAAGACAACTTTCAATAGAATTCCTTATACAAATATCATGCACTAAGAACAACACCCACAAATATATCGTTGAATAGAATATAAATGATTCGAAAAGCACAAATGAATTCAAAAGACGATGTTCACGTTCCACATTAAGTGAAACTTTCATTTGTCATTGCACCAAATATTTGCCGAAGCAATTCACTTGTTTAGTACGCCAAGGAGCATGAAACGAACAAACGAATTTCTATGAATTTCAAACAACCTTTAGTGAGTTCTATGAATTTCATTTGTGGAATAAATGAAATTCCAGCTGAAATCTGTTGGGAATCGAATTCCCACTGGTGTAAAGAACTGTTTGCAAGCAGCATTGATTGAACTTTTGTATCTGAAGAGAAAAGAAATTGACAAAGTCCCTGCAGTGTGAGGCCTGTAGAAACTTTCAAAGCTTTTTTGCTTCGTATTCTTGTATGATATAGGTATCTTTCATTATATATACTTTTGAACAATTCTAAGCCAGGATTTGCTTTCAATTTTACAATAAAGTCTGTAAAACGATATGAATATCACGTTCTTTACTCTGTCAACCGATTTATCACTCAGAATGAAAACCTTCAAAAATGGTAGTGCAGTATTTTTGCGTGTTCTGCAAGGAATTCGACAATTACTTCCTGAGTTAATAAAACATGCACTTTTAGCTATAGCGAACTTTACTTACTTTCAAATGGGTTAATTCGTGTAAATATTCATTCGTATTGAAGCATATAAGTTGTGCAGAAGTAAATGTACGATTGTATGATGCTAACATTAGTCACTTTTCTTTTTCTGATGCAATGAGGGAGAAATTATTTATTTAAGATTAAAACTACGTATGTAGGGTAACCTGTGGCTGATTGTGACATTATTTTGTAGAGTGCTTCATTTCTGGTTTTTTGCTTACTTTACCTGGTTACAGATCTGCCTAATGAAGTGACTAGTCAGCATTTGTAAAGAAAAATGATTTTAATTATCAATCTTGAACAGATTATATAAAATCATTGATTTTGAAATAAGTGGCATGGAATGCTTAAGCCCGCGCCAGAAGCTGTGAATTCAGACCATTTATTCAGTGTAGCTCCAGTTTTCTAAAACATAAACTACACCTATTCCCCGATTTACACGGTACTTGATTTACACAATTTCACTTTTACAAGGTTTTAAAATTAAAATGAAAAATAAAATTAAAAACTAGAAATTTTAAAAAAATTCCACACAGTTTGTAATTCCGTTTGATTTGTTTACATTGGTAGTAATAATTCTAGGAATTCCATTTATTCCAACCTAAAAAGTGGAACAAAAAGTGTATTCCTATCAACCCGGTACAATGAGAGTCAGTCCCATTCCGTCGCTCATCAAGTCGACATAATGTGCACTAGTGGAATGATAGCAACGCGATTTAGTAGAAGCAGGAACTGTAAAAAACGCGTCGCTCTCATTATATCATGGCACTTATGATCAAACTTTATAAATATTCATGTGATTTAGTGAAATAAGTTAGCAGCAGAAAGGTATTCTTAAAAAATTATTTAAATAAATTTATATTTAAACTTTTTGTGTCGAAAGTAGAATTGAAAGGTATCTCCGGCATCTTACTCATGCGGGCACCATACAAAACTTCTTCATTTTCTTCAAACAGCTCATCCTCATGTATTCTATCATCCGTCTACTTTGCCCTGCTTTCCTTAGAAGCTTTGCTTTGTATATGCAAACAGTTTGCTTTATATATGCCAAGGTTATCGCGATTATGGGTATTTCGTCTTCAAGCCTTATGGGACCGATCTAGATGCTTATGGTATTCATTTTTTCCAAATTGATTCAAATTGTTTGTTGGAAATTTAACCTGCAACATATTTAGTAAATTTTAACAATTTTTCACGATTTTTGTAACGATTAACAATTTATTTTGCCACCCGTTAATGTTAAAACTTTCGTTATTATTTTGCGTGAGACAACTCAGCATCTTTGCAATAAGCTGTCTTTAGTCAAATCTTCTAGTGTATGCTTTAAAAATTTCTTGAGCTTTTGTAGAAAGAGAATTCTATTCAAGAACGGTTCTCCCGTCTAAGCGATTTATATTGTTTTAGTTTAGTATCCTTCACCTAACCACAAAAATAATAATAATACCTACGTTTGTTTAGCTCCTGTTATCAAAATAAATGACTTGCGTGAATTCTCCATGTTGACACTTTTGTTTTTTCCGATACTTTATAGAAAAAGCTTAAAAACAAAGCAAAAGCTTTGAAACAAGTTCAGTCGTGTTCAAACCGCAAGACAGTAAGCTACGAAATTGCCATGCAGTTCTATAATTTCTCACGATCAGTTTTGTTATGTATGTGGATATCTCATAACAGAAGGCCAAAAAAGTCTAGTGTCTATAGTGTTACTTCAATTGTTTCAAAATTAGAGTTGCCAATCTAGATAAATCGTAAGTGTCACATGTCTGCTGTACAATTTGTTACAAAAACCTGATCTATTGATCTCATAAAAAAATGAGATACTACCCATATGAAACTGTTAATTTGGTGGGAACCAAAAGATCACATTACTGACTACTATTTTTATTTCACTGATCTTAAAGGGCAAAACAAGAAGAAACGTACTCTAAAGTATCCCGACGTGAGTTTGATAGACAAACCTGTTCACCGTTATGCGGATTTTCCAGCGCATTCATCACTAGGTAATGAAGCATTATTAGACAGCCTGGAAGATTCGTCTTCTGTTCCAGAGACTCATGATCCTTCTACTAGCAATGCTCCGGTCCTAGGAAGCCAACAACGACTCGATCTATACAGGGATTTAATTAACTTTTAGGATCACGACTTAAACAATGGAATTAGCTCAAACCCGAAGTCGTTGTTTTTTTTTTAAACTTTACACTCGAGAGCACTGGCCTGATAGAACCGCATATATCCCTGGCCAGAAAATTATAATAAATGATCCGTTCGTCAATCCCGAAAATAATATTGCCACATTAACATATAAAGTTGGGATTAATAAGAAACTTCGCTAAGGCGATAGACAAAAATGGTCCTGGGTTTCAAGATACCAAAAATAAATTTCCTTCTATGAGCGATACCAATATCCTCAAAATGATGTTAAAGGCTCATCAAAAAATGGGATGCAAAATGTCCTCAAAAATACACGTTTTGCCATAAATTCTTAATTTCCTTCCAAAAAATTAGCAAGCTGTAAATGGCGAGCACAGAGAGCGATTCGTACAGTCGCTATATGTTTACCCTTTGCGCTGGTATGTCGCCTTATAGACGGCACACCATGTCTTACCATAACAGCGGATTGGCAGGCATGTCATTCCTAAACCTATTTCTAATACTTCTAAATTGCTTTCTTATACCTTCGTTGTGTACCTGTTTATGGAAGAATAAAAGGTAACATGATTTTTTTTATTTTATCATTTTTCACAGGTGCGTTATTTTTGGGTTTTGAATATTACTCAGTTTTATACTAACACGTTAGATAATATTCGGTTTGTTTTCCGTTATATTTTGCAAAAAAAAATTTTGGATTGAAAAAGATTTTTACAAGATGAACTTGAAATGAGTTGCAAAGTAGTGACGATGAATTTTGTAGTGACTCTTCTGGAAATGATAGATTGGATAGTGGTAATATCAATGAACAAAATGACTCTAATAGTGGTAGTAATATAGTAATTACCACAAGACAAAGAACCATACCTTCACCACAAAGTTCAGGCAGCAGTGAAGAATAACAGAATATAACACGACCTAGTAATTTTGGACCATGGCCGCACGTGACATATTAGAGTCATGTACCAAACAGGATTCAATTATCTTTGGATTAAATTGGTAGGACCACAAATTCCAGATAGCTGTACAAAACCTTTAGATTTTTTCAACGTCTTTTTAACAGATGAGTTAATAATAAAAATAATAGAACAAACAAATAATTACGGTAGACATAAAAAAGCCCAGAAGAGGTTGTCAAAACGTTTTACATGGGACACGTGGGTAAATACTGCTGTAGAAGAGGTTAATGCATTTATAAGGGTTGTTCTAAATATGAGTACGATAACGGTATCTAATATCCAAGAGTATTGGTCACAACCGTTTAACGCCTACATAGCTTTCTTTGGTAGCATAATTAAAAGAGAACGATTTTTACAATTTTTTCGGATTCTCCACTAGCATCAAATCAATTCAAATGATCGAACTCTTCGTGCTCGAACTCAGAAAGTCAGCCATTATTTAGATCGTTTGGACAGACATTCCGATTCCGTCAAGAGAGATATCAGTAGACAAATCTGTTGTTGGATTTAAGGGTAAAATTAGTTTATTAACTTACAACACTAAGAAGCCTACGAAATGGGGGATCAGAATATATGTAATGGCGGATGCTAGCACCGGTTACGTCTATTGAATTTTGCTGTACTACGGAAGCTTGACTTCTGAAGCTTTAATGAGGTCTGAATTACCTGTAAGTACAAGGATTGTGTTACACCTTTGCTAAAATTTATTGGACCACAACCCAGGATATAATCATTTTTGCACCGATATATATTATACAAGCTTGCCACTGGACAAAGACTATTCAAATCAACCGTAAATTTATACCTCATTCAATCAACATTTGCCGAAGAACACCTTCGCGTGCAGATCAGGTAATTTGATGGTATAGGTATAGAGAGATGATAGGATCCTTCCCACACTTACTTCGTGAGATATTTCAGGAACACAATCTATCAACGGAAGCGTACACGGAGGTAGCTTACAAGCTGTAAATCGGCCTAATGTAGTGGTCGGCTACAAAAAATTTACGGGAGGTGTAGATCGCGCAGACTCTTATTCAGCGTCATACTGTTTCCTACGAAATGCTTATTTATCATATAAAGTTTGACAACGAGGCCAAAACAAAAAAATAACACATCTAAGGTTTGTTTTGGAATTGGTTGACGAGCTGACAAATAACGACAAGGGTCCAAAACTTCATCTGTAGATACAGAAAAGCGACTTAATGGTAAACTCCATATTCTAACGCCAAAATAATGGGAAGGAAAAAGACTGTGTGGTATGTTCTAACCGCAAAGTACGCGGTGGCAGGCGGGAAACTAGGTACATTTGTGACACTTCCACCAGTAAGCCTTGGGTCACCAACGGCTACGAACGGTACCATACACTGCAAGATTATAAAACGTAATTCTTATAACTTGTGTATAAATTTATTCAATATTAATAGTAGTGATTGTGATAATATTAGGTGTTATTTGTGCATTTATAGGTACCCAACGTATAAATCTTTATTAAATTCAATAACTAGTAACTGATGTCGGTTTGTAATATGTTGTTAGTCGGTTTGGCAGTCTTAATTGAGTATTTCCAGAAAATAAGGTAAATGGTTTTTCGAGTATCTATTGAAATTAGCGAGTGACACAATTTGTGCTCTTTTCAATTGTATTCGCTGAATTTTCAATTACAATTACTTCCGTGAAAAACATCAATGCCTTTTACAGTCGCCTATAATTCCTTATAATTAAGTTCTATTTAAAACTTCCTGGAATTCTTATCATAATTATTGAAGCCTTGAAACATACCAAATCAGAATTTTTCCATAATAAGCGGCTTTTGAACTGCTTGCAAGAACAATCACTGATGATAGGTAAAACTTTGAGCCGAAACTTATTTTCAATTAAAGTAAACAAGAATAAAGAAACAGTTCATAAGAAATAGACGTCCTAGATAATTACGGGAGAACATTTTCAGCATTTCGAAGAAAGTCATTGAAATTGAAAGAAGAAGCGATAGAATGTGGTAGTGCGTTCGTTTAAATTTGTAAGTCGTAAATTAACTTCAGAAGTAAATTTATACCATGAAACCACATCGATACCACAATATAAAGGTAAGTTTACAGTTTCGCGTGAAGGCTTTGATGCGAAAAACAAAGAGTTCATAATTTAAGTAGAATTAAAAAAATAACAAAGGCTTGCAAAGAAATTACAAATGCAATTCAAATACTATTCGGTCCAGTAAGCAAATTCTTATGCAAACTTAAAACAAAATAGATTGAAGATGGAGAAATTCTTCATCATTTTTCCATATAAATATGCAAATCAAGACAAAAAGCTAAACGACATGTTGCTGATGTGCATATTTTTGCAAGAAATTATAACATACAGTCTAAGTAATTAACTAGTGCCGAAAGCTAAATCGAAAAATTCCGAGTAATTTTTAAATTAAGTATAAGCTACACCGTTTTTTTTGTCTCAAGATTGGGACGTAGAGGCTGTTCAAGCCTGGAGTAGGGTACTCTTAATAGCAGAAGGCTACAAGACTAGCCCTTCATTCAACTCCCTTGTCGCCTTGAAAGCCTTAAGTAGAGGATTATTTGGAGCTAAGTCTCTTTTTCTTCACGAGTTGACACCTTCGGCTAGAAGAGTCCCGTTCCATCCAGAGCAAACGGAGATAGTAAAGTTCACATTTAAATCTCCCACTCTTCCCTAGAAATCAACCAGTGGTCTGAGAATTCTTGGAACATCATATGTCATACAGTCCAATTGACAATCTCATGAGTTCATCAAAACTCTCGTAAGGAAAGACCGCTCGTTTGCTCAACGCCTTAACTTAAAAAAAGTGTCATCTAGTATCATCATTCATGCTCCTGGAATAAAAGAAGAATTCGGTTGCCCGCATGATTCCCATTTTGTTCTGATAGGAAATATTCAGGTCTTCAGAACAACTTTTGATACCAACAAATAAAGAAGCTCCTGTGCTGTTCTGCTTGATCTAGAGCGCTACTAACATCCGGTTATGTGGCGCTATTGAAAGTGTTCCCCATTTCCAATGTGACAACCAATGCACTTGGCCTTGAGCGCTAATTGTGAAGTTTCTCTTTTGATCCGTCTTCATGAGACTTCCATGGTTGCATTTAAGATGAACCAGCTGCTCTGTTTTTGTAAACTGGTCTTTCCT
Organism: Stratiomys singularior; assembly: GCA_954870665.1. Taxonomy (NCBI): domain Eukaryota; kingdom Metazoa; phylum Arthropoda; class Insecta; order Diptera; family Stratiomyidae; genus Stratiomys; species Stratiomys singularior. The sequence goes on along the minus strand of OX940877.1, from coordinate 76,051,348 downwards.
GCTCCAGTACCTTGCCAATTAGGCATACACAGCGGCTGGTATGAGGATGTTAGCTCTCTTTCACCCTCTTAAAAGTGCTTTGGTAAAATGTGGGCAGTCATGCAGAAACTCCAGAAGTTGTGCATTGTAGCAAAGAGTATAAGCTGTAAACAGTATTCTAAAGATGTGTTCTATCATCTCCATATAGCCTAGTCTCCTTTTGACGAGCTCCTACTAGCAAAGGATTTTGTTATTCCGAATCATTTTGCGAAGCACTTTCCTTTTTATCCTTGCACTTTCCTTGCGGTCATACGTGTACACGTCTGTTCCCGTCTTCTCGAAATGTTGGCTTCAAATCACATATTGTGACATTCTGTGGTCTTTTGGGCGACGTATTGTAACCACCAATATACGGCAAGGTTGTCATGTTGTGGTCGTCGCTGTAAGATTTATGAGTCCCAGAAAGTTGTGATGAAACGCATAATACACTAAGTTTCGTCTCCAGCTGAACTTTGTCTGAACTGTTTAGATAATCCCGACATATTCGGACTTCTGGAGAGCAAAAAGATAAGACTTCGTGGCAACCGTTTTTCTAAAATAAATTGTGAAAAGCAGCATCGGCGATCTTTAGTGCGATATACTGAAGCTGAGTCCAAGCCAAAAGTTTCTAGTATCTGACTTCCTCTATTCAATGACACTAGGGTCGATGTCACCTCCGTCAAGCGTTCACACTTCTGTGCTTGATTTAGTTTCCTCCAACGCTCTTAGCCTGTTCCAGGCATTGAAATGTACTCATTTGGTGTCCTATCTACCCACCGAATCTGAAGAAGCCGTCGCGCCGGTCATTTTTCCGGACTTGTTTCCTCGCGCACCCAGATGACGGGAGCGCGAGTTTGGTCTTGGAATCATTAGGCCTGGTTACTGATATGTTTAAAGTTTAGATCATATTCCCTTTGACTTTACCCTGCTTAGAGTCCTCCTTAGACCAGGTTTTTCTCAGTATTTAAAGCACTGGGACTTGTGATCTTTTCAGAGACGCTAAGCAAGGCCATGGCGGAATTAAGAATTTCTTGATATGTGAGGACGCTTATAGTTTGGTAATGAATAGTATGTGCAAAATAATTATATAATTACTAGGAAAAAAATTGAATTGAACTTTGCAAAGAATTGAGCTGCTGAGGCATTTTCTGCCAAATTACTGCTGAAAATCAGCATGATGAGTGTTTACCTATTGAATTCCCAATAGCATGTTGCTATAAGTGTCCCTTTTACCCCAAGGAATCAATGATCAGTTTACCTTATGGGCTGTATTTCAGCGGTCTTAAAGCAGATGGAGGACCTCGCGTAGCACATGTTTAATGAAAAAAGGACTTTCAAAGCTAAGTGAAGTGGTAGCGATCACGAGCTCAACGTATCATCTTTTTAATTGATTTGCTTCTTCTGCAGCTCTTTACGGTCATTGAAGATTACAAATCTAGCTCGGGGTTGGCATCGTATGCATTAGTAAATGGATAAAAAGAATAGATAAATGACTTTGAACAACATATTGCTGATATTACTCATAGCTAGTATCTCCTAAGGATAGATAAAAAAAACTTTGTTTTCCTTCATTACTCACAATAAAATAATATGACTGAAGAAATGGATAGAAATGATAGAAATTATATTGTTCACCAAGAAATATTTTATATATTTTATGCATGGTACGTTGATTCTCGTGCAAATGTTGGGTTCACCATATATATTGGGTTCACCATATATGTTACTAAAAATTGAATCCCAACTTCAAGGAGGTTACAAACAAGTGCATAAAAATGTGCTTCCGTATAAGTGGAAAATGAACCGAAGACTAGTGAGAAGAAAATGATCCAAAGAATCCAGCCAAAATGAATGTGATTACCGCACATTTGCAGGATATCAATCGAAGTGACCCGAGAAAAATGAATGACAGATAGAAGAAGAAAAAGGAAGGAAGGAATGATGAAACATGAGGTAAGTATTTTACAAAAAGCATAAGAAGCAAGTATCACACAGTAGCCCTCGTTGTAACGTTTGAGTAAGTCAAAGAGCTCTTTCTACAGTCGGCGAAGGATATGAAACCCATCCGAATGCTCTGCAGGAAACAGTTTCGAAGTTGAACAACTCTAATAAATCTGATACCCTCACCATTTAGCTGCGGATCGAGACTTTGATTGAAGCAGCGGGCTACTTACGCTTTCAGGTGATAGTATATAGTATTTTATTATTGTGACTATAGTGATAGACATAGATATATATTATTATTAGAACGCCATTACGAATAAGTGTCAGTTTTTCTCCTTTTGGAGAATTTTTCGATAATTAATGAAATAGGCCGCAGCGTAATGCCGGTGTCAATGATTCTAGGAAAAACAGGTGTTTCTCGATAACTTTGAACTTTTTCTCATGGCAAATTTATGGAAAGTCAGCAAAGAATTTGGGTGCCTCATTAACTCAGATTATCTCATTGTTTTAGATGGCTTGAAAACAGTCACGGGTCTGTTTTATGGTTTTTTTTTAAATCGAGATTTTTTGAATCTGAACTGTACCAGACAGAGAGGAAAGGGTTGCTTAGGGAAAATCAACTACCTTTACCAGATCCAAAAGCAAACTTCTATGCCAAAAGACACATTTAACTATAACGAGGCAAAGACCAGTTGCAAAGAGTGCAAAAAATACCATTAAAACCTGCATCCTGCACCTACCAATTGTAAGAACGTAATTATTTTCAGCAAAGGAGACTTCGAGAAATTCTTGGGCTTGTCTACTTTATGAGCTTAGCAAGAGTTTAAATCACTTACAAGTTGTAAGTGAAAATAGATAAATTGGTCTACCAAAAAAAACTTCTAGAATTGTCTGCTTTACCACATCTATTCTATTCTACGGATCTCTCCCCCACAGACTACCAATTTTTTTGTATCATGCAAAACTTTTTGAATAGAAGGAAACTTCAATTCTAAAGAGCAGGTCAGTCAGGCTAGTGAAAATAACTAGCAGTAAAAACCAATGACCAGAAAAAGAATTGACGAGCTACCATAAAGACGGGAGTAGGTTTGAGATATTAGTGGTGACTACATAAAAAATTAAAATAGTCTTGTTATGTATACCAGTATATAATTCACACCTTTGCGATGTGATCATATTTGGTCATCGGCTGGAAGTTGTAGAGAAGAATCTTCTGTCACTTCTGTATCTTCTGTCATAATAAAAAAAAGAGCGTATGGGTTTTTTATATATTCCGATTACATAAGCATATATATATAAAAAAAAGTGATTACAAGTCAAAAATATTTGCTTTTAAGATCTTACAGTGATTTGACGTTTTTTGATTTTCCCGGCCAATGAATGTTGGTCTTTCCGTGATATCGGTGTAGAAAGAGGAGTAAAAGACTTGTAGTAGTGTTGCTTGCATCGCTTGTTGTGCACGACAGTATGCGTATGAATATTACGGAGAAATAACGTGCTTCATATGATTTTTCGCTGTATCGACCTGTACAAAATGGCTACGAGAAGTTAAAAACGAGACACTCACTCGTTTTGCTATATTTGCGGCATATTTATTCAAAGGAGAGAGATGAAGTATGATTTAGAAGTATGAGTACAGGTTCAAAAATTTGCGAGGCATTTCAAGCTTACTTCAATCTATCTATTAAAAATCAACACAAAAAATGGGCTCCACACGTGTCATGTATCTCATGCAGATACAATCTGGAAAAAGAGTTGATTTTCTCTTGTTTTATTTTATCAACTATTATACAATGAAATTAATTAGGTTGTATACGTTAAGTTGTATTGTAGCCTGGGACCGAGGTGACAAAAGAGCAATGAAGTTTGCAGTGCCGAGAACTTGGAGGGAACCCATTGATCATCACACAGACTATTATTTTTGCATTGTGAATCTACTGAAATGTAAAAATTCAAAGAAAACACATTATGCTGACTTAGCATCGACATCCGCTCCAAACCCACCTACAGGAGAAAATCTTGTACCTGCTCCACCTTTGTTGGAAACTACTCTCTCAAGGAAGTAAACAATGATGGAGTTCACCTGTATCCTTATAGTCATCGGATATAGTTGTCTCTAAAGTTGCATATGTTACATTCTCTTTTGGATACATTTTTGGGTAAAATGGGAGCATATTCAGAAGAATAAAGGGAACGCTTCTATCAAGATATAATGGAATTTAGGGACGTTAGCGAGGTCAGTATACTTAAAGCATTATGGGAGACCATACTTTGGGGTTAGTATGAAAAGCTTCTACTGAACCATACTGGAAAAGTAAAACTGTTCATTATGAAACATTTTATCTCTTTTTTAAAACTTCTATTGTAAGGAAAATCATAATTGATGTTCGGTATCTTTTAACAAATCATCTCTATGTCAATTTTTTAATGTATTTTCATTGATTTTAATTTTCCCACTTTTTACTCATAAAAGCAAATTTGGAACTATGTTTCGTGAACAGAACTTTTGAATATTCGACTAGTGTATCAATGAACTAGAAAATCAATTAGTTTTTATCATTGCTATCATTTTGGGATTTATTTGAACATAAAAGATTGCATTGGATATAAGCACAAAGGTTGTGCACTCTGAAATGGAGGCAGACATAAACGATATAACCAAGGGGGTTCAAATAGAAAAAATTTACGCATATGAATATGTGATATGACGTTCTTCAAACAGCAAACAGCGATGATATGGCATGAACCAAAGCAAACAAGAATTGGAATGAAATTTTAAATACGAATCAACAATACAATATAACTACAATTGAATACAAAATACACAAAAGAAAACAACGAACAGCGATTCGTCTAGAAAAACAAAGCTGTTGATGTTTTGCGTTTCTCTATTATCTGTGGCTTTTTCACAGATACTAATAAAACTTTGTAAATGAATATAACAAAATCTTCAGAACATCACGCATCGAAGCTGTTCATGGATCCGTCCTTTCATACGTCCTTTCGCGGTAAGGTTTCCCAGAAACTAATCTAATGGTATTAATTCAAAAGCTTCAATCAATTTAGAATTTAAAAATACTCGGAAAAAGTAGGGAAATTTTGTGGCATTTGTTTGATCTGAAAAATTTGGAAACCTCGCGAGGGCTCTCATTAACTCTCTATAACTACAAGGACAAATAGCATCGAATTAAAACTCATTAAATTTTTTTAGTTAAAAATATTATTTCTGAATTCTGTGTAGTTTATATTTACTCGGTGGGAGACGCACTCCTTAATGGAACACGGACTGTAACTACCGGAACGAAAAATACTACAATGGATTCATGAAGAAATATCATATCATATTTAACTGTACTTTTAATGAAACTATGTGTGAGCAACTTTTTTATCAATTAATGCAATGCATTAATTTTCAAAGTAAACGCTTTTTGTATATGGCCCTTAAAGAAACATGAATTCGATTGAAAGTACTTGTAAAATTAAAAAACGAAATCAAAATAAAAGTAACTTAAAATGTTCATACTTTTTTAACCAACAAATAATAAATCTCTTTCCATAATGTATCGATAATGTTCTACACGACTATACTTTTTGTACACAATCCTTATTAATATTGTTGCGCTTATGCAGGGACGCGGCCTTTGATTTAGTAAACTTTTAGTTTCCTGCAAGTGAAACACAAATTTGAATTTCATTAAAATTGTCTTGTCATCATATTGGACATACTTCAATAAATTCCACTAAAACTTAACTTAATTCAACTAAAACTTCACTAAATCACTGGATATGTATCACTTAATTTCCTTTGCACGGCTATTTACTATTCACTCCCACTCGCGTACAATATTGAATTTCACTGTGACATTAGTTAATTCGGCACTTTTGAAGACGCGCACCGTCACTTTTCACCTTTTGATCATAACATATTGTCTACGCCTGGTGTAGTTGCTTGTATACTCCCATCCAGCCAATCCGGAACCTTCTCATACCTTCTACGTAGATAAGTATCTGCATTGAATTCTTGTTATTCCTAATCCGAATGCATTTATGAAATGGCTTTTCCTCTTGGAATATAATCCATGTATTTGTTATTGTTTTGACCGTCATTGTTTTGCAATGCATTTTGGCAACTACACTGACGCGTGACTTTATTCGAACCATTACACTATTCCTGTAAGGATGTCACACTCGCTATAATAACATCTTCCTGATGATAATATGGAGAAATAAGGTTCACGTGCACAATTTTCATTTTTGGCTTGGCTTCCGGTGCTTCTGTATCCGGTATACCGGTATATCGTTGATTCGCTTAATGATTCTGCCTTTTCGACGCCGAAGGTTATACAGCCATAACAAGTCACCGGCTGGAATCCAGATGAGTTTGCCATTAAGTCATATCTGGTCTTCATGTGGTAAGTAGTTGACTCGATTTGCTTCCGTACAAATCGGTTTATTTGATTTAGCCTTAACTCACTTATATGCCCCGAAATGGTTTAAAGCTGCTCATTGGCCCAAACTTTACATTAACTGGTAAATGAATCATTTTTCCAAAGATTACTTTGGCTAGTGCTTCATCTGTCGATGCATGTTCTGCTATTCGGTACGCCATCAAAAATAATGGAATGCGTCGATCCCAATCACTCTAATTTTCGTCAACTATCTTGGCCAAATGTTTATTGAGCGTGTTATTGAACGGTACGACCATCCAAAATTTCGGTGTTGCTCTGAGTTCAGTTCACGGGGTACGCCATACCTACTAACCACCTGTTACATGATTTGCTTCGCTACGGTAGTAGCTTCCTGGTAAGGAAATGGGTATACTTCTGGCCACTTCCTGAAGTAATCAGCCACAACGAGTGTATACCGATTTCTCCATTCTGACTCGGCAAAGGGTCTGCGATACCCACTGCTATTCTCTCGAACTGTACCCACACGTTATAAGTCCGCATTTGTCCTCTCGTTCTTCGATTCGGGTTTTTAAAGGAAGCTCATATTGTGCACTTACGGCACCAGTCAAGTTGCCTCCAGCGTGGTGCCAACAGAATCTTTCTTGCACCTTCGTCAGGGTCTTGTTCACACCAAGGTGACCTCCCAATGTTCCCTCGTGTGTCATTTTAAGCACTCCTTTGACCCGACTTTTAAGAAGAAAAATTTGCGTCCAGTGTGATGTGCCATCCACCGTTTCCCATTTCCGCTTCAGGACTCAATCTTCAACCTGACGGGAGTTCCATTTAGTCCAATAGCTCATTAACACTGTGCCACTCGCTGATATGTCCTTCCAATTGGGACGTCCTGTTCTTTTTACCAAGTTCTTTTACCAAGTTCTGTATACCAAGAATGGTCCAATCCTCATCGCGTAGCTGAGCTTTCCGGAACACGTGTTGCGTTCAACTTCTCGTTAACGAACCAGCTGCTGAAGATCCAATCGTCTCCATACTAGATGAACATTACACAAAAACGCGAAATATTGACGTTATCGATATGGCTACCGACAAAAATGGGATAATAGTTTGCCTACCACCGCATTGTACTCATAAAATGCAGCTAATGGATGTAGCTTTCATGCAACCCTTAAAAACATACCACGCCCAAGAAATAGAAAACTGGCTGTGCAATAATCCTGGACGTGTGTAGACCATCAAATATGTTTGCATGTTGTTTGGAAAAGCTTACCAAAAATCAGCAACTATGGCAAATTTTGTTAAGGGTTCCGAAAAACAGGCCACTTTTCTGTTAATCCCAATATTTTCTCGGATGATGGTTACGCTATCTATAACAACACCAATGAAAGTGAAGCCTAGCAATCAGATAACACCTCAAACACCAATACACCTCGTAATACAACTAATGTCTTGAATGATACACAACTAAATGAAACCCCCCCCTTCTTTTACCTGAAACAATATCCAAAAAGAATAAAAAGTTAGTATCTCCTAATCCATACGAAAACCCTACGCTCAGTTCATCACACGTTGTGTCTCCATTTACTCTTAACCCAGTTCCAAGATAGCCGCAACATAAATCCAGTGATTCAAGCCACTGTGAGAAGGCAAGTGTTATTACATCCTCACCATACAAACAAAACTTTTGGTTTCAATCAATAAGAAAAGAGAAAAATAAGCTAATACAGCCCAAAACAAAACAAAGTATAGTAAAAAACAAACAAACAAAACAAAAGTAACAAAAAAGAATCATTTAAAAAAGGATTAATGCAAAAAAGGTTTCTAAGAAATGGCATTTGACAGATTTTGAAGGCACCTCATTTGAATTTGACACAAAGCTGCCCGACGGTAGCAATGATGAAGAATTGAAAGATGTTGAGTGTCCTTTCTGCAAGGGGAAATTCTCTGAGGATTTTAGAGGAGAAAAATGGGCACAATGCCAAGATTGCTTTAAATGGACTCATGAAGCCTGTGGAATACCCATTGGAGGTGGCTTTTTGTGTTTTTCATGTCAAGATAAGAACTAATATTAATGTTTTTTTTCCAAATTTTATAGTAATTTTTATTTCTTTTGCATAACTTTGACCAAAGATTATCCAATGAATTATGTTTGATTAATTAACGAAAAACGGTTAGTGAAAATTGAGTATGTAGGTAAGGCTGTTTTCTGATAACTGGTAGGTGAAAAAAAGCTGTAATTCTTATCAAATAACTAGCTGACCCGGCGAACTTCGTACCGCCTAACTGACGATTCTTTAATTTTTTAGTTATTTTAATACTTATTCTGCTATTCGGGACGCCGGGTCAGCTAGGAAGATAAAAAAGAAAAAGGAAAGTTAATAAGTCAACAATTACATTATGTCAAACACTTAATGACTGCCGCTGGGATTTGTTTATAGTCATAGCGAAAGCAAGCCGTACTGGAAACTGCAGTCGTTTAAACACGAATGGTACGCCAGTCGGAATCATTGGGATGCGGGGTATCAAAACGCCTTCTCCTTTCTACTTTCCTTTCAATATGATTGCTTCTATTACGTTATTCAGTAATTTTTTTTATCGCTAATCGTGTGCCGTTACAAAGTCGTGGTTGGTTAATATTTCGCAAAATTATAACTACAGATCCAACTTTTAATTGAAGATTATGAGGCGGCAATCCTGGAAAATCTAGTGAGTTTAATAATTCCGGTGGATAGTCCACGACGTTATCTCATGAGTTGCCGTATCAACTAATTTATATGTCCTCATTTCGCCAGGAATGTCATCTTGAATTTTGAAATTTAATTCATTCACATCAGTATTTTTGGCAGCCAGTATAGCTTGTTTGCTCAACCAATCACGGAAAAAGTAATTTTGAGCAACATTTGGAAACACTTTTTGAATTAGTTCAGCCTTTGATTGGGTGAACTGACAAAAACTCTCAGGAAAGCTGATGCAGCCAGTCATCACGTCCATAGGAAATTTACCATTACCAATATCAATGACTTGTTTAGAGAATATATCTCCAGATTGATCATTTTGCAACATGACACGCATATTCTTGCTTAAATGTTATACCTTGACATGTTTCCATAAATTAGAGGACTTCAAACATGCATTCTGTTCATCAGCTAGCGTTGAACGTGGAACCACTGCCAATGTTTGTCGAAAATCTCCTGCTAATAAAATCATTGTGCCACCAAATTGGTGGTCCGTAGATCTTTTAAGGTTCTATCTAATGCCTCTAAGATTTTTTATCCGCCATCGGGCATTCATCCCACATTATGAGTTTACATTGCTGCAAAACCTTTGCCATTGCATACAGAATTGCATATGTTGCATGTTGGAGTATCGTTGCTTTGCATATTCAATGGTAATTTTAGAGCTGAATGGGCTATTCGACCGCCTTCAAGCAAAGTTGTTGCCATATCTGACGAAGCAAGAGCAAGAGCAATCTATATTTTTGAGCAAAATTGTTGCCATATCTGACGAAGCAAGAGCAATTTATTTTTTTGAGCGAAGTGTTGCCAATATCAAAGTAATCAAAAAAGTTTTTCCAGGAGCGTCCAAGAAGTAAATCCCTCCAGTTCCATCATTTATTACTTTCATAAGAGTATCAAATACATACTTTTGTTTTTCGTTCAATAGTGGAGGATTTATTTGAATCGATTCTTTCGAAGTATTGAGATCATACAATTTTTCACCTTGTAACTCGAATTGACATAATAGCTTGTTTGACATCATCAAGCACATATCCTCAACGGACATCAATGCCTCATTGTAAATTTCTTCACTTATTTGTATATTCGGATTCCCTGTTCTATTGCGTATTTTAAACAAAATATTATCACACATATTATCTTTGTATTTTATCCACAAATCAATTGGTTTTGATGGGAGGCATGTAGATATGATAATTTAAAACAATGTTCGTATTAGACGAGCTTGTGATGAAATAACAGCATCATCGAGAGTTTGATCCCAATATGCATCGTTTTCTAACAGTTTCAAACGATGACAGGCTACTCTATAAGATACACACAATTCACCATCAACTGTTCGTAAATGCTGGAATGATGTTGGGCCACGTACATTGAATAATAGCAGCCGTAAATAAAAACATTCATCGTTGCTTGGATGAACGGAATAAATTCGACCTTTTGCATCGGTTGAATAGACACCTGGGTATCCTGGAACTGGTTCTCCTTGCTTTCTTCGCATAAATTTCTTTGATGATTGATTCCAAGTATAATAATCTGACATTTCAGAATATAGCAGTGTTTGTGCAAAATGATCATTTTGGCACGTCTCGCAAAAACTGGTTAAGGTAGTGATGGTGGCTGATGAGCTCTCCGTATTGCATTCTTAGCTGTGAAATACGCTCTTTGTCCATTTTCTAAGTGCACGGCTAAGTGAACAACTGTGGGGTGTCTTTCATGAATTGGAAAAGAAAAAATTCGCCGAAATGCTTCATTACTGCTAACATAGCGGCCCATTTTGTATTGGCTTACTTCATCGTTTGAATTCTCTGTACCAAATCCAATCACAGCCATATCACTTCCTTTGGTTACGTATTTAAATATGTACTTGATAGATTTTACTGAATGGCTGGATTCAACATTGATGTGTGCTTTGAAAGTTTTTGCCTCATGCAGCCCAGGATTTACTGTTTCATTAGGGATTTCAGCTGATATGATTTCATAACTTCATTTGGCCTAATTTTTTCAACCAACCAAACACAATATTTCACAATTTAATCCATTAAAGATTTCATCATTTGTCTGAAGACTCTTGCTGTAATGTCACGACGATCAATAGGTGATTGGCCAGGGAATAACGCTTGTTTAATTTCTATCCATTGTGGATTGCATGTAAATGTAATGAACAAATCTGTTGTGCCATAATGCCGAAGATAGGACATGGCATCTTGAGCATATTCATGCATTTGCCGAGGACTTCCGATGTAGGTTGCGGGAAAAATAGTCATCCAGCCAACATTTTCTGCGGGAAAAATAGTCATCCAGCCAACATTTTCTGCATTTCCATCAGAATTAATTGCATCTCGAAGGTGAATATACTCTTCAGATCGAAGTTTGGTCTGATTCAACCTGATAAATGTTAATCTCTCTGTTTCAATCTTTACATACATATCAACAACATATCTGTGACATAATCGCCGGCATTTCAAGATGTGATTGTCTTGAAATTAGTTGAAGTTAGTTCAATGAACTATTGAATAATAGTTCATTGAACTAACTTTTTTGTTGATTTCAGTACCTGTAAATATTTTTTTATTATAGTGACAGTTGAATAACAAATTAAACTATATAGTAGGTGACGTAACATCTCATAAACCAATATTTCAATTACCTGTAATGGAATTTATCATCTTGATTGAGAAATCGTAGCCATCTTCACTTTGCCAAAGTATAATGAGATATAGCAGTGCATCATATGAGCGATGTGTTTCCTTAAGTTGTTGTAATTGATTATTTCGACGATGTTAAACAATATCAAGTGACTCCAAATTTTCTCCAACTGCAAAAATAGCAACTTCATCAATAGAAGGTGCATTAAAACGTCCTGCATGTTGGCCCACAGGAGTTTTATCAGCTCTGATAACAATTTTGTGATCATCAGATGACATCATGTCCATTGCACTTTTACATAATATAATCAATTGATTGTGTTCGTAAAATAAGTTTTGTAATTGTTCAACTATTGACCTTTTCACTGAATTGTTATGTGCACAACGTAGATTGATTTCTTGTGAAGAATTGCCTATAAAATTAATTTGCAAAAACTTGTAGTTGCTATCTGGCACTGGTAACAGTGAACCTGCTCTGTGATATATTTGACCTTTTATCTGTACAGGAAAAACATGTATGTGGGCTATAATAGTTATGATTAATAAACATACAACTGCAAATACTATTACAATCCTTAAAAGTTGACATAAAATTTTCTTGAACTACTTTTGTTGCTCCAAATGAAGTTATTTAAAACCAGTTGTTGTAATGGAATCTGTAAATGGATGTGGAAGCAAACGTATCAATTTCACCTTTCCATTTGCGCAACACATTCATCCATTGACTTCATTTTTGTATTTCAATGCCTTATAATATTGACAAACTGAGTTCATAGGTCCAATACTAACACAGTTGTAGGCACTGTAATCAATTGACATATCGTAAAAGAAAGCAGCTCAATTCAAACTTGCACCATTATTAGTCGAATGTCGCGCTTCACGGGTCTGTCTTACCCAAATTCTTTCACGTTCCTGGGCAGTACGATTAGATTGATAATCAATTTGATTCGTTGCATTTCGGGTTCTTTTCCCAAATTTGTCCGCCAACTTGAAGGAGGCATGTCGAGTATAAATGAGTCACAAACACACAACACTTTTTTAATTTTATATTTTTTGTGGCTTTTTATTTTTTAAATTTGTGGTTTTTAAGATTTATTAATATTACAGATGCACATCAAAGAGACGTTTACATTTCAAGTGACATTTTACCGCAGACAATTTGTGTTTGACTAATGTTACCATCGTATAAATATTGACATCACTTCACTCAATTGTTTTTCCTTCCCGGAACCTCTCCACTAACACTTGAAATTTATGGTATGGTATGAAAGTTCAAATTGACTTTTAAGTATCATTACGAATCGTTTGCATGGGAGTATAGAAAAGTGTTGTTTTTGGACTTTTTCAGGCAATTTTTTAAATTTTTCTAAAAAAAACTTGTTCCTAAAAATATTAGCGAAATCGGTTCAGCTGTTCTCGAGATTTGCGCTTAGCAACACATTCAGCGATTCATTTTTATATTATAGATAACGACTGATTGTAACTTAAGCGTATAAGAAATTATATTCTCTCTTACATCAATTCAAAAGTTGGGTTACCTAAAACGAGACATATCTCAATTTAGGAACCCCAGGAATCCAATATTAGGACACCAGCTTGCGTAGACAGTAAAAGGTGTTATTATTTTATGCCACTTATTTTACAAATCCGGCTGACACTATCGCTTGGATGCTGGATGCTGGATGCTGAATTATGCATTGAATATAATTTAGTATCACATTTTCTTGTTATCCTAACTCGAGATATTTTTCGAGAAATCCCCAAACAACCAAATGGTATCTCATATACGGCACTCTTACCCTACATTCCTACCATTCAAGCCCAGATACAAATGAAGGAGAAAAGTAAAATGGTGTGAAAAATTAATAAAAAAGAACGATAGAACAAAATACCTTCAGTATAAAAATACCTAAAACAAGACGACTCTTCGCCTTGATTTTTTTCTGGAGCACAGTTGTGATTGTGACCGACGTTCACCTGCAAACTGGATGCATAATACGATTTTGTGCATCGGCCTCAACCCATAACCTTATCCCATAGTTTGCTGATTTCGATGGATTTTATTGCGTGGATTGTGTTCTCCCACGAAAAGGTAAACGTATTTCATCACCTGGAATATAAATCACCTACAACCGCTGAACCCATTTGTCAAAAATTTCCCAATTTAGGCCAGTTTGTTTCACTCACGCCCTATGCGCTCTCTTTCATCGAAACGGAGAGAATGGTTGATCCTTTTAAAAGAAATCAGAGATATGGTAGCGGCGAAAATTGGCCTTCCATGCTTATCGTCCCATAATTCTTCGATTGACTCACCATTCGACCGATATACGCCAGCCAGTAATAATAAACCATTCATTCTTAAACCAATTGATCCTTATATTCACAAATTGAAGGGAAGCTCGTCATAATCATTACAATGTTTTTCAACAGTAACGGGTCATTGCATTGCAAAGTAGTAAAAGATATTGGACACTACTATTACAAACAAATTTATAAAAATTGAGAAACCACCATAGCAGGTAAGAATAATAATTTATCTTGTCGAGATGAAAATTAGCGCAAAGACGATGGATTTGGCCGTGCAAGTGGTGAAGAATCCCTAGAATGTGTTTTTTTGTCCTTCGACAAAAGTAGAATATCTGGCTTTAGATTAGCCTTTTCTCTCATTTCTTGTGATAACAGTTTTGCGTCCAAGTCATCGCTATCGCATTCCTCATCACTATCAATTTATTCAGTGCTTGGTTCGTAACCAGCATCTCCACTTGAGGCATAAGGATAACTACCGTCGCTTGCAAACTGCTCAAACCAACTTCTATCCGCTTTTTTTTATAAGCACACAAAATTATATTACGAGGAAATCACATCGAACTGATTATTTCATTACACATGCTGATACTGATGAGAAAAGATAGGTCTATGCATTGCGAGACAGCAAAAGTAATTTGCCCTATCGCAAAAACAGTAATAAAACTGTAACAACACCAAAGTAGGTAACAATTAAAATGTTTCTTGACAAGAAGCAAATAACAGCGAAGACGATGTACTTAGCCACGCTTGTGATGAAAGATTCACAGAAAATGTGATTGTATTGTGTTTCGACAAAAGTAGAACATCCGGCTGTAAAGCAGCCTCTTCTTTCACTTCTTGTGTTAACAATTCTGCTAATACTGATGAGAAAAGAAAGAAAAGACAGAACTGGAAACGAAGCTGCAAGTATAATATACTGAAGCATGGATTGTTTATACAGTATCAATTCGATGCTTCAAATACGAATTCGTTACATTTTTTCTAAAGTCTTCTGGTGACATTTTTCATTTCAGCGAAAAAGAATTTGAAAGCTACATACACAATTTTTACGTTGAGCCAAAATCTCAGGAAAATTTAGTCAAAATTTAGCGCAGTTATGTTTAATTTAAGTTCAAAAAAGCGTCAAATCGAGTGCCAAAGTGTCAAATTTAGTTTTTGGCCGAACCGAATCTTCAAGATGTCAAAGGATATACAAAGCCTTTAAACAAAATGGAAGATACATTATAGGTTAAATTTCATTACAAGTTGAAAAAATCAGCAATTACTAAGTAGCCAACTCAATATATAAAATCTATATCTGGTGAATAAGGATACAAGTACTTTCCACATTTCTATTTTTGAAAAAAAATTACAAAAATCAGATACGATTATATCTTTCCACGAGAACATGGGATTTGATTTTGTACATCAAAATAAGAAAACTACAAAATTCTTTTACATACCTTTTTCTTATATGGGATCTACATTATCTTAACACTCAATTCAATTAGCTAAACATAATTGATAAAATTAGACTAATCGAATGGTTCTTAACTGAATTTAGCAAATAATTTCATGTAATCTGATTATATCTTCCGTCTGGCTAATAAGTTCTGGACGAATCACTGTACAGCGTAGCAGTTTAATTAGAACGGGGACTTCAGGGTACTCGTTCATTTTTGTCCTACTATTTTATAATATATCATACATGCATAATAATAACAATTAGTAGAAATTGTAATTATTATCATTAAATCGTCCAAAATTGATAACGTCGACCGACAAGTTTTATTCATGCATACTTGAAGTCTAAACAAAGTCCTAAAATTGAGGCATTGAATTTGCAAATAGACTGGCACTTAGTCTATTATAGTCTATTAATCGTAATATATTAAATAAAAAAGTATGAGTTTTTTTCAAAACATATACTTAGACATATTTTCACAAACAAACCATTTCAGTAACAACGTTCTACCCTTATACTTCTCAACAACAAAATTTAGCACTTTGATGATAAGAAAAATAACAAACTTATGAAATCAACTTAGAAATAGGTTCTTACGCAATGTCTTTACAGTTCAAACAGGCTGAGTACCACGGCCATTTTAATTGGAGCTACGTGACTAAATTTTAATTAATTGGTACAGAATTTCCTTTAAAATTCTTGGCAGCTTTCTGGTAATTATTCATTCATACTTTTTAAATCATTCTTCTTTTCTCTGTATTTTCTAATTGTATTGTTACCAACAAGTCTATGCAACTCAACTTTTTACAAATATGAAATTGTTTTTCCTCTTTTGAAAACATTAAGTTCTTCCTGGCTTTATGTATGTGAAATGTTCTTTGATATGAACGATAACTGGTTTATCATCACTTTTAAGCAAAGATAAGGCTGTGGAAACATTAATTTTGTTTGCCAATTTTATTTTATCTGCAGCAGCTTGCATGTCGAAAAAGGAGTCACTTGTCATATCAATTACTTCGAATGGTTTTGATGTATTTTTTGCACTATTTTAGGTCTTCGGGAACAGAGCTTTTCATGACCTTCTCTCTTTGCTCTTTTGTTCCACAGTTTCTGTCACATTGCAAGAAACTAAGACGTGATATGAAATATCTATTTAATAGTTTTTAAGTGACCTTATGCCGTTAAGAAAATCATAAAAACCGCATCATTCTGCTTTTATTTTGCCCAGCACAGTTGTTGCACCATATTTTCAGATGATCCTTGTGAGTATTGATTGCTACCTCTGCCACAGATGCGTTCATGCCAAAGACACATGTAGGAGTTACAAATATCCGTTACATTGATCACAAGGTATAACAGTTCAGTTGGCGTTTCCAAAACATCTCATAGTGAGTTAGAGTAGGGCAAAAAGCACCTGCTGAAGGTCTATGGCCAATGTCATGGTTTTATTACCTGGTGGTTGCGATTGGTTCCTATGTGCCTCCAATAGCTTACGAAACTGTTCTGCTTTTCGGTGATGTAAGTTCACTTCCAGAGTTTTGAGAACGCACAATTACTGACAAACGGTCACAGACATTGCATGTGTCAGTTCTGCGTTTCTTGAACTTTAAATTAAAAAATCTCTTAAGAATATTTTTGAATAAAATTTATGCGTTACTAGATTATCAAGATGCATTTCATTGAAGACCTTAAAACAGCTATTCATGTTCAAATCAGGGCTTAGAGATTCTTCAGTACTTTTTGCTCTTGTATAATGACTCGAGAAATATCATGTTCAGAAAACCTTGAGACTTTATGTGATGTTCTTTGATTCGTAAATGATGTATCACCCAGTTTCTTTTTGTAAATCAATGTCTCCACTTCCTGTATAGAAATTGCAAAAACGTCTTTTTGCAAACTGGCACCAGTGTACCCTTACCATTAGGTAAAATGTTGGTAATCGTTGTCTGTCGTCGACTCTCCGATGATACATTATAATGACCATGCCGGTGTTGCTGGACATCGTGCAGATGTAACAACCCCATCAAATATTTTCGTTGCGTTTTCAAGTTTTCATGGTACAGCTTCTCAAATAAACTTAAATAAGCTTGATGTCATATTAATTAACAAAATATTAATGAAAGAATAATCAATACCAGCCTAGAAGGTATTTTTTTGGCCGGTATCACTTTTCTTTTGCTTGTGACATAACTTTTTCCCTGTGTTCTACGCGATATTCTTACGACTGTTTTATTCTTTGTTTTACTTCTAATATGATTATGCAAATATATGATTTATCTCGGCAAAAATAAACCAAACACAAATGATGTGAATTGAAAGCTCTTAACAAGTGACATAAGTCTTTGTTTGAAATTGACACAATCACAAAGATAACCCTTTTGTAAACAAAAACGATTTGCGTTTAGTATCAACAGCATCTTTCAAGAAATAACAAAACTAGAATAATATAAGTAAGGCACTGAACACTTTTGTAATTGAATAGCTACTGAATACAGAAAGTTTCGATACGCAAAAGTTCTTTTTGATTTTTTTTTTGCACTAAGTCCGATTGTAAATTCCATGCCTTAGTTAGTTTTGCTTTCACACTTCAATACTTTATAGTAGATACATTGATTATAAATACTTATAATACAGATCTCATATTTTCATATGTTAGGAATGCTTCACTTTTGTGATATCAAGTAACAAAGAAATCGTTTCAACGTTTTTTTTAGCATTTTTCTTTGTATTGGTTATCAAAATACAGAATATATATAAGATAAAGGATAAAAGCTAAAGAATCAAGAATGATTTTATTGAAGAGCATTTTTCTTTCAATATGCGAACCATAGACATCATCATCGTCATAATTTGAAAATCATGTCTTTTATGAAAACAATGAAGCCAACCATGACATTCAATAGCAGACAGTAATATCCTTTTGAGAGATAAAAACCATTCAATGGAGAGTTTGGGGGTAATATTATGTCAAGCTGCAGGTTTTTACTGAGCGTTTCATTGTATAACGTCAAAGTTCTGGGATATTTTTAGCCTATCATTAAAAACCTAAGATAATGAAACCTTATATATGTCCCCGTTCAACTTTGTTGAATACTTTTGTTTCTTTGGCCATAGCGTAACGGTAGCATGTAAGCAACAAGCACTCATGGATTGAAACGCAAAAAAGAGAAAAAAATATTCAGAATGGCAAATAAAACGAACTCGTGTAAAACAGAGGGCATGATGGTTACGTTGTATGGATTAGGGATGGAATGCGATGGATATCTGCATGAATTGGAAATCAAAACACATTAATCTTTTATCCTCCTACTCTAGACATAATAGGTTCTCTTTCTATACGTTTCTATCCGAAACTTGTGGTGCTACTTTGTATATAGTTGCTATGGTTGTGTTTCAAGAGCAAAGAATGTTGCGTGGTGGGGATTGAATTTAACTTATAATTAGCAAGAATTTGCTTGAGGGAAAAAGCAGAAAATAATGAGTTCAAAACAAGAGAGCTTAAGCAGCTAAAACTCTGGATAAAACTTGATCCCTGTAAGAACTGTTTCGAAATGAAAATCACAACGTAGTAGCAGTTAGAGCATAAGCAAATAGTTAAGGTAATTCTAACATGGATTAGGTTAATTGTATCATAATTAACGATAGCTGGTCAGTTTAAAACAGTATGTTAAATTCAAAGGAAACTAGTTCATAAATCACAGGTGAACTCGTGTAGTACCTTTTTATGCCAGTAATTTAGGAAATATTGAGATTCCTCAAAATTTTACCGTTTGGTACTACTAGATGCAATGATAGCACCGGATACTACTACTAGATTCAAAATGTGCAATACTGACGCTAGGTTATTATGTTGAAGATGCTGTGAAATCCTTTGAGATAGTAGCAATACTCTATAGTTGGGAACATTTTGCGGAGAATCTTGCGGTAGAAAAATTTATGCATTGGGTTAGTTGATATGATATTTGGTATGATAATACATAGTTGGAGTCCTCGCGCATTTCGCTGCACCATAAGTACTGTACTTTACTACTGTACTGTATTGTCTGCATCGTATTATAACCATAGCAGGCCTAAAAAAATGCACCAACAAAGTGATGTTGACTCAGTTCAGGCACAGGTGTAGCTCTGAGCACCTGTCAACAAAAAACGACGCAGCAGACCTACTTTAATCCCTGATTTGAACAGATACCCATGGGAATGTGAACGCCAAGCGCATTAACGATCGAAGATAGTGGACTCAAGAGATGACTCTTTTTGTACTAATGCTATGAAAATAACGAATACAATAAGGTCGAAGGCAACGAAATCCAACCTAGACAAAAAAGAGCAAATGATAACAAAACAGGAGAGAGCTATGACCAACTAAATTTATGTAAGGTTATATGGTGTAGCAAAAACTAAATACAAACGCAGGAACGCCCCGGGAGTTACCAGGAAATGTATGGACTTTATTGGAAGGTACCACTGCAATGAAGCAAAAACATATAAAATGAAAAGTCGTCATATAAAACTACCTCACATTCGAAACAGCAAAGGTAAGAAAGACAGTACAGAAGTTTAAAGGTTTTGCAGATGCCCAACAAAATCTAAGAAAAGACTTATAGGTAGTGAAAATAGAGGAATAGTGAAGGTATAACCTCGGTCAAAAGACGAGCGATTGGAGACCCTGACAATGGACCCCATGGAGACCTCAACAAAAAAGGATGAATGAGGCGGCATATAAACATTTCCCTTTGAACAATACGTTGTAGGTTGTGATAATCAAGATAATCAAGAAAGTATGAAATTACTCCTCTTAGCGAAAACGAAGGACGATTATTTTTTGTTAGGGCAGCTTTCTAAAAAATAAGTCCAACATAAAATAAGTATTGGCGATATAAGGCATTCATAAGTCCTTGAGATATGCACTGCTAGTCAAAATAGCTGAATGCAGCATTCAGACAGATTGTAAGAGTGCATTTTATCATCTACGGGAACGATGTTTCAGGCAAAGGTACCGTATAATTTTGCCAAGGATCATTAATAAAGGCAAAAATGAAGTAAACCATATCTTGCAGAGAATGGATATCTGAGCGAATGGAGATGAATAGTGCGTTATAGTGTCCTACCAAATGACTTTGGCCAGGGTAAAGAGCACGAGGGTGACTGGGCAGTTCTATTTTGCAGTCTCGTCATTTAAAACTATGTAACCGGGTATTTTCTCGTCGAATCGAGCTGAGCTTTTTCAGCACTTTCGCGCAAAACCTGGACGTTTTGGGTCCTGCTGACAATAGATTATGCGCGACCTACCACCCGTTTAGAACCCCTGCTTATAAGTTCACCGTGCCCCACTGATTCGCGGAACAAAACGTGAAAACACGTATTCGAGTAAACTCCCGCGTTTAAGAATAGTTTAAGGGATATGGCGAGTTTGCTCGTTCTCCGCAAAGAATGTATCAAAATTAGCGAATTCCACAGATCATAATGAAAATGCAAAGCTGTTCTATTAACATTTCAAGGTAACGAACTTAAAATTAACATTCAGAAAAGTGGTCCTGTTGAATAAAATGGTCAAGCGGAACCTTAAAAAGCACAAGAAATATATAGAGCAGTAGGATATGAATACATAAATAACCACCACTATGTTATCGCTAAATAAAATGTGCATATGCAATAGATAAATTTGTGAAAAAACAAGCCAAAACAGAGCAAAGAAGGACATAACTTACGAGAAATACAGAAAAATAACACAGGTCAGCAAATTCTAATTCTTATTTTCCCCCTTCGGATTTGAATCTAGATTCTTCGATATTTTAGTGCGCTGATCGCGAAAATGTTCTTGGATTAAGTAACAATTACTTCACTTTAAATAATCAAAAAGACATGAGAAAAAGATAAAGAGGGGGGGGGGGAACAAGGGGAAGTAATAAGTAAATTACAAATATTATATATTTTGTAGTATCCTTCTTTTTTCAATGAAGATCAGATTGTGAAGTTTTCACTTGAAAGTCCAACTTAGATATATCGCTTTAGCTGTCACAATGGTTTGCCATCATTACTTTAAAGAAATTTCACTGATAACATAACCTGAAAATCCTTGTCAAATATTCCACATAAGTTTTCACTTAAAGTTCCCAAGTTATAAGGAAAGTAGTCCAAAAGCGAATTAATTAAGAAATGTTCGATGCTTATCATAAATCCCATTTTTGCGACATTTTCAACTATTTTCTTTCACAATTTCCTAATAGTTTGATTTCTTGGGTTTTCTAGAAAATATCTCACAAGTTTCTTAAAAATCTCTACACTTCTCATTCAGTTTAATTCAATTTCTCATCGAAAGCTATACTTTTCACCAATTTTCGTATGCACAGGGCCAACTTAAATGCCTTCTTTCGGTTAAGCCCTTAGAGATGGACAAATTTTCTGTAGAGATTCAAAACCTTCTCTTTGTTTGTTCACCGCCTACGCAAATCGTTTCATCATCCCCAGTTCCAGTATCCAGTAAAAGGAATAGCTGAACTTCTCCTCCGTGGACTAAATAATCTCTCATAACATTATTGATTCCAAGGACTAGTTCCTGGGTTGATACTCTTTTGTCCCCTACTGTCACCTTCTGTCCTCGGTTGACACGCTTTTGTCGTCCAATGTTGTCTCTTTCGGTAGCGGTACTTGTTATTTTGGCGCCTTCATTCCAAAATTCGCCCACATTTTCGATACTGTATTCGCGAACTGTGATATTTTGGGCACTTGAGGTATTTTTTCTCGACTGCGTCATGAGCTTTGTTGTCTTCTCATTGATTTGTAACCCAACTCATTTTGCTTCGCGGTCGAGTTTTAGGAAAAGTTCTTTGGTGATTATTAGCAAATGTAACAATATATTGATGTCATACGCAGAGGATACTCAGACTTGCGTTGATTTGCCTAAGAGTGTGCATCTTTTATCAATAGGTACCTTTCTTATGCCATATTCGAGAGTGAAAGTGAAATTCAAAACGGCCCTGCCCCTCTCCCTGCTTTATCCGGTATTTGTGTCAAAGGCGTCGGTGAGTTGGTTCTTGATGCGTACTTGAGAGGTTGTCGACGTCATTGTCATTTTGGTTTTGACGGGCTAATTTGGCTGGGATATCAAAGCGAAGCATTATTTGTCATTATTTAGCAACACTGCCATATGCTTGCTTAAATTCAACGGAAATCCTAGCATTTCTCAAGTAACCAAATAATTGGTCTTTCGTAGATCTCCTAGCTCTAAAGCCACCTTGAAATCTCCAATAAAAGTGTTCACGCACGTTCTGATTTTATTTTCTAAATAAAACTCATAAACTCACTTCAAGCTTATCACTACTTGGCATGCTTGTGTTATGTTGTTGCGATGTTGTTATGTTGTTGTGACATGTAATATTTGATTCCATAAAGTGGTAATTAAGTAAAAATAATTAAGTATGAAGTGTTAGTGAAATTTATTGCAGGAATAAATTATTAGACAATTAGTTTTAAATTAATTCATGTGTATGACTCACTTGCAAGAACATTTGCGAAACGAACAGGTCGCGTACCTGAAAAAGCGCTAAACATTTATAATCAATTAAATACATTGAAGCTCATCAATTGGTCGCAAAAATTTTTGCTTTTCTTAACTTAAATTATCTTATTTACTGCTTTTCTCAGATTTTCATACTCTCCTCTCTTTATCCTGGTTTTCCTACTTAAAATTGTTTTCAGCAATGGATTAGAGCTAGCTGGTTGTCTATTTTTCGTTTGGAAGCTTACGCCGTTTTGAGCCTTTTAATGTCGTAATTATTATGAATTATTTTTGTGTCATTTTAGGCACCGAGTCGACTAGTCTTTCCAAATGTTTGTAGAGGGTTTCATTAGTTTCTTCGTCCTTTCTTTCGGTCGGGGCGTGAGTTATGGATAATTCCTATCCCCAACACATATTGCATCTATAGCATAAGATTCGGAAAAGAATAAAATACAATAAAATAATCTCTTCCGAATCTTTCTTATGATGTCTATATGATGTTTTTCCAAAACCCAAATCATGTATTAAAAATATTGGAATTACTTTGCAAGAATATGAAAGGGATAAAATGCAATAGTAATAAAATAACCTTTATAAGTTTGATTTGAGATGTGTTTATGGTGGTTACCCAAAAAAGGTCACGAAATGTGTGAAAAAGGATGTAATTAGAAAATAGTATATAAGAGCATAGAATTTAGACTTAAGACATTCAGTTGGAAGTTCACATTAAGCAAGTAATAATATAAATGAAATAAATGACCTTTGTTTGAAAAGAATTTTTATTCATTTTTTTCTTTCGGTTACTTGTAAAGTAACCTTAATTCGTGTACGTTTATTACCAAACCTTTTAATGAGTTCCGCTTTTATACGGATCGCACACAGCCATTCATTAACTGCCTCAAAGTCAATAATATGCTAACTGTACTCTCTATCCACAATGAATGCTACTCTAAGTACTAGCTTTCCAGCGGACTCCCGATTTTGGAGTATTGTGTGCGAAGTAAATACCCCTTCCAGTTCAGTTTGTTTCCTGGATTGTCAGAATGTTTTATTTAGATTGGCTGGCCGGCTGTGAAAGGTCCTGAACAGCACCGGAATTATTCATTGATCAGACATTCCAAAATCCAATGTCATAGTCTTTCCTTCGGTTATGAGGTCGTTGCCGTCGGTACAATCAATACAATCAACCGGAGTTCTGTGGCTGGTTTCGTAAAATGTAAGAGGTTTTACAAGGACGGGGAGTTAGGCCGTCACCCAACCTCAATTCCAGTGGCATGGTTATTGCATTGATTCCATTATCCGGAGCGGATTGTTACTGTTACGTCCTTACAGAGAAGCGTAAGGATTTAGTAGCATGATCCTAGGTGTATTTACAGTTAGTAGTATTTCTCAGCATATAATGTCCAATATGATATATATAATAAATGAACCCAATATGCGACTCTGAGACAATTTGCTAGCATTTATTCGTGGCATGTGGAATGAGGAATCATGGAAGCTGTGGGTTGGGGAAATAAGGGAACTCTCTTCTTTTGAAAACCTTTCTTCAGTACTTCAGTTTCCATAACAGATGATTTGCAAACTTGACCTTGCCTTTAGACCTATAGTTAACTTATCAACCCCCGCCCATATGCCTGCAAAACACCTTGTTAAGTTGCTGGAAGATATTTTGCAATTAAAGGACACATACACAGTAAAGCCAGAGTCTTGTTTCTTTGACAGCATCGATCGTCACTTGATATCATCGATCTTTGATACATAGAATCGACAGATCTAGTCATAAAATTCAAAAACTGAAATTTCAAAACTTATTCGAGGATAAAAATGTTGCCGAAGATAGGCTTTGTTTGGGCCACTTATTGTCATAAGTGTCAATAGAAACTTTTTATTCACTGTTCATAATTGAATTCATCTTCGCAAAATATTTCTGAAAAATAAATGAAAAACCTTCCTTTCAATTTTGCGTTTTAAATTTTTATTTATCGTAATCGATTTTCGACCGAACTAAAAAATAAAAATTTAAAACGCAAAATTAAAGTTTTTTCATTTTTATTCACATCAACAGCATCTATTCTAAAATAAGTTTTAGCGGGCAAACGGTGATCTCTATATTGACTTATACGTCGTATTGACAGAATCCAAAATATGTAGCAATCAAAACCCAGAGGCATTTTGTAGACCAGCAAGAATAAAATAGCTGCAGGCTCCCCATCAATTCAAGAAACCACTTCCACGATACTGAATAATATATATTAGGTAGCTGACAGAAACGTGTGTATGAAGCATGATTCAAAAAAACAATTGCGGACAACACATGGCAAAAAATAATAGAGAATTCATCACAGGATGCTCAGAGATGCATCACATACACATAGGCAAGAATATATACTAATGGAAAATTGCGTTCTAGGCCAGTTAAAAACAGGTAATCAACTCCTACAAAAACGTGGCTCTGCGCTTATGACATATACAGTGTTATGTATTAACAATTGTTTAGATGAATGTGTCAGTTAATTTTTATCAACAACCGATTTTATAAAAAATAAATCTTTTAAGGGCTTGAGCTCGTTGTTTATTGGTCCGAAAGTTTAACAAGACTGACAAACAAAGAATTTTTTTTTACTTAGTTCTACCGTGGGATTTGCAACGATAACATTTTGATGTATCATGAAAATGAAATAGTGTTGCGGCGATTTCCGTCGCAACTCATCCCTAGCGTCAGCATAATTCAAGGCCTAGATACAATACTGCGAGACGGCGATGCGAGAGCGCGATGCGATTCTCGCACATCTCGGCGCAACACATTCAATTTACAATGCACGCGATGCGAGGCAGAATAATGTTCATATGACAAATGTCAAATTGGTAACGTTTTAAATGATATTTGGTTGCAATTGCTTTGTATTTTTCAAAAGTTTTGAATTTGGTATTTTCCCTTGTATAGATATATATATATATACGTTGTATATATATACACAAATAATAGCGTCAACAAAGATGCACCAAATTTTCATTCATAATAACCCTAGTACATAAAAACTAATTAACGCGTTTGAATTTCAAATTTCATTCAAGCGCCATATTGCATCTGACAAACGTCACGCACCTCGTTGCGAGGAATTTTCATTTTTCCGAATATTTCTCGCCTCGCATTGACGCATCGCAATCATTGTACGATGTCGTATACAAATGCATGTTACGAAAACTGCTATACATTTGCTCCGAGACTCTCGTCGCGCTCTCATATCGCAGTCTCGCGCTATTATATTTCGGCCTTTATTTCGTGGGAATGATGCTAGCTTGCCCCACACTTTCTTCTCCCTTTTGCAGAGAAGACATGTTCAGTCATTTGGACGCAAGCCCGTTTATTGTTGCTGATGTCATTTTGTTTTTCGATACGAGGTGTTTGATACTCACTTTGTTGGAGTAAAACCGTTTAGAAAATTAGATCTTTATTGAGGACTTACATTCAACATCGGAATAAGATTGACATTCACATCTTGGCGTAACTTGATGGCAACACTTATGTCAAATATAATAGACTTATTACTGGAATTCGGCAGTAGCCAAGCCATTCGGAATTTGAAAGAGTTTATTTATTTTAATTATTATTGATTAATATGATTATTGTATCTGCTGGCGTGCGGTGCACTTTGTATTGCAGTTGATTCTAAACTAGGCCGACTTAACACATTAACATTTGCAAAAGACATTGAGTTTAAATTTAAGTTTATATTTATTAGCATGAGGATTCTGAGTGGTGCTATTTATTTCTACTTGTTAGGATTGTTTCTTTCATGATCAAATATACTAGTTTTCTTTTGGTGAGGATATGATTCAGGTATATGAAGGTAGAATTCATTTGATCAGATCATTTTCATTGGTAACAGGTAGTGGCTATCGATTTGTGATCTATGGCGAAGATAAGGATTTTTAATTGTATGTTCTGGGCAGATAGCCCGGTTTTCTTCGCGTTTTCTACCGCTTTCGGTAATTCGCTTCAGGTACTGGATTATAGGGGTTATTATTATCTCAGCTGGTGTAGATAAAGTTTCATTACAATATTTTTTTTAAATAGGCACCCTGTATTTCGAAAGGCACTTTCTAAGGTGCTCCTTGGCTACGGTAGGAAAAATATTCATCGGTACCGGAAGCAGTAAGTTCGGATTGAGAATACGGGACTGAGGCTTAAATTTAAACCTATGGTGAACAAGGATGCCAATTTTAAATTTTTATTTTAAGGGGACAATTGGATGGTTAATCACAACGCGAATTGTCTGCTATCGAATGGTGCATGCTTATGTCCTTTTCGATGGCGTTGCGGGAACTTGTGAACAAATAAATTAATTTCTGTTTGCATTTATGCTTGATGCATATCTTGTTCCAATCGTCCAAATGATTCTCCAGGACATATGATCCTTCTTCTATGACAGACTTCGAATAAGTCTGTCTTTGGCCGAGCGTGACTTGTGAATAGTATGATGACGTAGGCATAGAACAGACCTTTCGAAGCGAATGGATTCGTCGTGGAGCCTTTGTGCCAGGTGAATGTCATGGATAAAAAAGTAGGATAAGGTGGCACCTGGCGCCAAGAATATATCTCAGTTGATATTGAAACAAAATATTACATTCAGGCCCAAAAGGTTTCGATTTTTGGACTGAAGTAGAACAATTGGTTCACAGAACAAAGTACGGAAATTTCCCTATAAATTAATGATCTGTTAGCAAAGGAATGTTGTGAATGAAGTGTAGATACATGTACATACTTTAGATACAAACTTTATGAAGGCTACTGAAATACCGTATATAATAATAATGCGTGGAGATACAGAGCCTTGTTCTTTTGACATGTTTTTGTTCTAGTCCTAACTGTCTGGATGATATAACATTGATTATAAGGTCGTTTAAAAACCAAAGAATCCAATTCGTCGAGAATTTTGCTTCTTTTGGGGAGATGTGAAATAAACTTTAATTTGGAAATTTCCCCATCTAATCTGTTCTGTATGTTTCGGAATAAGTGCTTTTGAGCCCATGATTGCTGGAAGTATCTGTTGGTTGTTGGTATCTGACGTACAGAGTGATTTGCTCAATATCTTACTGGATTTTCGCAGCACGCACTTGAGGATTACGTGTGATCCGTATGTAGGACTCAGAGAGTGTGAAAGAAATTCCACCTCACTTAACATGATGTAAAAATTATTGTCGATTACAGTGAATAGGCACGGAAAGGAACTGGATGTAGTGATGAAAGTTTATGAGGACCTCTTTTATCCGGTTTCGAATCGCACAGTTTTCCTCAACTTAGCTCGTTCTTGGCCTGATCTTTGGAAAAAGGAATATTTAGAATATTGTGCAAACCGAGCTTCCCTGACAGGCTTACGTTCTCGCAACTATTAGGGTCTTTAATCAGACTCTAACGAGCAAACTGGCATTTTGCCAAAATTTGAGCAACCCGAATACCGTGTGATATGGGATTGTATGGGGCGAAGATGCGAATTGCATAGTGAGTCCATTCCTTCCGTGCTATTTATTTTGTCTTCGGTAAGAAAGCTTCTTGATTTCTAATTCGATTTATGGTGAATGATGGTTCAGCAGAAGATTCTGTCATCGCGTACTATTAATTTTTCACGGCCCATCTGCGAACCTTCATTGGAACGCATGAATTGCTTTTGATATTCCTTTTTAAGTGGGTTGCTTCATTAATTTCTTCAACATCACTTGTAAAAAAGATTACATGATCTTCTCACGACTCTTCTTGTAGGTAACTTGAGGTTCCTTAGACTCTGCGAACCAGCATCCTAATCCGGAACTGAGTTTTTAATATGTGCTAGTCTAAATAGTCTTTTGCTCTCCCTTCGGGTAATTGTTGCACATTGTTGTGTTCGATGATGGTGCGTTGGCATATTTTCCTAATGATGTCGCCCAGAGTTTTAAGGGATTTTTTAAGTCTTTTACTTTCTTTTTATTTCTTTGGATTTTAGGATGATGCATGAGCATTGCCATAAACAGCTAGTAAGTAGATGTTTAGAGCGATTGAGGCCTACAAGTTGCTACTTTATGCATAGTGGAAATTTAGTCAATAATTTGCCAATATTTTCAAAATTTCTTGGAAAATCTTATTTTTGTGCGTCAAATGGCTACAGTTGTTGTATTTGTTACTAAAAAGATTCTCAGTTGTCTAAATTCATTTACATAAACGCGTGTCTCGTTGACCTTTTAAAAAAGGAACTATCCATGGCATTTACTATATCATTGCAAAGGACCTCCACTGGCATGATTTGTTGAATTTATCTTCGCTCTTAATTTGAATCCGCACTATAGAATATATGAAGGATAAAGAAGTGAAAATATCATAAAAATGTAATCGCTTCATATCTTCCACATTGGATACAACTATGAATGAAACATGCGATTGAATGAAGAAAAGTAAGTATACTCCATTGAAATTGAGTTCATTGAATCCCTTCAAACCAATTTGATTTACTGTGGAAAAAATGTCACGTCGAATCTGATAAAGTGCGAATAATTTATGGGAATCCATTGCAGTAAAAGAGGTTTTGGGATATGTACTGAATGATGTATTCTGAAATGGAAGCCTTATATGTGATGGTATTGATCGATTAAGAGAACATATTCTTTTGGAACGAAAATAAAATATGCGAAAATTTAACAGATTGCTCAAAATTTCATTACGCAGTTTTTGCCTGGTGATTGCATATTGCTTTTACTAGCTCTGCATACAGAGGAAAGGATGCAATTCGAAAAATCTTTCGTAATAAACTTTTAATATGGATTTAGTAAAGTCAAGTTTGAAGTCTGAAGTCTGAAGTTTTCTAATATGCGGCCTATGGCGTTAGATAAAGTAATGAACTCTATTTTAGGAACCCTTCAAGTAGATTGTTCTATGGAATCAATCTGTTCTTGATTAAAGTGACCAAAGTTTCCCCGTCATGCTTAACAGATAATACCACCAATGAAAATTTTCTTCCCCTTTTTTTCCACAAATATAAGAGGCATTATGAAGTTGAGTCCTGATGATGATATACTCATCGAATACTTATATGTTGTTGAATACAACCTATAGAATTTTCACACAGCTTAATTGTTACACTTACCCAAATCAAATTTATAAAAACGAAGTAGGCGTTGATTTTGAATTCAATTGAATTAAAACGAAGTAGGCATTGATATTTTGAATTCGATTGAATTAAAACAAAGTAGACATTGATATTTTGAATTGAATGAAATCAAATCAAGAAGGCGACGAGTAGTATAAATAGAAGTGGAATTGTCTCGAAGTGTTCTCGAAGAGTTGTCTCGAAGTGTTCTCGAACCTTCTCGTCGAAAGGTACGGACAAGCTTCTATCTCCTTTCACCCAATGTGAGGTTGCATTGGGGTGCTTTTTCGAATACCGGTTCATGTATACAATAAGAATCGTATACCGGAATTATAGTAAATAAAGTTTGTATTATAAAATAAAACAAGAGTTTTATTTATCCGTCAAAGAAACATAAATGGCGGAGTCGGTAGGATATGCTTAGTGAAAGTTTGCGTGATTTTTTTCAAATCTTTAAAGCGTATCGCCATCGCGTCCGCGAAAATAAAAACGTGGATAAGAATCCATTTTTTTGTTTTTGTATCGCCGACGCAAAGAAAGTTGTTTCTAAGAAGAAACAGCCTCTAGACGGAGCACCAAAATCCCGGAAACAAGCAGTGTCCTTTAAGTACAAAAGTGAATAAAAAGAAATATATAAATAGTGAAAAAAGGGAAATAACAAAAGAAAATATGGCCTACAAATCGAAACCCGGCAGTGTCCTATGAAAACAAAAACAAACAGCGAATAAAATGTGACGATAGTGAAAATATTAATTGTGAAAAAAAGAAACAGTAGAAAACCCAATCACAAAAAATAAAATATAAAAAAAAAACAACAACAAAGAAAAGTGCAATATAATAATAAGTCTTCTAAAAGAAACAAGAAAGTGCAACGAAATAATAAGTTCCCTAAAAGAAACAGAGAAGTGCAACAAAATAATAAATAACTGAAATGGACAGTACAATAACTGAAGTGGATATTAAATAAAAATATAATAATAATAAAAAGTAATAAAGTGAAAATAAAAGAAAATGAAGCAAAACTAGACAGCTGAACCAACAAAACCAAAACAGTGCGGAGAAAAATAGCAGAAATTTTTTCCCATCGATCGCAGAATCCAGGACGAGCAAAGCAAGTGACAAGGAGAAGAATAAATTTTCAAATATTTCCTTTTATATTTAATTATATTTAATTATATTTAATACATTATTATATCTTATATTCACACACATAATCTTAAACACTGCCCCATTATTGTTGCTTTTTTGAAATTTGAAAACTTCTTTGTAAGGGTAATTTGGAATCAGGGATTGCATAAAATTTTTTCAAGATGCCGAACGATGAAGCTCCTGCCATACAAATTGACCCTCTCAAGTATTCCTCCCCGAATTTGACGGCAAGCTCGAAAACTTGCAAACTTTTATTAATTTAGTGGAAAGAGTTAGCCCCGTACTACAAGCTTATAACGAAGCATTTCAACTCTTATTTAGCGACATAATCAAAAGTAAATTAAAAGGCAGAGCGAAAGAAACCGTTGAAATAAACTGCCATGCTACCCTTTGGCGAGACGTAAAACAGATCCTCCAAAACAACTTTGGAGACCGCCTGAACATAGACGAACTGTACGACAACTTACGAAGTGTAACTTTCCAAACCAATACTCTTGAATTCTACAACGACATCAAAAGTAAACTAAGAAGACTCAACAATAAGACGCAAATAGTTTTAGGTGCAGGGAACGTGTCTAACGAATGTACACGGAACAACATGAAGACCGCTCTCAATATTTTTAAAAATAAACTCCCAGAGCCCATGAAAACTATTCTATTCTGTAGAGATCCCGAATCTCTCGAATCGACTATGGATATTCTCTTTACAGCTGGCTATGCCTATTATAGCTTGAATGGGCAAATCTATCAGACGAAAAACAGACAAAACGACAACAAAGCCCGCAATAATAATAATAATAACAATAATAATATTAGAAGACTAAATAATTATAATAATTACGACAGTAATATTAATTATAACTATCACAATAACAATAGTAGATTTAATAATAATTATAATGACAACAGCAGGTCAAATAGTAAAAATAACAATAATAATAGTGACAATAACAATAATAGTAACAGGTTTAATAATAATAACAACAAAAGACTTAATAACAATTACAATAGAAATAATATAAATAGATTCAATGTTAACAACCAACAAAACGAACGACGAAATAGACCTCAATATTTTAAACCAGGTTCTATCTAACTAACCGCATCACCGTTCTAACCGCATAAACCAGGTTCTAACTAACTCACAATATCGATGTATATGAAGGACCGTCCTGCCAAATAGTTGTAGTATCATCTTCTTCCTCTGCAGTATCCAAGCCACCAATATACGGACTGGTTTAACTGTCTGATTTTTCCATTGCTTTGATAAACTATGTTTATCTTGATAAACTTCGCTTGATTTTCTATGTTTCGCTTGATACACTATGCAGATGATGTCGCGGCGTTAGTCGCTGATCGCGCAGGCAACCATCATCAACTAAGACTAAATATGCTTATGCAGCGAGTAAGGGATAGGATGGCAACTCACGGTTTCAAGCTAGCGGAAAAGTGTAAGTAATATCGCACAAGAAACCTCTATAATTGCAAATTTAATATTAGGTGTATAAATATGAAATGCTGATTTTATTAACAGATGGCATAACCATTACATATGGTTTGTGTCGGGGATAACGATTATGGCATTTTGGAGGGTAAACATCTGTTAACAAATTCCAGCATGTCATAGGTTTTGATTTTACAAACAACATATTTTTTCACTTCAAAAATTTCGAATTACGAGCCAGAAAAAGAGGTTTTGCGGGGAAGTCTAATAAACTTGTTTCATTTGAAGAAAACGGCAGCAGAAACTTATCGATTGTTAGTGGAAGCATATGGTGAACATGCCCCGAGCCACAAGACACTTATGAACGGTGGCTCAAAAGATTTAAAGTGGCGATTTCAATGTCAGCAACAAAGACCGTGGAAAACCACCAAAAAAATTCGAAGATACAGATTTGCAAGCATTATTGGATGAAGACAACACACAAACTGAAAAACAATTGGCAGAAGCGTTGGAAGTTACTCAGGCAGCCGTTTCACAATGTTTAAAAGCCATGGGAAAGATCCAAAAAGCTGGAAAATGGGTGCCGTATCAATTGAAAGAAATAGACATCGAAAGGCGAAAATCCATTTGTGAAATTTTACTTGCCAGACAGAAATGAAAAGGTTTTTTGCATCGGATTGTTACTAGCGATAAAATGTGGATTTATTTCGACAATCCCAAGCGGAAAATTCATGGGTAGACCCAGGCCAGCCATCAACATCACAACCAGTCCGAAATATTCATGGAAATAAGACATTGCTGTGTATTTGGTGGGATAGTAAAGGACCTTTGTTTCACGAACTGCTGAAACCTGGTGAGGCTATTACTGGCGAACGTTACCGACAACAACTGATCAAATTGAATGGCGCACTTGAGGAAAAACGACCTGAATTTCACCAAAGACATGATAAAGTCATTTTTCAACATGACAATGCTCGGCCGCATGTTGCAATACCTGTCCAGAACTATTTGGGAAACATTAATTCGGAAGTTCTGCCCCACCCGCCGTATTCACCGGACTTGGCTCCTTCTGACTACAACTTGTTTCGATCGATACAGCACGGACTCTCGGAACAGCACTTCCATTCTTACGAAGAAGTTAAAAATTGGCTTGATGAGTGGTTAGCCTCAAAAAATAAGAAGTGGTACTGGGATGTAATCTATCAATTGACAGAAAGATGGGAAAAAGTCGTAGCTAACGATGGCCAATACTTTGATTATTGAATTCATTCGTTCGAAAATGCAAATTTCAAGCAGAAAAACTCCTCACATTTCGCATTTATACACCTATTAGATAACGATAGTGTACTAAAAAAGAAATAAATGCCAACAGAATATCTTTAATTGGATTATATAATTTCCCGTCGTCCTGACAATCAAGAAAACCCCAAGAAAAGACCTAAAATTGATGTAGAAGCGCTGGTTTAATCGTAATTAGCAATGAAAAACCTAGGCATCTTGACAAACTCAAGGATGAGTTTTTTAAACAAATCAAGGCAATAGCTGACAACGCTGCAGCGTGTGTTACGGCAATCGCGTGACTGATGGCCCACATAGGTGGGCCCACCATATCAAGGACTATTACTAATGAGCGCTGTGCAGTCGGTTCTACTCTTTGGGTCAGAATTCCACGCGACACTTTCAACAAGGAGTTACACCAAAGGTGGATGGCACAGGTGCAGACCCAAGGAGCGCTGCGAATTCCATGCACATATTGAACAGTCTCCGGGACGGCAGTGGTCGTGATTGCAGGGTTAATATACATCGCCCTCCTTAGCGCTAGAGTGCAGAAATATCTTCTTCCGCAGAAGCAAAGAAAGCAGAGAAGAGGTCACCAGGGAACAGAAACAACGCTATCTCAGTGTTTGGCAGCTGTCTTGTGAACAAAACAGGAAGGGAAGATGGACTGCACGTCCGAGGCCGTGGCTTATCCGAGTGCATGGTGATACTGATTTTTAATTTACACTGCTCTTAAATGGTCATGGATGTTTCGGTCCTACCTGCACAATATTGACAGGTCACGGCCTCCTAGCTGCGTATTTTGTGCAAGATGTGCAAGAAAAAAGATGGAGCCAGCAGCGTTGTTTAATTCTTTAGAGAAATACGAGAGCTCCGCCCAAAAACCATGGTCGGAAAAATGCTGAAAACGGTTGCAAATTACATCGCGTGGCACAATATGCTCGGGAAGTCCACATTTACACTGAAGAAAGCTATACTGGAGCGTTGGGAGGCGTCGAGAATGGAGGAATCTCTTATCTAGCACTTCCTTCCCACTGTCTGAAGGCGCCTCCAGGCGTTGAAACACGAACCGTTAAAAAAAAAGTAATTATGGAAAATCTATAATGCAAATAAAAAGTTCCGTTCAGTACAATTGCATACGAGTATAGACCTTAAACTTCAATTAAAATAGAATCTTTTCCTTTACTGCCTATAATCGAAACTTTTGTTTGATTTGTCTTCAAAACACGATAAAATATTTGAACTTTACATGAAAAAAGCATCTGCGCGTCATCCACGGTAACAAATGACTAAACATTTTTGTGAATGGTATCCTAATAAGGTGTCCTATTTTCATAGAAATCATCTCCTACTATTTTTAAGAATTCAAAAGATTACAGATCTACAATAAATGTTTTCTTTCCCTCAGAGATGGTTCGAGGAAGAGAAAACTGATGTAAACTAATGTATACTGAGGGCCAGAAAATATTTAACAAATGTGAATCCTTATAAAAAATTTTATTTATCTTTAGAGAACAAAATTGCATATAATGCTTGAATAATATCAAGCATTTTATAAAATGTTCAGCTCAAATTTCCCGGCAATATTTTACGAATAAGAGGAAAGACAAATATCTTACAGGAATTCTCCATTAAAATTTAAAAATCTTTCAAGTAATGCAATTTCAAGTTCGTCATTTTTTTCTGCAGAAGGTTTCTTTCTGAAAGTTCTAGTTCTGAAATATAAATGTCACTTGAAGAATGTCACAAGAACCTGCTTTTGTCACATCGGCCCAGGTTTAACTTTGTAATTCGAGTTAATACGTAAAAATTTTGAAAATGTTTGTCTTAACTTGTTGTTATAACTAATAAATATATGGTGTCGTGTCATAACAGAATCATGACTAAAGTGATAAGTTTTCGTGAAATTTACCAAAAACCGGGGGTGAGTATAGAAGACGGAAACATATTCCGCCGAACCCAATAACAAATGTCATATCAATCCGAAAATAAGTTAAATTTTTCAACAAATTAACTTTGCCCAAATGAATCTTGCCGTCAATTCGTAAAAACAACCAGTAAAGTAAATGTGTGGTATCATGGTGACATAAGTAAAAGTATTATTAAGAGTCGTTCAACTCACTTAAAAAAATGCTAAATGATTTGTTCGATCTAAAGATTAATTTCATCTCCGAAAACATGTCATGCAGTTCTAGTTACAATCACAGGCAACAAGAAAGCTAAGCCAGTAAATCCCTCGAGATTCCGTACGTATTCAGAATATATGAAAGAGATTGTTAATTCAGAATAGCTTAGCTTAAAAGCTTCTGGGAAATTCTACAGTAGAATTAACACTATCTAAGGAAAACGTTTTCCTGTGCTGAAACCTAATGAGTCTGGAGTTCTTTTTATGAGCATTAAAGCATTTACATGGAAAATGTTTGATGTTTTATTTTTTGAAAAGGACGCAGTTAATTTACCGTCAGTGCGTGAAGGTACAATACTTTGTTAAATTCCTCATCCTATATTAACGCTAGTTCGTTGCTAATTTTTATTATAATCTTTTTTTTTTCAGCCACATCAGTTGCAGTTTCATCATGGACACTGGTAGCGATATCCTGTGAAAGATACTATGCCATATGTCATCCCCTGAGTTCGCGAGCTTGGCAAACGCTCCGACATGCTTACAAGATAATCGCTGTCATATGGGTGGGGAGCGCCATTTGCATGTTGCCCATTGCAATTTTAAGTACGCTAATACCGACAAGTACTGGTAAGTGTTGGAAAAATATTTAAGGTACATAAGTGATTTGTTCAATTTACATTATTTTCTTTACTAATTTTTTATCCACTTCTTCACTTGGTAAAAATCTTAAACTTAATATATACACTGTGTCCCAAAAGAAATTTCACATGAGTTTAGCTGACTACCTAGCCGCATCGAATTAGAAAGGTCGGATGGTATACGAATGAGCAGCCTTGTTCTTGGAAATTCAGTCGCTGTAGAACGATTTTTCGGGAACGAAGCGTGTCCTTTGACTGGAAGAGTTTTGCAAAATCGATAATTCACGGACTGTAATCTATAGACGACTCTGCAGTATTCGAGGTTTTCACCACTTAAACGATACGCCGTGCGTGATGAGTTTCTCGAATAGAACCGTTTTTTTTTCGAAATAAATCTGCACAATTTGCTGACGTTCCTCAGGCGTCAATCTATTTAGGATAAAAATGGCAAGTTAAACTAACCCTAAAATGCATGACATTCAGAGTATTCAAAAGTGTTGCCGAATTGATTTGTTTTTCCTCTAAAAAAAACCTTTATTCAGTTTCATTCGCACGTGCGTAAGAAGCGTCCTCTACGTGAAAAAACTCGGTATCTCTTCATTCACATATTTTTCAAAAGTTTCTGCAGTCTTCATTCCCTCATCATTTGGCTGAGAGTTATTCCAAAACTACATCAGAAAAGAGAATATTTCACTGAAGAATTACATCAAGCTCAAATAAAACTTGTCAACTTCATTCATCCTCATGTCAGCTTCATTCAGAACTCATGATTTACTCCATAAACTTGACAAACCTTAAAACAGAAAATTGATGCAACGAATTTGGTGGTCCTTCTTTCTGATGGAAGGCGGTTACAACAAGCAGGAGTCATGATAGGTTCAACCTCTGTCAAAAGAAAAGTTCTGTCCGATATTGAATTTTCATATTTCACTGTATAATTATTCTTTCGTCAGGCCATTATTTTATATTATTTTCCCTTGTGGGTCTAAATGTTTTCCAATCTGCAATATATTTGTATATATACTGTGCACGTAGAAAGCAAACTCTTTTCTCGTGTTAAAATAACGAGTGCGGCAACAAATTTTTCGGTATTTCCATAAAGATATTCATAAATCGTTTATCCCGTTATGGTAGCATATTGAAAATCTTATTATCGTGATCATTGCAATTGGATTTTAGTTTTGAAGCAAAAGAAGAAAGATAGTTATAGAAGCTGATGCATAGATATTAGGCATTGTAAGTTATCAGTATGAATCGGAAGTCACCGCGGACGCCCAGGATTTTCCCACTTTCAAGCAAGTTTGATTTCCAAGTTTGAAGATATAGTGACTTATTCATTGTAGCCTCAATAAATTGCAGGTTGCCAACGCCCGTTGCAGAACCGCAGGCCCAAACCATGATGCTATCACGCCCATGATGAACAATGGTTGCCCATGATGAACAATGGAACAACCTCAGAGCGAAAAACATTCAATTTCGATTCATCGGTGAATATAACCGCATTCCATAATCGGGATTCCTTGTTCAAATGCTATTGGCCTTAATGAATGGTTTCTTTTGTAGTATTCATCCCTTTGAAGTATGCTGTTACAACATATAGCGATTGGTTTTCCACTTTCCACAGTTTCCACTTTACTAGCGATTTTCCAAGCAGAGAGCCTCGGATTCTCTCTTAGTTTTCGGATAATATGGCACTTATCAGTTGAGTTGAAAATTTAATTTGTGATCCTATTTGTGGCCTTTCTACGCTTATCGTGCGCCCTATTTTTATGGATGATTCTGTTTATGAGGACCTGCCTTGTGCCGCCACTCAGTCTAACCATCTCATCAATTTTTCAAGACTGATCTTGATCACTTTGAAAATATTATGATCAACACATAGAAAAATAAATGACAGTTGCATAGCAACATAACGGTTAATTGAGCAGCAGGAATTAAATAGGTGGAAGCCGCGGCATTGTTTTTTATCGCGTTTTCTAATTTTTTTTGTTTTATAATATATTTAAATATTATATTAATATAATATTTAAATAAATAATATATAAATATATATAATATATATAAATATTTAAAAATGTGAAAATATAAATAAATTCATATCGGATTACGTTAAACATTAGCCCAGTTAACTGTATTTAAGGAATCTTAATATATTGTTCAGTTTAGTTTTTTAGGCATTCAAACTATTTTTGACGTGCTGATCACTTCATAGTTACTTGCAAAGACTTGCTCGTTGAAATTTCTCAACAAAAATAAATGTTTTTCTCCATGCTTAACGACAAGGAATGTTTCAAACTGAATATTGTACCCATATTCTTTCATTTAGGTAGATTTGAGCGTAACTTTCTTGCTGGCAAAACATTATTCACACAAAATAACAACTTCCTCGCGACAGTACTTCCTTGGAGAATGTTTTCATCGTTACACATAGCTATTACACACAGCATAGTACAGCCTTTATCCAAACACCATCGTTTCAGACAAGCACTTTATCTTTCACCAGGCATTTTGCCAGTCGTTACAATTTGGCTTTCGATGATGATTCGCTTTTAATATTGTCTTGCTGACGTTTTTCAGGGCACTCAGCCGCTTTGTGACCAAAATGTTAACATCTCAATTAAAGGGTTTTCCATAAAGGACATAGCAAATTTGTCTGTTAATAAAACTCAGAAATATTTAAGATATTAAGTTCAAATTTATTGTAGGTGTAGTGCAAGCTATACATTTATTAATGATTTCGGTCATATGACCACCATGAGCCCGTTTCCAGCGGTCGATTCTTTGGACCCAATTTTCCAACACTCTGGCACACATTTCGGCCGGAACATTGGTAATTTCGCATTGAATGTTAACTGGCTTGGCTAACTTGGCACTTAAAGTTGCTGACTTGTTTACATAGACCAGTGAGCCCAATAAAAAGAAGCCCAATGGCATTATATCGCGTGAATGAGGCGGCCATTCGACCTGATCATTTCTTGACATAACACGTTGAACAAATTTGCCTTTCAATAAATCGATCATTAGGCGTGCTGTGTGGCTAGTGGCACCGTCTTGTTGAAACCTCATATTACTGATGTCAAGTTCAACTCATTCTGTGCACAAATAATCTGGCAGCATAACACGATAGCGCTCTCCATTGATGGTAACATGACGGTCTTTTGATTCTCATTAAAATACGGCTCAATCTCACCTCCGGCATGAAAACCACACAAACAGTAAATTTTTGCGGATACCACGCATGTCAAGAAGCACGTATGGGCTTGTTTCTGACCAATAACTCATATTTCGCCATTGCCATTGAGCAAGAAATGAGCTTCATTGCTGAACATGTTTTTTTCGATGAAATTCTTTATTTTCTTGAAGCTCCGCCAGCGCCCAATTGGAAAAGTTTCGGCATTTCGAATGATGAGGAGCTTTAGTTCTTGAGTCAATTTGATCTTGTAAGCATGCAGGCTAAAATCTTTGAACAAAAGACGCCACAGTGTCGTTTAAGCGATACCCAATCCTTGAGAATGACGTCGAATTGATAAATTTGGTTTATTTACTTCGCTTCGCGTGGTGCCACATCTTAATGGCACCCGAACGTCCAAAAGTAAAAATTCGGAATCGAACTTATATACTATAGCACGCTCAGCTTGTCGGGTTAGACGATTATTACGGCCGAAAATTGCAGTAAGCGCTCATATAGTTGCGACCACCGACTTAGAATTTCATTTGTAATTTTTAGCGATTCCCAAACATTGCTGCTTCGTTAATTTTACCATGACTCAAATGTTGATTTTAACTAACGTTTTAACATTGACCGTTCATTAAAGAAGTTTAAAGGTGTGTTATTATAAAGGTACGAAATTGTTATGTACCAAGGAAAACTCGATATTTAATTCGGAAGTGTGTATTTTCCCTTCCTTTTTGCACCACGACCATTCTGATGCCTTTCCTTGGATTCGTATACACTTGCTTCCGCTGCTACATTGCTCTGCTGTTTGTCCCACGAATCAAATTCTTTCAGATCTTCCAGATGAATAATTTAATTTCGTGACTTTCTTGCGCACTTTGGCACGTTAAAGCTCGGTAGTGAGCTTTTTGACAGTATGTACGACAATAGTTCTGGGCTAATGAGAACGTCCATCGACTCCAATTGCACTGTGAAATCAAAGAACCCTATATGTTGTACTCTTTTTAGAATGATTTTTCATTGCTTTTTAACTATCTTGAGCGTTAATATACACTTAGGCAGGCTTACCCTCTTTACTGAACCCGTTCTCTTCAGTGATCACAATATACTGAGAGTCATGGCAATTATTTGATCGGCTTTTCCCTTGGCGTTTACATTATCCCATGTGTTTTCCAATTTTCTAGGCGCTTGTTCGCACATGTTTCCAAGTACAAGAAATGGTACTTGGAAACATGTGGAAACATTCATGGAAACCACTGCTTTCCATGAATGTGAAAAATCTTACATGGGCGTGAACCCAATATCTTAAATTACAGTCGAGGATTACAAGCGGTTTCGAAGCAGAGCCTATCGGCTGACGACTGACTGATAAGTCGACCAGAAATAATTTGTACTATTTTTGAGGCTACGCATAAACATACACCATGACCCATACTGATGTCGATTTAACCATATATAACCTTATACATCACCAAAAGTCATAAACTTACCTTAAATCTTCCATATGCATATCATGAAAGGGGGCTTAAATATTTTTTTAAATTGCTCATTTCTTGTATCTCAAATATAGTCTCCAGACAATGAATTGAATAATTATTCTCAGAATGCAACCAAGAACATGTGCGCAAAGTAGTAAATCCTTTTTCGATCTTCCTTTTATGAAATCCTCACAATATATAAAAAGAGCAGCCATGCTTCACATTTAAGTGGACTTGAATTGAACAAATATAGTCCTAATAATTATTATCGTTGCCATCATCTATGGAAACTTTTCAAAGAGCATTTGAAGTATGTAACAAAACCGATATTAGAACTTTAGAAAGTCAAATTGACTTTTTTTCTTATGAGATTGAATGTCTTACTTTCGAAAACGTTAATCAAATTACAGGATCTAAAGGCATCATGTTAATGTAATTCAAATGAAAGTTTTAATTCAATTCTTAACGTTAAATTTTCATTCTTTAGGACACAGAAAATGTCGCGAGGAATGGCCAGATGAAGCGATTTACTATGAAAGAGGATACAATTTATTTTTGGACTTAATTCTGCTTGTCCTGCCCTTGGTGGTGCTGTGTGCAACATATTTTCTAATAACACGAACTTTATGGCGCGGAATCAGAACAGAAAAGTTTTCCAAAGAGACAGGAGAATTTAATAATAGCGTGACAACAAGCATCGGAACTCGTTCTGGAGGAAGCGCTAACACCATGACTTATGGTAAGTGGAAGCTGTTTCTTATTGAATTGAATTTATGCGAGAGCACTTTGGATATAAGATAGCATCTGGAATCAACTAAATGGGGAAGTACCAATTGAGATTTAATGTATTGATTTCGGATCAACGTCGATATTAATCTGTAGTTAATGCCAAATCAATGCTACGAATCCGTTCATGCAGGACTATTATTTATTATCATATTTTCAAATGAACTGGAAAAGCAAGCATTGCTCTTTGGCAAGCAATGCTTGCTTTCATCCTGTGTCGCACTGTTGTTTTCTGAATTAATTGGATATCATAACCACCCAAGAAATCCTGTGCGTGTGAGAACCTGTGTTATCATAATATCCGCCACAATCAAGTGGAAATGTTTTTGCATACATATCAGCTAGGATGTTCTGAAAATTTCAGTGGCAAAGCAGAAGAATCATTCTCTCTTCTACTCTGAATGGATTTGATATCAATGTGTTGGCACACGCAAGCTAGTCTCGTTGAAATAGTTGATCCTGGTTGGCATGCTTCAACCATAGTTGGAATATCCTAATATTTTGCATTTTGAGATATTAGATGAATAAATCATAATTAGTAGTCCAAATGAGAAGCTCAGCAATATTTATGATAAAACATAAAATGTTCAAGTTATAATTTACCATCTTTTGAAATTGAACAACTAAGTTATAAGAAAACAACGAATATAACAATTAAATTATCAAAATTTGGTATGATAACCTTTCAATGGTCGTTTACAACATTAAAAGTTTATCATCTGATATTGGTCGCATTGAGTCAACAGAGTCCAAATTTTTCATTGTCATATCTTTCATCGTACTCAAATTCAAGGATTCTCCCTTCACACTTATTATTAAAAAATGATTGAAAAAATATCCTTTAACCAATATGAACCCATGAAATACAAGAGTCCATTATTCCTTTAACACTTCATCATAGGCATATACTTAGAAGAAATTTTTTTTTTGGGTTGGGGGTGAAGGCAATTTACGCCCGGAATGTGGGACTCCTAAGAGAGTATGCTACCAGACTACCCACTAAACCCCCCCCCCCCCTGTCAAGAGACCCTAGCCTGGAACTATTCGACACATTCCTTCGGACTAGGCCTCTTTTTCCTTCGCCCTAGGGCGCCGTCAGCGTAGAAAAATCTCCCCTCAACGGGAGGGTGCAGGATGGAGGAGGACTTCTGGGAAGGAGACCCCGCTAGACCCCGCGCCCATGGTCACTTTTTTGCTGTAAGTATTACCCGAGAGTAATGTGCCACACATGTCCATTTGTCGAAAGTTTTCTGCAGTTCTCCGACCACATTGTCTGGAGAAGCATCCGCATCCTGTTCCACCTTCTACAGTTGAAGAAGGGTTAAAATAAGTCGTCCCTTTCCCCTGGGCAGAAAATGCAGTTTGGGGATCGTGGCTTACCAATCTTGTGCATATAAGACTGAAAATACCCATGCCCGCTAAGAATCTGAGTAAGGTAATAATCAGTCTCACCGTGCCTTCGATATAGCCGCGATTCCATGTCCGCTATAAGGCGGGCAGTCCAGCGGCCATTAGAGTCACCTTCCCAGGACTGTTGCCACTCGAGTATTGTGCGCTGCCTCTCCTCTGAGTTGACAGCATATCTTGAACCCTCCACTTTCCGTTCATAAATTCTCCGTCGCTCTCTAGGAAGGAGGACGATGGGTATCATTCCTGCGAACCGTCATATGAGGCGTTCCACAAATCTGTTCCCAGTTTGCAGCCTTGCGCTACACCAGACATTATCTCCATACTGCGCCGCCCATCTTGTGTGTCATAAAGCAGACTGCGGTCCTTTAAGTAATCCCTCAAAATCGGCATAAGATACCCTGGCAATCGGAAAAAATTTTCCAATGTGCCAAGAATATCTGCCCATCTGGCAGAGTTGAAGGCATTTCTGCCGTCAAGCGTCACTAACAAGACAACTCGTTTGGAATCAGTTTTTGCGCTTCGACGCGACGGACCACCACTTCCATGATGGCATCGGAAGTGGATCGCCCTG
This sequence comes from Stratiomys singularior, assembly GCA_954870665.1. Lineage (NCBI taxonomy): Eukaryota > Metazoa > Arthropoda > Insecta > Diptera > Stratiomyidae > Stratiomys > Stratiomys singularior. The sequence goes on along the minus strand of OX940877.1, from coordinate 76,007,179 downwards.
ATTGGGCGTGGATGCAGCACGAATTGCGTCAGTGAGTCTTCCCTTGATTAGTTTTTTGAACACTTTCCTGGCTGTGTCCAGCATACAAAGCGGACGGTATGTAAAAGGCAGCCCGGGGTCCCCTTTCCCTTTGCTGTTCAATACGAGCTTCTTCACCTTCCAGCGGGATGAAAATACACCTTCTCTCGGGCAAGCGTTAAACACATTAAGTAGCAAGTCAGGACAAACGTGGAAAACCAATTGTAGCACCTCAATTAGAATGCCGTCTGGTCCTGTGCTTTTCGATCTTTCATAGAAAGCACTGCATCCCCCAGCTCATCTTTTATGAACAATGGACATTCCACTGAATTGACCTTGTGGGCAGCATCAACACGGACAGGATGAGTTGGGAAAAGCGCCTGAACTATGCCGTCCATCCTGTCTGCTAGAAGTAAACACGGCTTCCATGAGGAGCCGAGCTTGCGCCACACTACCTTGTAGCCGAGCCCCCGTGGATCCCTGCTCACGTCCTCCACAAGTTCTCGCCAGCAGTGTGCCTTACTCTCATTGATAAGTCTTCGGAGTTCTTTCCTCGCTGATCTGTATGCTGCTGTCCTATTGGATGCTTCCTCTACGTTTCTTGAACGCTGAGCTGCACGTCGAAGTCTGTGACACTCGCCTCGTTTGTCTGCGATATCTTGTGACCACCAATGTACAGCAGGCCTGTCGTGCCGAGGCCTCCGTCGAGGCATAGATGAGCTACAGGCAGATGTGATGAGGTTCATCGTTGTCTCCACCATTCCCTCGACTCCAGCCCTTCCGCTCCCTGAAGGGCACCCGATGTCGTTCCGCCTTCCAGAATCACATTGGCGAAAGTCTCCACATCCATTTTTCCGATATTCCACCCGGGAGTGAAAGATCGTTGAGACGAGCGAGGAGTGGTATTGCTGATCTCAATCGCGATGTATTGGTGATCACTCACTGAATAATCCTCGAGTACTCTGTAGTTCAACGTCGTCGAAGCGAGGGACTCCGAGGCCAATGTCACATCTGGGATTGTTCCTTTGCAGGGCCAGCGCCGGAAGGTAGGTACATCACCGGTATTCAATACCACCAACCCAGTCCTCGCCGATATGTCCAGAATGCGTTGCCCTCTGGAATCGGTTTGACACATGCCCCACTTAACGGCTCTTGCGTTGAAGTCTCCTGCTACGAGTACTTTGCCATCTGTATTCAGGCCAACATCTTCCAGCGCGTCGAGTCTAGTTTGAAAAGATGGCATTGACTCATTCGGCGTCAGGTATACGCTGAAAAACGTTATACCCGGGCAGCGAATCCACACAAAACCTTTTCTTCGGCCGTGACCCTGGATCTGGAGTCGCATGCTGCCCCGAACCCAAACAGCAGCGGTGTGGGAGTCATCGCAGAACCAGGCTGGTGAAGTCTTGTTTCGATGTTGTTTGCAAAGCAGCAGATCAGCCCCCTTTTCTCTGGCGAACTGCTCTAACAAATCTTGTGCATTGATGCTATGGTGCAAGTTAATTTGAAGGGCCCTGATCATCACCTCAGAGCTGCGTTGGCTTTTGCTAGTACCTCTTTAAAGACTGGGCACGCGCCGGTACCTGCAACGTGAGGGTGCTCTGTCGGTTGAGAGTTATGATGATTACTTAACAAACAGCGCGAAGTCTCAGTGCATTTTTTTTATGTTATGCCCAGACACTCCTCACTTAAAGCAAAGCATACTTAGGTAAGGTCCCTTGCAATTCGAAGTGGTGTGCCCGTATCGAAGGCACCTGTAGCATCGAGCTGGGATGGCTTGACAGCGAATCCTGCACACCACCCAGCCGATTTTTAGTTTTCCTTTAGCCAGGAGTTGTGTAGCTTCTTTCTCCGTTTTTTCGGGTAAGGCCAGCCTTTCTCCTCGGCGATTCTCTAGAGGAATCTATACATTTACTAGAGTTATTCCAGGGAACTCCTTTTTAATGGCTTCTTCAACTTCAGCCGGGTTGTCGATGCAGTCCAGGTCCCTTACATCCAATGAAGCCCTTGGCTCCAAGGTAGAGATAGTGGCTTTTGCCCCAAGGACGTCCTTTATTTTATCACGAAATATCGATTAACGGAGGAGTCCGCTCCAAACTCAAGGAGTAGCCCTCCGGACCTTGTCGATCGTAGAGTTTTAATAATCGTCCCTGTTTCCTCCGGCTTGATATTCTTGCGGATATTGCGTAGAACGTCAGAGTAGCTCCTTCCTTCAGTGGGCTTCACAAGAATGGTGTCCCCAAGGACTCTTCGCTTTTTTCTTGCTGGTTTTTCCGCGGTATTTGTTGTTGTTTGAACAGGCACTGTTTGCTGGTTTTACCGCCTTAGATATCACGAGTTGGAAGGTGCCTTTTCTTTGTGGCGTTTCTTTTTCTGGCTCAGCGTTCTCTTTACGCCTTTTCTCCTGTTCGCTCTCAAGAGGGCTAGCAGCAGTCCACTTGATACTGGGCGGAACGGTTCAGGATGTTCTTCTTCCAACTTTTTCCAGAGTCTCCTGTAGTGGTAAACTTGATCCAAGAGATCCTCGAGCACAAACGCTCCATTTTTTACATCCTTTCTGATTGTTTTTTGATTTATGCACTCTATTTGCATACGTATGAGGATCGCATAACACTTTTTAGTCAACCGTTCTTCCTTCTCCGAACGGAGAACGGAACGGTTCTCCGCAATAAACTCCTTAACCATCATGTTTTTTTCGCCGACTTTCTCCTCCGGGAGCTTACGTTCTATGTTGTGCGTTCCTCCTACTGAGGTCGATTCAGCAGTAGCAACCTTTGGAGTGAGGTGGTCGTAAACTTCTGGAGCCACATTTACCACAGGCCCATCACTGCTCCTTCCGCTTGAGGCTGAGTGAAACCGTGATGGTGAACGCAAGGTTTTTCCACTACGGGCAAACAAGCCAGGATAATTATTATGGTTGTGAGAATTATGTCCATCGGCTCGTTTGTTCGTCTCCTCTGCATTATTCTGTTTGTTCTGTTTTTTGTTGTTGTTTTTCATCATTTTCTTCTAAAGGGTCCCCCCTCAGAGCCGCTTTCTCGACTCGGATGTGTAGTCGCCTTAACGATCCCATGGTTATCTATTCGTTTAAAAATTTGTCATAAATGTTGCCATTAAATATGGATGCATTCAGTCTACCTAAGATTGGCAAGTGATAATTTCGCACTCATCGCAGACCTAGTTACCGAATTTGATCTTGATAAGTCCTTTCATACCAGATTCAATCGCCCGGAAAATACACGTACGTTACTTAGGTGGGGTTAACGATGATTGTTCTCCATTATGACCATCAGTTTCATTGCATAGGTGTCATTCCATAGAAAATCGGCAGACTTTGAGATAATTTTTGAAATTGTGTTCGTGAAATTTGCAAATATTTTGGTATCCAAAAGAGCTGCTGAGTTGATTAACGAAAAAAAATCTTGAAAACGTGACATATTTGCGTTAAGTTTCTGACAAACGTTGGTTCGCGACGCATGCAAAAAACTTTATTAAACTTCCTATATAACGTACGTGCATCTTGGCGAAAAAGCATGATTATTGTGTATTTAAACCTAAATAATTCGGAATTCACATCCTTGATTTTCTTTTCTGTTTTATATATTGTAAACGATCATCTAAACTACAAGTATGCATAATCGCAAGGCGGAACTCCTAAAGAAACAACCATAATAAATTTCTAAAGGTGGCGCCTCATATATCCACCAAAGATAATTGATAGAAATCGGTATTCACATAAGGTGAAACATACAAAATATTGTACGGAATAATGGTATGTCCTAGGTGCTATTTTTTTATATTTTTTATTTAAGGTATTATGAATTAAACTAATACATATCTTTTATTTAATGAAACCTAGCAAAGGAATCGGGTACTATCCTTTTAATACTTATCGGTGTACGCATCGTGTTGATTCGAAACCGGATTTCGGTGCTTTGGAAAGTGCTTTTAGTCGCTTTGCACGTTGATTTTCTCGAAAGTTATAAGTTGCAGGTTGTTTAAGTCGTTGGCGTCATAGCCGGTTGCCAACTATTCTGAAAACCAGATCCTTGATCTTTTTCAAGCAGAAAAGGTTTCGGCCACGTCCGATTTTCCTTATCCTCTGATGCAGTTGATCAGAAATCTGGAAATCGTATAACTTCCAAACATCGTTAAAGTCTTTTCTATTTCTTCGTTTTTAACTTCCCTTTCCCTAAGTCTGTTCTTTAAGGCATGTAGCCATACTCCTCTTTGTTCGTCCGATCAATATCTTGTTGTAATGGGAAAGTTATTTAGTTAGTTAGTTATTGTAATGGCAAGTTATTATTTATATTCAGGATTTTATGACTCTTGCAATAGGGTTGGTTGATCATAATAGAATCCTGAGTCAGTTGATGAAAACGTTGCTTCCATTTAATTCTGTCCATTTTTTGTTACGAAATCAATTATCACAGCTCAAACTATGTAATAAAACATAATTACAAAAGTATTAAATAATTACAGAAGTATTCGATTCTTTGACAATATTTTAAAAGATATTACCTAATTTGTTGGAATAACAGTCTCCTTCGTCCTGGTTCATTAGATTCTTCTTTTCCTGGTTGATGGCCAGGCTTCCCATGATATCCAATTCACGAGTATCCGTAGTCTCCTTCATAATTGTTGCATCCACCATTGTTATCTCATGTCCTTTCGTAGTGATATGTTCCACGACGGCGGACTTGAAGTTTGATGTTCATTCCTTCCTTCTAGCTCTTGCTGCTTCGTTCATATGCCTTAATTCCAATAGTGCCAATAAGTCCCCTCGTTCGTCCGGTGTACACTTCGTCGCAAGTAAAACATTCGATACGATAAACCCAACATTTTCATGTGTTTACTTGTGTTAAAACCCAAGATTTACGTGCTTCTCGTTCTTAGCTCGTAGATTATCTCTGCGTGAGGGCGCGAGTTTATTGATAGGGCTAATATTAGCAAGCTCATGTTATTTGCGTGTTGAGAAATAAAAACGCTTATTTAGCACTATTTTTAAGTACCCGTTTTGAGTGACTTGAAGCTTTGATTTCAAATATTTGCGCATCAGCTCCAAGCAGGCGCTCCGTATAATATTATAGGCGGAATGATCATCTTCAAAATTATTATCTTTATGTTCAATTGGGACCTTCTATTTAGTAGTGGATACAGTTGTAGTACAGAATTGAAAGCTTTAATGCTTATTCGTTCGATGTGGTCTTTGAACATGAGTTTCTTGTCTAACATTAGCTCAATGTACTGCAGATTTTCGGTTCATGGTATGGCTTGTCCTAAAAAGTTAATCGGTCGATAAGGCACCAAGGAACGTTCACATTTTTTACTGAAAAATATTGCCTTAGTTTTGTCAACATTTATGCTTATTTGTTTGTCCACCTGTAGAAGAATATATATGTTCTTTTTCAAGCATTTTCTCTTAGTTAGCTGTTATGGTACTTGGGTGAGTTCCTGATGTATAAAAGCAGGTATCCTCCGCAAAGGCAGCTATTTGACAGTGGTCGCTTGTAGGGAGATCGAGGGTATAGATTTTGAAAAAAATAGGGCTCAGACAGGAGGCTTGGGGAACACCAGCAGGGATGCTTCTCACAGTAGAAGTGCTATCTCGAATCTTATCCTTGAATGATCCATCTTTTATATGAAACTATTAAATTACGTAAGTATGTTGAAGTTTTGTATCCTTGGAGCTTATAAAGTAAACTTTCATGCCAGACTCCATCGAATGCTTTCTCAGTATCAATGGTGACCATTCCAACTAATTGTTTTCCTATTAGAGCCGTCTTAGTGTCCTTTGTGACGCAACACAGCTGGTGCTCCGTTTGATAACCGTATCTGAAACCAAACTAAAAGTTAGGAAATATGTTGGCATTTTCCACAAAGTCTGTTACCAAAGGCTGGAATAGGCTTATTGGACTGCAACTATCTGGCTCATGTGGATCTGTTCCAGGCTTAAGAAGTGGTATTACAACTGCTTATTTCCAGGTGAGTGGAAAATAAGATAGTTTGTCCATTTCTATGGCAGATTTTTCATCACAGAATTAGGAATTCCATCGGTCCCAGGAGCTTTACGATTCTTAAGGTTTTTTAGTTGCCTAACTATTCCTCTAGTGTTGATCTAGGTGCCAGAGGGCAAGTCAGATGTGCAAGATATACTTTGCATACTTTCGTCTCTGTGATATCATTGCGAACTTTGTTTGAGATGTTGTGGTAATCATGACATTTATCAGGAAGAATTTCTGCTTATTAATCATATGAGTAAGTCAGCTGGCCACTTGCGTCTTTAAGTGGGTAGAGAGGTTGTGAGATTTTGACATTTTGAGGATCCCCTTGATTGATAACCTAAGTTCTGGAGTATTTGATTCCAAAACTGATTCCGTACATTTGAGATTTTGTTCCGGATTGCTGTAGTGAGTGTGATCACATCTAACTTCAAGGCCGAATCCCTAGATCTTTGCCACTGTCTTCTTAGGTAATTTCTGGTCCGAATAAGCTTCACAACTTCCTGATCTAATTCGAAGCTTGTATATTTTGCATTTGATTTGGGTACACTGGATTCTATACCCCTCCAAATAGTGTTCTTAAATTCGTTGATTTTTCCATCGACCGTGTGCGCTGTGTTCAAAGAATTTAACGTATTTTGTGAAATCGATATATTGTCGTTAATATGTCCTCGAAATTTCCTCCAGTCAGCTTTTTTGAAGAGTAAGGCTTGATTGAAAGTGAAAAGCACTGGTAAATGAGGAGATGATAGCGTTTGTAATACACTAATATTTGAAGGGGCAATATTATCATCGCCTAATATAATATGAAGGGTAGATCCGACACCTCGAGGCGAATAGAATATGGATTAGGTCGGAGAGTGAATAAATATATTCCTTTCACTCAACATTTCGTACAAAGATTTACCTATTTTATTAGTTCGAACACAGTACAGAACCACAGAGCAAGTACTTTTAGTTTTAAGGCGTAAACCGTTTCAAATCGTTTTCACAATTATTTAATTTTTCCTTCGCAAGTTTTGTCCCAGGAAAGTGAGCTGCATATATTTTGATTGCAGATTTATCTAACATAAGCCCTTTGTTTTCAATGGCAGACGATTCAAAAGAGGGCATTGGTGTATGCCTAATTGAGTTTTTAATTGCAATTGCAACTCCGCAACCTATTTCATTTTCGCGATCGCTTCTATAAATGTGGAAGTTAGTATGACTTAGATTATCATGCGGCCTCAACCAAGTTTCATTTAAAATTCAAATATCAACTTCAATTTTAAGAATAAAGTTAAAGAATTCAAGTTTCTTATTTTTAATGCCTTGAGCATTCCGGAATATAATTTCCATTAATTTAGCTATATAGAAATATAACTGAAATGCTAACTATTACATTGAATTGTTCTTGTTTATTATTACACTTAGAAAATTTCATAATAGTTCATGAGATAACTTTTATAAATCATCTGGTGAAAAGAGGTTCTCGTTACGTGTTTTAGCAGAAAGTTTTGGAATGTTTTCGGTCGCTGCACTGCAGGATAGTTGAAGTTTTATTGAATTGAGTTGAATGGAATTGAGCTCATTGCAGCTACCAAATACATGGTGGTGTCTGAGACTGAAGTATGTAAAAACTTGGGGAATTTCTTTCCGAAAGTGCAAACATATTGGAGCTCCTTTGAGGTTTTGCGTTTTTTCTCCTTTTTTATACCTTTTCTCAATTCGTGATATATTCTGTTCTGCTCTTGCATTCGGGAGCATTGGAAAAGTCTGGACCATTACAATTGCAGCATACCATTTTGTTACTCTGCTCTTTTCGTGGTGTACATTTAAAGTGTTCATGAGGGCCGCTACATATGGCACTTTTAGTGAGTAAATGACATTGTGAGGAGCCAGGCCCATGTATTTGAAAATTTTGACATTTCGTGGGACCTTTACGACTGTTAGAGTAGTCGTTCAAATGTACAATTGTGTGAGGTATTGTTTTGATTTTCCTCAGATCTACCATTTGTGTCACTCTTTGTAGATAGAGCAAGTAATATATATGCTCATTTCCTCCTGGCTTAGAATGATTAATTCCATACTTGTATATGGTGCAGCAACTTTTTGATGCATGATGGATACGAAGCTGACTTATTGACAAAATGGATGGCCATCAAGGAAAAATGATGCAAATATTAATGATAACGACGACCACACTCCGAACTCTGCCTCCTACATTAGCTAGAGTAGAAAAGAGCAGTAAAATGATGAGTTAGCTACTACAGGACTTACTATGAAGTGATATGGCTACGGAGAGAGTAATAGTTCCAATATTTTTGGGTAAGGAGGTGAAGGCTTTTTATGCCCTGAGTGTCGGACTCCCAGTGGACCTACTGCACTACCGACTAAACACCTACCCTGTCAACCGGAGCGCCTAGCCTGCAACCGTTTGACAAATTACTTCGGGCTAGGCCTCCCAATTTAACGCCTTTTGGTGCCTTTGGGTTACAGGGATTCCTTCTCCACTTGGATGCAAAAGAGGAGGAGGATTCTAGATAAGGAAACCTTCCGCCCTCAACGCCTCCAGCTGATCAAGTATGCCTTTTTTCGTTGTTAGGATTATCCGAGCGTAATGTGCCACGTCATTCCATTTGTTAAATGATTTGAGCATCTCTTCGACTAGGCTATCTGGATAGAGCTCTCCCACTTTTTCGGCAAGGTCACCGCGCTCTTTGCCTCATCTTCTGCATGAAAACAAAGTATGACAGGCGTCATCATTCACACCAATGCAGAATATGCAATCTGGAGACCGTGACTTACCTATCTTGTGCAGATAAGACTGAAAATAACCATGTCCACTCTGTAGATGGGTCAGGTAGAAATCAGTCTCACCATGCGTTCGACTGAGCCACGATCTCAAGTCATTGATGAGCCACGTGGTTCATCTTCCTAGTAGTTTCACAATGGACAGTATAAAATCTGGCACCCAGTTGCGTACCTTAACAATGCAAAGTGACAGTACAGATACGTCGCAAATGACTTTTGTTGCTGGCCGTCTAGGCTCACGATTATTCTTGAACCATAGATCAATCAAAGGTTTTGGGAGTTTCACTTTTATCATCATAAATTTGGATAGTATTTGTAAGTTGGTTGGTGTGTGGAATAAAGTTTCTCATCGGACTTTAACGTTGTAGGCGTTGCTTTGTCATATGTCAGTTGAGGTGATCTTAAATGACATGGAAAGCACTCCGCTTTCAGAACTACTTATTGTTTTATATAACTACTTATTATTTTTAAAACGGCGTTCTTCGAGATAGTGCGTTATCAGTAAGCAATTTAAGTGCCAGAAAGAGGTGCGCTCCTGACATGGTTGGGCCTAAGTTCGACAAGTTCCACCAACCTGGCAGTATTTTCAGTTAATACGTCATTAACGTGAGCAACCATCAATAAGTAAAGCACCTTAATTGACCCCTTTGCTGCGTCAGTTGTGAATGCCTTCTTTCTTATTCCTTTTGGTGGCAGGCAATAACCATCGTTTTGATAAGGTTATCACACATCATAATCGAATAGAAATTTGTTATATAAAATTTCTTCTTAGCTCGAAAGACGATTTACTATCTTGCCAAATGGAAAAAATGAATAAAATTAGTTTTATCAACAGGATTATTGGCTTGTCAAAATTGCAACCTATATCTGAGTTAGCATCGGTTACTGCTTACCCTTTTCAGAACTCGGGCTATGTAGCGGAAATGCAAGAATCAACCTAACTCATGATAAAATTTCAGACTGACCGTCAGAAGAGACCGTCTAGAAAACTTTGCAGGAAACTCTTCGGGCGATTTGCCGACGGAGTTTTCGCGCCAACTTGTTCCTTGCATGTTTTCACCAGTCACTACAACACCCATTGATTAATAGTAGTAGTAGTAGTAGTAGTAGTAGTAGTAGTAGTAGTAGTAGTAGTAGTAGTAGTAGTAGTAGTAGTAGAATTTGAAGTAGTAATAGTGGTAGTAGTAATAGTAGTAGTAGTAGAATTAGTAGTAGTAGAATTAGTAGTAGTAATAGTAGCAGTGGTAGTATTGGTAGTAGTCGTTGTAGTAGTAGTTGTAGTAATAGTAATAATAGCATCAGTTGTAATTGAAGATACTGCGGGAATGATGGATTGAGTGGTTGTAATAGTTGTTGTTTGTGATTAACTTAAACATTGATTGCTACAATTTTTTGAATATGATTCAAAATAAGTTTACAACTTTGTCCAATGATGACGATTCCATTTTTTCTTTGAATTTATGAGGATATTCCAGGACAGATCTTAATTTAAATATAGCAAAGTATTGTTCTCGTCGAAACAATACGATTTCTCAAAGTATTAAGTCCTTTATAGTTAGTTGCTTAAATTATCAAAAGTAACGCAACTCTGCCAAATTATCTGCGGACAGGACATTTGCAAACATGGAAAGCATGAAATTAGCATTATTTTAAATACAAAAGTCGACCGCAATGCTAATCTTGTTTCCTAAATCTGATTTTCTATTTCATTTCACAAAACTCCAAGCATATAACGAAAAAGCTAGGTCATTCTTGACAGGACACAAGATGGTATTGAAACTTACCATCTAAGTTTATTCAGAATTCTTGACGAATATAAATTTTACCCTCCTATGTATTGTAAAGAGAAAAACTCATAACTTTAAGTTGTGTTCCCTTTGGTGTGACTGTTCGCAGTTGACAGTAATTTATTCGTACAAGGGCAGAAATATTTCCTGATAATGTACGGCATTGCATATCCTTTGCGGCATTGCTTATGATAAGCTAGAAGCATTTTCTCTCTGGAATGTTGAAAAAGTGAAATCAAATTTTGCATGAGTATCTGATACTCCACAGCAAAATCTGAAATGTAAATATTTTCCAACCATGAATAACTTAGAGAAAATTTTGTTTCGGAACATGCAACATGCTCCTTAGCGCATATTGTTTTGACATGGGGGTGAAGACAATGTAGTTTATTTGTAAGAAGTTATTTTGCTTACAGGTTGAGAATGGAATACGTGACATGCACTTTTGTCTCATAAAAGCATTCCCCGAGGAGCAATATGATGATTACAATTGTTTTTATGGAAAAATTCCAGCGAATTCATTGTTTCGTAAAAACAATTTAGGTGATTAACAAACTTGATACCAAGGATTCGAAGCACAAGAGGGGAAGGTTTCATTCCAAGTATTTAATTCAATGCTCATGCTTAAAAATAACTTGAGAACTGGTGAAGAAACGAAGTAAATAATAGTAATTGACACGTGAGCATAACAAATTTTTCTGCCAAGTCAGTAATGCTGAACCAAATATTTTGAATAAAGTGAAAGAAAAGACTAATCTGCAGTGATGCGAGTACCGCGAAAACGAAAGTCGGTTTAGTATTTACTACTTTTGTAGGTTTTAAGGGCGTGTATATTTAATTATAAGCATCTGGCTTACTGTATAATACTCATTTTCATAGGTTTATGTATTTTTTAAATGACAAAGGTTTTTTTGGGATATTTGTTATGATGAGTACTTTTAAAATATTCCTGAGCTATGCTCCAAAGGCAATACGGTTCCATGTGTTCATCCTCTTATTTATCCATCGATGTTTTAATGGAAATGGTATCTCATTTCTCTGTGGAAATTAAAATTTGGAACATATGTACAAGTGACTTCAGAGGTAGTGGGTTTCAATGGTCATTTGGCAACCAGACTTACTAAAATTTTCCAGCATTAACATTAACAAGTGCAGGAAGCTTACCACCCCATCATTTCCCAAAAAGTTCTGATCAAATCTGTTGAATACCTCGAAAGTGAATTTAATATTTACAAAGAAAGGTGGTAAGAGCTCAAGAACTTCCGCACCCATGAGTCTTCGCTGAGTTAGCTAGCAAGGGTATAAATCACTTATAAGTTCTAAGTGAAAGTGGATAAATTGGTATACCAAAAACTTCTAGAATTGATAAAGCTTGCCAAAGGCAATTTGGAAAATAGGACAAGTTCAAGCTGAGAGCAACAATCATAACACGTAAAAATAACCAAACGACATCCACCTAGCTGGTAGTGCCACTCGATGCGTCCCAGCCTGTAAGTTGGCACCTTATGAAAAACGGCAGGGACACGTGTTCGAAACCAGCTTGAGCTCTTTCCACCTTTCTTTGTAAATATTAAATTCACTTTCGAGGTATTCGATAAATGTGATCAAAACTTCCGCAACCATGAGTCTTCGCTGAATTAGGTAGGAAGGGTATAAATCAGTTACAAGTTCTAAGTCAAAATGGATAAATTGATCTAACAAAAACTTCTAGAAGTAATAGAAAGTTGACCATCTTACACTTTCATATATTAACCACCAAAAAATCATCAGGCAAGAAATCTTGACAACGCCAAAAAAAAGCAGCAACTTCTTCATGAAGAGAATGACTCAAATGTAGTATAGGATTCTTTTGTTCTGATCACTACAAAAAGTTTAAGAGGGAGAAATAAAGAATCGGTTTTTTTTTGAAAATTTTTTGAGAAAATAATAACCAACTCAGCGAAAAATCCTATGCTGCATTTTCGATAATATATCTCAGAGTATTGTGTCAAAATTTCAGGGCAACCGCAGCATAAGTTTCCGTGATTTACAAGCTGCAAGTTTTGAGATAAACGCAATAGAAAGTAAGAACGCAGTTTTACAGACGATGGTGCGTTGTTTGTCTACGTAAGGTGATTCCAGGCTCAAACAATTGTCCTTCTGTAGCTGTTTGAGCATCTTAGGGCTCGTTTTGAAGCGGTCTACGAGATTGGCGAGCTAATTTCGTGTTTTGTTGAGCTCTTCTCTCTCCGCTTTCGCAACGCAGTTTGTCGGTTTTCTGGCAGAAGTCGTAGCAGCGATTCCTGATTTCCAGGTTCAACATATTCATCAGTGTCATTTTACTTTTAATGCCATCGTTGAAAACACTGGTCGCACGATGGGTAGAAATTTATACAATTTATGCATCACTTGAACTGATTTTCGGAGCCATTGACCAAATAACCGCGTTGAGGCTCTCGTTAATATTTGGCGTGAAGCCTCCTTCACACCACTCCAACAGTTCATCTGAGGTCTGAAGTCCGTATAAATTGGTTCAAGGGCATCTTGAACGATTGTTGGTCAAGGATTCCTGTGAGTAAACTCATCCAAAGTGCCAATCGCTGTTGATTTTTGCCAAGTGTACCACGAGTCTTCTTCAGGAGGACAGTCGTCTTGCTGGGGGTTTTTGTCCTTTGAGATTTTGTATTTCTACGTTGCCCAGATAACCTTCTTCATTTTGTCTTTGATATGAGAAATAGTAACACGATAATAAACGGTTAGCTCATTGATTAGCTTATCAGTAATTTTTCTGGATTTTTACAAAGGTTTTAAAAAAACCTTTGCAGGTATTTGAATCCCCACCTCCAATGTTATTCGTGTAACGGACAGAATCTTTTTAATTGAACTCAAAAATATTTCCTTGAGGCTATCGACTTCCGTTTTCCTGGACGATGCTTTATGATTCGTGGAACACTCTTCCTTGTGATCTGTACACCACAAGTTATATTCAACTGTACTGAGTTTTTTGATCCAATACTCGGAAACTTTACAGTACGACGATATTATCATAATGGGTGGTAGCATTGGTATTGCTGGTTTTGGACACAGTAAAATATGTAAATTTATTAAATAAAAGGTAATACATCTATTCTTGAAAATAGTTTCCATTGGCATCTATGACTCGTTGCCAACGTGATGCTAAACAATATATTTCTGTTTGATAAAAGCCTCTACGTTGCCCTTCGAAGAAATTTTGTAATGATCTTTCCTCCCGGTTAGTACATTGTCGTCCTCGCATGAAGTTATCCATCGTCCATCCATGTTGGGAGGTTACGGTGGATGTGGTAAAGTTTCTCAGCCCATGGTCCCCTGTAAATGCCGCTATATGTGATCGTGCGTTATTCTGGAGGAACAAGACTCCCTCTTATTCATGAGCGCTGCATGTGTACGTCGCAATTCCTGATGAACTTCTCTTAATTGCTGACTGTACACTTCAGATGTAATGCTTTGGGCAGGTTTTAACAGTTGATATCACACGATGCCTGTGTGATGCCACCATACACACAACAAGGTCTTCCGCTGATGAAGGCTGGGCTGGGACAGTTCAAGGAGGGTCGTTTGCAGATAAGCACTGATACGTGTTTCGGCTTTTGTCATACATGATTCATTTTTCATTGCACGCAATCACTTGATTCAAAAACGCCTCCCGTTCGTTGTGCAACAACAGCAAAATACAGATCCCTATACTTTGCCTTTTGTTGCTGTCGTTAAGTTGATGAGGAACCGACTGATCAAGCCGTCGTTTGTTTCCTAGGCGTCGAAGATGGCGACTAATGGTGCTTTTGTCAACGTCAAACTTTACGCTTAAAGGCCCAGACACGATACTGCGTGACGGCGATGCGAGAGCACAATGTGATTCTCGCTCGTCGTCGCGCAATGCATTCAATTTACAATGCACGCGACGCGAGGAAGAATAATGTTCATATGACAAATGACAAATTGGTGACGTTTCAAATGAAATTTGATTAAATTTTTTTTGATTTGTCAAATATTTGAATTTGGAATTTTCTTTCGCTTCGAAAATAATAGCCTCAACAAGGATGCACGAAATTTTCATTCAAAATTCATTCCGAATAACCTTCCTACTTAAAAAGTAATGAAGGCTTTGAATTTCAAATTTCAGTTACGCGCCATAGTGCATCTGACAAACGTCGCACACCTCGTTGCGAGGAATTTTCGTTTTCCCGAATATTTATACTCTCGCATCAACGCATCGCAATCATTGTACGATGTCGTATACAAACGCATGTTACGAAAACTGCTTGACATTTGCTGTGAGACTCTCGTTGCGCTCTCGCAGTATTGTATTTCGGCCTTAATTTGTGCTAAGTTTAGCGGGGATTGTCCTCTATGTCGGCAAGAAGCTCCGTGTCATTTATCAGAAACATCGCTCCAAGATGATCGTAGTCTTCAAGGCTGTCATCACCGGTGCGGAATCGGGCAAAATATCTTTGCACTGTACGTTCTGACACAATATCGTCTCTGAATCCGTCACATATCCTGCGAGCAGCCGTTGCTGCATTTGTCCGTAATTTGCACTCGTAGTAGAGAGCACACCGTACTTTTACAGTTTCACTGATCATCCTTACACTTAAATATTTTCCAAAATACATTTGAATCACACTCGACCTTTTATAATGGCCGCCGACATCAGGTTGGCACACAAATTCCGAAAATATTACGGATACGGAATATGGAATTACGGATACTGGAAAATGACTTGACGTTCTAATAAAGAGGTATACAGATGAGTCATCCCTAAGCCGACACTTGCTATGCAACCACCCAATATAATCAATTACTTTTCTTGAGTAATATCTCATAATCGTCGATGCGCCATAGTGCGAATTGCAAGACCGTTTCCAAAAACAGTCAAACCTGGACCATTCCTCATTTCTAACGTCAATTTGAGTTCCTCTTGCACAAAATTTTCATGGACATGTTACACCCAGTTTCTGCAGAAGTTTTGATATTCCCGATGACAGTGTCAATGTTACACTGCGTTCGGTAAATCCATAACCCTACAACATTTTTCTATTCTTGTATGACCAATCCCTGATATTCAAAATGCGAAAATCCGTCTCTTTATGTCATAGGCTTTACTGTTGATGAGTGGACTAGAATCAAAAGTTGCTGGTTCGCAAGAAACTACTTATTTGAAAACGAGTCCACGAATGCTCGATTCCGTGAACCTTGTTTCACCGTTGCGTGTTTTAGACTTGACGACGCTGCTAATTATTTGAAAAACAGTACAAAAACTGAGAATCCTTCATCCTATGAGGTGTTGAAGAACACGCCTAGTTTCAATTGCTTGTCGCTAGTTTCCAGCATTTTCCGAAAATAATTAACAGCATTTTCGCTGTAAAAATCTCCACGCCTACTAACATCAGCTTGGATTGGGTGCCATTTTAACCATTCTTCTAATATCCTCCCACTTCTCCAAAAAATTGTTAACGGCATATAATGGTCTCTTATTCAGAAAGAAAAACATTTTCCAGTGTTTTTTTGTGTTCTTCATTGAATATTTCTTATAGTTCGTCTGTCGTCAGTTCACCTTAATGCTCCATTATGAGCTCTTCTATGTCATCCTCGTTCACATCCGATTCCAGATCTTTAGGAGTTGTCAAAATATCATTCATAATTTTGGGGTCGCCTTCCTAATTTCCTTGAAATAAGGATGGACACAGCCTTTGCCAAGCAGAAATCAACTGGCGGTGCGTGATTTCTGACCAGGACTTTTCAATGATAAGAATAGCTTCCAGAATGTCCGAATTTCCCTTGTAACGTTTTTAAAGTCATTCTGAGGAAAATTGGCCTGCTTCAAAATATCGAATAAACTGAGCGGGATTGTACGATTTATTGAAACTTGCTATAACCTTCTTATCCATCGGCAGAATTACCGAAGTCGTATTTGGAGGTAGAAACTGAACTGTCAACAAGTCCCCATTGCACATTATTGTGCGCGTTACTGGCTGTTTTCTCTTCATTATTCATTTTTTTCTCACAGTGCCGAACGAGAAGTGGTATAAGTTTCATATCACTATTCGCGTTGGCTGCCAAAAGTAACGTCAATCAGTCCAGGAAAACTTTTCTCACCTTTTCTGAGGAACGTACGTTTTGGCATGCCCTTCCCAAACAACCCATATTCATCACAATTAAATATTTGTTGCAGTTGATACCTTTATGTTTCAATGAATTCTTGAAATTTGAGACCGACCCCTTTTTAAACATTACAAACCAGCCGGTAGTCGCTTTGAGTACTAATTCCTTGGATAACGAACATGAACTTTGTTCTTTCGAATTCTCAAATATTTCTTTAGCCTTCTCTTGAATGATAGGCATACTAGCAACATCTCTTTTTATTTTCCTTTCATCATATCAGCCATCTTCTGTCAACGCTCTACTTCGGCAATGAGTTTTTGCTTCGTTTTTATGGTGAGCACAGTTATAGAAGCTGCTGACTTCACGGGACTCATAATATTATCATAATTAAAGATATTTTATAAAGGGTTCAGAATGCACATGCGAGAATTTAGAGGAGTAGAAACCAACTAGCGTGCACAATTGACAAAGTTTGAGCGCACAATGGCTTCGTTGCGGTATGCAACAACACGGGAAATCGAGTCAATGCCGAATTACAATAGTGCGGGACTGCGATGGGAGAGCGCGACGAGAGTCTCGCAGCAAATGTCAACCCGTTTTCGTAACATGCGTTTGTATACGACATCGTACAATGTATGCGATGCGTCAATGCGAGAAATATTCGGGAAAACGAAAAATCCTCGCAACGAGATGCGTTGACGCTTGTCAGATTTTGATGGCGCTTAAATGAAATTTGAAATTCAAACGCCTTAATTACTTTTTAAGTACTACGGTTATTCTTAATGAAAATGAAATGAAAATTTCGTGCGTCCTTGTTGAGGCTATTATTTGCCAAACGAAGGAGAATGCTCCGAGAGCCGAGAATCGTTAGTTGGAACTCACTTAGTTCGTTGTCCGAATATGTCTTCGTTGTGCGAAAACGAAAATCTTTTGTGAAAGTGATCGCAAACCGATCACCAACTGTACTATTATTCAGCAGATATTAATTCTTCCTTTTTGTCTTTGGGTTGTTTTTCTTCTTACAACTGCGTAATAAGTCAAAGGTAATTTCATTCATTTTACTCATATTGTATGTCTTCAAATTCAGTCTATATTCATGTAAAGGCTAATTTTTTCAAATGTGTGTTCCAACTGAGGAGGTATGAACTTTGACTAGGATGATCCCTCACAAATGTTTTTCGAAACCCTAAAGTATCCAAACCTGATTGATACTAAATAGGTTTGTAATCGATGACTAAGCCTTCTGGGAATGCTATATCATTTCCGATTATAGCCTGCAATTTTTTGCCTGCTAAAGTGACTAGCTTCCATTCAACAAAAGTTTGAGAACCGAATTCGTTTGGTGGTAATATCCTGAGATGCTTGAAAGTTTTGAAGTTTTCGCTTATAGTTTTCAAATTCAAGGGCATATTATATATTGGATTTATGCGTTCGGGGACAATTCTTACGTGAATTATAGATATAGTACTTCCTGTATCTATAATGTTTTTAGAGATTTTCCACCTATTGTGACCTCTGGCAAACTGTCTTCCGAGGCTGGGAGCCAAAAATACTCCTAAGAAATTTGTTTATTTAAATGGAGAGTAGATTTCCTTGATAGATCAATGCTCATTGACACATTAGAACTAAGTCCTAGGTCGTTTGGTTGGCAGATATTATGACTTAAAAATCATGAATGTGGACTCGCGAGACATGGGTTGTTGGACATACAAAATAGATAGAGTAAATGTAGACTTGCTTTAGATACAAATTCCCATAGCTGATTGCATGTTGCATGAAACAGTTTGATATTTTTGCTGATGCGACATATTTTCACTGAATCTAATTCTAGTATCTTATTGAATTAATAACTACTGAATAACTGTCGTCGTATTTTGTTATTTGTGTTTGCTTATTCTGGAATCTCGTACTTCGCCGCTTCAAAATGATTGACCTGTTGTTTTCAAAGTTTTGTTTGAGTACTGGCTTCATTTCATCCCATGAAAATACTGCATGCTTTTCTATGATTTGCGCTGCTGGTCCTGACAGCTTAAAAATGATATTCTGATACGTCAAACCTCGATCAAATTAGACTGGATAAGCGATTTTTTATGGGGTAGTTCTTGATGCAGCTGATTTGTATTGACGTCGAATGAAAGAGCTTGAGGTATATGGTGGGTGATGAACCTAAACTGGTCCAGTTTTAATGGAGCTGCTACTGATATCTTTGTTCTGGCAGATTCAGCTGTGGAGTTAGAATCCAGTTTTAAAACAAAGATTCTTACCTTCCTGAGCCATGGTCATTACGTTTCAATTTTTTAAACAAGTACCAGGATTAGTGATACATAGTGGTTGAAAATATTCGTAAGCGTTTTCACCCGCCGGAATTCTTTCACAAAGTCACCAATTAAGTTATTTGTGCAGCTTAGTCCTTTTTTCAATTACATTACGAAAAATCCACTATGGGAGCGCCATCGTAATAAAAAGACTCTTCTTATATCATGCGACTGTTAACATAATCCGGTGTTCAACAATACGAATCTCAATGCAGGAGCGCAACATCGACTAGAAACAGAAATTCAATTACATGTGATGTTTATGGGGCCCATGGCCTACTGTTAATGGAATCTTTCCCACAGCTGATCCTTTCAATTAAATATCTAATAACATTAGTTTTACGTTATCATTTAGTTGCTGAATTGATTCTTGTTTTTATATAAGATGGAACTAAAAAAAAAACATTAAATTAAAATCACCTATTTTTCTTGATTTTACAACAAAAGAAGAAAATTTAAGTTTGTGCCGAACATGTACTGTATTGACGTTACGTTTTATTTGTTATATGAATGGTATGATAGAGCCACTTTGTACCAAAATCCCTTTCTGCTAACATTCTGCTCCAAATTTATTCGAAAATTACTTTAAAAAAAGACTTCTCTTGCCATTCTCACCAATTCACGGAAAAGCTGTAACGACTTGACTTAACAGATACGTTTTCCAGACAGATAATATTTGAATGACCAAAATATTGCACAAATATTCTGGTTTCAGAATGGCAATAATGAAGTGAGGTTAATCTTGTGAAATTCAAAAAAAACTTATTCTCATCCGCCTTAAAAGTTTTGGAAGTTAAATTTTTCCACCATAAAATTGCAAGGACGAAAGCAGAAATTTGCTAGGAACACAACTGGAAATAAAAGTTTTCAACAGCCTGCAATGAGTCACAACGTATTTCGAGCTACACTGAAAAGCAAGGAAAATTTTATTTCCATTTCAATTTTTTGAACAATTCATGACAGATAGTTTTGAACTTTGAAATGAATATATAAATGTCAATTTTAAGCTTTGCCTTGATTTGGTTGGTATGTCTTCTGCTTTTACTCTGTGTCCTAATTGAATTTTCACAAAGATCATTTTTAAGCATTATTTCTTGTCATCCGTAGTATCAAATGAATATCAAAATTTAGAATTCAACCTTTACTACTTTTATATCTACAAATCAGAACGTCAACTATAAATAGCGTTTTCGCATATGATGGACTTTCCTATCCGGCAAGCTAATTTGGAAACTTTATACTTCGCTAACTATAAACAATCGTTTCAACTTTGGGATTGCGTCCTAACTAACTTAGCGTGCCCATTAGGTATCAGTAGCAATGTTTTTAAAAGTATAATAAATTTTTCAGTTGCTTTATAAGGTCGTTAAGTTATTTCAATTAACCTGTTTTTAGTTTATGAACATCAAGTTGCTCATTGTTGTCTTTCCTGCTCAAAGGTTATGTTGTAGTTAGTGCTGGATTTGGATTTCTGTGTGCTTTATAAGTGTAGGATATGGACTTTTTTAAATGTTTTGAAAGTTTAGAACTTGTTGAATCAATATGCCACGAAGGAGTGTAAATTCTGTGCACAATTTTTGTTATATTTGTGGCGAAATACCAACTTGACGTATCTTGTTAAAACGGCCTACCAGCATTATTTTGGTGTGAAGGTAGGGGACCAGGATAAGTCATGGGCTGCACATATATTTGGTAATTCTTGCTCAGTCAATCTAAGAGAATGGCTGAGAAACAAAAAACGATGTAGGGTTTTCTCTGTTCGTATGATTTTGCGGGAGCGTATGCCTCACACTGACGATTGTTATTTCTGCTTGGCTCCACCCATAAAGACAGGCTTGTCAATGAAGAAAATAAAAACAGTTCAATACGCGAATCTTCCGTCTGCTGTTAGACCCATACCACATTCGGACACTCTACCAGTTCCAACACCACCTCAAAATTATGAATCGGAACTAGTAAATGAGGATAGTGCGGAAGAGGAAGAACTTGCCGTGCCTTTCACATCGCATGACCTTAATCTTGAGATAAGAAAGGATAAGCCACACATACTAACACAAGCAGAATTAAGTGATCTCATTCGAGACCTTGACTTGTCCCAGGAATAGGCAGAGCTTACAACAACATTACAACAATGGAATCTTTTCCAACCGGATGTCATGGTCTCACATTACAGAAAACGTCATTGAGATCTGTTTCCTTTTTTTGAGAAGAAAAGAAACCTTGTTGCTTGCTACGAAATGTTGTTGCCAAGTCTCTCGTAGAACCAAAAGATGTTTTTCTTCCTCCCTTGCCCTTAAAGCTGGGTCTGATGAGAAATTTTCTCAAGGGAGTGAATCAAGAAGGACAAGCCTTCCAGTACTTGAGAGACCAATTTCCTACGTCAAGTGACGCAAAGGTTAAAGAAAGCATTTTTGTTGGACCACAAATTCGTCTACCTATGAAGGATCTTGAGTTTGACAGAGTTTTGACTCCCATACTGATGCCGTTCGGGTTCGTGGCAGCATGCCACTCCAGATTCAAGGTCACGGCCGAGGAGACGGTTTCGTGTGGATTCGGTGCCCGGGTATAACGTTTTTCAGCGTATACCTGACGCCGAATGAGTCCATGCCATCTTTTCAAAATAGACTGGATGCGCTAGAAGATGCTGTTCTGCACACAGATGGCAAAGTACCCGTAGCAGGAGACTTCACCGCCAGAGCCGTTGAGTGGGGCATGTCTCAAACAGATTCCAGAGGGCAACGCATTCTGGACGTGTTGGCGAGGACCGGGTTGGTGGTTTTAAATACCAGCAATGCACCTACCTTCCAGCGCTGTGAAGGAACAATCCCAGATGTGGCATTCGCCTCGGAGTCCCTCGCTCCGACGACGCTCTACTGGAGAGTACTCGAGGATTATTCAGCGAGTGATCACCAATACATCGCGTTTGAGATCGGCGATACCACTCCTCGCTCGTCTCAACGATCTTTCACTCCCGGGTGGAATATCGGAAAAATGGATGTGGAGACTTTTGCCACTGTGATTCTGGAAGGCGGAACGACATCGGGTGCCCTTCATGGAGCGGAAGGGCTCCAGTCGAGGGAATGGTGGAGTCAACGATGAACCTCATCACTTCTGCCTGTAGCTCATCTATGCCTCGACGGAGGCCTCGGCACGATAGGCTTGCTGTACATTGGTAGTCAAAAGATATCGCAGACAAACGAGGCGAGTGTCACAGATTTCGACGTGCAGCTCAGTGCTCGAGAAACGTAGAGGAAGCATCCGATAAGACAGCAGCATACAGATCAGCGAGGCTTTCCTCGCTGATCTGTATGCTGCTGTCTCCGGAGACTCATCAATGAGAGTAAGGCAAGCTGCTGGCGAGAACTTGTGGACGATGTGAACAGGGATCTATGGGGGCTCGGCTACAAGGTAGTGTGGCGCAAGCTCGGCTCCTCACGGAAGCCGTGTTTACCTCAAACAGACAAGATGGACGGCATAGTGCAGGCGCTTTTTCCAACTCATCCTGTCCGTGTTGATGCTGCCTATGAGGTAGACTATGAGGTAGCCGAATGTCAATCGTTCACTAAAAATTAGCCGGGGGATGCGGTGCTTTCTATGAAACCTCGAAAGGCACCAGGACCAGACGGCATTCCAACCGAGGTGCTACAAATGGTTTTCTACGTTTGCCCTGATTTGCTACTCAATGTGTTTAACGCTAGCCTGAGAGAAGGTGTATTCCCATCTCGCTGGAAGGTGGCGAGGCTCACATTGATCAGGAAGGGAAAAGGGGACATCGAGCTGCCATCTACATACCGCCCGCTTTGTATGCTGGACACAGCCGGGAAAGTGTTCGAAAAGCTCATCAAGAGAAGACTCACTGACGCAATTCGTGCTGCAGGGGACCTATCTCCTCGGCAGTATGGCTTTAGAGCAGGGCGATCCACTTGCGATGCCATCATGGAAGTAGTGAATGCAGTCCGTCGAGCTGAAGCGAACAAAACTGAAAAACGAGTTGTCTTGCTAGTGACGCTTGACGTGAGAAATGCCTTCAGCTCCGCCAGATGGTCGGATATTCTTGGCACATTGGAAAATTTTTTCCGATTGCCAGGGTATCTGATGCGGACTTTGAGGGATTACTTAAAGGACCGCAGTCTGCTCTATGACACGCAAGATGGGTTGCGCAGTATGGAGATAACGTCTGGTGTAGCGCGAGGCTCCATACTGGGACCGGACTTGTGGAACGCCTCATACGACGGGCTATTGAGGCTTGAGCTGCCAGATGAGTCGCGCTTAGTCGGCTAAGCCACCACATCGGTGGGCCCACACCGAACAAACACCGACTTCTCATGAGTGCTGTACAGTCAGTGCTAATGTACGGCTCTGAGGTTTGGGCTGGAGCTCTCAGTAAGGAGCTGTACCGAAAGCGCTTGGCCCAGGTACAGAGACGAGGAGCTTTGCGGGTTGCGTCTGCATACCGCACTGTCTCTGAGTCGGCGATGTTGGTGATCGCAGGAGTGATACCCATCGCCCTCCTTGCTAGGGAGAGAATTTATGACCGAAAAGTGGAGGGCTCAAGATATGCTGTCAACCGAGAGGAGAGGCAGCGCACAATACTCGAGTTGCAACAGTCCTGGGAAGGCGACCCTAATGGCCGCTGGACTGCCCACCTTATAAGGGACGTGAGGTCATGGCTAAATTGAAGGCACGGTGAGACAGATTATTACCTTACCCAGCTTCTTAGCGGGCATGGGTATTTTGAGTTTTATCTGCACAAGATTGGCAAGTCACGGCCCCCGGACTGCATTTTCTGCCCTGGGAAAGGGACGACGCATGTCACACCTTCTTTAACTGTAGAAGTACGAACATGATGCGGCAGGTCTTGAGGTAGATAATGATAGAGCTTTCTCCAGACAATCTGTTCGGACAAATGCTGAAAATTTTCGACAAATGGGCCTGTGTGGCACATTACTCTCGGGCAATACTTACAGGAAAAAAAGTGACCATGGATGACCTGGGGCGTGGGTTCCTGGGGGTCTTTTTACCAGCAGTCCTCCTCCATCTTGATCTCTCCCGCTGGGGGGAGATTTCTCTAGGCTGACGGCGCCCTAGAGCGAAGTAAAAAGAGGCCTAGCCCGAAGTAATGTGTCAAACGGTTCCAGGCAAGGGTCTCTTGAGAGGGGGGTGTTTAGTTGGTAGTCTGGTAGCATGCGCTGCTAGGGGTCCCACACTCCGGACGTAAATCGCCTTCACCCCCCAACCCAAAAAAAGAAGAAAAATAATTGATCAAGTCTCGTGGAGTTACTGAATGGTAAGCAAGTAGTGATTTTATTTCGAAATTTGCGCTTGCATTGGCACAAAATAGCAGCATGAGGCGGTGTTTCATTGGCTGTTTTCCTGGCAATACATTCTCTCTTCATTATATGGGCTTGCTTTGACATTTTGTTACAGAAAAGACCCGTCTCATCATAATTGAAAATTTATTGCGGCGGGTAATTTCTAAGATATATGAGCTTCTTAAAGTTATTTGCTGTTTTTGTGTCAGAGTTTGCTGTTTCGTTTTGCCTCACAAAGCTATGGACACCGGTTCTTCCCTTAAAGATATCGATCCATCTATGGCTTCCCTTGAATTGTTGTTATCATTCGGCAATGGATAATCCTGGTCTTTTCTTTACAAAATCCGCAAACAGAAATTTCGCCTTCTTAGAAGTAATGTTTTCAATAAAACTGTCGCCTTCTAGTTTTCGCTTTGACATTACGTAACCATTCTTGACACTGTCTTTGTAGCAGCCATTTCCTTAATTTATTTTTGTTTTTGTAAATAGTGCAGATTGTTGATGTTAGCGGATTGTATGTGTCAGCTATATTAGCCTCGCTTACACCTTTTCTTCTTGTTCTTCATAGCACTACAGCCCCTCTCTGGCCTTTGCTCCCTACAACAAGTGCCGCAATCTGTTCCGGTCAATTGACCGCATCCTCCAATTTTGAAACCCGAGCTGCGATGAACTGTCTTCGTCAACAGAGTAAAACCAGCGTTTCTCCACTGGTCTCCGACTTTCAGTTCTCCCAATGAATAACTTTTTGGGTATCCGTCACTCATCCGTACGATTCATATGGCCAGCCTTTTACAGATTCCGCGGTCTTACAATTGATGTGTTCTTGATACCTATCCAAGGATTGCAACTATCAAAAATTTTGAGAATTGAAAAACCTTTTCACCAATAAATGATATCTAATGGGGATTATTTTAAAGGGGACCAAAAGGTATTTACGAATAAATAAATGATTTTTCAAACAACACAAATGTGGTGATATGAGGACACATGAACATATAAGAACATTGGTCGAACACTGTTAGAATGGCAACTACTGTTTTGGAAAGACTCCTAATTTCCAAAAAAGGAAACAAACATGGTTTGATGATTCATTATTTATACCTGGGTTTAGTTTAAGATATAGCTTAGATCAACATTGTTCATAAGGATACTTTGTGTGATAATTTTTGTAATCAACTAAAGGAGGCCATCCTTAGCTATGTTGTGCCAAGTGTTGCAGTTTTTCCCTTATTACCAATAATCCAAGTTATCTGTTTATTGGCTAGTCTCAGACAATCGGGAAGGATGTATTCCCGATTTTTTTTCGCCACAAGCTTAGACGGGTTTGGTATTCTTGGTTTCAATTGCCATCCGTCAATAAAACCACCAACGTAAGTATGTCCGTTTTATTCCTAGATAGATAGATAAAACTTTATTGAGACTTTTTTCGTACATTGGTCGAGTGTTAAATCAGCGTCTTAGACTAATTTGACAGCGACACTTATGTCAAATTAGTCAAATATTGATAGAGACTATGATTGAGACTATGCCATCTGCTCACATAATTTGTACTTAGTTTATCTTCTTATTCTAACTTAACCTAACCTAACCTAACCTAGTTTAAAAAGAAGAAGAAAAAAGATATACAATAGTTTATGATATTGATTTTAGTTTAAGTTGATCTAGTAGGTGCGAGGATTTTGAGTGGTGGTAATTATTTCCCTCTGCTGCTGACATTACAGAAGAAATTGAGTTCGCATTAGCTTGAGACAATCCTTAATGCCCACTTCTCGAGGTATTTGTGTGGAGTGTTCACATGCTTCTTCGTTTCCACTTTGATTGGACATGAATATCGATTAGATACAGAGAAAAAAGTTAGGTAGGAGCCTCAGTAGCCGTTAAAAAGTTGTTCCGTTTTTTTTTGCAAACTAGAACATTCGTTGTTTGGTCTTTGGAGAATCTGCTGCCATCGAGGAATCTGTAGAATGCTGTTCAGGCCGAAAATTTCTGTTCTGTGGTACAGGCTTTTGTTCCCGCATCTAATAGGATCTGAGTCTAGGTGGCGATTAGCCGGCTGGAAAGCTTATTGATTTCTTTCAGTACGATATGGAAGGTTTCAAAGCCGAAAAAGGTTCTTCGAAAAGTTCGTCGATCTTGATGCGTGCTTTTCGCAGATAATGGTATCTAAACAGTTAATTTTTGGGCTCTAATTGTAATATGGTTTTATTTGGTGTAAACGATTTTTTTCAGTCTTTGCAACCGCCTACCCTTGGTTTGAATTATGTCTAGAGTTCTGTCGGAGATGTGCCCGTACATGGGAAAGGCTTTCTTTCCCGGGCCTCGAAGGTGCAGCGATACTATACTGAGCTATGTATTTGGTGGGGAGATTTTGTGAGAAACACGGTCCCTTATCCTTGGTCGCTACGGGACATTGTGTGATTTGAAAAATAAAGCCAGTGTGCTGCTCGAAGACGAGTTTCGCTTGGGGAACTTGCCTCCAAAATGTGCTGCAGGGTTAATCGTTCCTCTAAAATTACGTTACAAGTGAACATCAAATATAAACTTCCTATGATTTTTCCACTTACTTTTATTTTCGTTTGGTAATTAAAATGTTAAAGGAAGCTTTTTGAATGCAAACTGCACAAGGAACAGTTGAAGACTGAATTTTGCTCTAATTACTAATTACCACACCACGTACACACTTATCACTACAAAAAAATATACTTTATTATAATTATAATATAAAATATACTAAACACAACTTTAAAAACCATCACGTCACACTTAACAATGTTGCCAGAAATCAAATTTTAGATGAAATCGTTTCAAATTCAATAATTTTGCTTGGCAAACGTTTAACATGCACTGAAAACGGTACATGTGGGAAGGGAATAATCTGATTAACGCAAAAACATAATATATACATAATTTTGCATGACATACATATATACGAATTTTGATTTTTTGCCGGCCTTTCAAGACTCAAACAGTAAAAATGTCAAAGGAATTGACCGAGAACGAGGGAATGCTCCGAACACAAAAAAAAATATTCGAAATGTCCTTTTTTTAATAATTTTGGCATAGGTTAAAGCGTGTATATTTTAAAATTTTGTTATGGTATTCTTACAGAACTTGAAAATGCTTAACAAACTACATAAAATTTTTTTTTTTATTGTTTTAATCTTAATCAGATACCTAACAACTGGCAAAGCTTTCAATATTTAAATTTGAAAAAAAAATTAATCTCTTTTACATGAGTTCGCTTTATGTGTTGTATGTGGTACTCATATTTCATTCTTTGTGGTATGAAAGAGAGTGTTAGCGCTTATTAATGGTTCATGCTATGGCACAGCATAGGCACAGTAAAAATTTACCAAGCCAATCATAATCCAACTAGTTTTGGTTGAATTCCATTAACCAAGGATAGCGAACGGAATTAAACTTCCATGTAAAGCTAACCATTTGACTTTTTGACGATGCTTTTTAAATTTGAGCATTTTTAAATGCATATAGAATAAGTTTCAATATCAGAAATTAGATTTTCTGCCAGCACAAATTGGATAAAAATCTACCGCATTTTCCCAAAAAATGGAAATTTTACACTTGTTCAGTTCCTCTTCGTCATTCGCCTAATTTTGCATGAACATCAGCTCAAACCTTTTCTTTGCTTTGCCTTAAAGTTTCAGACGTTATAGAACACTCCTTCTATCAGTTTTTAATTGTTTAAATTTCAAAAAATCTCTTATTTTTCTCTAATATTTCGAAACATTGTGGCCACTGCAAGTCCGTTTGCAAACCATGGTTCAATAATATGCTCGTACAGTTTCTTGAGAAAGTCTCTCTACTGTCATGTTTTACCTCCAAATGTCAAAAAATTATGACAATATATAATGGAGGAGATGATTCCCATTATCTTTAGCATATTATAAAACATTCACAAGGGTAACAGGCTGGTCTTGCTTTTATTTGACACATTTGAACACATCTGATCAAAGGAATTTTCCTTTGAAAATCATGGATGGTATTTTTGATGATGCGTCAACAGTTACGCGTTAGTTGCATGAGGGCAATAAATATACTTTTTCCTCCACCTTTGTCTTGACCAACAAAAGAGTCAATGGCCCGCCATAACACAATATGGAGGTTCCAATCGCCCTGGACTTGTTATTTTGCATTATTTGGTATTTCTTTTTGTTTTTGCGGAACGTTCCAACTATTGTCAGATTGTGAGGCTGTTTAGCAGGTTTTTGGATTGATATGCACCAGTTGTTGGTAGTAGTTAGTAGTATTTCTATTTTACCATGCGCATGACCCATTCATTCCTTGGCTACATACACAGTAAGAAGAGCTGTGCCATTGTTTTTCATACTCCAAGATTTGTTCATCATGTATCTGATTCCACTCTCACATATCATTTCAACCGTTATGCCACATTTGGCAGGCTTGTAAAGAATATAGATCTTAAATTTGCACTAACCACAAAATACCTGCAATAGCTGATCGATGGTAACGTTGCTTTCAAAAATGTAACTCCCTTGATATTGATAACAAAACACCAATCAAGGCTTCGAATTCTTCTTTACATATACCTTAAGGAGATGAAGTCATAATCACATAGTTTTCTTTACTTTAACTGTTTCAATATTAGTCCTCTTAAAAACATGTTCACAAATTTCGTACAGCATAAAGAAGAGAAACAGATTAAGTGTTATGTCATGATCCGAACGATATTTACAATTGTAGTACTAGAAGAAGTTTTTCATTTATGCGTTGCCCATTTGCAACGATTTTCGCCACGAACCTTTGGTTGCATATAGTTGTCTATGTGACTGGCGGCTGATGAAGCACCTTGTTGTGAGTCCTAAAGAACATGAGCCTCTGAAGGACGCAATACCTTAAGTTATTCTTTGTGAAAATCACTTTCGACGTCCCCTAGCAACAAATTATCCTCATTTTTACCATTTTCCTTCGTTATCATCGTCAAAAATGCTTGTACTATTTCTACGTCTATCAGCCCTCATGTCGCATTTGTTGTTTAATTTTGATGTCATAACTTTAGAAAATACAACGAAACTCAACACCAAGCAAAGCGATAAGCGTTACACTTAAGTTAAACAACCGCTAAATCGGCTAAGCATACACTAAGCAATCATCTCAAAAATATATCAGTTTACCGGTTAAAGAGAGCACTATACAAAGCAGCTTACTGATCACTGCGCTGGGAGTACACGATCAAGCAGCAAGCAGTGCTTCAAGCAGTGTCAAAATGTCAAGCAGTTTTCGTAACATGCGTTTGTATACGACATCGTACAATGATTGCGATGCGTCGATGCGAGGCGAGAAATATTCGAAAAATCCTCGAAATGAGATGCGTTGACGTTTGTCAGCCGCTTGATGGCGGTTAAGCGAAATTTGAAATTCAAACGCTTCAATTACTTTTTAAGTACTAGGGTTATTCTGAATGAAAATTTCGTGCATGCTTGTTGAGGCTATTATTTGCCAAACAAAGGAAAATTCCAAATCCAAAACTTTTAAAAAATACAAAAAAATTGCAAGCAAATTTCATTTAAAACGTCACCAATTTGACATTTGTCATATGAACATTACTGCTCCCCGCATCACGTGCATTGTAAATTGAATGCGTTGCGTCGCGGCGTGCGAGAATCGCTTCGCGCTCTCGCATCGCAGTCTTGCAGTATTGTATTTCGGCCTTGAGTCCTGGCAACTTACCTGGGAAAGATTGCCAGCGACTAATAAGTCGGGGCTTTGCCTGGTCCCGGGTACAATCGCTCTTGTTTGACATACTGTACGTTATCTTCACCCGGCAACACTACATGAAGCGAAAGCATAATAAGAAGTGAGAAATCGTTGAAAAAAGAACTATCGTACGTGTTGCGATGTAAAGCCATGTCCAATTTTGTTTACAGAGCAGAAATAATAGTAGCTTGGTTCTGAGTTCACGGACTTCGATGTCACGGACCACACCAGACTTTGCAGCAAAATTTACCATTGAATTGTTATTAATACATATTTTCCTGGAAAAGAAATGTATTCTTGGAAAATCTAGATCATCATGACTAATGCGAAAGTCTTAGCTTTAAATGAAAATAATAACGTCTGTTAGTATTTGAAATTCAACATGACTAATTCACAAGCTAATCATATTATTATTTTCTTATCATATTATTATTTACTAATCAACTTGGGTAAACTAATGAACAAAGTATAGTATTCAAACGTTGAAGATAACTTCATTCTTCTCTTTCCTTTAACAGTTTGTCTTAAACGGCAGGACCTCACAATGTGCTTCTAGGAATTTAATAATACACAGACATTTCATCCGTGAAATCTAGGCCAATTTAACGCACGCATGTATTTCACTTTTAGACGGAATATATTGCCAACATGTTTTCTTAAACGATTTGCTCAATTGTGTATGCATGTTGTGGGATCCATTTGATTATCCCTCATATATTACTGGAAATTTGTTGGTGCTCTTTGTACGAAGTGTTAATATATAAATCGAGGGAAGCAATCGGTTATGGACCATTTAGTCGAAATACGAGCGCGTGTTACGTTTTATTTGAAATATGATCAAACGTCGAATGTACCATGTGATATTTATTTGTTGTTAAGTATTTGCGTTGCTTTCTCATATTGATGGTTTTTTCTTCTCCTTCTTTGCAGAACATCAGCTATCGTCTGAGGTTTATTTAAACAAAGGCCCAACAACAAATTGTCGGCTTACTCCTATCAGAACTTTCTCGGTATCGAAATCACCATCGTCATTCACAATACGGAAGCATTTCGAATCAACTTTACGAAGGTAAGACGACATTTCAAAGTTTATTTCAATATTTGATAGCATTTCCCGATGACTATATATGAGTATCTAGATTGGCTGATTCATTTCCGTATCTTCGTTGTTGCAAACTTCTTGTTATTGAGGCTTGTTGTGGTGGTTCAATAGAATTTTAAGGTTCATAGAAGCTTCCATTTCACAATGAATGCGAATCATATAAAGTTGTAGGTAAGAGTTTGCTCAATATTTGGGGGAAATTTCGATATAAATACGGAAAAGTTATAGCAATATTTCGAGTTTCTATCACGTGCTATGAACAACTAGACCAGATTGCAATGAAAATTGGCTATGAAACTATTTTTAAATTAAGCAATGAAAAGAATAATTGATGTCTCCTGGAATATATTTGAATGCAATGAAGGCAAAATACTTTAATCCCAATCGGATTTATATGGAATTAATTAAGATGGAACTGAATCAGTTTGAAAGGAACAATTTTTTCAAAGCATTTTGAAATACACTTCCAAGACTATGTAAAAAGCCTGACTAAGCTCTGATTTACAATCGTTATACAAAAAATTATATGCAAGGACATGATATTATGTGCTTGTATATAATTGCCATCACATGACATAAACACGGTCCGATATAACAATAGTTTAGTTTACGGTCCGTTTCACGGTCCGGTATAACAATTATTTATCGTTTTGAAAGGAAAAATTTCTGGAATTAACCTTAAATAATGTAAACAACATATTATATTTTTGTAATGTATGGTATATAAGTATCAACATTATATTGGAGTATCTTTCAACAGAATAAGACGAAAATTAATGGCTTCTGCTCTTGCGACCAAACTAAGTAAAAAGAAACTCTCAAGATAGACAAACGAGACATCTAGGCTAAGCAGGGCTCTGAAAAGAGAACCACATGTGGACAAGATGCTCCAAAAGGACGACGGATCGTGGACAACAAGTAGCATAGAACGTCTCAAGCTCCTACTAAACCAACACTTTCCGGGCTCAACGAATGAGGAGACAGAATAAGTAAACAACGTGACTCCTTACCGTGCCACCCTAAAAGAAATAGTTAACGAAGAAAAGGTCCTTTGGGCCATTTATACCTTCGAACCTTACAAATCACCAGGAGCCGACAAAGTGTATCCGATCATGCGTATGAAAGCGGATATCGCCATAAAACGGATTTTAGTGAAAATATATTGAGCCTCCATATACAAAGACTATATTGCTTTGGACTGGAGAGAAGCTAAAGTAGTTTTTATATCGAAGCCGGCAAAAGCCAGCCACTACTAGCAACGGATTGTCGACCTATCAGCTTAACGTCTTTCATACTGAAAACCCTGGAACATCTGGTGGATGGGTACATAAAAAGCACCGCGAGCATTACCGAGCTTTGCCCCAGCCAACACGCACTCTTCCCAGGGTGCTCAACAGAGACGCCACTACACGAAGTCGTAAGCAGAATAGAGAGGAACCTTGGCATCAAAGATTACACTTTGATGGCCTTCATTGGTATCGAGGGAGCCTTCAATAATCTAAAAACTGAGAGAATAGTAGCAGCCATTCAAAGATATGCAATGGACACATATCTTAC
Organism: Stratiomys singularior; assembly: GCA_954870665.1. NCBI lineage: Eukaryota > Metazoa > Arthropoda > Insecta > Diptera > Stratiomyidae > Stratiomys > Stratiomys singularior. Next base: position 75,974,437 of record OX940877.1, on the reverse strand, counting down.
TAAATGGATGACGGAACTACTAGCTAAAAAGAAGATTACAGCCGAAGAAAACGGCGTAACCTTGAGTAAAAAGACTAACAAGGTTACACCACAAGGCGGCATAGTATCACCACTTGCCTGGGTACTCAAAGTTAACGAAGAAGCGGGAGATCTCAACGGGAAGGGTTTCAAAACGATAGCGTACGCTGACGATATCGTTATACTGATAAGTACAAAATTCCCGGAAGCCATACCGAAATTGATGCAGACCACACTATCACATCATTTTGAGTGGGCGAAGCTAAGCGGACTGCGCATCAATGCCGACAAAACGGAGCTTATGCTTTACACAATGTGCCGTAAACCGTAGACATTTTCACCCCCGACCATTGACGGAAAACATATCAGTTTAGTAAACAAGGTGAAAGGAGTAACCTTGGATAGTAAGCTCACACACATGGGAGCAGTCAGACGGAGAGCTACAGCGGCGCTCTTCTCAATGAAAAGACTAGTGGGGAAAACCTGGAGAATAAAACCCAAAATTGCCCACTGGATCTACACAACAGTAGTGAGGTCAATAATCACTCATTATGGCATTGGTTTGGTGGCAGACATTACAAAAGAAAACCATTGCAAAAGAGCTAGAGAAGATCCGGCGACTAGCCTGCCTTGCCTTCAAAGGTGCCATAAGGACTACACCAACTGCTGCAATGGAGATAATGCTTAATCTCATGCCACTCGACAAATTCATCTTCAGACAGGCATCACTTGCAAGCATCCGATTAAAATCCACAAATGGGTTATACAACCACTCTCAAACGGGGCACGTATGCATTTTGAAAAAAATGGAGAGAATGGCCCCGTCAAGTAAAAGGGAGCTGGATAGAATTCAATCATTATTGGACACAACGATTGGACACAACAAGATCAGCATTCCGACCAGAGAAGCATGAAAGACGGTGCAGGATCCCACATCTGGAAATGAGATTATGATCTACACCCATGGTTCCAAAACGGATGAGGGAAGTGGCGCCGGAATGTTTTTCCCAGACCAGCCACAACTCAACCGAAGTTATAAACTGGAGAGCCACACCACAGTTTTCCAGTCGGAAGTGTTTGCAATAAAAGCGGCTATAGAAGCGGCAACAAACAACCTTTATGGAAGTATTCAAATACTCTCGGACAGTAAGTCGGCACTGCAGGCGCTTGCCCCTAACCGCGTAGTTTCACAAATGGTGAAGGATTGTAGGCAGGCTCTCAAAACCGCAAGAACCCAAGTAAATGTAAAAATGATATGAGTCTCTGGACACAGTGGTGTAGAGGGAAATGCAAAAGCGGATAAGCAGGCGAGAGCTTGGTCAGCCGACCAAAACGCCACTAGAATAGACACAATTAAAGTGCCACTAGCAATGGTAAAAAGGGAACTAGACGAAATAATCTGGAAAGAGACAGATACGGCTTGGAATGACAGGAACGACTGCAGGATAAGCCGAGCTATTTGGCCTCATCCTAATCAAATGAGGACAAAACAACTCCTAGGGAAAAACCGAAATGGCGTTAGAACATGGGTGGTAGTATTAACAGGCCATAGTCTTCTAGGTCAACACGCCAAACGAATAGGAACCCGAACGGATGACACTTGCCGAGCTTGCGGCGAGGAGGAAGAAAGTACAGAACACTTCCTCCTAGACTGCCCGAGTCTGGCCAACAGACGCCTTACTTGGTTGAGGTGTACTGGGGCAACAGAATTGGAACACTTGGCGGCCACAGAACTGGGGGAACTCCTTGGCTTCTGTAGGATGACAGGATGGACCATCTGTAAACAATAGTACTACGCATGGGCAGCTGAGGGCCGATTTCTGGCCTATGCTAATTTCCAGCAAGTGGAACCCAGTGCAATAATAATAATAACTCTTAAGAAAATCTATCCTTCTGTTACACGAAGAACATTTTACTGTTCAAAATGTATTTTTACGAGTTTATTTCAGAAATTGTCAATGAGGACTCTGAAGCGGACTTTAAACTTAAAAATTTAATATAATAATTTAGATTAAGATGGTTAAGGATTCTTGAAACAAGTGTACTTTCTACATAGGATTTTACTATTGGAAACTTTAAAAAGATTTTCAAATGTATTTTTTAACATATTTTATAATATTTGAAAATTTTCTTATATGTTAGGTGTGAAAACACTATATTCAAGATGACGATTTAAGTACGAAATCCATAGCAGCTATAGACCAATAAGAGGGTTCTGGGGGGTTCATAAATTGCTAGAGAAACTAATGAAATCAAAGTGTTTAACGTGGAGTACCCCGCTAAAGCTTAAAACCATGTTCGACACAGACAAGGTTGAAATAATGTGTCATTTACCACAGCCATGATCTCAAACAAGTCTCATTCTTGGGTCCCAGCTTTGTTTAAGCTATTAGGATTCCTTAACACTACTGGTTCATACTCAACATGCTTGCAAGACTTCGACTACCACGTTTCAGCGAGCATATGTTCCTCACCGAATGGGCGGGCTCGCAGTAACCTGTCATGGGCATCCCGCAACCCGTGGCTAATATAAATTTCTGATCGTGTTGCGTTGCGCAACAGTCCAAGAAAAACTCCCAGTTTTTGCTCCAGACGGGACTACGGGTCATTGATCCCAACCTTGGGCAAGAAGGGGTACTACGCCCCAAAACTAATGAGGCTAATCCCTAGCTTAGACCATAGCGTAAACACAAACAGCGCTCACACTCCGAACAAACGACCGATTTAACGGTATTTGAAAAATTCTGGAGAATTGCATTGGTGTTCGTAAAAATGTTTATTTTTCTCTATTTTTTCTATCTGTTTACATTGTACTTGTAAACAAAACGAGCAAAAAATTAATATTTTTACTAACACTCATACAATTCTGCAAAATCCGTTAGATTGGTCGATGGTCGGAGTGTTATCGCTGTTTGTTCTTACGCTATGGCTTAGACTAATCAACTCCTGAGTAATCCGACTGTTACAACATGTATGTCGACTCATGTGCACATTTTATTGCGACATTCTTTTCATAGCAATTGGTAAATGTAATAGTCTCACATTCACCCCATCAACATAGTTGATGTTGTATTGCGTGCCTTTCGACTTACGAACTGCATTTGACATCACATAGTCTACATGTAACAAAACACGCATTAAGTTACATTTATTCAATCGATTGAGCTGTCTGCATCACAACAGTAAACAACAACTAGCAACTCTAGCAACCCAACATGTTTTTCATTACTTATTATATTTTCATTCACATGCACATCGGTTTACAACTAGTCCGTCTTTATTTGAGTATAGTCCACAGTCAGCTCTTCCACCATTAAAGCTTCTTAGCATCGAAGCATCGCACATAAGTCATCTTTTTCATCAGGTCATCGGTTCTTTTTCTCTCGGTACGCTCTTGCTTCTCTATATTTTAGAACCCTAATTGGCGACTTCATCAGAATGCTCTTCAGTTCATCCTTTCCAACTGCGATCTGCTTAACTTCCTTCTCCAACTTTTCATTTCTCAAATCTTCATTTCATCGGTTTATCGATAATTTAAGACATCGTACAACATGCATCAATCCTTCAGTGCGTCTGTCATCGGTTCAACGTGGTAACATTTCTCAGAAGACCAAAAGGCCACAAGACTGCACAACGTCGCAATTGGGCTTCTATTCCACCTCTCGGTTACCCTACATGACTTCATTTCGACCTCATTGGCAACAACAAGCTCCTCCACTATCGGACCGCAAGGCAAACTCACGTGGGTAGAGAGGCGTGGGTAGAGAAACTAATACTCAATCGGATCAATTACAAAAAAAAAAAAATCAGAACTATAATTAATACAAATATAATTCCCAATTTGGTCTTAGGCATGAATATTCGACTGACCTCCAAATATCCCATCTCATAAATGATTCAAGAAACGCATTTAAGAAAACATTAAAAAATTTTTGAATCTGTATGGCACAGTGGCCGAATCTTTAAACTGGCCCAACTTGATATCCCAAATTTCTTATTGAATTTTATTCACTTCAGCCTAACTGAAAGAAAAAAATTTGGTCAAAACACTAAGTATCATATCTATCTGTCAGAATACACCAGTCGGTGTATCCCAGGGGTCTCACCTATGCCCGACACTTTTCAATACATGTATACATGGCGAAATACTTTCGCATGATCATTGCACTCTATCTGCATTTGCTGATGATCAATGTTCATATAATGCGTCCTAAGTTTCTAGCCAGATAATTTCAAACTGAGAGAAGTACCCTGAAAAGCTGTTTCAATAAATTTTGCAATGGAAATTTGTTGAGTATTTTCAAGTGTGGGTAGAAAAATGAAATAAAATCAGAAAATGATAAAGCAAAAGGAATGGGGTTACTTGTAGGAAGTTTGTGGTGAAATAATAATAAGCAAAAAAATGTAATTATATAATATATATAAACAATTATATAAACAAAAAAAATAATATATATACACAATTGCTGAATTTTCCGGGATTGTAGCAGCTGATTTTCAATTGGCAACGGAAAAAGTTCGATGACAGATTGTTGAAAATTATTTTTTAACGCTAGTTTTATGGCAGTTTGATTACAATTTGAATATTTCTACTTATTTTTTCTCCGTACTCCACTATATAAATATTTTTTTTCCTCTACTTTAACTATAATTTTCTTTTAACTTTAACTTTTAGGTTTATCCTTACTTTTTCTTCCATTTTGACTTAATTTTTACTTTTTCTTTTATTTTAACTTTATCCTTACTTTTTCTTCTATTTTTTTCATCTTTAAGATTACTATTTCTTCTTGTTCAATTTTAACCTTACTTTTCTTTTATTTTAACTTTAACTTCCCTTTTCTTTTTACTCTTTACCATTAACCTTAATTTTTCTTCTTTCTTTAAGCGTACTGATTCCTTCATTTTTAAATATGACTCAACACTACCAATCCGCAAACTATGTTTACTGCAACTTTCTCCCACCGTTCCGCTGAATTCATATTGGCGGATGACCGCTCGGTCATTTAAGAGGCTGAGGCTCTGAACGTTTTTTTTTGTATTTTTCATTATTGCTTTATTTGGTTAACATTATTTGTCTTAATATTACTAAATAGCAGAACCAAATAACAAATGCTTTCATTTTAATTCTAGACTTAGGCCTATTTCATTTTATATGATTTTCTTTGAACTTAAAAATATTTTGAGTACAAATTAAAAATTTTATCAAAGGTTCAATCAATCATAACAAATAATCTTCATTCAGTTGCACTTGCTCTCTTTTTTCACTTTTTTTGTTGTGGGAAAAGTAGGTTTAGTTTTAGCGACACCACTAGACAACGTCGTCCATAACAGGATGATTGTGCCTGTAAACTTCTATAGAGCTCCTGTTTCCAGTCAACGCGGTAATGCTTGGAAATTCAAACTGTAAGTCCTGCAAAATGAAAAAAAAATCCATAGATTTCTCCACTGTGAAACTTTATCAACTTGCCAAAATACACACCATTCGAAAATCCTCCCAGAAAACAAACTGTGAAATAGTGGCTACGGCTAGAGCTGCAACTAACCCATTAATTACCAATTTCATCAACAAGTAGTATCAATGAAAAGGTATCACGCTACCGAATCCAGTGAGATAAATGTAATTCAAACTATCGAAGTTACAGTGGAAATATTATAAATAAACTTTGGACTTAAATAATAAGGTTGATACACTTCAGGTTATTCTTCCATTTAGGCACTACAGTCCCACTCCCATCCTCCCTACTGGCCCTCTCTGGCCTTCGCTACCTACAACAAGCGCCTTTGGTTGTCTCGGTAGATCTACAGCATCTTCCGATTTTGGAATTCGAACAGCCATGAACTGTCCTCGCGAACAGAGTCAAACCAGCATTTCCTAGGATTTTCCATTGGTCTCCGTCCGTCAGTTCTCTCAATGAATACCTTTTTGGGTCCGTTATTCGATCATACGATTCACATGGCCAGTCCGTTGCAGCTTCCGTGGTCTTACAATCGTTCAGAAGTCCAGCTAGTCGAAATTTTGATACAATTCATGGTTATAACGAATTTACCGTTGCTCCCCGTGTACCTTCGTTCAAATTATCTGCTACAGGACCCTCAGGCAAAAACATTCAATGTGTTTGCAAATGCTTGGATTAGGATCCGTGCTTCACACCACTTTCATAACACAGGTCTTGTCACAGAGTTGTATACTTGGAGCTCAGTTCTCCTGTGTATGCAGCTTTTCTTTATAACCGTCAGAACTGAATAAACGGTTTTATTTGTAAACTGTACTCTTCAGAGTTTCGTCTTTTTCATTAGCGGTTCTCCTTATTATGGTACCTAAATACACAACATTTACGATATCGAATTGGGAGCTGTGATGTTTTGGGTATTTGAGGTACTTTTTCTCGAATGCGTAATGAGCTTTGTTTTCTTCTCATTGATTTGTAACCATACTAGTTTTGTTTCGCTGGCGAGTTTCATCAAAAGATCTTTGGTGATTATTGGCGACCGTGACAAAATATTGAGGGCATCCGCGCAGGCTACCATTTGGCTTGACTTGTGCAAAATAGTGCCTCTTGTATCGACAGATCGCTTTCTGATGACATTTTCCAGAGGTAAATTGAATAACCAAGGGGCCAGCCCATCTCCCTGCTTTAGTCCAGTATTTGTGTGACAGGCGTCGGTGAGTTATTCCTTGATGCGGACTTGGGAGGTTGGCGATGTCACTGTCATTTTGGTAAGAGTGACTAATTTGGCTTGGATACCAAAGCAAAGCATTATTTGATACAGCATGTGAGACCAATACTGTCAAAAACCTGGTAAACGTCTAAGTTGAACTCCCAGCATTTTTCAAGTACCTATTTGTCAGTAAATAATTGGTCTATCGTTGATCTACCTGCTCTGGAGCCACTTTTATACTCCCCAATAATATGTTTGGTGTAAGATCTCATTTTATATTCTAAGATCTTCGAAAATTTTCTGTACGCCGTACAAAGTAACGATATGTCTCTCTATTTCTTGCATTGTAGCTGTTTCGGACACCTTTTTGTCGATAGGAAATATAATTGAGTGGCTCCAATTGTTCAGAATATGTTCTTGTTGCTAGATTTACCGAATACATTTAGGGATGGCTTTCTCAATACTATTGCCAACATATTTAATGAGCTCCACTGGAATATCATCGACGCCCGATGCTTTCTTATTCTTTTGGGCTTTGATTGTGGAACAGTCTTTACTCTGAGTTGGTGGGACCAACGAACGCTCTCCAGAAGTACATATACCTTCAGGCTCCAATGCTCTGGAGCTAAGCGGAGGCTGTGCGGAGGACTAAGGAGTCTCTTGCAATATGAAGCCCATCTTTCCTTAATCCAGCTTTCATGATCGATGATGACACTGATGTCATCGCGGCAGATCGTCGTGTTGGGCTCATAAACTAACATCAAGCTTTTCACTACTTGGCATGCTTGTCTTGTGTTGTTGCACGCTAGACTTAAATCGATAGCCAGACCTATATCAAGTCGAAGAAATGTAAGTAGAAGTTGCTAACACAAGTGTTGGTGTATTGGCAGTTATTGACATTTCCCGGCTGTTAATATCCTGTCTTAGAGAAACTAGTAAACCCACTACTTTTCTACAATTTATTCGTATAATTTGGGATGATGGAAGATGGCCTGGAAGGGATCCTTACCCAACCGGAGATGGCACCATTGGACATGGCGGATTAAAATTTATGTTATGCCTGATGCCTAATCAAGTAATTTGTAATCCTTATAATTACAAGATCTAAAATACATATGTCTGCTACTACCGCCAAAACTAATCCTTCTAACACTTCTCCAATACTAATTCTTTCAATAATTTTCTGTCTTATACAATGATAATATAATTGCTGCTGCTACTACTGATTTCTTGAATACTATTACTACACATACTACTACAACTAATGCTACTGCCAAGATAACAACAGCTACCACTGCTATCTCTACTACTAATAATGTTTGTATGAATACTATTACTGCAACTACAACTACTGCTTCTACTGCTAGTACTACCACTACTACTACTTCTAGTGCTGAGTTTGTCATCAATCGAAAAAAATGATAAGTTTAAAACATGTTAATTGAAACATCCCATTCCATTCAAGAAACATTATACCAGGCATATGAGACCCCTTAATAGCCGTCATACGAAAACTGTGTCCAACAACATCACTATGGCTGCACCGTCGGTTTCAACTTCCATTCCATCGACAACTCATTAAATGTCCTTCACGAAGGCGTGGATAATTATGTATTATCAAACATCATTGACTTACGATGAAGTTGATCCGGAAACCGCTTAGGGATCAAGTGAATTTTTCCGCAGAAAGCATGGGTAAGCAGCAGCATTCTACCGAACTCACGACCCTCCATGTCCTTCATTCTGATGGAACGTTTTCATTTCACTTCACTTCTTAATCAGTGCTCCTTTTGAAGCATCCTGAGCAATTCATAATTGCTGTTCGAAATTATTTATTAACAAGCATAATTGCTCACTTGAGAGTTAAATGAGGTAATATCACAACGTATTATCAGCAAAAATAAAATTTTCAAAAACGAAAAACGGTGAATTTCAGCGTCAATTTCTGAAAAAAACTTCGACAAATTCGACTGCTATTTTTTTCGAATAAATTGAGCGGGTAAAGAAGAAGTCCAACAAGTTTGTTAATAATAAGGAAAACTACTTTCTATAATCAAAACCAATACACTTAGCAGAATCACAACAAGAGCAAGTTACATGTACAGCTATTTCATTTTGATATCTATCAAAAAGTCAATTAAATCAAAATTCACTTCTGAAGGCTCCGCAGTATATAACATATAAAAAACCTGCTTGATATATATAACGAAGTCATACTAACGTCAACTGTATCAAAACTATTAAATTTAAGGATATTGACGCTATGATATGAGCGTCGGTTGTATTGATTCTAGTGAATTGTGTTATTGAGAAGAAATCCTTAGGAATTGGATTTCATCTTGCTGAACGAAAAATCTTATCTGATTCAGATCGAACATAAAGGAGTAAAGCTATCGGCTGGAATTTAATTTAAAATACAACATTATCCGATCTAAGGATGGCGTCATAAAAGTTGAAGAAAATTATTTCACTGCATCTGAAGCTCCTAGCGTGCTGTGATTTGTAAATTTTGATAATCAGATTGAAGGAAATATTTTCACACCTGCACTTCTATTTTCTGTGCCACCAGTTTTTCCTTCGAAGTTATTAAAGTGGAAGATGGTTTGGGTGTAACAGAGTATAGTAGTATCTGTAGAAGCAGGAGCAGTATTAGTGGTAGTAGTAGTGGTATAAGTAGTGGTAAATGCAAGAATAATAGTTGTAGTAGTAGAACGAGTAGTATTAGTAGCAGCACTAGTAGTAGTAGAAGCTGTTGTAATAGCAGTAGTATTAGTATGAGTAGGAGTAGCATAAGGAATAGCTGTAGTAGAAATGGTTCGCAGCGCCAGAAAATCGTCGATTGGTAATAGTAACCAATAATTCCTGTTGTTCCTGTTGTTCGTTTTAACACATCTGACTATCACTACGATCACTACGTTGTAGATGGCTTTATAGTCTAAGGTTCCAGTTCAGTATTCTGTAAATGATATCACTGAAGTATTAGGTGATATGAATCGTTGTCGTATAATTCGACGAATCGATGTCATAAATTTGTAATTGGGAAAAGTACCTGCAACCAATGCCCTGGAAGACTAGAACATATAATTTACTGCACGGTGACATCTGGTATCCTTTCAATGGCCAAACTAGCAGGAACCGTTTGCAAAAAGAGTAGCAACATTTACGAAGACACGAATCCAGGGCAAAACTGACCAGAACTTATCAACATCCAGAATAGAGCATGTGAGAGTGAATTTCTATTATATGATTGATATGATTGATGTATGAATTTTTTGATCTTAATATTCACAGACACGTCAGGTTTGGTGCCCCAAAAATGATGCTCTTGGGCGAGATTAGATGATAAGATAAAATTGATCTTGTTTTTCTGAATGTGTGGACTGTTACATCTGTGACATGAGTTACGCCACACGGATTGTCAGGCCATAAAACATACGATTCTCGCAACTGCAAGTTAATGCATGACCGCACTCCAGTAGACCATATGTAGCCTGTAAACAGTCCAGATCTTATCCAATTGAGCACCTCATTCGATTCCTTAACAGGTGTCGCGAAAAGATCCTAGGAAAAACATGCACCATCTTCTTCGACGCATGCCATCTAGGCTCCGAGAATGCGTTTCGAAGGTAAGAAGACATATCCGAAATTAAACAAAGAAAAGAAGCACGGCACTGGTATCCAGTGCACAATCGGATGTTCTTTTTAAGATCAGACGTCTTCTGCATTCACGAAAACAAACAAAGCATAAATTAAAAAGTTTTTGTGCAATGTCTGAAATTCCTAGATCCTAGATATGGGCGCTGATACGGCTCACATTCCAGTGATTTCAATAATTTTACAATTGTGGAAACTATATTTCAGTACACTTTGGCCTAGAAACTTTAAGTCAAAATCAATCTTAGTCAATTCTTCATAAGCTTAAGAATTAACCATTCGAAAATTTCTTTGTCGAAAGCTGGAGAATATTTAGAATTTAAGTTTTTGTTTTTATTTCTGCGTGCCCCGATTAATATCATGAGTTCGCAGTGCCTGGACGTAACGTATCCTAAGAATTAGATTCAACAAAATGTCACTGATAATGCAACGTCATAGCCTAATTTTTCATTTTTTCTGCAGAACCGGAGGGCCTGAAAATCGCGTCCGAACAAAAAACTGAAAAATGCTTGATCCCTTTGCAAGTATTGCATGGTATTGTGTTCAAGTGTACATTTTGACTGAGCCATTTACACATATAAAATTTCACAATATTATCTTATACTTTACTACATTATTAACCGATCAGAGAAATGAGACCTTACAAGGAACTGTAGCCACGGTGAGCGCAAGACCAATCACCTGTTTCTGTAAGAAGATCACACGTTCCTTTCAGCTTCATTCATTTATTCAAAAACCGTCTCAAAAACAAAACAAAAAAACTAGGTGTATATTTAGCCCATTTACTTACTTTTGAATGTGAAGAAATTCACTTCAACAAATGGAGGACACTTGTATTCAATAACAATTTTTCAATTGTGAGGTGAACGGTTCTTACGCTCAGATTTTCGAGTTCCCAGTAGAAACCAGACTACTGACTAAACACCTCCCATGCCGAACCGAGAACATAGTTTGGAATTGTTTGTCATATTAATTAGAACAAGTCTCAATAGTCATCGCCTAGTGGCACCTTCATGTTAAAGGAAATCCCTTTTTCAGCAGCGATGAATGAGAAGAAGGAGGATTGCAGTCAAGAGATCCAAGCGATCCATTAAGCCCTTCTTCATAAAAAGATCCGTCCCTAGTTCTAATTGACCTTCGATAACAACATCTTTCCCGTAACGTTTACTAAAGAGAGCAGGCAGAGCAAACAGAGCATGCTCAATCTTCCGCATATAAAGACGGTGTGGCAGGCGTCATCTGTCGTCCCCGGGCAGAACTAGCAAAACAGATCAGATAAGACTGAAAATATCTGCGTCTACTGAGTAATTGCGTCAGGTAATAATCAGTTTCACCATGCGTTCTACAGAACCACGACTCGAAATTACTGATTAGTCGTGTGGTCCACCTGTGTCGCGCTTTGTTTACCCACTTTTCTTGCTACTAAGCAAGGCCCTTCTCGTTTCTTTTGGCTACCAAATATGTCTCTGAATAATCACGCCTACGTAAGATGATTCGGCTTGACTCTATAACAACTAGCACTATGGTGACCGCCTTCATGATAAAAAATATCACTAGTTCAGAGACAGTGTGATAATCAGCTGCTATCTGAGACGCTCGTTGTCTCCGTACCTGTGCGAGCCGTCCTTGCCGAGACTTCTTATTGAGAGCATCAGCCCAGACTTCGAAGCCATAGAAGAACATTGACTCCACTGTAATTATGTGTAGACGTCTCTTGCTCATGGTTGGTTCTGCAGTTTCGGTTGTAAGGCAAATAAGAGCCGACAGTAGCGCAGCATCCTTATTCGATGATAGTCGGACGTGATCAAAGAAGCTCGCCTTCGAGTCAATCATCCAAGTTCCGAACCGATGTTGGTTTCTCCAACACGAGTGAAAATAATACGAAGGAATTGTTTCTTGGTCAGTATGACGACCAGGATTGTTTCCATCACTAGTCTAAGACTGCCCTACAGACTATACCTGGCCTAGAGACTATCCCTGCCCTAGAGACTAGACCTGTCATCCACACCTTCGTTCCGCTCAGTATTACACATAGTTTGAGTCTTTTCGATAGAAGAATGGGACTTTGCATGTCCCCTGATGTCATTTCCATTCATCGCCGACCCGCCGATTTGACAGAGACGAGCGTCCGGTGTTTGAAGTAGTCCTTAAATATCCGCGTCAGATACTTCGGTACCCTGAAATATTCCTGAGCACCGAGAATATCTGCCCATCTTGTAGAATTGATGGCATACCTCACATCGAGTGTTATCAACAATGCTATTGACAGTACTATTCGCCACCTCTGTTAATGTACAGATCGTGAATTGTTCAGCTCTGAAGCTGTGCGAATGAGGAGACCCCTCTACAATAGATAATGACGGATTCATAAGTACTTTGACTAGTTTAAGATATTTAAGTAAGATACTCACTGTGAGCTGCGATCCATGCTTTACATCCGTTTCGTTAGATACGTTCGCAGATCCTTTTTTTGTACTCTAGCTGTTCGTAGTTCAACTGTGTATATATTCATTGCTTATAAACGGAATAACCTTTATATATATAACCTTTGGAACGGATGTTAAGAGTTCAAGGTATACGAGAGTCTTTTGAATTCTAATGGTTGAAAAGTATACTGCTAAATTCTATAATGAGACTCCGGCTTGGCCAGCTTGCGATTAATGTTTGAATTTCTGTTCTCGTAGTCGCTGCTTTGCGTTTTCATTATTTTAGGTTGCATTTTCATTTCTATCTGATCACAATCTCGGAACGTACACACAAGGAAAGATTTACAGAGCAATTTTAACTTATTGTTGAAGAATTGTCACAACATTCTAATTTAAACCCGGGTTCAAGTATTTCCTAGCAGTTTAATCCTTTTTTAAACAATTACTTTGGAAAACTGCAAAGATATTGATATGACCGTGGTGTCCGTGTTGCAAATTTTATACACTAGAACCCATCGCCAAAACCTTCTGTAACATCAGTAATAATGGGTGTTTTTTGTCAGTGGTATAAGATTTCAAAATGTAATAAAATAATATGATTTCGCAAATTTACGTTCCACGGCTGGTGCCGAGGAAGTTGAAAGAAATGCCAAGTTTTTGACTCCTCTCACCAATAATTGGGGCTGTACGAGTATCTTGTCAATAACGCGGCGAATATTGTCTTCCAAATGGCGATGCGTCTGAGACCTGTCGGCTTAGACGAATAATTTGACAGTTCCCCACAAGAAATTATCCAGTAGTGTTTAACCACAAGATCTTGCAGGCAAGTTCACAGGTTCAAAACAGAAATTATGCGCTAATCAAATGCTTCTTTTAATAAGTCGATGGTTCCACGGCTTTACTGCAACGCGCAACATTCTTAAAAGAAGTGGTCCCCTGTATTATCACGTGTAAATTTCAGAAAGACAAATTCATTGATCATGGTTCTATAGCGGTCACCATTCAGTGTAATGCTGTAATGATTTTAACCGACCCTTTAGGCACATCAAACAATAATTTTCTCCGGATATAACGGTGCTTGGCCAATAATGCTTGCTCAGCACTCCAAATGCAGCAGTTTTGTTTATTGAACAAGCCAACTACAAACAAGCCTCATCGCTAAACTGCAACTACTATGGTTTCTTCATTAAGCATTGTATGTAGTCAGGGTGGGTACGTATTATCACTAAGAGTAAGCTTGGTACGGAAAAACATTTCATAGTTAATCGAGTTATTTGTTCTGACGGACGGTTATGTCAGCAATAAAGTTGACAGGGTGTGCAATGAGTTACTTGAAAAGAACCGTTTTCCTTCCTTTTCCGTTTCCGAATCGTGTTTCTTCTCTGATTCCCCCAGATCATGAAAGCTCTGTTGAATATTTATGGGTTTCCGATGATCGTTCTCGGAGTACTCTTTTTCTTCTCAGTTGATTCAAAGGTCGAGGATCCTTTGAATGTTACTCCTGGTAACGACCAATAGTCCTGGTATGCTTAGTGTCATAGAGCCATTTTTAGTGTTTACTACGCCAGAAATCATAAATATTATCTTAACTGAAAAATAATCCTAAGGCAACTGAACTGCATATACAAACGATGTAACGCTGCCAACTTTCTGAAATGAATTACATTGTTTCCAAAAAATAATGATTATATATTGGCCTATATATACGCTTTACTTGGAAAAGTAAAGCTACTCTCAAATGTAGCAGGGAGTATGTCCAAACGCTTTGCTGTTTTGATTCTGCCAGTAGGAGAGCGAGCATTCCTGCTGCAACTCAAATATATTTTAGTTAACTACATCTTGATAATTTCGAAACAAGAGAAAGAAAAAAAGAGAACGAAAAATTGACCGCGGTTCGAGAATTAATAGGTGTACGAGTACAAATAAGATTTAAGGTTTTTTTTTTTTTTTTAATTTTGAAGTTTTTAAGCAAAAACAGTAACAAAAGTAAAGCTAAACATTCTTTATCTTTTGAGGCGATCCAAGAATCGACCCAATTTTTCTCTTTTACGTTAGAAATAAGCTCTAGCGCAGCCGGCTCATGAGCCGGTGACCGGAATAAGTGGAAGTCCAAAAAGAAATGTCTGTCAAATACGGCGGGTGAGGTAGGACATCCCAGTTCAGTGCCTCTAAGGCTTTTTTGACAAGTTAAGTAACATGTGGCCAAGCGTTGTCTAAATGAAAGTTCACTTTGTCATGTCTTTTGCCATGTTGGGAGCATTTAAGCTTTATTGTTCGACTCGATTGCACTAATTGTTGTCGATAACGGTTTGCTGTAATAGTTTCGTTACACTGGATTAGCTCATAGTAGGCCACTTTGAGGTTGATCAGCAATATCTTTTTGTCATGAACACTCCGCTTAGCCGTTGAAGTTGATGCACGCCTGAGCTTACTTCACGTTTCTTTTGCGCTTTGGATTGTCGAAGGATCCACCGTTCGTCTCCCGTTACTATTCGATAAAAAAAATTCTTCCAAGTTTGCCTTTAGGGTAGTTCTTCGCACATAAAAAAACGGGAAACCAATGTTCAAACCAATGCGACACCATGTCGACACCATGCGGTTTGAAATTGCTTGTTGAGTCACTCCCAAAATTTTCAGCACTTCTTTAGTTTGGCAGAGATCTTGATCTCCAACACAGCGTTTTCAAACTTTACTTTAAGTTCTTTGTCACTTATTTTAAAGTTGATACCGATAAAATGGTGAAACCAATGTTCACATGCTATTTTTTGGAAGTTGAATCACGAAACAACGCTTACAATTGGGGGGAAATGGTCATTTTTCAACGTGAATATATAAGTTACAAGATAGTCCGATGCGTTAAAAGACTTGTTATGCCATGTTTTGTGATTCCCTCCAAACTAATTTTTACACCTAGTATTATGCGAGGGTGGACAACTTGTTCCCTTAAAAGTTACAGCCAGAGTCTTGCCTTAAATGATATACAAACCTAGACAATACGGGATAGACTATCCCACCGGTAAAGGCTTGTGAATATGTATCAGCGAATCATAAGGTAAAATTATTTGAATATAAATTGCATTCATATTTGAAAAAATGAACACATGAAGAAATCAGAAAAGAAGCAAAGTCGTAGTAAACCACTTAAAGACAGGGTATGAAATAACTAGTGATAGTTTTTTCAAGAGTTTGCCCGTGGCTCATAAAGTTTAGCCCAAGGGAATGACTCCTTCCGGTATTCTTAGGCAATACCAACAATCAATACCAATTTAGAATAACTTAGAATTGTACGTATGATAACGTTGGTTAAAAATAGTGCAGTAATTTGTTGGAGGAAAAGATCAAAATAGCAAGTTTGAAATTATTTTATTTTAACACAATTCAACAAAAAGCAGTTTATGTAGATGATCAACTTGCTTAGCAATATTCGACACGATGAAAAACCAACTGATGATCCGTGGTCCTGTGTTATCACATTTCAGAGAAAAGATCTATCAATGCATTCAAGGGCTGTATGTTCACTAATCCTGACTAAAAACAGAATGATGAAGAAGCAAACAGACGATTTTTGCTGCAGTTGAACAAAGACAGTAAAAAATACTATTTTTCGTTGAATCAATAAAAAGATACCACGACTACTAACGCTACACACAGCTATTAAAAGAGCTTATGACACATATTGTTCCAGGGTTACTGAGTAACCATAATCTTTGAACACAACAGTATCTACAACGAAATTACGAGCTTATTGTTATCTCTGGTCAGCATTCTTCAAAAACATGTAAAAATAATTCTTAACAAAATAATATTTTTTATTCAGTATTTTTCCGAATTCCTTTCCGAATTAAATTCATTGAATAAGTCTTTCTCGGTGTAAACTAGTGCCAAATTTCCTTGCAATAACGCAAATCGACTGCCTTACATTATTCTAGACCTTCAACAAATTGGTGTGTGAACGCAGTCTACCTGGAAGTGACCGAATGAGTAATAGGATGGAATGATGAGATAGAAAAAAATATAATTACAATTATTGAGAAATAATGTTGATTAGAAAAGAATTTGTTACTGTGTTATCATTTGTATTATAAGAAGTATTCCTGGCTTTCTCAATAAAAATCAATGTAGCACTATTGTCCGAAAACTTAATTAACCGATACAAAAATTTCAAATTTGAGTCAAATACAGAGAACTAACCTTCGAAAAGTTTCTATCCACTTCAACATCGCTACAATCTTATAAGTTAATATAAATTGAAAGCTCGCCTGTACACGTTAACATAGAATTTGAAAACAGAAATCGTTTGCTACATGTTCGAGGCAGAAATCGAAAGGAAATTACTTTTTCGTTTTCTCAATTCTCTTTTCATGTTCCAAGCAAACCTTAAAGCGAAAGTAAAGTTGTAATAATCAACAAAATTCAAACCTTCAAAACATTTTCTCTATTTAATTTATCAAAATTAGGTGTTGATTTGAAAGAATAGGCAAAAAGAAGTTCGCTTAACATTGAAAAATGCGGCTATTTATAAGAAATGAAGGAGATAAATATAAAGAGGCAAATACAAACTCATGGATATTGGTTAAAATAAATATGTTTGCAATAAAACTACTTTTTGTTACAAGAATATTGATGAACTTACGTTACTATTACGATTGTGTCTTAAAGACGGCCGCTAATTGGTAGATGTCACAAGTATGTAGTATTGATTCGCACCTGGCCATATTGTTTTCATTCCTAGTGTCAAAGTACTATCAATATGCTACTGAACTCTGCATCAGTCCTTTGATTGGAGTGTGTGAAACATATCTTATTTTAAGTAGAAAATATTGAATCTTGTTCTAAATAAACAGTCTTTCCATGACGCATTGTGTGGATTGTTCAAGCATAAGCAAATTGCAACTGAAAATTATTATTTATTGCAAGAAATTTATCCTGAATACATTCGAACAGAATAACAACAATATGACGGCGATGATTTATGTAAGTTAACCCTAGAAATCTAATCTGTTCAAAAGTTATGTGAAAGCTACACAATTGTTAAATTCACTTTAGTTTCATTCAATTGATTAAAAAGAACGGAAAAACTTCGTGGTATAAATTTAAATTTTAACAAATTCATTAAGATCCAATACATCATGGCAGTACAAATTTCAAAATGTACAGGTCCTCTTCGCAGTCGATATAGAATTTTCCCTACTTGCATACACATAGTCACAAAATTGAAGGCACAATCTATATAATTGCCAAATTCAATGTTACTACAATTGTAGTAAATTAATCGGATTGCTATTTTTTCTGTCAGTGCGTAATCTTCTTTATAATGTTCACCAAATTAATTCAAAAAAAAAAAACTAATCTATTACAAATTGCGCTATTTTGATGCCAACTGTACCACTTGCGAGCTTCACAAAATTGAAAGCACACGTGCATCTAACAAGATACTTCTGAGAATTCGATGATGCAACTACTTTTCATTCTTAAAATATATAGATTTTTAGGTGAACGTTAGTGACTAGTTGAGTTAAGTGTGTTCTTTTTTCAAGAGAAAATTAAATATTTTCACATTAATAAATGAAAAAAGCTGAAATGGATAAACGGAGACAAGAAACTATAATTGCGGAAAGAAAGATAGGTGAAATAGTTGGGAGATAATTTTCTTCAGTAAGAATTGTAGTCAACAAATCGAAAAATGACAGAACTTTAATTAATAAAACGGGACGCGGAAGAAAAAAAGTTACTGTCAACTAAATACATTCAGCAATACATTCGACGGGAAATAGAAAAATGTCCAATGAAGTCGATTATTAATTTGAGGGCTGAAGTTTTTCATATGATTCAAATACCGATATCCAAGGAAATTATTAGAAGAACATTGCGAAACCAGGGTTTAAATGGAAGAATAGACCCTTTAAAGTAATTTATATCAGAAGGAAATAGAAGAAAACGGTGAGAGTGTGCGAAAACTTATGTAAATTAGGGTCCAGATTTCTGGAAAAACATAATATTCAGTGATGAAAGTAAAATACCTATCTGCCATCAGAGCAAAGATGGCAGGCAAATAGCTTGGAGGAAAGGGAATACTGAGCTACAGAAAGAAAATTTGTGGGGAACCGTAAAACATGGAGGAGGTCATGTGATAGTTTGGAGCTTCATGAATGCAGGAGGAGGCGGCAACGTGGAATTATTATTACTATGGACAAATTTAAATACCTCAATATCCTGCAAGGAATTTAAAATCAAGTGCTATTAAATTAGCTATTAAATTATAATGATCCAAAGCATATCGCACATATTGTAAAAATGTGATTGTTTTATAATACGCCAAAACAATTAAAAACTCCAACTCAGTCACCAGACCTTAACCCAATTGAACATTTGTGGTCCCTAATTGAGCAACAAATCCGAAAATTTACAATTACGAATAAATCCGAGCTTAAGTCAATAACAATAAGGGAATGGCAAAATATTGGCCTAACCATAACAAAAAAGTTAGCGGAAAGTATGCCAAGTAGACTAAAAGCAGTAATCAAAGCCAAAGGATATCCTACTAAGTACTAATAATAAACTATTTTATATTTTTCTAGGGATGTTGACTTTCGTGCCTTCAATTTTTTGCTAATTTGTTCTATTGTTACTTGATTCTTTAAAAAATTGAATTTAATTAATTTTGCTATCCATTTTTGTATTTTAAGTCTACAATTTAATAAAAAAAAAATTGTGATAATAAAGTGGCATTAGTTGACATATGATTAAGTGTTTTCATATTTATTGTTCTGCCTTCAATTTTGTGACTATGTGTATATCGTTCGTGTTCGTTCGGCTCTTTATAACAGCAATAGATAGCTCGAGTTTACCTAATTTTTCGATTCCTCGAACAGCGAATTTCGTCCTCGTTTTAATCTCATTTCAGCAACATAAGTTTACTAGTATGATATTCAGCATGCCATAAAATATCCATAAACGTCAATCTTTATTCTTACGGCTACATGACATTTGATGACATATTTGGTTCAACAAGACGACTACTCTTTTGGTGCCATCGTTAGTTTCTATGGTTTCAGGTTTCTTGGAAACTTGAATCACGATCGGCTTTTCGTGGCCCATGGAAAGTCGAAAAACGACTTTTGACTCAAGTCAAACTTTTTATGAAGAGGTTAAACTTTTTATGAAGAAGACAAGTGTGAAAACTTACCTGACCTCATAGCTCTGCTTTTGGTATTTACAGAATTGACTTATTTTTCTCAATATACCCATAATTATAAGCTTGTACGGGTCTTTCAAAAATGAATTTGATAATGGAATTGAATGGAAACAAGCTATCGAAGGCAACGTTGCGGTTGGACCCATGGCAAAGAGAGTTTTTTCACAAAAAATGGGAAAATTTTCAGTATCTAACATTTCTCCCGTGTAAGGAATAGCATCAACCATATATTTGGTAGCATTGTGAAACTTTATAAGTAACTTCGGCCCGCATTCAGAAGGATTGTTCGGTATCTTATACATTTTCAAAACACATCGCCCGCAAAATGCACGTAAACGTTCATTAATAGTTAAGAGAGGGTTTGTAAACAACTTGAAACTCAGCATTATACACATCCCAAAGTTCTCTTAGTGGAGCATAACTGTCTTTTTTCTCCAATTGTTACATTCATCGAGTCGTAAGGACTGCATCTCGAAATCAAATTGATCAAAGCACATAGTTAAGTGATATCTCTCACCACTGATTTCCGGAGTAAACATTGCTTTTGATGGTGTTTGTCCTTTTCAGCAGCTGACAGAACCAATAACCCCAACAGCGCATGAAATTTAATGTCAATAATCACAACAAAAGTTTTCCTTTGAACCTCATTATTTCAACTTATTTTTGATATCATAGGCAAGAAAAGTCGAACAATTTCGACCAGTGTATCTTTATTAATTGCAGTATCGGTGCATGTATGTGTTATGTGAATAACGTTCCTGGCTGCTGATTTTCTATACCCAACTGCTGTTGGTTTTTATCGAGCGTTCCATCGATGTCTGACAATAATTTCAAACAACAATTAAATGTCGATGTGTGTTGTGTGCTTACCTTCTGAGTTATTAGGTTACCTGGTAAAAGTCTCATTGCAGTTTGGTTTGAATGTTTCTCACAAATGAAAAACAAGAGGAGTTATGAGACGAGTTTTCGTCTCCTTTTGGAACTTGAAACATCTGACGTCTCTATATCAGGTTTAAAATGAGGAGCTGCTTCGGTATCTTCAATCTTTATAACGTGATTTTAGACCACATTATAAAATTTCTCATCCGATCCAGAATCACTGTGCAATATATTGTGACATGTTCGAATAATGTCACGCGCCACTGTAGTCATCTTAAGAGCAATTTCATAAACAAGTATCAATTACCTATACACCGATCATTCTCGAAAGGGAAATATGCATAACGTAAACACATTGCGAGTTTCTCGTCGCGAATATCATAGACGACTGCATTCTGGGAATGGATTTCCTACGACCACATGGGTTCACGTTACATTTGAGCAGACTTGTCTTCAGGTGGCGCAATATCGAGATCTTGATGGAAGACCACTACAACATCTCAACACCAAAAGTGGTCGTAAGTGCCGACACTGACGTGCCGAAATCCTCCGAGAGCATTGTATGGGCCAAATTTGAAGGTGATCCTGCAGACCATAGATCCTACCTAATTGAGCCAACAAAAACACGGGCATTGCGTGATCTAATTTTAGGACGGACACTAGTAAGAACAAATAAGACTGGATGCGCGTCGGTTAGAGCCTTAACATTTCGAACTCAATTACACACATCAAAGCCGGAGATGTTATCGGGAGCTGTCAGCTTGTCTGTACTGTAACATCTTTGGAAGTGGGTAATAGTTAACATCCAGCGAGGAAACAAAATACCAGGGAATCCCGTGAGATAGTGTCGACCTTATTGAAAACAACCAAGTTATCACCAGAGTAGTTCAAGGAAGCATCGGAATTGATGAACAAATATCGCGATATTTTCTCGATTAGTCAAGACGATCTAAGACGTACGGGTATGGTGACTCATGTTATAGACACGCAAGACGCTAAGCCGATTATACAAGCGCTAAGACGACTTCCATTAGCCAAGCAGGGAGAAGTAAGTGCAATGATCCCCGACATGGAAAAACAAGGAGTAATCGAGCTGTCAATCAGCCCGTGGGCTTCACCTGTTGTCCTGGTAAAGAAAAATGATGCAAGCACTCGTTTTTGTGCCCACTACAGGCAGCTGAACGATGTCACGAAAAAAGACAGCTCGACGACATTATGGATACAATGGCGGATTCGAAGTGGTTTCCTACTCTTGACTTAAAGACTGGGTACTGACAGGTTGCAATCGATAAGGCAGACAGAGCCCTGCCGGTTCTCGTCAGGTGCCAACTCACAGGCCGGGACGCATCGATTGGCACCTGACGAGAACCGGCAGGGACGCGTGTTCGAAACCAGCTTGAGCTCTTTCCACCTTTCTTTGTAAATTCACTTTCGAGGTATTCGACAAATTGATCAGAACTTCCGCACCCAAGAGTCTTCGCTTAGTTAGCTAGCAGGGGTATAAATCACTTATAAGTTCTAAGTGAAAATGGATAAATTGATTCACCAATAACTTCAAAAATTGATACCAAGGACATGTTGTATCAGCAAAAGGTGTGAAAACGGACCATGAGAAAATAAAAGCTGTGAGAAGTTGGCCGAAACCTAATAACGAACGGCAACTTGGAAGTTTCCTTGGACTGGCAACCTATTATCGCCGATTAGTTAAAGACTTTGCAAAAAAAGCGAAGTGTCTCCATCAGCTCACGGAAAAGAATGGCCCCATTATCTAGAACTATCAGTGTGAAAAAGCCTTCGAGACGTTGAAGAATAAGCTTTGTGAATAACCGCTTCTAGCGTACCCCAAACCTGGAAGAATGTTCGTAGTAGATAACGATGCAAGTAACAACGGGATCTGGGCCGTATTGTCACAGTAGGTCGACGATGAGGAGCGAGTAATCTCATACTACAGCCGAGTTCTGTCTATGAGTGGAAGGAACTACAGCATAACCAGGAAAGAACTACCGGCTATAATTTAAGCAACAGAGCGGTTGCACACGTACCTTTATGGACAGAAATTCGTTCTTCGAACAGATTATGCTTTCCTGAGATGTCTGCTTTATTTCAAAAACCCAGAAGGGCAAGTTGCTAGATGGATCGAAAGGCTACAGTCCTTTAATTACGAAATCATCCATCGAAAAGGAGGAGTGCACTGAAATGCCGACGCTTTATCCCGTCGCTCATGTCCAGCGGCTTGTAAACATTGCCGACGGTCTGAGGAAAAAAACAGGGTGTGGATGTGCGTGTAATCACAACAGAAGTCAGAGAGGGTTGGACGCAGCACGAACTTCGGTACGCTCAGCTAGCTGACGACGATATTGGACCATTGTTGGTATGGAAAGAGACAACAGGACGTCCCGAGTAAAAGGACATATCAGCACGCGGCACAGTGTTAAAAAGCTATTGGGCTCAATGGAACTCCCTTGAGGTTGATGATGGAAGTCTGAACCGGAAGTGGGAAACGGCAAACGGCACTTCATATAGGATGCAAATTGTTCTTCCTAAATGTCGGGTCAAAGGAGTACTAAAGGAGGTGCATGAAGGCACATCGGGAGGTCACCTTGGGGTGAACAAGACCCTGACAAAGGTGCGCGAAATATTCTACTGGCTCCACGCTCGAGAGGACGTTCTTGACTGGTTTCGTAAATGCACAATATGTGCTTCCGTTAAATGCCCAAATCGAAGAACGAGAGGGCAACTGCAGACTTATAACGTAGGGGTACCGTTCAAAAGAATAGCTGTGGACATCGCAGGACCCTTTCCCGAGTCTGAATAGGGAAATCGGTATTTACTTGTTGTAGCTGATTACTTCAGCAAGTGGCCAGAGGTATATCCAACTCTTAACCAGGAGGCAACTACTGTAGCGGAGCAAATCGTTTCACAGAGGTTTAGTAGATATGGCGTACCCCATGAACTACATTCAGACCAAGGCAGAAACTTCGAGTCACAAGTTTTTGTCGAAATGTGTGAACTACTGGGAATACGGAAAACACACACTTCACCCCCAGTCCGATGGAATGGTCGAACGGTTAAATGACACGCTAAATAAACATTTGGCCAAGATGGTTGATGAAAATCAGAGAGATTGGGATCGACGCAATCCATTATTTTTGATGGCATACCGAACTGCGGAACATGCATCGACAGGAGAAGCACCCGCGAAAGCCATCTTTGGAAAAATTATTCGGCTACCAGCTGATGTAAAGTTCGGGGCACCCCCTGAGCAGCCCCAACCCATTTCGGAGTACACAAGCGACTTAAGGCAACGGCTGGATCAGATACACCAATTAGTGCGGGAGCTAATAGAGTCAACCACTGATCGCATGAAAACCAGATATGACTTCATAGCAAACTCATCCGGATTCCAGCCGGACGACTTGGCTATATAACCCACTTCGTCGGAAAGGCAGATCTCCGAAGCTACAGCCAAATTGGGAAGGACCCTATATTATCATAAAACGAATCAACGATGTAGTATACCAGATAAATGAGCATCAGAAACCAAAGGCAAAAATGACAATTGTGCACTAGGACCGCCTCGTCCCATACTATCAGCAGGAAGACGCGGAGACAGCTAATGTGACATGTTTTCAGGACAAAAAGATATAAGGTGGGGATAGTGTGACATGTTCGAATAATGTCATGCACCACTGTTGTCGTCCAAAGAGCGAATTTGTAAACAAGTATCAATAACCAATGCACCGATCATTCTCGAAGAGGAAATAGGCACAAAGTGAACACATCGCGTGCATTGAGTACGACAATACATTTGCAAATGACTCATCGCGTAAACTCGAGAATGATCTACGTGCGAGATTCCGGAGTAGTTGAAGCATGTGTGAAGCAACATTGAAAAGCGACTACAGCAAGCAGCGAAATGAAGTCTTGTTGATTAAGCAACAGTGCGCGTTCATACCAATGTAATTGCGAAATAGTGAGTCCAATCGTACGCGGATTAAAATGCGAGTGAAGGTGATTGTTATAAAAATTAATTAATTAAAGTAAAAGTGAGAACTAATAAAAGTGAATAAGTAAGATTGAAATTCGGGACAAAACTAATTCAGTGTGAAGTGTTAGTGAAATTTATTAGAAGATTAAATTTTCAGACAAATAATTTGAAATGAGTTTGTGTGTGTTTGATTCACTTTTGCGAACATTTGCAAACAGGTCGCGCACCTGAGAAAGCGCATTAATACGATGTTCAATGTTGAAAATGTTTTGATTTTCACCATCGCCTTTGCTTTGAACTAGTGCCCCTCTCCACACATGCTCCTGTCTCATTATTTTTCCACTCTTGTTAGATTATCTGCAACCCGTGTTCGGAGATTGAATCTAGTACTGCCTTATTTTCTGTTTGAATGTGTTTAATGATATCGAAACGACGTTTTTCAGCAAATTTTAAGTTAAGATAAAAGCGCTTTATCACAAAGAGTTTAGTCAGACAGATATTTAGGCAACGATAGGAATGTGTGATGAAGTGTATTCCCAGAGGCAAGATCCGAGCGTAGAAAAACTTAAAGTTTTGCAGTAAAATAAAAACTCCCGGCCTGAACCTACGCTACAAATTTTCTGGGCACATACATTTTTTCAGAACGTTTCAGAACCATATTTTTCATGACACGATTTATCGCTGTTCATCACTTTGAAAGGAGAATTTTCCCCCTTTGCAACGAGTTGCTTCAGTTCTTAGCAGACGTCAACTTAAGATTTTTTTTTCTCAGTATAAACTTTGACGCTATGCGATGAAAATTCAAATCTCCAGTCGAATTTTACTGGCGAATCCACAAAATGATTCCAAATTTATCGCCAACAACTTGAATTGTCTGCCTTTCATAATTTTGAACGAATGGGTGGACTCCTGCAATAGTTTGTGGAGTAGTAAATTTGGCAGGTCAAAGGATTCTTTCACCATAGGCATATTCTTTTCTGCTAGCTTTAAATTACTTGTACGACGAAAAATACTATGCCTGACTCATCGCATAACTCATAAAAGTTTAAGTTACATTACGACAGAAATTTTTATGTCGGAATATCTTAAGTATTGAAGAGCTGCCGGACGGAGACACGTATGAAACAATCTCGAATATTCAACAAATAATTTACTTGTTTTTTTTTAACTAGTTTAGTTTAAATTAATTGATGATTGAATGGAGAAGGTAATTGAAGAATTAATGTAAGGATTTGATTCAATCAATAAGCTCCCTTGAAAATAGGTAGAGCAGTGACTTCCTCTCGCATAAAGAAAGGCCCCCTACATGCAAAAATATAGGGGGTCTAATGTAGGGATCCCAACTGCTTATGTTAACACCTGACCTATAGATAAGACTTATGACCTAAGAACAAACCCGCACACCGAAGATGGCACACAGCCCAAACTATAGCTACGATGCAAGGAATTAGAACGGGAGCGACGGAACCTTCGTGGTACAAAAAATTTTTTAACCATTTCTGTCAGAAAATAAGATGAACATAGTGAAAAATTTCCAATGACTTGCATTTCAGTTTTTGTAGGGATTTCACACTGAACGAATACACGGTGCAAGGGTTTCATCTTTCTTAACAGTGTTTCTATTAGAACTTCTGCTTCTCTTCAGTTTGATTGACTAAATTGATTCAAAAACAAACACTGACATCATATTTTACGTCATTTATTTAAATAACAAAATAAATGAATCCAGTGTAGGAAATATTCACCATCGGGAGCTTGGTCAATATTACATCTTTTAGAAATTTGAATATTCGTCTCAAAAAACCAGATTCATTATTTCAATGAAATTTAAGGCTAAGGATATCCTTGCATCAATTTAAAGCACTACGCATGAAGCTCACGAAATGTCAGGCAAAAGCAGCAAAGACTAGGCCAAAAGGCGTATGGCGACAAACAATTTACCTATTATATTTACAGCGGCATTGCCACCTGCAATGGTAAATTGTCTGGATGAAAAACTCTGATTTCGGGTTTGTTCGCATATTCTGAGGTAAGGTTCACTTCAAGCGAATCAATTGTTGTCCATATAGTTCTCCTTGAATTGGCTGCAGTGATTTTTTACTTCGAAAAGGACCACACTCTTAGGTGATACCACCTGCTACAGAGCATTATCTTTATGGTCAGGTATTTTTCATCGGCAATATCCAAATGTTATTTTTTGCCCTTAGAGGCATTGTGATAAAACCTCTATATATCATCAGTAAATCAATTTTCGAAATTAAGCTCAATAGTTTATTAATTAATAGTTTATTAATTAATAGGATTTTTGACACCACATGACTTGAACTCAAACGAAGCCTTAATCCCATGCTTTTGAATGAACCCTGATACTTTGAGATCGTCAATAATTTTTTCATGTGCCAAACTCAAATAGATAATGCAAATTTTTGTGTTTAGTGCGAGTATTGGCAGTTGGTCTCAATCTGTAATGTTTCCATTTCTTGTCGAGTCCAGGTGATTCTGCATCATAGGTATCAAATTCATCTCTTTCAACCTAGCTGAACTATCGCGAAAATTACGAGTGCCAAAATTACGAGTGAGTCAAAATATCCAGACACCTTATACTTGCAACAGTGCGATTGAATTGTTGCGCTTTCCTAAGTGCGACCTGTTTGCTGCGCAAATGTTCGCAAAAGTGAATTAAAAACACCCTTCTAATTTAAAATTAGTTGTTTGAGAATTTATTCTTTTATTATAAATTTCACTTACACTTCATAATTATTTTCACTTAAATACTATTTCACTTGTTCACTTTTATTTTATTTAATTAATTATTTCAATTACTTTCACTCGCTTCTAAATCCACTTACGATTTTATTATACTTCAACAGTATTTGATTACCGCATTACTTTTAACGCACACTGTCGCTTATCGCTGGTGCAACACGACTTCGCTTCATCCACAAGACTTTTCTTCACCGCTCGCTGTAGTCGCTTTTATACATATACCAACCAATCCCGAATCTACCACGTGGATCATTCACGAGTTTACGCGCTGAGTCAATTACACATGTATTTTTTGTACTCAATGCGCGCAGTCCCCTTCTAAAATGATTCGTGTATTGGTAATTGATACTTGTTTATGAATTCGCTCCTAAGATGACTACAGTGGCGCATGACATTATTCGAACATGTCATTCTATCCCCGCCTTATATCTTTGTCGCCCCGAAACAATGTCACATGAGCTGTCTGCTGCTGATAATATCGAGCAAGGCGGTCCGCTACAGAAGTTGCCTCCTGATTAGGAATTGGGTGTACTTCTGGCTACTTACTGAAGTAGTCAGTAGAATAGAAGCCAGTAGAATCTTTCTCGCACCTTTGTCAAGGTCTTGTTCAGCCCAAGGTGATCTCCCGATGTTCCTTCGTGCATCTCCTTTAGTACTCCTTTGACCCGACTTTTAGGAAGAACAACATATCGCAGGACTATCAGAAAGTAACGCTAGTCTTACAATTTCCTTATCCAGTATGTGTTCAAAAATTAAAGTTCACAACCCTTTTGAAATGTTACTTTATGATCGACATAATCTTTCATTCGAACAATTAATTAGATTAGCCATAGATAGTTTCCATAATATGTTTAGTCTCAGTAGTAAGACGCATCCGTTTAGACGTCGTATAGTGTCTGATAAAAAGACCATTGCAGCTGTAGAGCGTAGTATCGATGAAGACCCAAGTGAGTCCATTTGAAATCGTGCTCTAAAATTAAACCCGGCCCATCCACATCATGAAAGATTTTACGCAAGGATCTTGGCTTGCGGGCCTACAAAATCCAATTAGAGCAGGAATTGAAGTCGAACAATATCTGGGCGGTAATTGCTGCAGATCAAATTTGTAGCCGAATGCATTCTTGTCTCCCGTGCATAAGAGCTCTTGGAATATCGCCTCTAGAACTCCTTTCAAGTTTTGTAGATTGATTATAATGCTCCATGACGTCTCAAACTGTTGATTTTGGTTTTCCGACAATATGTGCAATTTCGTTATCAAAATTATCACAATTGCTCACAAAAGTATTATAACTTATCTCAATTAAATCGGAGTTTCCGTTCCTTTACTTGTCATTTGAAACACGTTCACAAAATCACTTGGAACACTTTCTCAAAAATCAAACACGTTTAATAATACGCAGTCAGGAAATCCCACTGCTACTTAGAAATATATGACAACACTATTGTGGCCCTTAAAATTGGACCTGGGATTTACTTTTCTTCTTTACTTACCTCTGAATTCTAATTTTTATCATGATTTCTTTTTCCAAGTTTTCAACGTATAGCAACCCTTATAGCGTCCATCTTACACGACATAAATGTCAACCGAGAATCGATCGAGGATGCTCTTCATCAAAATATCACCGCATGTGTCCCACAAAACTAATCCCTAATTTTTAAAATTTATGGGACGGGGAAATTCCCACAAACTATCATCCGCAAGAATAAAAAAGGCACTGGAATTTATTTGTCAATATTTCTTCAATGGAAAATCAAAATAAAGAAATAAATATGAAAAAAAATCAGAACAATATTCTAGCCAAAGTAAAACTTCTCATTAAAGCGGAAAACGGAAACAATGCCTGTTCCAAAACAGAGATCCAATGAGGAAGATTTGTAGGTACCCATATAAATCGCCTGGTTAATGAGTGGACATACCATAGAGGTATAAAATATAGAAAGGCCCTGTCCAAGTATATGAGCGTCAGAAGTTTTAAACTTATCTTTTTTCCCCTCATCAGCTGTTCAAATGTTTATTTCTTCAGGAAAAGAACACCAATTTTTTGATGATGGGGCACTTTATGTGGCGATGTTATTTCGTAATTTTGTTGATTTAAGGACAGAATATTGCTTATGAGTATTTGGATAATAAAATGCGAATAAAAATATAATGTGTGCTTGAATTATAGCAAGCAAATATTGCACTGTTTGTGACCATAGTTCAGATCATGAAATTTTCGCTCCACAATTTTATACTACCTATGAGAAATTTTAAGGAAGTGTAGGTGAATTTGTGTTAATGTACGTAAATTTTAGTGATCCCGGACAAAAATGTGAGTGTAGGGCCTCTCTATATATTTTTCGCCTATAGGGCATACGTTTGCCTGGTATAAGACAAAAAGCTCACGTTTTGGAAACCATTTGAAGAAGAATGTGCTCGTTTGCGTAAAGACAGACTAAAGCGAGAAATGTGTCCGAAGTTAAGGCATTTATAGCATCGATGTTATATACTCATCAAGCACTCTTTATACCGCGGTATGCACTTGACATGAGTATACAACAATATCTTTATTGCCTTAGCCCCAGCTTTATATTCTTCTATGCCATAAATGCTGATATTTCCTTGCAAAAGGATAGTCTTAGCAATGTTAAAGCAATGTTTCTCAACTAGTTTTCGTTCCAATCACTCCAAGGTGCAAAGAATAAAACAAAAATCAGTTCACCTATTTTATATATTCAGAACTTTTAAATGTAGGGACCATGTAACATATATGATAAAAAGGACATAGGAAATAATGATTTTTAGTTATTTACATTTCGAAAATGTTATATAATAATGCTTGAAATGAAAGGCGTGGACACTTTTTAATCGTTGTAGGTATTTGCCACATATAATTATTCAATATCGATCTAGTTCTCCCATAGTTACCGTTGTAAGCGTTGTACGGTACAAGTACCTTTATTCCCTAGTGGAAAAGCTCTTGGCATTGGCGCGAGAAAACTTAGATGCTCCACTATGAAAATGCGCCATGTCACACATCATTCGAGGTTTATAATGGCCAGAGTGAATAGTCGACATTACATACCTTTTCTACCCATCTGACTTAACTCTTTGTGAAATGTCGCTATTTTTCAAACTAAAAACTTAGCTCAAACTGCGTCGTTCCGATACAGAACAAACAGAATAAGTGGCTGCACTCGAAACAATCTCCAGAAATGGTTTCAAGATATTTTTGAGAGTAGGAAAACCGTGAAACTGGTGCATGAATGCAGAGGGGGCTAGGTCAAAGCTGATGATAATGGTGAAGCTCGTATTTGTATTTTATGGAGAAGCTCGAAACAATTTCGGTATTTTTCCAAAATTTTCGAAATCATTGATGTATATATAAGCAAATAACGTACTAAGTCTATTTATTGTGGTTGGGAGGTGAAGACAATTTACGCCCTGAGTGTCGGACTCTCAGTGGCACACAGGAACTGAACTACTGCACTACCGACTAAACACCTCCCCTGTCACACCAGGAACCTAGCCTGAAATTGTTTGTAACATTACTTCAGACTAGGCCTCTAAGTCTCGCCTAGCGACGCCTTTAGATTAGAGAGATCCGTCCCTCAGCAGACGTGGACAGAAAGGAGAGCGATTACAGAGAGAGTGAGCCGTCTTCCCTCTTCGCTGAAAAGCGATCGACGATGTCCTTCTTCATAGTGAGAACCGCCTGAGCGTAGTGTGACACACAGTTCCATTTGTCCTTAGATACAAGCATCTTTCCCACCAGGGTATCTGAAGAGGTCTCCCCTATTCTCTCCCTGAGATGTAGACGTTGTCTCACCCACTGTTCGCATGTGAAAAAGATGTGGCAAACATCATTTGCAATCCCCGGGCAAAACAGGCATTCAGGAGACCGTGTCTTCCCCATTTTGAGCAGGTAAGACTGAAAACACTCGTGTCCGCTGAGAAGCTGTGTCAGGTAGTAAGCAGGCTTGCCATGCTTTCGGTTGAGCCACGGCTCCAGGTCCCTGAATAGACACGCGGTCCACCTGCCCCATGTTTCATTTACACACCCTTCCTCCCACAGAACAAGAGTCCTTTTTCTCTCCTCGCGTGAAGCAGTCTCTCTACCTTCTTCTCCCCTACACAGGTAGAACCTCCTCCGTTTCTAAGCAAGGAGCACAATAGCTATCGTACCCACGATGACCAGGACTGCCGACTCAGCGACAGGGTGGTATGCAGATGCAACACGCAGAGCGCCTCGTCATTGCACCTGCATCAGTAGCTTCCGGCATTTTGGTAAGACACCCTCCTTCAGGCAGGCGTTGAATATGCTGCGCAACATGTCAGGGCGAAGATTGTACATAAGCTGAAACACTTCTGCAGGGATGCCGTCTGGTTCCGTCGCCTTTCCCACTTTTAATGTGTGCATCGCGTTGCAAGCTCCTTCGCAGCGAAAAGCGGGCAGTCAACATTACTTTCGTCACATGGAGCATCGAAACGGCCGGGGTGATTAGGGAAATTGTCCATTCTCTCTGCCTCGAGCACATAGGGCATCCGTGAGACTCCGAGCTTCCGCATGAACAGCTTATAACCCCGGCCCCACGGATCTATGTTGATGTCCTCAATGAGGATTTGCCAACAGCGAGCTTTGCTTTCATGGATTAACTTGCGAAGGAGTTTCCTAGACGACCTGTATGTCATCATTCAGGAATGTGACTCATCCATATCCCTTGAGCGTTGGGCTTTGCAGTAGAGTCTATGAGATTCTTTTTGCTTTTCAGCGATATCTATTGACTACCAGTACACAGCAGGCTTATCGTGTCGTGGCCGTCGTTAGGACATAGAGACGTCGCAGGCAGACGTTATGAGTTTCATAGTAGAGTTCACCACCTTTTCGGCTGAGCATTTTGGGGGTGTTCTTACGACAGACTTACGACAGAAGGTCGGATTGCTACGCGTCGAGAATTACGCTCGCCAATTCCGAATGCAATATACTGATCATCACTCGCCGAGTCTTCCTCCAGTACCCTCCATGTGCGTATCGTAGGAAAAAAGGACTCCGAAGCGAACGTCACATCAAGGATGGGGCCCGAGCAGCCTCTCCGGTGAAAGGTATGGTATGTTCCCAATGTTTATGACGACAAATCCAGTCCTAGCCGCCATTTCGAAGATTCGTTTGCCTCTGCCATCTGGGTGAGGCATTCCTCAATTCAACCGCCTTGGCATTGAAGTCGCCGCCAACAAGGATTCGCCCTGCCATGCTCGAAACACCTCCCTCCAATTTGTCGAGCTTGCACTGAAAGGATGACATTGACTCATGTGGCGTGAGGTAGACACTGTCGTATCCGAAATGTCGTATCCGCACGCCTGATTAGCCCAAAGCCATCCCCGCAGATGCAGCTCTGATCTGAGAGTCGAATGGTAACCCACACCCACATAGCGGCGGTTCCAAATCGGTCTCGGTACCATCCTGCCTCTTCCCTGTCGCGATTCTGTTCAGATATTAGCAGCAGGTCGGCTTCTTTCTGCCTCGCGCCCTGGTCAAGCAAATTCTGTCCGGTCATGCTCCAGTGCAGATTGATCTTAAGGTGATCATAGTTTGCCTTTTCTCTTGCTTAGTGCCTCTTTGAACTCCAGACACTTTCCACTTCCCGGAACATGTGCCAGATCTTCAGGCTTGAGGCCTTTGGGCTTGCATAAAATGCAACATGCCATGTTTGTGCACTCTTTCGCCTTACGGCCAGGAGTGCCACACTTGTAGCACAGGTTGCTTTAGTTTGGCCCCTTGCAGTTCGGAGAAATGTGTCCGCAGTTAAGGCATTTATAGCATCGAGTCAGAACCACTCTTCCGCGAATTTTGCATACTACCCAGCCAATTTTGATTTTCTCCTCGTCCAAGAGTTGCGCAGCATCCTTCTCTGCTATGTCCACTATTGTGACCTTAGTAGGCGTCAACCATACCCTAAAGCTGTCTGCCGTAGGAAGAGTTTTTCTAATGG
Source organism: Stratiomys singularior (assembly GCA_954870665.1). Lineage (NCBI taxonomy): Eukaryota > Metazoa > Arthropoda > Insecta > Diptera > Stratiomyidae > Stratiomys > Stratiomys singularior. The sequence goes on along the minus strand of OX940877.1, from coordinate 75,940,881 downwards.
CATCTTCTATTTCTTTCGCATCCGCGACACATTCAATGTCGCTTATTCATAAAGAGGCCATTCGCTGTAATGTGGAGATAACAGCTTTCGAGCCAAGGAGGTCCTTGACGGCATTCTTGAACATGCCCTTGTCTGTGGATTCCGCCCCCAGTTCCACGAGTAGGCCACCGGTTTGGTCACTCGTAACGTCCTTATGCAGGCTCCTGTTTTTTCCAGCCTCACATTTTCCCTTATTTCTTTGAGGACGTCAACGTAAGTCCTCCCGTCCATCGGTGTAATCAGTAGAGCATCCCTACGCTGCTTGTGCCTTGTCCTTCTAGGCATTGCGCCGAGTTCCGTACATTTATGCTTTTCATGGGTTTGCTCACTTCCTCAGCTCTCGCACGCTGTGCCCTCTTCGCAGCACTAGATTAAGTTGAAGAATCTTAAGCCATGACTACAACTTTAATGGGACGCAAAGGACACTTTTTCAGTTCCTGTTGTTGTTGTGTCACTGTTGTGTGTCACTACTGAACTTAATGCGAATTAGCGCTACCTCATTTACGGACAATAAATTATTAATTAAATTAAGTGTTTTTGTTCCCCCAACGGGGTGAACATAAAATATGTTTAACAACATAGATAAAGAGACAAATAAAGTACAAAATAAATGATGAACTCCAGCCTACAGACATTCTGGTTGATACCCCCAGCCAAATACTAAGAAAAATATAAAAAATCAAAAATATTTGTGCTTCGAAAAGTTAAACATATAAATCAGACAGAAAAATATTTATCTGGACAGAATTATGCTTGATATTATTAATTTCCCAAAAGGACATATCACGGTTAGGTGAGCTAATACTGCAGCGACAGGAACAAAATTTCAATTATCAGTGTCAACTGCGGAACTGAATTTCAGGATGGCCTTTTACCTTCAACACCAAAAAATCGTAGGACTTCTTGACGATTCCAAAAAATAAACCGAAATAGTCTAGTTTGTTACATGATCAAAGGAAACTCTTAGAACAATTTATAAATCCAAATAAGTGACAATGTAAGTATTATTCCTCCTACTTTGAAACTATGAAAACGAACAACTCCGCAATCGGAAATAATTGAAAAATGTTGAGTATATTTTATTATCAATTTTTTAAGTAGTTTTTCCCATGATTTGGTCAGTAATCTTACTTGGGAACTCATTTTTCATTGTTACTTCCTGTTGTAATTAAAGGATTTTTTTCATTTTATAAGCTTAAAATAAGTTTATAATAAAATGTTTCTTGTAGTTGACCTAATCATTATTTATCGGTGTTTTGATGAGACTCTGGATCACGTTACTTGATCGTTTTGTGTTGGTATGAATGTTGAGTCCTACGTAATCGTTCACTGAGAACTTTTAATTTTTCTAAAGATTCCAAATTTTGCGGACACGGTTGTTTTCAGTCTTACCTGCACAAGATAGGTAAATCACGGTCTCCAGATTGCATATTCTGCATTGGTGTGAAGGATGACGCCTATCATACTTTCTTTTCAAGCAGAAGAAGGGACAAACATCGCGGTGATCTTGCCGAAAAAGTGGGAGAGCTCCAACCGGATAACCTAATCGAAGAGATGCTGAAATCATTTGACAAATGGAATCAAGTGGCACATTACGCTCGGACAATCCTAGTAATGAAAAAGGCATACTTTGATCAGCTGGAGGGTGGAGGGTTCACTCTTCTAGCAATCCTCCTCCTCTTCCCCATACAACTGGAGAAGGAATCCGTGTGACCCGAAGGCACCAAAAGGCGTAAAATTGGGAGGCCTAGCCCGAAGTAATGTGTGAATGTGTCACGGTTCCAGGCTAGGCGCTCCGGTTGACAGGGTAGGTATTTAGTCGGTAGTCCAGTAGATCCACTGGGAGTCCAACACTCAGGGCCTAAATAGCCTTCACCTCCCTACCTCCAAAAAAAATGATTCCAAATTTCAGCTTAAGACCATCTCACTTAATCGAAACGCCTGAAAAAGGGTAATTCATCGTTAGTTTTTTAACAGACTTTTGATAGACTTAGCATATTAAATGAATGCTATCATGGGTAATATTGATTCCATTCAGTATTGGAGAGTGATGATAAAAAGTGGTTTATAAGTGACCACTAGACAAACAAACCACTAGATAGGACCAATATCTCATTTTATCATCACTTTCAACCACTCTATCGTCATCCATGTTCTTAAGGCATAATCGTAACATTATTTCTAGACCATCCACTGTTTGCTCGAAAAAGACCATAGAAACTTTAATTATTAAAGATAGGTTAGAATGAATACCCCACTGCTGTACCAGACTTTGTTTTGAAAAATTTCTCCTGATCGAATTTTCCACATTAAATAATAAAAAAAGAAACAACGAATTCAAACATGTTTTTAAACTTTTCTCTGCTACTGCTTAGAAATTTATTTGTCATGTTCCATTTGCCATATAAATATATTATACGAGTGTACTCTTACATAATACTTTATGTTCAACACGACAGAAATCCTGCCAATCGTGAGTGGTTCTGTATAATATACAACTATCAAATTCTTATGACTATAATGTCTTTCGACTTCAGACAATATACTCGTACACTACATGTTACGCAGACTATCCTTAATTTAATATTCTCATCCTATATCATTCCAGATCTAATGTAACAAAAAATCTTCAAAACAAGCAGCGTGTTATCAAAATGCTTTTCGTGCTCGTCCTGGAATTCTTCATATGTTGGACACCATTGTATGTCATCAACACAATAGCCCTATTCAGCCCGAGATTCATATACAAGAATCTGGGATACACGGCAATAAGCTATTTCCAGCTACTGGCGTATTCATCGTCATGCTGCAACCCCATTACGTACTGTTTCATGAATGCCAGCTTTCGGAAAGCCTTTTTGGACACGTTTAAAGGATTACGACCCAGAAAACAGTGCTCACCTGTAAGCACTCAAATTTGCGATGTGGACAGTTTGAAAATTGAAATGAATCGAAATTAATATCATCGTATTTTATGAACTTAAGACGTGATGTTATGATTTATTAGATATTATTAAGATTTCCGGTTCAGTAGGATGTAATTGAATTGAAGTTAAACGGATGTAATTAAATTCAAGAAGATATAAAGTCATAAATAAAAATTTTATTCAATTTACATGTCGGTTTTGAATGTCTGATGCCCAATAAATAATTTGCGAAAATATGTCAGAAGAGTATAAAGTTCTACGTGCAGACACATCTGAATTAAATACTCAAAGCCATGATTGATAGAAATGCGCAGTACTAAATAAAAATGGAAGCAAAAACAATCATCACCCATGGTGGTAAATTTGAACGGAAATTGCGCGAACTTACATGACTCAATTTGAAATTTATATTCGTTCCTGTTTTGATGTTTCCCTGTGTAATCCCACTGGTATATCGCGAGGTTGTAAATATGAAGAAAACATATTTTCTGGAATACAAAATAGTTTAATTTACTTTAATTAAATTCAGGTTAGGATTACGTAACTAAATGTCACATGGCGATGTGCAAGGTATGCCACGAGATCGCATACTGAATCACATAGGCAAGAATGATAACTGAAATTTACAAGTGCTGCCAACTATCAGGTATAATTAAATTTTGTAATAGAACTGAGTAATTTAAAGTAACGAGATTTAAATGACAATGTGTTCATTTCGAATATAACATTTTCTCCCTCCTTTAGAGAATTCTTGATCTTCATGTTAGTTTGTAGAAGTTTGGAGGCCGACGTTGTCGCACTGATCTTCGTAGAACCCCATTTGGTTGATTATTTTCGAATCCTGGTGGTATTTGGGCTGGCGGAAATTTTACTGGAGCTGCTTGAATTTGTTGTATTTCTGCTGCTGGTTGATCTAAATCTGCAGCTTCCCGTGGCTCGTGATTTTCATATAAATGAAACTGTCTGTTTATTTGTGCTGGTTTTTTGTTAACTTCATTGGATTCTTCCTTGGGTTTTTGTTCTTGATCGAGTGGGTGACAGCTTCGCATTTCATTAACATGTCGTTTGAAAGTTTTCCATCGTGACTGATGTGAGAAGGCAAGTCACCAATTTTCGCAGAAACAACCCCGTAGATCCAATTATCCATTATTAGACAGAAAGTAGACAAACTGCCTAGGCTGAAATTCTCTAAAATTTGGATTGAATTCAGATTATTGCTTCTCAGCTATTTGTGTATGAATGTTTTCAGCACGTACCAGATGTAGCCGGGTGCGAATGTTTCTACCGAGAAACAGCTGTGCAGGAATGCGCCCGATTGTAGAATGAGGGGCTCTTCTTTGCTGCTTCAAAAACTTATTGAGATTTTCTTGTAGAGTAGCTTTCGCAGTTTGCATTTTGTAAAAAGAATCTTTGACTTTGCCAACATATCTTTCAGCCTGGCCGTTTGTAGAAGGATGGTATGGAGCTGTAAGTTTTTGGTATTTGACATCGTTCCTCTTCAGAAATATAATGAATTCATCACAAACTAATTGACGGCCATTTTCATTTACTACAGTAACTGGAGAACCATAAACAGCAAAAAGCTCATAGTGACTGGCAGTTGAATTTTTGGCTTTTACTTCTACCCATTTACTATAAGCATCAGCAACGATAAGTAGCACATAGATACGCTGCCATGGTCCTTTTGGGTACTCCCAATGATGTTATCGAAATTTCGCTAGAGCATGTGCAAATTTAGCACACTCGGTACATGCTTTTGCGATTCTTTCGATGTCAGCGTCGAGACCTGGCAAATAAACGAATGATCGAGCTATTCCTTTTATTTTGGTAATTCCAATGTGTGCTGCATATAGATCTTGTAGTATAGGTTGGCGTAGCGAAGTAGGAATTACAACGCGATGCTCAAATAGGAGGCATCCGGATGGTAGTGAGTAATTGTTTCTGGAGCTTTGAGTCCATTTCGAGTCAAATCTTGTCCATCTAGGAGCATTTGTACTATTTTTCCAAAGTGTGGGTCTTTCCTTGTTTCTGTGGCGATGTTTTCCGCTCGTACAGGAATTTGATTGATTTGACGTAGAATGAGTACATCTATTCCATCCAGATTCATAATTTCTTCCTCCCTTTGTGAAGTGATTTTCCGAACAAGTTCGGGCTTGTGTTGGGCTCTAGAACAGTAGTCTGCGTTAGCATATGCTTTTGTATTTTTGAATTCTACAGAGAAATTGAAATTTTCCAAGTAATTTGCGTAGTTAGCCATTCTCCATATTCATACAATTAGAAAGACTTCTCTAGATGAAGAATTTACGTTAATGGTTTGGTGTCTGTTATCAGAAAAAAATGCGGTAAAATATAAAAAGTAGAGGAATTTCTGACAACCCCATACTATAGGAAGTGCCATTTTATCGATCTGTGGATATTTGTGTTCGGTGGCGGTCATTGTTCGGATGGCGTACGCTATTGGACGTTCTGTTCCGTCACTAAGTCGATGTAATATGTAAGATAACACTGCGCCTAATTGTTACACTTACCCAAATCAAATTAATACAAACAAAGTAGGCATTGATATATTGAATTCAATTGAATTAAAACGAAGAAGGGATTGATATTTTGAATTCAATTCAATTAAAACAAAGTAGACATTGATATTTTGAATTGAATGAAATCAAATCAAGTAGGCGACGGGTAGTATAAATAGAAGTGGGATTGTCTCGAGGAGTTAGTTCTTCGCGTTTAAAGGTACGGACAAGCCTCTATATCCTTTCACCCAATGTGAGGCTGCATTGGGGTACCTTTTCGAATACCGGTTCATGTATACAATAAGAATTGTATATCGGAATTATAGTTAATAAAGTTGGTGTTGTAAAATAAAACAAGAGTTTTATTTATCCGTCGAAGAAACATAAATGGCGCAGTCGGTAGGATACGCTTAGTGAAAGTTCGCGTGATTTTTTAAAATCTTTAAAGCGTATCGACGTCGCGTCTGCGAAAATAAAAGCGTGGATAAGAATCAATTTTTTTTTGTATCGCCGACGCAAAGAAAGTTGTTTCTAAGAAGAAACAGCCTCTATACGGACCACAAAAATCCCGAAAACAGCAGTGTCCCTTAAAAACAATAAGTGAATTAAAAGAAATCTATAAATAGTGAAAAAGAAAAAAAAAACAAAAAAGGGAAAGGAATAACAAAAGAAAGTACGACCTACAAACCGAAACCCGGCAGTGTGCTAGAAAAACAAAAACACGTTGAGATGAGATGGAAGCAGTAGCTTAACAAAACTAAGAAACAATGAAAGGTAACACAAGAACAAAATAATAAATAACTGAAATGGACAGTAAAATAACTGAAGCGGATAATAAGCAAAAATATAATAATAATAAAAAGTAAATAGAGTGAAAATAAAAGAAAACGAAGCAAAACTAGACAGCTGAATCAACAAAACCAAAACAGTGCGGAGAAAAATAGCAGAAATTTTTTCCCATCGATCGCAGAATCCAGGACGAGCAAAGCAAGTAACAAGGAGAAGAACAAATTTTCAAATATTTCCTTTTCTATTTAATTATATTTAATTATATTTAATTATATTTAATACATTATTATATCTTATATTCACACACATAATCTTAAAACCTGCCCCATTATTGTTGTTTTTTTGAAATTTGAAAACTTCTTTGTAAGGGTAATTTGGAATCAGAGATTGCATAAAATTTTTTCAAGATGCCGAACGATAAAGCTCCTGCCATACAAATTGACCCTCTCAAATATTTAAACAGCCTCCCCGAGTTTGACGGCAAGCTCGAAAACTTGCAAACTTTTATTAATTTAGTGGACAGAGTTAGCCCCGTACTACAAGCTTATAACGAAGCATCGCAACTCTTATTTAGCGACATAATCAAAAGTAAATTAAAAGGCAAAGCAAAAGAAACCGTTGAAATAAACTGCCATGCTACCCTTTGGCGAGACGTAAGACAGATCCTCCAAAACAACTTTGGAGACCGCCTGAACATAGACGAACTGTACGACAACTTACGAAGTGTAACTTTCCAAACCAATACTCTTGAATTCTACAACGACATCAAAAGTAAACTAAGAAGACTCAACAATAAGACGCAAATAGTTTTAGGTGCAGGAAACGCATCTAATGAATGTACACGGAACAACATGAAGACCGCTCTCAATATTTTTAAAAACAAACTCCCAGAGCCCATGAAAACTATTCTATTCTGTAGAGATCCCGAATCTCTCGAATCGGCTATGGATATTCTCTTTACAGCTGGCTATGCCTATTATGGCTCGAATGGGCAAATCTATCAAACAAAAAACAGACAAAACGACAACAAAGCCCGCAATAATAATAATAACAATAATAATATTAGAAGACTAAATAATTATAATAATTACGACAGTAATATTAATAATAACTATCACAATAACAATAGTAGATTTAATTATAATTAAAATGACAACAGCAGGTCAAATAGTAAAAATAACAATAATAATAGTAACAATAACAATAATAGTAACAGGTTTAATAATAATAACAACAAAAGACTTCATAACAATTACAATAGAAATAATATTAATAGATTTAATGTTAACAACCAACAAAACGAACGACGAATTAGACCTCACGAACCAAGTTACAGACTTAACACAAATTAAGGTCGAAATCCCTATAACTTCGATGCATCCGCAAATCCTTGGTATCCGCAACGGCAACCACCACCAGAACCCATAGATATAAATAAAAACGAGATGGCAGAAAATTTTCCTTCACAAGCCTCGGACGAAGACTACCATATATAGTCTTTAAAACAAAAACCAAGCCCCTAAAGTTTATCTTAGATACAGGAGCTACACACGCAATCATTAATCCTGGCATTTGCCATCCTAAGTGGAAAATTAACACCCCAAAAATAAGTCTGAAGACCCTTCAACATACACTTGATCTTTGCGAGAATGTAAGGATCCCCCTCTTTGAGGAATTAGGCGATAGAACTCATGAAATTGAATTATTTGTCTGCCAGTTTCATGACTTTTATATATATAATTATAGACTATAAGAAACGAGTATTACATACCGGTGAAAAAACTATTCCCATCCTCTTCGAAGATGAAGAAGATAATCAACATTGTCTATTTAATAAGGCCGGATGCTATGAAGTAGCCGTGCCTGTAGATCAAGAAAATGGCCTGGTACACTTCCCCAGGAAGTCTTCCGAAGATGAGAAGATCAAACTCGAGGAAGGTATCTATAATGTAGTGAATTCTAAAATGCTCGCTCAAGTAAAGATACTAGCTGACCGCCCTGTTAAAGCAAAATCCACAACCCAAAAAACTATTCCCCTCACTATCGAGAACTTCAATATCATAGAAAACAAACCAATGGAACATTTCTCCATCTCCAGTCAAATTAGAATAAATCATCTTAACGATGAAGATAGACAAAAATTAATGCCACTTTTAAAACACTTTTCAGACATATTTTATAGCGAAGAATCGGACTTATCTTTCACAAATGCCATTAAAAACGAAATCAAAACTACCAATATTATTCCGATTGTGGCAAAAACATACAGATATCCGTACATTCATAAGGATGAAGTACGTAGACAAATTAAGGAGATGTTACAAAACAACATAATAAGAGTTAGCAAATCCCCTTATTCGACAGCAGTTTGGATAGTACCAAATAAATGGATGCGAGTGGGAAACCTAAGCTGAGACTCGTCATCGGCTATCGAAAACTCAATGAAGTTACGATTGATGACAAATACCCAATCCCTAATATTGACTAAATCCTAGAGAAGCTCGGGAGAAGTCAATATTTCACTACAATAGACTTAGCTAAAGGCTTCTATCAAATAGAGATTACTGAAAAGGACATCCATGAAACTGCGTTCAGTGTAGAAGGTGGACACTACGAGTTCCTGCGAATGCCATTCGGACTTAAGACAGCCCCCGCTACATTTCAGCGCCTTATGAATAACATCCTCTCTGACTATATCAACAAAATCTGTTTGGTTTACCTTGACGATGTTATAAAATTATCCACTTCCTTACAGGAACACATAGAATCCTTACAAAAGATCTTCAAAAGATTCAGAGAAACCAACTTGAAAGTTCAGTTGGACAAGTCTGAATTCTTTAAACGAGAAACTGCTTTTCTTGGGCATATAGTCACCCGAGACGGAATAAAGCCGAATCCAGAGAAAGTAGAGTGCGTCCAGAAATTTCCGATCCCAAAAACCCCAAAACAAATAAAGCAATTCCTCGGACTCGCTGGATATTACCGAAAAGTCATTAAGGAGTATTCGAAAATAATAAAGCCTATGACCAAAAACTTAAAAAAGGACGCAAAGCTAGATATAACTGACCCTGAATATACCCACGCATTCGAAACAATTAAAACCCTCCTAACTAAAGAGCCAATTCTAACTTATCCCGATTTTAACAAAACATTCGTTCTAACAACAGATGCGAGTAAATACGCCCTCGGCGCAGTCCTCTCACAAGAAGGACGCCCTATCAGCTACGCAAGCTGCACACTTAATGAGCATGAGATCAACTATAGTGTTGTCGAAAAGAAACTCTTGGCGATAGTATGGGCTACAAAGTATTTCCGACCATACCTCTTCGGAAGGAAATTCATCATTGAAACCGACCATAGACCTTTAACTTGGCTCTTTTCCATTAAAGAACCCAACTCCAAACTAGTCAGATGGAGACTAAAACTTTCTGAATTTGACTATACGATAAAATATAAAGAAGGAGCAAAAAATATAAATGCTGACACCCTGTCTAGGATACCCAAACCTGAAGTAAACTTAGTCCAAAATCATACTAATATCCCTACGAGCAGTTCATGCATTAACGTCTTTAAAACTCAAATAATTATTAATAAATCAAATTCAGGATCACTCAGAACAAAAAAGGAAAAAATTTTTGATAAAAATAGGACCATAATCAACATTAAACAACTAGATAAACAAGATGCCATTACATTATTGAAGAACCACTTCAATCCAAACGGTTTAAATGCTATTCTCATTGAAAATGAAGACTTCTTTCAAACTTTATACTCCGCGTTTAGTAATAACTTCATTACTAACGATAAATTTAAAATCACTAGATGTAGCGTCCTCCTAGAAGATGTAATAGATGACGAAAAATTAGCTAAGATTATAGAAGAAGAGCATCTAAAGAATAATCATCGAGGAATCGAACAAGTGACTAAAGAATTGAAACTAAAGTACTGCAGCCCAAAACTAGCAGACAGAGTCACAAACTTCATAAATAATTGCGAAATCTGTAACTACGAGAAATACGCTCGAAACCCTCCTAAGCCTCTATTTAAAATAACAGAAACTCCACAAAAGCCCGGAGAAATTATTCATGTAGATGTGTTTTACACGCTAGAAAAACTCCTATTTTTAACTATAATCGATAAATTTTCTAAACATGCATGTGCGATTAAAATCATCGGAAGAAGTTGGACTGAGTTCAGAAAAGCACTTGCATATTATTTTAGTCAGTTCGGCATGGTAAAGAAAATCGTAGTCGATAATGAGCTAGGATTTAAAGCAATTCCTTTGAGAAAATTCCTCTCAGACGAAAATGTCGAGTAAAAATCATTCTTAATTTAGAAAATCAATTCTGAAAGGTTGGATGAAGATCATACCATAGACTTAGATAACCAAAACAAATACTTTCGAACCCATGTGAAAACTAAAAAGAAATACCAGAATTTAGACCACCCAACAATAAAATCAAAATTTAATACGACAAAGAATAAAAATCGTCCATCAACCTCTCAACCCCTTGCCAGTAACTAAACCTTTACAAACTTCACAGGAAAATGTCACCACTATTGATAATAGCCTTTTGGACCGTGACAAAAGCCCAAACGATAGACATCCAGGACCTCAACGTAAACAACGGATATATCCCTATCAAAACAGGCGATGTAAGACCTATCGACTACTACAACCACGTCTTACACATCATCAACACAACAGAATACGAACGAACAATAGAACTTATTCGACGACATATCGATACCCTATCAGCCTCTACAACAGAATCTAAAAGTATATTACAAACTGTTAATAGAAATTTTGAATTATTTGAAACAAAAATAAATAACATTACTCCTCATCCGAGACGCAAACGCAGACTGATAAACATTTTAGGCAAAGGACTAAAATACATTGCTGGGACCATGGACAACGATGACAGAACAAACATTGAAAACTCAATAAGTAAAATTTCTGGAAACGAAGGGAAACTTGCTGAAAATTCAAGGAAATCATAATAACTAATAACTTCCTTTCGACTCAGATTGAAAACATAACAAGGCATATAAATACTCAACAAATCATAATAAATAACTATCTAAATAAGTTTAAAGAACTAAATCAAAACAGCATAGCAACCCTCAGAGACGAGCTCAACTTCCTTCAGCAAGTCAATGACAAATCGACAATGACATCTCCCTATTACGAAATCACATAACGGAAATCGAACAAACAATATCATCAAGCAGGATAGGACTGATTACTAGAAGTATACTTACTAAGACAGATCTCGAACTCATAGACGACTTTGAACAGTACCTAAACATAAAAACAGCTGTTTCATCGCAATACAACATTATTACTATCATTTTGGCAATACCGAAATATTCTAACGAGTCTTTAGCAAAAATAATTCTTGAACCGATTCCAAACATCCAAAATAGGTCTTTGTTATTAATACCAATACAATAATAATAATAAGCCCATACAATCAAATTTATAATGTAAATGTTAAAAACAATTAGAGGAAATTAAAGATAAACATATCAGAAGCATTATAGAACCCAGTACGAAAATATTCAATTACCAATAAATTAAGCAAATTGTACGTGGCATTTTAATCAATTAAAACTTTTAAGAAGAAATAGAACATAATTGTAATAATGATAACGTAACAATCCATGGAAAATTTATGATTAAATTTGGGAATTGGAAAATTGAAACATTAAATAAAACGTATTCGAACGTTGACTTCGAAATATTCGATAAAGTAGTTCTGCCAAAATTGATCTATTCCATTGAAAAGAATAAAACTATGCCTGATGTCCAAATCAAAGAATTATACCTGAAAGATTTAAATAACGAAAAATATATAAATAAACATAAGTTCTGATGTTATAATTATTATTATAGTAATATTTAATAAATATATAATAAATATATTGAATATATATAAATAAATATAAATAATATAGTAATAAATTGATTATTATGTACGTATACATGAACCGTAAACACCGTAAAGTTTTCATTTCGTCGGAGCCTCAATCTAACGGTGGGGGTGTTACACTTGCCCAAATCAAATTAATACAAACAAAGTAGGCATTGATATATTGAATTCAATTGAATCAAAACGAAGAAGACATTGATATTTTGAATTCAATTGAATTAAAACAAAGTAGACATTGATATTTTGAATTGAATGAAATCAAATCAAGTAGGCGACGAGTAGTATAAATAGAAGTGGAATTGTCTCGAGGAGTTAGTTCTTCGCGTCGAAAGGTACGGACAAGCCTCTATCTCCTTTCACCCAATGTGAGGCTGCATTGGGGTACCTTTTCGAATACCGGTTCATGTATACAATAAGAATTGTATACCGGAATTATAGTTAATAAAGTTGGTGTTATAAAATCAAACAAGAGTTTTATTTATCCGTCGAAGAAACATAAATCCTAATCCTATCTGGCTAGCATCTGTAGCGAGGATCACTGGTAGTGCTGGAAATATAAAGCATCAGAACTTAATTAGAATATTTTTCAAGTCTGTATTTGCTTTTTCCACTTGATCCATTCATTAAAATGTTTCCCTGTTAGAGTGCTGTGGAAAAGTGGATAATAAACTTTCAAATATAATTACCAAATTAAACAAAAAAAAAAAACCTTGCAAGGACAGAAGATAGACGTGAAGTGAAGTGGTTGTATTCCAGGACGCGAAATTTACAGTAACGACCAAATTAAGTCAATTCCATTCGCGAGTGCGCGGTGCGACCAGACCAGAGCAAGGGGCCCATCGCGGAAGACCAGTTTAGTCGTAAGCTAGCCTTAAGTTTCTTTTTCTCGCTATTTTGTTTTCCTTTTAGAAATAAATGCCAAGAATTATCGGAAGATCTTTTTTTTCCCTTAGGTGAGAGAAAGACTGTGTTTTTTATTGCAGGTTTCCTTCCGGCTTTGTGAGTGGCGACGAAGCGGGGTGCGCGTGAACGCGGAGCTCGCGTACACAGTGGGTTGGAGGTTCCACGGAGGTGACGTCGGGGGGTGGTGTGAGGAATCCGTGTTTTCTCTGAAGTTGATTTGGTGTGGCGACAATTTCCTCTTCTGGCTTCGCACCGTGTGTTTTCAGGTAGTGTTCTTTCTTTTCTTTCAGGAGCGTAATCCGGGCGAGCCGCATTCTCGCTTGGCGGCTCATCGGGGCTAACTGGGTAAGCGAGTGGCGCCCACGCCCGTCTTCGACGAGCTACCGGAGCCCAGAGCCCCAACCGGAGGGGTTTCGGCCTAGGACGCGTGAAGTCCTAGACGTACCGGAGTAATCGCGGTAACATCCCTTAGAAGCATATCTCGTAGCGGTAGTGATCTGATGGCAATATCGGTTATGAATGCGTTGTAGTACGTTGCTTTTCCAATGAACAGTTGCAAATCTTTTTGTGTGCTTGGTTTAGGTGCATCTTGCACTGCTTTAATGTGTTCGTCTAATTTGTGAACTCCTTGTGCATCAATTTTATGACTAAAAACTCGACTTCGGAAGCAGCGAAAGTACATTTTGAGCGATTTAAATGGATGCCATTTTCTTTGAGTCTGGATAGTATAAAGTCAAGATGTAGCAGTAAAGTATCAAATAATCTGAAAAGACAAGCAGATCATCAAAGAAATTCAAGATAAAAGGAATATCAATCCAATTCTTCGTTGCCGAATTGCACGTATGTTTGCTGCTCCGTAAACTGCTCCAGTTGGTCGTATTTAACCATGTGTAGGAGTATTGAGTGTAAGTGCTTTACAAAACGATTTGTCGACTACCAAATGGGTATAAGCATCTGTGATATACAAATGACAAAATATTTTTCCTCTTTTCATTATGTTGATTATAAGCTCTTGCTTAGACAAAAGAGGAAATCAAAATCGGCTGGGTAGTATGCAGGTTCTGACTGGATGCTATAAATGCCTTAACATCAGACACATTCCTCAGAACTGGAAGGGGCCAGACAGAAGGAACCTGTGCTATAAGTGTTACACTTTTGGCCATAAGGCGAAAGAATGCACGAGCATGGCATGCTGTATTTTGTGCAAGCCCAAAGGCCTCAAGCCTGAAGATCTGGCACATGTCCCGGGAAGTGGAAAGTGTCCATGGTTCAAAAAGGCACTAAGCAATAGAAAAGGCAAACTATGATCACCTTAAGATCAATCTGCACTGGAGCACGACCACACAAAATTTGCTTGACCAGGTCAAAATCTACTATGAAACACATCACGTCTGCGTGCGACGTCTGTATGCCCCGGCGACGAGCACGACACGATAAGCCTGCTGTGTACTGTTGGTCAACTGATATCGCTGAAAAGCGAAAAGAATGTCACAGACTCCGCCACGAAGCCCAGCGTTCAAGGGATATGGATGAGTCACATTCCCGAACAATGGCGTACAGGTCGGCTAGGAAACTCCTTCGTTAGTTAATCAATGAGAGCAAAGCTCGCTGTTGGCAAAACCTCATTGAGGTTTCAACAGAGGATCTGTTGATGAGGATCCCACGGATCTCTGTTGATGAGGAAACCTCATCAACAGAGATCCGTGGGTCTTGGGTTATAAGCTGGTTATGTGGAAGCTCGGAGGCTCACGGACGCCCTGTGTGCTTGTCTGCCGTCTGTATTTGCCGGCTTTTCACTGCGAAGGAGCTGGCAACGCGATGCTCACATTAAAAATGCGAAAGGCAACGTGAACAGACGGCATCCCTGCAGAAGTGTTACAGCTTGTGTACCACCTTTGCCTTCACATGTTGCTCAGCATATTCAACGCCTGCCTGAAGGAGAGTGTATTTCCAAGATGCTGGAAGGAGGCGAGGCTTATGCTGATCAGCAAGGGGAAGGGGAATCCTGAGCTCCCATCTGCATATCGGCCTCTATGTATCCTGCATGATGCCGGAAAAGTGCTCGAGAAGCTCATCAAAGGGAGACTCGTGGACGCTCGATCGGCAGGGGATCTGCCTCCTCAATAATACGGCTTCAAGGCTGGGCGATCCACGTTTGGCGCGATTCTAGAAGCGGTGAATGCGGTCCAGCGGGCAAAAGCCCACAATCACTACTCAAAGCGCATACTATCACTCGTGACGCTTGACGTAAGGAACGCCTTCAATTCCGCTAGGTGGCTGGATATTCTCAGTGCTCTGGAATCTTTCAGAGTGCCGGGGTATATAATGTGGATATTGAGGGACTACCTCAAAGACCGCAAGCTCGTCTATGATACAATGGGGGTCAGCGAAGAATGGACGTAACATCCGGGTGCTGCTATACGGCTCAGTATAGCATATTAGCAAGGATTCGTACCGGAGGCGAGTGATGCAGGTGCAAAACGAGGCGCTCTGCGGGTTGCATCTGCATACCGCACTGTCTCTGAGCTGGCAGTACGTGTTATCGCTGGAACGACATATTGTGCTCCATGCTAAGGAACGGAGGAGGTTCTACCTGTGTAGGGGAGAAGAAAGTAGAGAGGCTGCTTCACGCATGTAGTCACGTGTAGTCACGCGTGTATCACCTGTGTAGGGGAGAAGAAGGTAGAGTGGCTGCTTCACACGAAGTAGGTAGGGAGGCTGCTTCACGCGAGGAGAGAAGAAGGACTGTCGTTCTGTGGCAGGAAGGGTGGGTAAATGAAACACGGGGCAGGTGGACCGCCTACCTAATCAGGGATCTGGAGCCATGGCTTAACCGAAAGCATGGCAAGACTGATTACTACCTGACACAGCTTCACAGCGGACACTGGTGTTTTCAGTCATACCTGCATAAAATGGGAAAGTCACAGTCTCCTGAATGCCTGTTTTGCCCGGGGATTGCAAATGATGTTTGCCACATCTTCTTCACATGCGAACAGTGGGGGAGATAGCGTCTACATCTCAGGGAGAGAATAGGGGAGGTCTCACCAGATACCCTGGTGGGAAAGATGCTTGTATCTAAGGACAAATGGAACTGTGTGTCGCACTACGCTCAGGCGGTTCAGGTGGTTCAGGTGGTTCAGGCTTATCAGCGCAGAGGGAAGACGGCTCACACTCTCTGTAATCCCTCTCCTTCTGTCCACCCCTGCTGAGGGAGGGAGCTCTCTAATCCAAAAGCGTCGCTAGGCGAGACTTAGATGCCTAGTCCGAAGTAATGTGACAAGCAGTTCCAGGCTCGGTGTGACGGTGAGGTGAATCTTAGAGCATTTTTTTCTGGAAACTTTGTTCAAAGATTCGGTGTATTTAATGATATTCCAAATGAAACTTTGCTAGAAAAGATAATGCAAACAGCGAAATGAAAAATGAAATGAAAACCTTGAATTTCAAATACAATATATAACCAGTATCAATGAGCACCCACGCTCATCAAAACCCAAAAATCTTATGACGGCCTACACAACATATATAATATCTTTGATTACACCATAGATATTCTAATAGGAGGAGACTTCAATGCTTTCAGCCAAATATGCGAATACCATTGATATAATCCCAAAGCAAAAGTTGTTTAAAACTGGATGATATCTCTTCAACCAACATGGACAAAAACGTCATAAATTTGATGTGAGTAAAACAAGATATATGTAACAACAACCACATACCCCTCATGATAAGCCTACTGGCTACTCCTCCTCCTCCAAATAAAACAAAACACCAAACCATAAACCATGTTATGCATGATATACATAAAATGATTTTCAGGCTTGATCTAACAGACATCTACGAGAAAGCAAAATATATCATTGACTCGAAATCTACATATGAAAAACGCAAATACTCTCCCAAACACTGGGATCCAAAAAATAGCAAAGCTATGGAAAGGAAATATGCAGCCCGTCACAATTACAACAGAACCAAATCTATTTCCAATCAGTCCATACATCACGAAGCAAGGAAAACTGGGAGGAAGAAAAACAAAAGAAGCCAAACAAACCAACTGGAATGAGAAATAAGAAAAAATAAAGAAAAGTAGCAACATCCGTAATTTGCGGAAATTAATAAACAATATAAAAAGCAACAAGGACCTACAAATGTATCAGAATTTTAATAAAGACCAAGCAAACTAATTTTTTGACCTCAAACAACAAAAACAATACCCTGACGACCTCTCACATACATATCCAGAGGTACAGAGAATAAGTCCACTAGATTTCAGCCTGAAAGAATTACACAGCATACTCAATGTAAATAGAAAATTCACGGTCCCGGGAGAGGATAATATAAACTATGAACTCTTCAGAGCAGTTTTTGTACAACACAAATCAAGTACACAATTAAACGAAATTAAAATTCCCGAAGCTTGAAGACACATTAGAATATAACCCATACGCAAGCCAAATAGAAAATTAGCAGTCTAAACAGCCATAGACCAATATCCCTACTCAGCGTACCCATCAAAAAATATAATAATAATTAAAATTAATTTTAATTAATAAAATTATTAAATCAAAAACAAAATAGAATTAAACTTACAGGAGACAAATTCCTTACTAACACATACTTTGGCCTATACCAAAAACAAATCTTCATGAGCATGAACATCTTCAACATACTTCTTCAAAAATAAGAAAACAGATTTACACTCCTCTGTAAAACCACCTGTGTCGTAGACATCACCAACCCTTATGAAAAAATGGACCTCAAAATCTTCAGCGATCTCTTATTTGACATCAATTTTCGGAAATATATATTCAGTGGTTCATAAATCTATGCTGGAAAAGATTACTCCTTCTTAACCAAACAAACACAATAATCACCAATGGATTACCACAAGGGGATGTCGTTGGTCCAATACTCTTCAACATAGATAAACTCCACTAAACTTCATGCAATTTCAAAAACAAACACAACGCTCTTGCAATATGCGGATGACTTTCTAATTCTTGCCGAGGGAACTTGCCAAAATTACTCAATAAACCAATTAAAATTTAAACTCAATCTCTTCTCCATCATTAGCGGAAACCTCAAGTCACAAATAAACCCAGATAATATGTGAAATTACCTCACTGGCACACGCACCTGCTTACTTATTTAAGAGCGTGGACAGACTTAAAGCCAAAATCCTGAAACAATGTCTAGGACTACCTCCCAGCACACTAAACCTTTATGCGTTCAATATCGCCACTGAACTTATGACAAAGGGAAGACCGGAGCTCTTAACAGCAAAAGAAGTCGGAAAACAGACACTTAATGACAATCTACAACCTGTATGTTTAGACTACGAAATAGACTACATTAGCAGCTATCAGTACATATTAAACAAGCACAGATACCAGTTCGGCAAACCCAATGCATCCCGCCAGAAAACCGACCAACTTATCGACATTCTGAATTCAAAAAACTCTCCTTATCTTAAAATCTGTGAGAAAGTTAAACTCAACAACATATTTAAGAAACAAACTGAGCATAAACCAGCTTCGTTCGAAACCAGCTTGGGCTCTTTCCACCTTTCTTTGCATATAATGCAACAAAAAACTTTGATCGTTGTTACGTATGCGGCTAAAAACCATCTTGGAACGGGCATTGGGTTCATTAACCTACATAGTAATAGCACATACAATTCCAATTTAAGATATAGCGTAACCATCACCGAAGCAGAGCTATATGTAATACAAGTAGCCTAGTAAAACTGGAATATTCAGGATCAAAAAGCTGTAGTAGTTTTTACGGGCGCAAATAATAAAATTAATAGCATAGATAATAACCTATAAAAAAAGAAAGTAACATATGATATATGGGATACAGTTATACCCAGATATAACTTTAAGGGTTGTCTGAATCCCCGGACACACAGGTATCAAAGCACTCGATATAGCTGACCTACAACAAAGAAAGTGTAATGAGTCACAATACAACTGAAGCGCGTTCTGAACTAGATGATGTAATCGCCTTGATAAAGAAAGAGGTGAAAAAATGGCAGACAAATATAAGAGAATACTTTTGCAGTTACGCTCCTTGCCTTTGGAAAGTCGCAGTGAACCTTGGTTTCATAATAGTAATATAACCCTAAAGCAAAGCTGGCCAATGCCACAGAAGCCAGTGACAATTGATCACTGGTATGAAGCGGTGCCAATTTAAAAAAAAAATTTAGTGAACATGTTTACCTTAAAACACACGATTCTGGAAACCAAATGGTATGTGTTTGCGTTTATCATCAAGGTACCCATCAAGCAAATGAAGGAGAATCTTACTGTTGGAATTTCCGAGGAACTTTCATCATATAACAATTACCTTCACAATATGATTTGTTCTAATCCACATGTCATTTAACAATTTCAAAGACGTCGCGAACAGTACATTTGATATCCATGTCCTGCCTTGAATCCAATTCGTGGGATTTATTTATAGCAGATTATTAAAGGAAGAATTGTTAGTATGGGAAGCGGATGCGAAAAATGTATTACATTTTACGTTGTGCTGACCATATTCTGAATGCATATTTTATGACATCCAAATGTAACTACTGTGAGGTTGCAAATCGGAGTTCTACAAAATGTGTGGATGAATCTCATGCAACCACTTTGACATGTACAAATACTTTACAAGACGATGAAAGCTGAAGAAATTTGAGGAGAAATGTACAATCGCCAGTTGAGGTAGAAAAATGAGGAATATGACGGTTCCTGGATTGACTAATGGCCCGCAATGATGGAAAATTCAGAGAAACGTGAAGCCCACAAATTGCTGCAGAGAACTCATGAATACATTCTTAACACTAGATGGTTAAATCATTAAAATATTTAAAGATCTTTTAAAAAGATTAAGTAAACATTAAAAGATTAAGCTGCTAAGAACCAAAACTAAATCAAGCGCGAGCGAACTAAGGCAGGAAGGTGAATTAAACAGGGAAGAGAAGAAGGACAGAGATATTGGATATGAGACAAAATATTTTGTATACTAAAAGGATACTAGAAACTAAAAGTCAATATGGAAACAGAAATCAACGGTATCCACACATGTCATTCAGAAATAGCATGAAATCATTCGAAAAACTACGAAATAAGGGAACAGGAATTTGAAAGTTAGAAAACCATTTCGTAACTTTTGTAACTCTATATAACAACTATGCAAAATGTTAACTTTAATACATGTAAACGGGAAATATGTACGAGAGATAAGAAACTCTGGAAATTATCCAATCCGAAAAAGTTTTTGCAGATGAAACCGTGTATTCGTTGATGTAGAGGCTTTTCTTCAAAACATTACTGGTAAAATATGAAGCATTCAAGGACTGATCAAAACAGGCCAAAAATCACACCAAATGTGTCAAGAATTTTTCATTTGCAGTAGAATTTACTAGAAAGTTACTACGAGAATAACAATGGGTGACCCAACTTTGATAAGCTACTTCTCCTTGAAATGGATTGAGTCCCCATCATAGATAAAAGCAGAATCATTCGAAAAAATTGAATATGGTACTCGAATGATATTTTTACCATAGGTAGGTATGTCAAACAAAGATAACGTTAGAAGAAATCAACCCAAATATGAAATTTACGAAATCGGAGCAAAATTTAACTAACCCTTTTTGGATACAAGAAATTACAAGGACACTCAATGGATTTGGAATCTACGCGAAAAAAACGCTGAACTACAAACTACGGGACTGCGGGATGCGAACCGACGCAACACCTGAAGCTCTTTATCACTGTAGACTTACCTGTGCGCCATCATTTTCCTCCTGAAATTAAAATACGGCCAACCGATAGCAGGAAACTATATCCTTAGTATTTCTTATTTTTTTTTTTTGATTCACGGATCATAATAATCTTACCAAATCATAATCATCAAAATCAATATAATCTAATCTTTTCTATTTTTATTATTATTATTGTACGGAGGACCACTTGCTGGAAATTAGCATAGGCCAGAATCGGCCCTTAGCTCCCCATGTGTAGTACTATTGTTTACAGATGGTCCATCCTGTCGTCCTACAAAAGCCAAGGAATTTCCCCAGCTCGCTCAGCTCAGCTCAGCTGTGGTCGCCAAGTGTTCCTATTCTGATACGCCAGTACATCTCAGCCAAGTAAGGCGTTTGTTGGCCAGACTCGGGCAATCTAGGAGGAAGTGTTCCGTGCTTTCTTCCTCCTCGCAGCAAGCTCGGCAGGTGTGATCCGTTTGGATTCCTATTCGATTGGCGTGTTGACCTAGAAGATTATGGCCCGTTAATACTGCCAACAATGCTCTAACGCCATTTCGGTTTTTTCCTAGGAGTTGTTTTGTCCTGATTTGATGAGGACAAAACAACTGAGGCTAAATAGCTCGGCTTATCCTGCAGTCGTTCCGGTTATTCCAAACCGAATCTGTCTCTTTTCAGAGGATTTCGTCTAGTTCACTTTTTACCGTTGCTAGTGGCACTTTAATTGTGTCTATTCTAGAGGCGTTTCGGTCGGCTGATCCAGCTCTCGCTAGGTCATCCGCTCTTTCGTTTCCCTCTACACCGCTGTGTCCAGGGACCCATGTCAGTTTTACATTTACTCAGGTTCTTGCGGTTTGAGAGTCTGCCTACAATCCTGCACCATTAACGCTTCTCTGGTCGGATTGCTGATCTTGTATGGAATGTCTAATACTTGTTGAACTCTATCCAGCTCCCTTTTACTTGAAGGGCCATTCTCTCCATTTTTCCAGAATGCATCAGTGCCCCGCGTGAGTGTGGTTAGATAACCCATATGTGGGTTTAATCTAATGCTTGCAAGTGATGCCTCTCTGAAGATGAATTTGTCGAGTGGCATGAGATTAAGCATTATCTCCATTGCAGCAGTTGGCGTAGTCCTAATGGCACCTGTGATGCCAAGGCAGGCTAGTCGCCGGATCTTCTCTAGCTCTTTTGCAATAGTTTTCTTCTGTAATGTCTGCCAGGAAACCAATGCCCCGTAGTTGGTTATTGGCCTCACTACTGTTATGTAGATCCATTGGGAAATTTTGGGTTTTATTCCCCAGGCTTTCCCCACTAGTCTATTCATTGTGAAGAGCGCCACTGTAGCACTCCGTCTGACTGCTCCTATGTGTGGAGTCCAAGTAAGCCTACTATTCAAAGTTACTCGTAAGTAGTTCACCTTGTTTACTAAACTGATAAGTTTTCCGTCAATGGTCGGGGATGAAAATGTCTCCGGTTTACGGCGCCTTGTGTAAAGCATAAGCTCCGTTTTGTCGGCATTGATGCGCAGTCCGTTAAGCTTCACCCACTCAAAAAGATGTGAGAGTGCGGTCTGCATCAATTCCGATGTGGTTTCCGGGAACTTTGCACTTATCAGTATAACGATATCGTCAGCGTACGCTATCGTTTTGAAAGCCTTCCCGTTGAGGTGTTCCACTATTTGGTTAACTGTGAGTACCCAGGCAAGTGGTGATACTATGCCGCCTGGTGGTGGACCCCTGTTTGTCCTTTTATTCAAGGTTACGCTGTTTTCTTCGGCTGTAATCTTCCTTTTAGCTAGTAGTTCCGTCATCCATTTAGTAAGATATGGGTCTGTTGCACATCTTTGGATGGCTGCTACTACGCTCTCAGTTTTTACATTGTTGAAGGCTCCCTCGATACCAATGAAGGCCGCCAAAGTGTAATCTTTCATGTCATGGTTTCTCTCTATTCTGCTTACGACTTCGTGTAGTGCCGTCTCTGTTGAGCACCCTGGGAGGTATGCGTGTTGGTGGGTGCAAAGCTCCGTTGTGTTCACGGTGACATTTATGTACCCATCCACCAGGCGTTGCAGGGTTTTCAGCATGAAAGACGTTAAGCTGATAAGTCGGTAATCCGTAGCTAGTAGTGGCTGGCTCTTGCCGGCTTCCGTAGACAAACTACTTTTGCTTCCCTCCAGTCCAAAGCAATATAGTCTTTGGAACGGTAAGAAGTCACATTGTTTACTTGTTCTGTCTCCTCATCCGTTGAGCCCGGAAAGTGTTGACATTCTATGCTATTTGTTGTCCGCGATCCCTCCCCTTGTTGGAGCATCGTGTCAACATGTGGTTCTCTTTTCAGAGCCCTGCTTGGCCTAGATGTCTCGTATCCTACCTCAATATTGCTGCAAAAGAGATTCGAAAATTTCCTTTTCTCTCTTCTTAAAGCTGTTTTAAAAATTTTCAGATTTCACTTATAGTCGTCCGAATCCGTATCCCGATTTGTGAGGCGAGCTATTCTTAATAGTTTTTGATTGTTTTCCTGATCTCTTCCAGTTCTTTGTTCCACCAGCTTACCTGTTTTTGTTTGACGGTAGTGGTTGGACACATTTCACTGAAACTATCGACCAGTATACTTGTGATGTATCTCACTTCATTGTCGATGCCCTTTCGACTTCTCAATGGATTCGCCTGGTGTGAACCTATATATCTTTTCGTAGCATTCGTGTAGCCGTCCCAACCCGCTTTTATAGGATTGCAGAAGGCCAATGGGGTCTTCTCGCCTCTTCTCACTTGAAAGGTGATCCGACAGGCTAGGTGAGTCACATACTCTCCAGCCGTGCAGGTTCTTCAATGCCTCTGTTGTGATTAGAGTGACGTCAATCAACTCCGCTCTATTTTTCGTTATAAAGGCCGGTGTTACCCTTATTTGCTAAGTTGAGGTTAGTAGTTATTAAGTAATTGACTAACTGCTCACTTCTTTCGTTGCACTTGGTGCTTCCCCAGAGTTCGTGTTGCGCATTCGCATCGCATCCGATGATGGCCCGCTACCCCCGTATATGCTCCGATAGGGTGCGGAATTCGGTGGTCGGCATCGGAGCGTCAAACGGTAGGTATGCTGAGGCCGAGGAGGTATGATGTTAGGTCCATGTTGCTGCACTGCGGTAGAAAAATTAAACTAATTTCCTTCCGACATATAATGCAGCTACGGATTTTATTTACCCCGCTTGTGGCAAAGAATTTAAATTTTTTTGCACTGATTCCAAGTATCTTTCCATTAAGTTCGTAAGGCTTTTGTATCAGTGTTATGTTGGTGTTCCCATCTGCTAGATGTTTGAGCAGGTTGGCTGTTGCCGCCCTGCTGTTGTGCAGATTTGCTTCGGTCACCCGCATTGGTTTTTCGCTTTTGCTCCAAGGGTTCGGTCACCTTAGCTCTGGCAGTCACCTGGGTGAAACCAAAACTCAGTCGTCCGTTTTATTCCCTAAGGGTGCTGACGTCTTCTTTTCGCATGCCCAGTTCCAGGACCATGCCTTTGTTGGCGACTTCTTTCTCCACGAAGAGATGCCACCTTTCCGTTTCATACCCCGTGATTTGCAGTTTAAGCGTCTCGAAGGATTCCTGTGGTGTCTGCTCCATTTCGGGTATAAATACCTTGACTAAGCATAACCGCGGTACCTTCGTTATGGGAACGACTCTAAACTCCTCGTTCAGAGTGGTGTTTACCTTGGCAACTGCAGTCTTTAGATATTCTAGAGACTGCTTGTCACTATAGGTTACAGTCAGATGGCCTGCTGTCGGTTTCATTCCTCTGAATGTTGGAATTTTGTCTGGTCTTATAGTCTCATTGAAGTAGTCTATCACCGCTACCGTTAGTGCATCGGTTGCGGCGTTCCGATAGGATTTCCTCGCCAGAGTTTGGGGTTCGGTGCTTACCCTCCGTTTCTTTTTACCAGTGCCTTGGTTGCTGTCGTCCGATCACATCCGCTTAGGTCCGGTTTTGCCCTTTTCCTTTGCGGTTGGTGGCACAGCTTCCTTGGCAGCCTAATCTTTTCTAAGAAAAATTTATAAATCTCCTCCTATTTGTTTAGCGAACATAAGGAATTAACAGTCCTTGCTCAACCGCATTTGTATACTTTCAAAAATATCCGTTATATATCCGAATATATATAATATATATATTATATTATATCTTGTTATATTTCCGAATTTATACTTCAAAAAAATATTCACTCGTTGTGATTAACTGTTGTGGTTATGTTGAACTTCTTAAATGTCTTTCGTTTGCCTCCGATTTCGCCTCGTGCCTTACCATTTTTGACGAAAGAACCCAATGAGGAAAGTGCTTCGTGCTTATCGTCGAATCGAAAACGTTTTATAGCATAGTTCAACAAAAAAATTTTGAGGACCGTTCAACGCGCCCAAATAAATGCTCCGAAATGAAAAGAAACAAGAAAAACGAAAATGTTGCAAATAACTCGTCTCCGTGTCACACTTAATTTTACACAATTTCCATACGCGGGTTCATCTGTACATTTCGATAATGACAATTTTTCGAATGTTAGCTTGTAAAAATATATATGTATAATCCAATTAAGCCGCTGCGTGTGGTAATTCATTGTGATTTCACAAGACGTTATTTCCCTGGCAATAATGATTCGGAAGCATCCTTGGGTCTGCACCAGTGCCAGTCACGTTCGGCTTTTTGTTGTTACTCCTTGCAGAGAGTGTTGTCCTACAGTTCTGATAAGAGTAGAACCGACTGCACAATGCTTATTAGGAGTTCGGGTTTTTACAGTCAACTAGAAACCGTGAGTGGTCATCCAGTCCATTACCCTCTGCATTAACATATCCGGTCCATCGGATAGTCCCTCAGAATCTGCATCAGATATACTGGTTCTTGAAAACGCTTTTCAAGCGCTTCCAGAATATCCACCCATCTAGCGCAACCACCTCGCAATCTTTTCTGAAATTAATAGAGCCTCTTCACCACGCAACAAAATCTTCGGTGATCTTTTTACGAACATACCCGTATTAGAGAAGATTTGTGCTGAACTGAACAGCAAAATATCCCATGGCCCTCTTATTTCGCCAATCCTTACCATAATATGCAATAATCGCATAAATAACGAGGCCTGGAAACATAGGTTTCCATAAATGTGGACATTAAGCCAACTAATCTCCATCCCTAAACCAGGATGCAACGATGAAATCTATAATTTTGATCTAATATCATTGATGTCAAATCTAGGCAAAGTATTGGAAAAGATCATTCTCCCTCGCTTCTAAACCTCCTATTGCCCTCTCATCGCAAAGTTCCAATTTGGATTTGAATCGACAAAGTCAACAAAGCAAGCTATTATGAATCTCCACAACAGGGCCGCACGGAATCTTCAACGTAAAAAGTACACTGTAGCGACGATTGACTCTGTATGGATTCATCGCCTTATATACAAAATAATTTCAGCTCCTGTCCAATAGTCCTAATCCATATCCTATCCAGCTTCCTACAGGATAGATTTACTGTGATTAAAATTGCTCGAGAATCATCCCGAGCTATCCTAATCCTGTCCAGAGTCCCACAAGGATCCAACCTTGACCAATCACTATTTAACTTCTTTCTCTACTAGAGAAGCCCCCGAGCACATACCGTTTTCCGTGATCCTCTAATCGCTACTCTTAATGGTAGCAGCCAAATCTGCAGCTGCATTGATAACTCCCCTCGTTTCTATGAAATCCCTCCAACTAAATGTCAAAGTCCTTATGTACAAAACATTAGTAAAACCAATATAGCCTACTCCTTCCCAACTAGGCTTACCATATCCGCAATAGCAGCTGAAGAGTTGGAAATTTTTGCGAAAAGGATTCTCCGAAAGTGTAACTTGAAATACCTTAGGTTGAATAAAAAAATATTGCAGAAGTAGCTCTTTATAAAATGGGACAGTAATTTTATATACCATAAATAAAAAATATAAGAAAAATCATTGTCAGGATAAAGTTAAAGCTGGACACAAGTTGTTTTACTATTATTTGTGTTTTTATGTACTCAATTAGATCAGGTTCCAGAAAAAGTTAGGGATAGTAAGGCTAATTTAGTCTTAAGCCAGAATTTACTCTACTCATTTCTAAGCCATGTTAGCAAACGGCAACCAATTTTATGTATTTATATATTAACCATCCAACGGCATAGTCCACATTTAACATATGAATGGCTAAGTTTTTTCAATAGCATGTTAAATATCTGGTGAAATAAGAATGTCTTCATAAAGTACTACTACTACTACTACTACTTCTACTTTCGTGCCGAGAAACACTGGGCTCAATTGAAAAGTTTTGCAAAGCAAAACTTAGGAAGGGAAATGAGTGACACCTTGTCCTAAATAAAGGATGGTACGACTACCTTAGCTTGCGCTGAGTTTCATCATATTGGTCTGGTCATATTGGTCTGCCACTGATAGCCACTGTTTGCCCAGAAACCACGTTCTTTCTGAAACATTAAAAAAATCTGCGATGTTTATCATTGAGACTCCGCAAAAGAATGTTTGAATGGACAATACAATTTCCATGAAATGGTTTGTGGCAGTTTGAGCCGATCAGTTAAACAGTTACATATGTCAATATGATAATGTGATGTGACTAACATGACTTCAATACCCGCGCGCAAATCTATGTTGAGCCAAATACAAGTTTCTTTTTAAAATATAATGTAATTTACAAAAATCAAATTTTTTTGAAGTGAAAACTTCTTTAGCGCCGTTGTACACTTTTTTTGTAATGGGTAAAAAATGTTAAACTCGCGTCAGGACACGTGACCTGATCGAAAATTCGTAAGACGGGTGGAGAATAGACAGCTGGCGTGGCGTAGGAGAGGGAGTATCCCCCTCTCTTTCTACGGCGCGGCGAAAATGTATGCCTGCGCCGGCTGTTTCGTTTAGGCGGCGCAGGGCGCTTGCACGAATGTTCGTGTGTGTTTATGTGACAGCGTCCCACGCGCATCCATGGATGGTGACAGCTGATGGCTCGACCGTCTGTGTAGTGGCCACACTGTTGTTTATTCGTGAAATTCGTGTATATAAAGTGTTTAAAATATGGAAATTGAACAAAGTGCATCTATTAATGAAAAAAGTGACGAAGAAATAGCGAAAGAAAATGAGTAAGTAGTTTATAAATATACTAGGTTTATAAATATACTAGGTTCATTATAGGTTAATGCTATAAAGTATAAACATATTACAAATATTACATCTATAATGTGTAAGTACATATGTATCTATATTAATAATTTCGTCAAGCACTACGGTAGACTCGATCGAAACCTAATCTTGATAATAAAATTACATTAATTAATAAATGAAAATTAATTAAACCTAACCTAACCTCAATAATAAAATGAAATTATATTAATTAAAAAATGAGAATTAATTAAATTTTCATCTAGTATATTTATAAAGTACTTACTCATTTTCTTTCGCTATTTTGTCATGTTTGTGTACGATAGCGCAATAAATAAATATTGTATTCTACCACATAAAAGATAGTACTTTTATTCTGATAATTAAAGCAATTCGTGCAAAATTATTCCATAAACATTCCAAAATATCCAAAACGCACAACGTTAATACTTAAGTTTTCACTTCTGCCGGCACTCCCGGAGTGCAACCCGTCGTTTTTTTGTTATATTTTGGTTTCACTCGCAATAACCAACCTTCCCGATAGTTGTGAAATACAATTGCATTCATATGCCTGCCAGGGCTGGCGTGACAGTAGGTCATCTTCTCAGCCCATTTTCTGAGACATTATTGAAGGTTTCGGTCCCTATCTAAGCAATGGTTTATTGAATATTCAATTTCAGTGCTTTAATTGTTTGTGGATTTTCTGCATAACATCGACCTTTCACGGTGCCCTATAAAAAGAAGTCCAATGGTGACAAATCGCAGCTTCGGGGCCGCCAATTAACATCGGAAGGGCGGCTGATTACACGATTTCCGAATTTTGTGCGCAAAAGATGCATTGTTTGATGAGCTGAATGGCAGGGCACGGTATCCTGTTGGAACCAAATGTTTCAGTCAAGTCCAAATCTTCAATCTTCGGCCACAAAAAGTCGGTTATCATACTTCTATAGTACTCCCCGTTGATCGAAAAACCATTCCAGCCTCATTTTCGAAGAAAAACGGTCCAATGACGCCACCACTCCAGAATCCATACCAAAATGTCAGTCGCTGAGTATGCATTGGCTTCTCGACAATCACGTGTGGGTTTTCTGAGCCACAGATGGGGCAGTTTTGTTTTGTTTTTGTTTTTGAAAAAATCGGCATCCAATTCAAACTGCTCTATTGTCCAAACTGCGGAGCGATAACGAAGCGGACGGTCATTCGGCTTCAATTCATGAGTCATGTGGATCTTGTCAGCAAATAATCCGATGTTTTTGTAAAAAATTCTTCTCGAGCTCCTGCGACTAATGTTGAGTTGCGGCGATCGAAGACGAGTTGATGTTCTCAGATTGAGTCGCACACTCTCTGTTTTAGCAGCCACATTTTCCGGGGTGTGCACCGTCCATTACGAGGACGGACAGATTTACATATCTGTCTAGTGAAGTTTCTTCACAAATTGCGGTAGGCGCAAATGGTACCTCATTTTGACGAAAACTTCTTTTCGAAAAACACTGTTTAAACAACACAGCACTCTCTTAGGAAATAATATTTCAATATTTTCCCGCGTTTTTCAAGCGCAAAACAATTGATTTCGTTCGCGAAACTTTAACACTGACTCGCTAGCATAATATTGAGCGGGAAACTGCTTTCAGTGTAAAAATAACATGAGATTTAAAGAGAAACAACTATATGGCCCATGCTGTATGCGTTATTTAGAGTTTGAGCCAGTACTTTAGGAAATAATGAATGCGAAAGTTACTTTTGTAATAAGAAGAGAGAGGGAAAAAGTCCTGAATAGAAATTATACAAAAGTTGTTTGTGAGACGTTTCTCACATGATAGGAGCCGCTTAGGACAGTGTGAGAGAGCAGGACTTATAAAATCCGCGCAATGAAGTTTTCTGTAAAGTGCAATATTTTCACAGTTTATGTGTAAATGAGAAACGAGAAGATATGTCTGCAATTACAATTATGAAATTTCAATCACCATAAATGACATGAGAAGCGATTCCACAATGTATAGGTACCGATGATGAAGTTCTTGAGTACCCAACTATGCGGAATAGCGTAGTTTTAGAGCCCATGACTGAGAAGATTTATAAAACTATAATGGATGCTTCTAAAGCATTTTGCTGCCAGTACCTTCCCTGTGTTATTTTAAACCACTACCTGGCAGTAACCTACTATTACTACTATCTACCATTTGTCCTTATAAGAACGGGAAAACCCTCTTTCAAGCGGACAGACACAGAAAAAACAGATTTTTTTTCGGCATACTCGGATTGAACGTTTATTAAGATTTTTTTTCAGGTAAGTTTTATCGATCAAATTAAGTCTCTTTCTCCCTAATCGAGCACTTTCGCGGTGGCATTGAGCATTTTCAAATAGTAAAGGCCGATATAAATAGTAAATAGTAGCTCCGAATTCTTCTTCCCTTTCTAATTAGAGCCAACTTTGCCACGTTCCATTATTTTACAAATAATAAAATATCCTGCAAGCATATTGATGAGCTATTTGAAGCACTTCTGCGAGAATGCCGTTCGTTTCCGTAGCCTTTCGCATTTTAAGTGATGGCATTGCTCTGTCCAGGACATTTGCTCGGGAAAATGGGCAATCAATCAAATTTCACACCGACGGGATACTAAAACAAAACAGGTTGAACAGGAAAGAGCATCCTGGCAACCTCAAAAACGAGGCTTTCCTTACAGCAGCCTGTTGCTGGCATTAGTTATTACCTAAATTAAATCTTATGATGTAATTCAGTCCAACTGTGTTTTTTCACAAATTGAACAGTTACACATTACATACATAAACAAATTATTTGAGTGTCTAGTATAATTTTATTTTCATCTTTATTTCTCACTGGAGCGTCCTTTTCTGAAACCGTATTGACGTGGAGGAACGTTTCCACTGACATGGATAAAGCCAGGGAGTCTTTTCTTTAAGACTTTCTCGAGCACATTTAAGGTCATATCTAGGATGCATGATGGGCGGTTTTAATTTTGTATATTATCAGTCATACAGTTGTCCTTAACTTATTATTATACGTATATCAATTTAAAATATAAAATGTTCTCAAAAAAAAAAAATCAACATCAAGGCAACTAATACAAATACAAATAATAAACCTTTTCTTTTATGAGATCTTCTTTGGTCAATTTTAAAAAAGTACTTAAGTTACTTGCAAAAATCACATCTCCATGAATCGAACTCTGCACCTGCGCCATTTCCAGTTTCCAGTGCTATGACGGCGTCAGGCTCACTGTCTGTGTCAAAATGTATTTCTTCTTCATCGTCTAAGTCAATGGGATTATTTTGATTATTTTGGTTTTCTGTTATTGCTGTTTTCCTTCAGTTTTCTTTTCTTTCTGCTTTTTATTTTTTGACTTTGATAATTTATTCTCTTTTTCTTTTTACTTACTGTCAATGAGTTGATTTTTATATGGAGAAGATGTTATTATTTCAGCAATTGTTGCTTTTCTTCCTCTATTAGAAATTATTCTTTTTTTAAGTAGCACTGGTTTGATGGCATAGCGCAACACCAGATTTAGAGTCTGGCGAGCGAGCCGGGAAGTTGAGGGTTCTGAATTAAATTCTGTATCTTGTCTTGGCGTGAAAGAAGTTTCAGTTAGATTAAACTATTATCAGGTGAAGTTCGTTTGGATGTTGCCGTAGGCCAAAATTAATTCTGTGTTGTTTGGGACCGCCGGGCCTTGCTTGATTGGTTTCGAGGACGCTAATCAAGCAAGGCCCGGCGCACCCAAGCAACACAGAATTATCAGGTGGTCTAGCATCGATTGTTGGTGATTCTTCCGACTAGGAGCTTGATTTTGTTGGAGAGGTAATGGTTGTGCAACCGTCTTTAACTGAATTTTGTGGCCAACAAACACAAAACGGCCAGTAACGTTAATAGCCATAACTATTGTCATTGAGGAGCCTCTTTCAGCTGAAGTAAGTGGAGCTATTTATCGTTTTCCTTTGTGACAGATAACTTGGGGTATTTTGGTTCGAAACACTGAAAACCGGATTCGTCCAGTTTATATATGCGATTCGGAGGATCGTTACCCTTCGTGCAGACTTGTTCTAGAAGATCAAGAAAAGCGTCTACTTTTTCTTTACTGGAACCAATAGCTCTTACAAAAGATATGCCAGTGGGTCTGCTCACCAAAAGTTTTTGCTTATAATGGTTTAAAAATAGCTTTATCTACTTTTTTTCCAGTCATTCGGGACTCGCCAAACGGATTCTCCAAATGATTGCGTTGGGCCAACATGTACGCCATTCTGCGAACATCAATCCTCGTCAAGCCATTAAAACTGCTCTCCATCTTTAAAATATTTTTTGCTAGAAGATTTTCGAGCTGATCACCTGAAACAGATTTTCTTCCTAATTAAGTAGCTGCAGTTTCTTCTGGAGAAAGCTTACTTTTCTGACACAATCGAAACAACGTGGTTCTTGGTACATCAAAGTGTTTTGTTGTTTTAAAATAACCCATTTTTTTCACTCTGACCATTCGTTTAGCTTCTGTAATGTAATCAGTGTTCCATTCTTTTCGTTTCCCTTTTGAAACAACAAAATGGACATGCAATCAATGCATAGTCATAATATGCAATAGTAGTTCTTATCACGTTTTAAGAGAAATGCTTAGCTTTTTTGGCAGCGCCAAATCAAAACACTCTCATCGTGGCTACAACGTTCTCCCGACTGACAAGTGTATACCTATACGCGAGTCTAATGATGTGAAGAGACAGAAGATCACTGTCTTTTGCAACTAGAAGTATTCGTTTCCGAGAAATAGCGCATTCCATTTTAGGGATACTATTCCATATTTGGTTACTTTTCTCTAAACTCTCATATTAAAACTGAACAATGTCAATTTTTCTCATCTTCAGATTTTACGTTATAAAAGATGTAGGTTAAGTTATAAATTGAGAAAAGTTTAATTCGATACATTTTGGGTAAAAAGAACTATTTAATATTTGACATTTGAATTCAGCAAAGAAATATTAGCAATTAGGCATCAATTGAATCACTGATAATTGAAATTCATTTATGTAACACTTTCACAAGAAAGTGGGAAAAGTAACCTGCTTTACACAAAAATAACATTCAATTTTCGATACCGTCAGCAATATTGGAGCTAAAGGACATAATAAACAAGAAAAGAACATCAGCTTTTCTAATGAATCATATACCAGAAAAAATTAGATGTGGGCATGAGGTATAGAAATGATTTTTCCAACAATCTACATCCTAACATATCAAGGCCAAGATTTCGTAGGATGTAAGCGGCGCATGCAAACTTTCTTCCTTAGAATCGAAAGGAATTAAGTCAAATATCTCCATTACACATGATGAATTTTCCTCCTCGTTAGTATTCATATTCATATGTACGGTGACATCATAAATTACCGAGAAATTACCACGTATGATATTTCAATCTTCCGAAAGAAAAATATGCAAACCAAATGGCCCCTTGTAGACGGGCATATTAAATTATTGTTAAATTGAATTGCAAACGCAATTAGACCTGCTTCAATACATGATGAAACTAGGTCTTTGCTTTACGACTTTCGAACTACTTAGAACTGCTCAGATGTTGATTTATAGAAAACTCACTGAATACAATGTTTCATTTTCCTATGACATGTCCTTCCAGGAATTTTGGGATGAAGGCATGAAAACTTATGCTAACATTTTGACCCAGAGGAGCATTCCATGAAAATCGGTAACAATTTTAGTAATTTTTTAAGATTCTTAATACCATTTTGGAAATGTCTGTATATAAAGCAGGTGTTAGTATTTTATTATCCAAAAGTAATTTCACTAATACTTCTAATGTCGTTAAAAATCGGACCGAGTTTAAAGGACAACCTTATGGTTGCGTAAAGAATGAAAAATAAACCCAATTTTAGGTTTATTAATGCCTCGTCTATTTTTACTCATGAAATTTACTCATGGTTTACTGTTATGAAAATATAGTGCACACTGTCTCTTAGACATGCAGTCAAATATTTTGTCTTCTTAGCGTCGTTATAAAAATTTATATGCAAAAAATGTACCGAGTGTCGATCGCGTCGATTACGTGACACGAAACGATATAAATTATCTTCGAGACAATACTTGGGGGTAGTTGCGTTTTAAGTGCTAATTCATAAACAGAGTTCGGTGATAGCGTTAGTATGAAGTAGATGTACAACCACTTTCGCGTATCTGTTTAAAATTATCGAGCTTCTTGAGTGTTGTCGTTTACGTGACGCATTTACCAGATAGAATACAAAAAAACTTTTTGTACGATTAATTAATAAAATATTATCCGGATTCCCCATTGATCCACCAAAACAAACCACGTGTGCTTCAAGAATAAGAAAATTTCCCGAAAAAAAGAATGATGATCCTGACCGTAAGAGAGTTCTAAAATAGA
This sequence comes from Stratiomys singularior, assembly GCA_954870665.1. Taxonomy (NCBI): domain Eukaryota; kingdom Metazoa; phylum Arthropoda; class Insecta; order Diptera; family Stratiomyidae; genus Stratiomys; species Stratiomys singularior. The sequence continues at coordinate 75,906,471 of OX940877.1, read as the reverse complement.
CCTGATATTGTATACACCTGCCCAGGCATAAATGACAGTATGGCTGTTTGAGAAAACTTCTCTGAGGAAAACGCCGAATTTAAAATACGTTACTCAAAATTTTGCAGTTTGCGGCCAGCTAATGTGTCGTTGCTGAAAGATACACCTGCAGAGCAGTGCAAGGGTAAACTGCACGAAAATTTTATAATGAAATTGCGAGGATAAGAGATAGCTTATTCAAACAAATTTTGGAAAGATGTTTTGTGCGATGATAAGGTAACATCAGAACGTTGGAGCAATAAATGATATAACTGTGGCAAACTGGAAAAACTGGACAAACCTTAAAATTTAACCAAAACTGATTACTGGAAAGTGTGAGTGAAGTTAGATAATAATAAAAATAAAATAAAAGTGAACGAAACAAGTGCAGGAAAACTGTATGATACAATGATATTATGTTCAGAGTTTGTGCAACTTGTACCTTAACAGAATTCAAGGTGAGGAGTTCAATTCTGATGAAAAACGCGAAAACACTAGGAATTTGCAAGTCGGTTTTGCAATGTCTTATTCCTGTCTGTACCAAAATGAAGTACAATGCGTACTTTGGCCCAGATCAAGTATGACTTTATTTACAGCGGCTGTATTTTTCAAAAATGAATGCCGGACTTTGTGATTTGTTCTGATTGCCTAAATAAAAACAAAAAAACAGTTATGAATCATTTCTACAATATAATTATAAGTTAAAATAACGATACAAATATAAAATATGTCATTTGAAGTGAGGGCCCATCTTCAGAGTTTAAGAATAAGCTTATGGTACATTTCCTCCATTATTTATCGAAAAACATAATAAAAATTTTTTGCGGAAATACTTCGCTGCTTTACACGGCAAAGGAGTCATTGATGAAGTAGGTGGAAACGTGAAACGTTTGGTGCGGCAAAAAACAATCTCACAACGGCGAGACAGTAGTGTTGTACAAACAGCTGAAGCATTTGCAACTCTTGCTTCAAGTTTAGTCTCAAATACAAATTTTTTTTTACATATCTCAAGTAGAAATTGAAACGGTAAACGGGAATGTCATTGCAGGGATATCTTGGTTTCATGGTTTAAAAAGTGATGGAGAAGTTATTCGAGGTCAAAAACATGCACTGGATCCACAGAAAGCAATTTCTCGATCAAAAAATACGAAATTTATATTTTGAAATTGTACGTGTCGCTTACGTGAAAAACAATGTCGCTTACGTGACTTAGCATTTTTTTAAATTTTTGTCTGTAGTAGATACCTGCATAATTGGTTTTTTGTTTAAAATAAATGATTGATCCTTATTGTTATTTTTTGCTATAATATCCTATTAACATCATTATTGTTTTCGCTAAAATTTGCAAAATAAACACTTTTTAAAGGTGGTTGATTGAATGTCGATTACGTGAGGCTTTTTATATTGCTTATTACTCTGTATAAAGTGTATTATAATAAGCACACTTCATATGCCTTTACAGCACATCCGTTTAGGTACAACTAGGTACTAATGATAATTGTTTTCAGGTTACTGTCAGTGTGTTTCAGAGCAGCAATCTTTTAAAAATTAGTACAAATATCGGTTATGTGACCATGGAATGCACTTAGATACGAGAGCAATTGGAAGTTATTTTTTTAACTTTTTAATTTTTTAAAAAATTTCTTAAATTGTTTTTTAAATTTTTTATTTTTGGAAAAAACAAACACACACTTATTCGTCATAGCTTGTTACGGAAATTTCCTGTCTTTTAGATTTAATTTTGTAATATTCCATTTCAAAATGCTATGTTTTTCATTTTCACAAATATGTTTTTCGGGAGTAAGTTGCTCCCTTCTTCAGTGTCAATTATTTTCTGATGCTAAGTGGCCTTTATAGGGATATTTATACTCAGTAAACACAAAGTCCTACTTGCCTAAATTCACCTTTCATTTTTAAGATAACTCAAAATTGAGGCATTTCCACTTTTGAAGTAGCTGGATTGAATGAAAAAATATTTTGGTCACACTTACTTATAAATTAAACTGGAGGTACCTTTAGATTGAAATAGTTTTATTGTTCACATGGAATATTAAAATCAAAAACAAAGATTCGCAAATAAATAACTTTCGAAGTATCAAATTAATTATCGATTTTAACAAGAGTTGCGATAATTTGTTATTAAAATTGAATTTGAGTTACACAATCAAGTTTCTGTTTCGTCCTCAATGTTCTCAAAATCAAATTTCTCAGTCATTTTTAATTAATTCACACTATTTCAGGGTAAAGTATCTAATGCGGATAGAGGAACTACATCAATGACTAGAAACGTGCTAAGACACTCGCAAAGTGGGGGTCGGCGCAAAATGCATGTGACATCAGGAGTGGTGCAAAGTTCCATTTTTCACCCGTACCTATGAAATTGGGTAACGAGCAATAACGTAACGAGCTTTTAAGGTTGAAGCTACTGGAGAAGTCGCACCTGATCGGCTATGCTGATGACGTGGAACCATTAGTTGCCAGATGTACTGTTGAATAGGCAGAACTCAAACTAGATATGACACTGCGCCAAGTGAACGATAAGATGACCACTCATGAGTGCAGTATAGCGCTGGAAGTCCTCATACTGATGAAGTAGAGGATCCCTTGTCTTTTTTCCTCCAGGTTGCAGGAAAGAACATCGAGTCGGAAGAACAAATCAAATTCCTTTACTTGATAATTGACACATAGATGGGCTTCTTAATCAAGCCCGATCGTAAGTAGACAACTGTACTGCGGGAGTGAGTACTGGTAGACCATCATCAAGAAAAGGCGCTTTCTCATGAATGTTCGATGAAGTCAGTGCTCTTGCACGTCTACAAAGTCTGGGCTGGCACTCTTCCTGAGGGTTCGTACCAAGGGAGTCTAGCACAGTTCCCGAGAATAGGAGCTTTGTGGGTACCAGCTGCTTTCCACACTGTCTTGTGTCGCCATTTTTGACTGAAGATGTTCGTTCGGAAAGAAAAGAGTGAATTGGCTGACAAAGGTGAGGATGGAAGTGGTACGTGTTGAGTATTTTATGAATAAGGCAATTTTGTCATATCGTGTCGAAAGCTCAAGAAGGCAGGTGGTAGTAGGTGAGTTGTTATGCAAGTTGGAACAAAAGTTTGTAGTAAGGATGAGCGGGGCTTGATCTATCGAGTGGAAGGGGTGACTCGCGAATTGGTAATGAGGGTTGATTTGGTTTATTGTTAGGTGATCATCAATAAAACCGTTGGTGATAATTCCGAAGATCTTGTCAAAGCAAGACACAAAGGAGAGCAGTGGGTACTTGTTGGGTAATAATGGGTTTTTGCGTTTTTGAGGATTGGCACTATAATGGTGCCACGTGATGCGAAGATCAAGGGCAATAAGCATGTAGGATGCAGTGATTGACGAGCTTGGTGTAGAATGGGCCGAGGGTCTTTCTACACTTCTTGTCAATAGTAAAGGGAATTCTGTCGTTCTTCGAAGTTTTTAATTGAGTCGGGATCGTATGATATCGGATATGTTTTATTTGTTTATCGAAATTAATTGGCTCGCAAAAAGAGGTAATATAAGGAAGAGGGTGTAGAGAAAAATTGAAGTAGATTTTTGGGGTTGAAGGACTCGGTTTGGAACGAAGAACAACTCATTAGGCTCCGGATTGCGTGGTCGAGTGCAAGCTCAGTTGGGCGACAAGTAGTGGTTGGGTGTTAAGTGCGAATTTCAAAGTCGTCAGCTAAAGGGATTGCTGATACATGTTTTAACTGAGGACTGCATCCCAGGTGTTGGCAACCAAGACCGCCAAAAAAGCGTTCAGAAGGCTCCTCCTCGAAAAAGTCACCAATGACAAGCTCCCAATGCTTCCTGGGGACAAAGGCAAAAAACCCACAAATAAGAAATAACAACCACGAAGCATGCTCAACCGCAAAACCCTAAGGCATGCACTGCTGGTCAAACCAACAAATGGGAGAACTTACCCAGACGTTTTGCGGGAAATCAAGGGAACTGTGAGACACGATGACACCGATTAGAATCGAAGACTGATCGGTGAAGAATCGGAGAAGCCCGATCAGAACCGTTCGGCCAACCAGATCTGGTGGCCTCCTTGTAGAATTTGGACTTGAGACAACAAATAACGACTCATTCCGTTGCGCAGTCAAAAAGGCTCTTGCGGAAAAGGAAACAGTGATTCCACTTGAACCAATGACCACCCTCGAAATCAGGGACATTGACTGCGTTACGGATAGGGCGGAGGTGGAAGAGTGCCTGAAATGGGTTGTACTCGAATTAAGTGGGCTCAAATTTCGGCTAACCTCTAAAAATAATAGAGGGCAGCGCATGGCCAGAGTAGACATAACCGAGAAACATGCCGAAAAACTACTCTGCATGGGCAAAATAAAAATAGGTTGGGTGGTCTGCAGAATAATGCCTTAGCTGTTTCAAATGCCTTAGCTACGGTCATACAGCACAAATCTGCAAAGGGCCTGATAGGAGCTCCTTGTGCTATGAATGCGGCAACGCAGGACATAAAAGAACAGAATGCACGACAGAGGCCCATTCTATCCTCTGCGAGAACGCTGATCGCAGACCTGATGACCTGAGACATATTCCAGAGACAGGGAAGTGCCGGGTATGCAAAGAAGTCTTAACCAAAGCCAAAGCAGCTCTGCAATGGCCCGTGTCCTGCAGATAAACTTACATCGGAGCTCAAACACCCAAAATTTGCCGGACCAGTTTGCGAGAGATATGAAAGTCGATCTATTGCTGCTTAGCAAACAGCACTGAGATAAAAATTCATCAGCATGGTACCCTGATGAATCTGGTACTTGTCCCATATGGGTTCGAAACGGTACCCAACTGCGAGTTCAGGGCCGTGGGCGAAAAGATGGTTTCGTGTGGGTCCGTTGCCCAGAAATAGCATTCTTTAGTGTGTATTTGACAACGAATGAACCAATTACATCTTTTCAGGCGAAGCTCAACACTTTGGAGGACATCGTCTTGAGCACAGAAGGTCATGTTCTTATCGGGGGAGACCTTAACGCCAAGGCCATTGAATGGGGCATGCCTCAGTCAGATCCCAGGGGGAATCGAATTCTGAAGATAGCAGCCAGAGTAAGACTAGCCGTGGTGAACACTGGTAACACTCCCACTTTCCGCCGCTTGGGCTGCGTGGGTACCATTCTGGACGTGACTTTCGCCTTGGAGTCCCTCTACTCTATAACACACAATTGGAGAGTTTTAGAGGACTACTCGGCCAGTGATCATAAGTGCATGGTATTCGAGATCCCCGACAAGGTTCCTACACCCCCAGAAACTCAGCGCTCCGCCTTCGTGTGAAATACTGAGAGAATGGACGTATAGAAGTTTGTTGACAAGCTCATGAGATGCTCACCACCGTTTGGCTCATCACCGGGAACCAGAGGAGTGACTGCTGATGACATGGTGAACTCCACAATGAGTACCATCATCTCCGCTTGTAAGTCATCTATGCCTCACCGGAGACCTAGACACGGAAAGCCTCCGGTGTATTGGTGGTACACTGAAATAGTTGAGCAACGAAGGGAGTATCACAAACTCTGGCGAGAAGCTCAATGAGTGCGAGGTCAGGACGACGCATGCACCAAAATGGTAGTATGTCGGTCGGCCAGGAAATGCCTTCGCGGACTGATCAACAAGAGTAAGGCTGATCAACATCTTCGCCGAAGACGTGAACAAGAACCCGTGAGGCCTGTGCTATAAACTAGTTATGCCGAAGCTCGGTGCTCTACGGGCCCCCTGCGTTTTTGAAGCAGACATGATGGACGAGATAGTACGGGCACTTTCACCCCAAAATCCCGTGCGTGTATATGCCACCCACAGGGAAACAACATCAGACTGTCCACTCTTCACGAGAAACGAACTGGAGCAAGCAGTTCTCTCCATGAAGGCGAAGAAGGCTCCGGGCCCAGACGGTATTCCAGCCGAGGTACTGCAACTGGCGTATCACTTCTGCCCTAACTTGCTGCTCAGTGCGTTTAATGCCTGCTTGCGGAAAGGCGTTTTCCCTGGGCGTTGGAAGACTGCAAGACTCGTGCCAAACAGCAAGGGGAAGGGAATTTCCCGACCGTTATGCATGCTGAACATGGCCGGGAAAGTTCTCGAGAAACTGATAAAGAGAAGACTCACTGACGTTATTCACGTCGCTGGCGATCTTTCTCGAAGGCAGTATGGTTTCAGAACGGGACGTTCCACTATAAATGCAGTCGCGGAGGTGGTGAGTACGGTCCAACAGGCAGAGGCACGCAGTCTGTCCTACCGTCGGGTAGTCCTTCTAGTGACGCTGGACATAAGGAAAGCTTTCTACTCCGCTAGATGGACGGATATTCTGGAGGCCCTGGAAAACTCTTTCCAAGTACTAGAACATCAGATGTGGATAGTCCAAAATTAGCTGATGGCTCGCAGCCTGATCTACCACACGGCGCAAGATCGTCGGAGGATGCTAGTCACATCAGGTATGGCCCAAGGCTCCATCCTCGGTTTGGACTTGTGGAACGTCTCCTACGACGGACTGCTCAGACTTGAAGTGCCGAAAGAGTCGCGACTGATCGGTTATGCAGAAGATGTTGCGGCACTAGTAGCTGGGTGCACAGTCGATCAAGCGGAATAAAGATTAAATGTACTAATGCGCCGGGTAGGGAACTGGATGACCACTCACGGGCTTAATGTAGCCCCCAGAGTGGGAATGGTTCGAGTCGGGGACACATTAGTAGAGTCAAAACTATCAGTTAAGTATCTGTGCTTGCTGATAGACTGTAAGCTGAGTTTCTCAGAGCAAATCAAGGCAACGGCAAACTAGGCTGCAGCAGGGGTTTCGGCAATTAGCCGACCAATGGCCAATCATGGGGGACCAAGTCCAACAAAAAGGCGACTGCTGATGAATGTCGTTTAATCTACGCTTCTATACGGAGCAGAGATATGGAGTGAAGCACTCAACAAGGAACTGCACCAAAAATAGCTGGCACAGGTGCAGACACAAGGATCACTGGGGATTTCATCAGCACACCGTTCTTTAGTCAGCGGTGCTGGTAATTGCAGGTGTGATACCCATAGCTCTCCTTGCTGAAGAGCGTAAAAAAATCTACCTCCGAAGGCACGAGGGTAATAAAGAAAAAGTTGCTCGCGATGAAAGACGAAGCAGTCTCGACGAATGGCAACAATCTTGGGAACGTGAGCTAAAAGGAAGATGAACCGCGCGGGTCATCAAGAGATTGTGGATCAGTCGTACGCATGGAGAGACTGACTTCTTCCTAACCCAGCTACTGAGCCGACACGGTTGTTTCCAGTGTTACCTGCACAAGATAGGTAAGTTACGGTCTCCAGATTGCATATTCTGCATTGTTGTGAAGGATGACACCTGTCATACTTTCTTTTCATGCAGAAGATGAGACAAACAACGCGGTGATTTTGCCGAAAAAGTGAGAGAGCTCCAACCGGATAACCTAATCGAAGAAATGCTGAAATCATTTGAAAAATGGAATCAAGTGGCACATTACGCTCGGGCAATACTAGTTATGAGAAAAGGCATACTTGACCGGTTGGAGGCGTCGAGGGTGGACGGTTTACTTCTGCAGCAATCCTCCTCCTCTTTTCCATCCCACTGGAGAAGCATTCCGTGTAATCCGAAGGCGCCAAAGGCGTAAAATTGGGAGGTCTAGCGCGAAGTAATGTGTCAAACGGTTACAGGCTAGGCACTCCGGTTGGCAGGGGAGGTGTTTAGTCGGTCGTCTAGGAGGTCCGTTGTGTCACTAGGAGTCCGACATTCAGGGCTTAAATAGCCTTCACCTCTCTACCAAAAAAAAAAACTGAGGACATACGAAGATTAATTAATCTTTTTCCGAGTCTAACACATGTTTTCCGGAGTTCTTTGAACGTATGCGAGCCGAGCGGTTCGAAGTCTTCTTTATTCTTCGAAGTCATTTAGACTAGGGTTGAATCGGTTGCGAAACAGTTGGCGTTTGAGTTTTTTTGGCTTTAATGGCAAAGACAATGTCTTTTGGGAGGGAAATCGGAGAATGGTAGTTCAGGGTTACATTAAGGAGACATAAGGGATACAATTTGGAATCTTTATCATTACAGTTGTAGATTAAATGGGATCTGTATCAGACATGTGTAGGAAGATTTGACACGCTTGAATTTTCTGCGATACGAGGATCGCAGTACCACCCCCATAGGTGTTTGATTGGCGATCCGTTCTATACAATGTAAAATTAGGAAAGAGGGTCCGTGTTTGGCTTGTAGCTTGGTGCCGTAAAGAAAGACAATGTCGGGTTTAATATTTTCGAGTAGGATTTCTAATTCACTATCTTCATTAGCGTTATATGAAATAGTCAATGTGTAGGCGCCACCAAGGATTATCAGTGTATATGCGAATTGTACTGGAAAGGTGAATGCGAAGATTGTGATATTGAAAAGTGAGTGACAACTATCTCGAGCGAGAGATAATGCTTGGGTAAGTGCATTTTGCGTAGTGCAATCACTACTCATATTATATCATTATTTTTGCCTTATCATAAGGCATATATAATCATAAAAGCTGTATACCTTTTTGCCAATGACTTGACTCATGCTAAAATTAGGGATAAAATAAGGTAAAGTATATGCAGACTGTTTTCCCTTACAAGTGATAGGTCTTATGAAACACCGAAATAAGCCTTTTATAATGATTATATTGTTTTCTGGGCGTTTTAACGGCCTTGATGTGTTCGCTACAACGATCGCAGACTCATTGGCTGATGATGTCATCCAACATCTTTGTTGAAAAAATCTATACCGAAAGCATTAAGAACCACAAAGAACATCAAGACAAAGTTGTACTCTCCGCGTTCATATTCCATGGTAGCGTAAATACAAATAATGCTAACACTCTCGGCCGACTTCCCTCAGACAGAGAAAGGGGAGTGGTTAAGGGGGGGAATAGGGTTAATTCGTGTGAAAAAAGGCACATTTTTGTGATTTTTTTATGGAACAGTTGAAATTTATTTATTAAAACGAATGGTACATTATAGTATGACATTTGAAGAATATCGTGTAAAACGTTTATGGAGAAATACGGCAATGGCGGCAATTATTCTGAAGCGCCTGGAAAAAAAGTTGAATGGCGGTGACACTCCGAACTCGGTGCTGGATCATCTGAAATTAAAAAACTAAAATAATATCGATAGATAATCGGTTTGGCCAGGTAACCTCAGAAGGGGTTTTCCAAAATTTAAATTTTTCATTTTTTGGGAACACTTTGAAGGTAAAAATACGATTTTTTGCGAAAAAAATCGGTTAATTTGTTATTGTAAAATGAAAAATATTTATAAATTTGAAAAAAATTCTCCAGCGTTACCTTGTAAATTATGTACAGAAATAGTGTTCACGATTTGAAACCGATCGGTGCAGTAGTTTTGAAGTTATGAGGGGAACCGACTTTGAAAATATGAGTTGTGGGAAAAACGCTTTAAAGTTTTGAACACTTAAAAAATTTATGATCAAACGTTCATAAGTGAGTTCTATCGACTTACCTCACACTGAATCATCGATGCCAGGTCCATAAGAAAGTTGCAATTATCGAGGATGTCTAAAGCATCTTTTTGCTACTGTCTTCGACGAATCCTGCCTTCTTTTGTTCGTTTTCAGCTTCCTGCTCCGCTCGGCTTATACGCATGGAGTCAGTTTATCGCGCCCACTCATGAGCGTTTGGTCCGCTGCTGATTCCCATATCTTGAATGAAGGTTAAATAAATAAAAGTACCTTCATTGAAGACACAGGCTGCCACAGCAGCTGCAATCTCAACGATGACAGAGGTTCCACCCAAGTGCTTTGGTGAGATTTTGCAAATAAGATGGTTCAAACTCTCATTGTTGTTCTGCGTAAAGCCTCCAACATATCGCTCCAGGAGGGCGTCTTTGCTTAGATCTTCATAAATGGGCTTGATGGCATTCGAACCATCCTTGGAAAGAGCATTATATGTATGTTTGAACGAATCCAAGGCATTAGCAGCTGCAGTTTTTTGCCATTCGCACCAGGAGTCCGCACCGTCTGGGCATTTTCCATGATGTGGATCCTCGTCCGTCGAACTTTAGTGGAAGAATGTTGCCCAGATAGTATTCTTCATATTTTCTACAGAATCAGAGTGACGTCTAACATGCGAACTGTAGTATACACCGTAGTATCTACAACGGTAGTATACTACGACCGTAGTATCTACAACGGTCTTTTTGACTATTTCACGCAGACGAGTGCCCATTCTGCACATTTTTTTTCATATAGTCATTGTGCGTCGAACTTGATAAGAAACTATTAGACAAATCCATCAAGGCGCAAAACTTTTCACAGCCAGCTAATCAAAGGCCTAACATCCTCATCACGAAAGCAAACTGATAATTAACTTCGTAAACTCCTGAATTTATTCTAGCACTAGACGTAACATTTGTATTCAGTTTGCAGCTTTCGCACGACACTTTGATGTTAAATCCAAGGCCTACTTTTTAAGTTGAATAAAAATTTATTTTTCCATCACATTTTATACATTTCACTAGCGTAGCAATTGTTGAGAAGATTAATAAGAAATCTTTTATCCTATAGTGTTTTTGAAGATCCTCCGTAACTTGATCTTCTATGGTCACTTTTCATTTTTTAGTTGACGCGCTACTTGTTGAAATGTCTTTGTTTTTACGTTTTTGCGAAGGTCCAACTTTTTTAGATCGATTTAATTTTACACCAGTTGATGCTCTATCAGATCTTCTAACTTTTTTAGGCATTTTAGCGATATTTTAACACAAAACTGAACGAAAATGGAGCTCAAATGATTCGAAAATCGGAAAGTGCGAGTACGTCTGCTCTATAGAACGTTTACTGCTACACTAAATTATATACTCTGCATTGACGAAAGTTATAAAACAGATTCAAGCACGTTTGTACTCATTTTCAAATTTCTATAGAGAAAGAGAGGGGTGGAGTTGAGGAATTCTATAGAAATCGAACCAGCTCGCTCGAGTCAGGTATGTATAAAAACCCGACAGGTATAAAAAAAGTCATAACTTCGTCAATTTTGCTCCGATTGACTTGCAAAAAATCGGGAAAAAAATTTTAAAACCCTATTCCCCCCTTAATAGATTCATGTTGTATTGTATTTTTATGCAAAATCCTTGAAAGCGATTTTTTTTATACAAAATTGAGAGGAAATTTACCAATCCAAATAACATTCCACATGTTTTGAGCCAATGCTATTCAATATGCGAAGAATTAATTACACAGAAAAATAACTCAACGTTCGTTACAGAAGATAACATGAATATGATGTAAATTTTATATAATGTTGGCATATCGAGATATTACAGGAATAACATATGGTAGCACTCAAAAGATCTTTGAAAACGAGTCGCATGCATGCATTCACTTGTATAAGCTTTTCTGGAGTATGAACCAAGTTTATTGAATTAGAATGAGAACTTTTATTCGCACAAAGCGAAATGTCTTGCTTTCTATTTTACAAAGCATGTTTTAGTAACACTCGCATGGAAACAAGTAGCACTCCCAAAGTTCGAAACTCTCCACGAGGCAGCATTAAGCAGGCAAAGTGAACATGACGTTAAAAAAATTGCTACAATTGCAGCATCAGCTTATCCTGTATACTATTCTTCTTCGGAATGGCGGAGACAAACCCCTCACATATCTAAATCTTTGAAGCGCTCTGTGCGAATCCGAAAGTTTCATCGACTGAATTTGGATTTGGATTTTGAAAAGAAGAGCAAATCAAGGGAGATTCGAACAAATTAGCTTTATTGCTTTGAATTAAATTATGTATATATACATATATATGGGTTACTAGTTTCTAAATAGTCACAATGTTGGTAAAAAAGAATTCTTCAACAAGTTAAAAGGATTGACGTTTCTCTGCATTCTCAAATAAGAAAAAATCAGTATAATGTTTGCTTGAGCGCGATTCATATGTTATTGAATTCCCCCTGGGGATCATAGAGTATTGCTTGCGAATCCTTTGAAGCTTTTTAACCTACGGAAAACATTCTGCTGGTTGTGTGTGCGCTAAGATATGATTGAAAATAATAGCAGAGTATGTTAGAGTTGTATGGTGATTTGTGTTTGATTTTCAATCTCTCCTTTAGTGTTTTGCAAATGTGCAACTTGAGCAATAACACGGCTATAAAGATTATATGTTATATTATTATTATATATATTTTTTTAATGTTTGCCTAGAGCTTCTTTGATCGTTCATCTAATCCATTGGCTATTGCTTGTTTTAATTTGCGTTAAGAACTTAAAATTAATTCTTTCCTCAGCTTAATTCTAATTTTCAACAACAATTTACTATAGAATACAATTCATGAATTCTGTACAAGGAAAATGTTTTTCGTAAAATTTATTTTAAATGGGCAAGTATTAGGTCACGTTATCTTAGGCAACATTGACAGAATTCCTCGATGAGTTGCACCTTTTTGGAACGAGTCACCTAGTGAATGGTTTTATTTACCTTTGTGCTTCGAATTCCACTGCATTAAGCACAGAGCCAACCTGGCTTTTTGCTACCAGCGTATGCTCTTACGGTACGGCTCCGCCCAAAGAGTGCGTACTTTCTAGTATAGCGAAACCACTGAAACACGTGACAATGTATAGAAACATTATAGAGACAAAGGCGCAAGCTTCGCAAGAAGGCGCGCTTACAGATTAAATATTATTGGTGATAATGAGGATGGTGTTGATTAGCTTTCTGAGCCTAAATTTATGTAAGGTCAATGTTTCTGGAGCAAAAGTATATGATTGTCATTGCGTATGAAAACACAATTTAAGACAACGTCAATGATCATCGCTCCGCGCCTCCGTCTTGATGTACTATCTCCATCAAAACTTGTTTGAAAACAGCAAAGCACCTGGTAAATTAGAGTCAAACAATTTTAGCTGGGGAGATTTTCTAAATGATTTCTAAATGTTAAATTGTTATTAGTTACGCCATGGTACTTACCGTATGGTACTTATGCCTTGGTTACGCAGTCCAAAAAAAGGGCATTACACGATGCGTATACTTGTCTTATCGACATATTGATCGATATATTCAGGCTAAAACATGATAATAAGCCATTCACAAGAAATCAAAATGTAAACCAAGTGCGCGCCAAATATCTAAAGAGACAAATGCTTAGCTCTCAGCTTCTTCAAGAAATTTCCTAAAGTGCTGAGAGATAAGATGGGGGTTGATAATATTTGACAGAATTCAAATAATTCTTGTCTAAACGCAGTGTTTTCAACAAAAAAAATCGTCTATTGCAACTCGCAGATCAATAAAATATGATCAGCAGATGAGGATTTATAACTTAGTTTGCTTGACAGTGTTAGTGTGTTTTTGCGTTGTTATCGATTTTTTCATGGTTTTAGTGAAAGAAATTGAAAATATGAGCACGTATGTTTCGCCTTTCTTTACTTAAAACAAGTATTACAAGAAAATTGGGTTATAGTAAACTCTTTTCAAGTTATCTTTCATTAGCTCTGTTTGGAATCAATATGTCCCAAAGTAAATTTATAATGGTCGTATACAATAAGACTGGGATATATGTCAGAGTCGTATCGAAAACAAATGTAGCTCCAACAATTTGGAACTATTTTAGGGACAATAACATTAGAGCGTTAGTGCAAAAAGAAATAGAATATTTAGTTGAAAACATGTCTGAACTTGAATCAAACCTCGACGACACATTTTCTACTGATAACGATTCTGAATTTCTACCAGATGGCGATAGTGTTGATGAAAGTCACGTTGAGCCGCGGAAAATTGAACATTTTGTGCACGAAAAAGAATGTGAAAGCATTTTTCCAAGTAAACCTTTAATATGGACGGAAACTAATGACACATTCCTGCCAAGAAAAAATGTACCAACAGAACGAATTTCAATAATCTTAACTGACCTTGATCGTGGCTCTTCAATATTTTTTTTGGGAGGTGAGGACTGTTTTTCTGGTGGCTGTCGGCCCAAAACGATAGTGGTAGAACATGCTCTTTGTATCGCTTTTATAGGCAAAGTTGGTCCTCGTGCGGCAGATGAAAAGGCTTACTTTCGTGGCTGTTACCAGGAGAAAAATCTTTGCCGCGATCATCACTAGCCTAGAAAACCTTGAGAATAACGTATGGAAGCGCTTTCAGGATGAGATCTGGTCCACATAATTTAGTTTCTCCAGTCTTTGCTAGGGGTGATGCCGAGCACTTTCCTCTACTGGGTACATAAAAGCTAGTAGATGTGATGTGTTTATTCTATGTGAACGCCTAAAATGGGCTTAAGGGGAGCACCGATCTAAATCAAAGAGGCTAAGCAAGACACCAGTTCATAACGAGAATAAATATAATCATCGATATACCCCTTTTTGTAAATGGATAATTTGCAAGAAATTTGCAAGGAATTTGCAAGGAACAATTTGAAATAATACTAACTTTGAGCCAGTGCAATTTAGCATTCTTGCTCCAATCTTGTCTGCGAGCGTTTTTGTACTCACTGTACTAGATTCTGTCAGTAATTGATTTGATGGTTGGATAAGTTATTTTAGGTCTTTTTTCAGGGACTTTGAGGAATTCTTTGGTCTTATTAGAGTGTCTGTCTTTTTGTTCAAAAAGCTTTTCTAATTTCTAATGCAACTCGTTGCTAATGTACCATGGAATTTATCCAATCCATCTAAGAGCCCTATTCTATATTGTCTGGCGTGTTTTTTGTTTGTTATCGATGTCTAGTAAAATGCAATGCTGCCGTAGACTAGATTTGGTCGTATTATTTGTGTGTAGATTAACTTTTTGTCGGTCAGATTCATGCGGCCAGATTTGAGGACTGGTTGCAAGGATACGAGGATTTGGATACAGTGGAGTCGTTTTTGTCATATGGGTCATTCCATGTAAGACGTTGGTCATTTGTTTGTCCTAAGTATTTTGCTTTCCTGTTCCATGTTATCTGTTCGTCGTCGACTTTTAATAAACGATGGCGTTGCTGTTTCTTTCTAGTGACGTTTCTTTCTTTTAGTACCTGGGTTTTGTCTTTGTTAAGTTTTATTTTCCAATTGAAAATTCCAATTTTCAAATGACTTCCGCTTGTCCATCTGTGTACAATATACACCTATCATCTGCGTATTAGGGCAAACGCACGTCCTTCGGTAGACTGGGCAAATCCACTGTGTATAGATTGTAGAGAATTGGTGATATAGGTGATCCTTGCGGACCTGAAGCTTCGATAGATGGCATGCTTGAGAGGTGGTTGTCATACCTGACACGAAAGTTCTGCCTTTGAGAAATAAGTGAATCACTGGGATTGGAATATAAAGTTCATGAATTTGGTAGCCCTGCATTCCTGACTGTATCGAAGGTTTTTGCTATCTCAAACATAACGAGGCCCGTCGATTTGGCGAGATTCATCCCGTTGCGTATATGTTGAACCACCTTGATGAGCTAGGGTTCAGTGGAATGTTCAGTATGGAAGCTGTCGGGGGTTCATCGGGGATGATGTTTTTATCGTCGACTGTCTCTTGAAGTCTATAAAGAATAGCCCTTTCAAGAATTTTGGAAATGGAAAAGAAGAGGCTAATAAGTCTCCAATTTTACGGAATCTATAATCTTTCCCTAGTTTGGGGTAAACTATTATTGTAGCTAGTATCCATGCTTGTGGCTACTACAGCAACACTTCGTTTATGATGTTCGTTATTGTCGTAAGTATGTTGTCAAGTGACCATTTAAGCAATGTGTTCGTGATCATGTCGGGCCTAGGCGTCTTTCATTAGTTCAAAGCGAGTATAATGTTCTTTGACTCGTGGAGGTCCATTGGTCGTTCTCGTCCTGTAATTGTAAGGATATTATTTTCTTGCCTTTTGTTTGGATTGCTTCCTCTACGTCAGAATCCTCCTCCGGGAAGCTGTTTTCACGAAATTGTTGTTATAGATATTGATGTCGTATTACTGTCCGTTTTGTCCGTGGATAGGTTACAAAACTGTTTTGTTTTTGGTTCGGAAATATTTGGACATCCTCCGGAAGGCATTCTCGCCAGGCTTCAAGCGTTGTAGGAATCCTTCCCATTGTTCGTTTCGAAACTCTAGTATTTGTTTTTGAATTTAGTTGGTCAACCGGCAAGCTTTCGACATTAGTGCTCCTCGCTCGGAGCATTAGTGCTCTGTGCTCCTCGCTCTTTTCCGGGCTTGATTCTTCCTCATCAGATGTTTGCTCCCTGAGGGAGTTCAAAGGGAGTACGTTCCCTGGCCAGAGTTATGGCTGTGTGGCTCTCCTTTGCCTGTTTGATTTTCTCTCTAACTTCTTGAATTCTGTTGTCGAGATCTCTAGCTTTTATTAACTCTTGGGTGAAACTTTCATTTACTAGAGTTTCTCGGAAAGCCCTCCAAGTTATTGTTTTCTTTACTTTTGAGGGTACACCTACGAAGCCGTCCTCTAAAAGAAAGTGAACCGGTTGATGGTCAAAGGAGAACTGGTTGAGAACTCTGATTCTAATGTTGTGGTGAGATTCTCGGGAGATTCCAAAATCTATGGTGGTTGCTGAGATTCTTGCAATGGGTGTTGGCTCTTCTGAGATTTGTAAGTTTCTTTGTGTTCTAATGATGAACCTATTTAACTTAGCTCCAACTCGGTTACTTCTCACTGCACCCCAATCGCGGTGAAATGCGTTGAAGTCGCCTATAATTAATAGTGGACATTCGAAGGTGTAAAGAGTTTCAACATCTTGTGCGAAGCCTGACAAAACCTTGATGCTGACATTTAAATTCTAGGGTACGACCTGAAAGAGCTTACGATGGAACTTGTCAGAATCAAAAAACTGAGACACACTGACTGGGTGTATAAACAGGTTGCAGAAAAATCCCCAGCATGTCGCTTTCATGAAAACGAAACTGAAAAAAAATCATTGAGCTTGAATCTCCTATAAATGAAATAAATGAGTACTGCGAATGTCCTCGAAAAAATCTGTCTTGAATGCTTCAGAAGAGAGGACAAATGATGGATTAGTTAAATGCAAAGTCAAATTCATAAGCCCTTCAAAAAGGCAAAGCGAACCAGCGGTTCAGTTAATTGAACATCAAAATGTCTCAGTCTTGCATTTTTTCGCTATAATGTAAAGGAAACTACATAAAGCTACATAAAGCCATGGCTAAGCAGGCAAACAATTTCAAACTGACCAATTTCCCAATGAGTTGTAATCAATGAAGGGACTAACAAGGGATGGTCTAAGAAACAGCTCGGAATGGTATTCCGAATTCTTTGTATATAGAAACGTATACTGTGGGCGTCAAGTATATTCTTTTGAATGACTGGGAGTAAATAGGGTGTAACAAACTATTATTCAGAGCAACTAGAATATGTTCACAGTGCATCTTATACGCCTCTAGAAATAACCTGGCATTGGACGCATATCGAAGCTTCAGATACAGGTAAAAAGATGGTGTACATCAATACTTCGCTCTCCGTCGTTTCGTTTTGCGTTTTTTTGAAGCTGCATTTCTGTTGAATTAGTACTGTGATATATTTGGAAAAAAAGGTTACGCGCCACTGTAGTCGTCTTAAGAGAAAAGTCGTAAACAAGTTTATAACTACCAATTAATCGATAATTCTCGAAAGCGTAAACATAAACACGTTGCGTGCATTGAGTATATCAAATCCCGGTGCAAGCGACTCAGCGCGTCAACACGAGAACAATCCACATGAAAGATTCTGGGTTGATTGGTAGTTGTATAAAAGCGACTTGTAGAGTCTTGTGAATGAAACGAAGCAGCGAGCGGCAGTGCGCATTGAAAATAGTGCGGCCAAGTAATTAAATAACAAGTAAAGGTGATTACGTTTAACCCTTTGCACTCGAGTGGTGCCGATACGGCGCCCGGCCAGTTTGAAGTGTCAACTCGAGTGGCGCCGATACGGCACCCGGCCGATTTCAAGTGTGAACTCGAGCAGCGCAGCCACAGCGCCCGAGTGATTTGAAGTGTTAAGTCGAGCGACGCTGCTACGGCACTATGATCTTATACGATGTGCGACAAGATATTTTTCTCGGAAGTACTTTCGTGGACTAGGTTCCTATAGTACCTGTAAAATGTTGACCTAATTTGGCCGAAATCGTCTCAAGTTGCTGGTTCGCGCAAGCGAAAAAGGCCTCGAGTGCAAAGGGTTAATTAGTGCTTATGAATGTGATTGACTAATTAATTTAAAGGTGGACTTATAAAAGTTAAGTAGTGATTCAGTGATATAATTGTAAAGTATAAAGTGGTTTATCCGAATAAAATTTTAAGCACCTAATTTTAAACTATTCGAGTGTGTTTTATTCACTATTGCAAATATTTGCGAATAGCAAACATGTCGCACACCTGGCATAAACGCAACAGTACTAATTTTCACTGTGCGTCGTTAGATTGTCGTAGTTGCGTGGTTTTGGGTTCGAGTCTGTCATTTTTTTTTTTTTGAAGTTTTTTAAAATTTTTTTTTTTTCTCAAAGATGACTCGAGTTTTGTTTCTAATTGCGCCATGCCACCAAAACTCGGGGATTTCCTTTCTAACTGAAAATCAACGCAATTTTAATACAGTTTTATTTTGACTTTGTTTTGCTAATTTTAGAGTGTGTCAATTTTTTGTGTCAAATTTTTATAAATTTTACGGATTGTTTCTGGTTACAAAAAGGTAAAAATTTTTCAAATTTATTTATTGGCAGAGTTATATTATTTTTTTACATGCACTTGTAATTTTTTTAGCCAAATGAGTGGAAAAGGCTGGTAGAATTACCATAAATAAAAAAAAATATTAGCTTGGAGACAAAATTAGATATTGTTAAGATAGCAAAGACTATTGGTCTGGCTGCAACAACTGTCAGAACTATAAGAGATCGAGATGGGGACAATATAAGAGCGGCTGCAAAATCTGCAACATCATTAGATGTTAAAACGATGACCCATACAAGGAGTGCTTTGATAATAAAAATGGAGTCCTTGCTTTCTATTTAGATTGAAAATTAAGTTGCGCAGAAAATACCATTAAGTAAAATGACAATTCAAGCGAAAGCAAAAAGCAGATTTGTGGACATAAAAAGTGAAGTAGTATCCAACGATAATGCTAGTGGTAGTAATACAGACAAGAATGAAACATTTGAAGCTAGTCAGGGCTGGTTTGAGAGATTCAAGGTTCTAAGAAATCTGCACAGCATTGCTCTTAAAGGCGAAGCAGCTAGCTCTCATATAACTGCTGCAGAACGCTACCCGACCTAGGTAAAAGCTTTAATTCGTGAAGGTGGCTATGATCCGAAACAAGTTTTTAATGTTGATGAGTCTGGGTTATTTTGGAAACGTCTACCAACAGAACTTTCATATCTAAAACAGAAAAATCTGCGTCAGGATTTAAAGCTAGCAAGGATAGACTGACTCTTCTTCTTGGTGGTAAGGCAGATGGTGATTTTAAATTTAAACCATTTCTTATTTATCAATCAGAAAATCCAGGAGCTATGAGAGGTTATTCAATGAATATGTTTCCTGGTTCCACTGGCGAGCAAACAAAAAAGCATGGACGACAGCATCATTATTTCAAAACTAGGTTTCAACTTGTGCTTCCAGAAATTAAAGCTTATTGCAACAAGGAAAACCTAAACGTCAATGCCTTGGTCCTAGTAGACAATGCTCCTGGCCACCCAATTTATGTTGATGAGCTGTCAGAAAACGTGAAATTTCTATTTTTGCTGCCTAATAAGACATTAGTTATTTAGCTGATGAATCAGGTAATAATATTGACTTTTAAAAGTAATTACCTTCGACGCACATTTAAAGCTCTTTCAAATGAGACTGATGGACAAGATAAGCCTACCGTGCTAGAGTTTTGGAAAAGTTCAACATTATGAAAGCCATAGACATTATTTCCAATTCGTGGGAGGAGGTTAAACAATCTTGCATGAATGGTCGGCGCAAAATATGACCTGAATGTGTTCACAGAATATGCGCTGCAGAAGTTGATGATACAATAGCTGTTCGTCATGAAATTTCTAATTTACTAGAGAGTCTTATTTTGAAGGTATGGAGGAGACTAATATAAATGAATTGCTAACCTTGCCCAACCAAGAATTGTCTAATGAAGAACTATTGCAACTGGAATAGCGATTTGCTCATGAAAAAGATGACAGTGACCGTTCAATATAAATCTCCGAAGAACAGAATTTCACCTCCAAACAAATTTCCAAAGCCATGTGTTTGATTGACGAAGCTATGGAAATTTAAAAAAAAAACGATCCTGACAGCGGAATGAGTTTTAAAGTGTCCAAGGCGGTAGCTGCGAATATCGATTGCTACAAGGAAATTTATTGAAAAAAAAGCTGTACAACAAACATAGGACCAATTTTTTATGAAAGAAAGCCGACTTACAACAACAGCCAATATGGACTCATGAGACAGTGATTAATTTTTATTTTGTTTTTATAATTTAATTGAATATTTTATTATATTATATTATATTTTAATACGATTTTCTTTCTAAAATAGTATTTTCGTAATCCTGGAACCTATCTTCGATCTTTACATGGTTTGCTATAGAAAATCATAATTCACTTTGCGGCGTTTTTTTTGGAACGTAACCACGACGCAAAGTGAAGTATTTGTGTATATCCAAATAAGGTAAGTATGATAAAAGTAAATTAAAGGCATTCCGACAGATTAGTTTATTGTCGTTTACGTTGAAGACTATCCAGACTTTGTATTAAAGAGATTTTAATAAAACCAGCTATGAAGGGTCAACACACGTGTGCTGATTGCAGGAACCCTAGATGCCCTCAAGTCAAACCAGGGGAAAGTACGAAGAGACATTGTATGATAGGATACAGGGGCACTTGCAATCGTTTAGCAACTTTCGTCTGGAAATATGTGTCCAGAAAACAAAAAGACATAATATGAACAGACTTTGCACTATATATCTAAATAGCCTGGGAATTGGATCCAAAAATAGGTTAGGGATCTCGGAGCAATGATGGATGGCAGGCGCACGTTGAAAGTGCACATTCTGATGGTGTGCAAAAATATTATGAACATACCGAGGAGCACATCGGGAATCCGGGATTACATGTATAAAATAATGGTGAGAAAAAAAATCATTCGATCGATTCAAGTGTTCGGTATGCATCTGTAGCACCGGAGACATAAGGATATGTCCTTCAGCATCGCTCGAGAAAACTAAAACCTATCGGCGCTTAATTTAGTGATAGCAACACATCTGCTACTAGTGACTTCTGTAATTAGTATTTTTATCAGTAACACTATTGATATTTATCTGTAACCCAATTGATTTTTATCAGTAGCCCTAATTTAAGCCTCACCTATTTGGAACACATACATAATGAATATTGTTAATGACTCCGCTTTTTTTCGGAACATCCTTTCAGAGATTAAAAGCAGACTCATGGATGTATGTACAGGAGGTTGCTGTACATGTATTCTATCATGGACAGTATTGAAAATGTATTTCCATGGCCTAAAGTAGAAATGTTAGAAAAACACAATGAAGTTCAAATTGGGAAATTTCACTCAAACAAGTTATTTCAACAGGTTTCTAATTTTATTTTGAAAATTTAATAATCCGATTCTGTGCCGAGTATTAATTGTAAATTGAATCAAATGAAAAATAAGCCGGATGAAAATCGAGTACTAACAATCATCAATGACTTTGAGCTAGAAACAAAACTTGGATTGGAGAGTAGGAGAGCTGTAACCTAGTGTTCGAATTCCATTTTAAACTTTTTTTTGCTATGAAAAACGCTTGTGATATTGTTCCATTACCTATTCAATTCAATATTTTACCAAAGCTGAATTGATAAAAGGAATTACTTGTTTAAATCTTGTGGACAAACATTTCACGTCCATTAAGCCTATAGAAGCATTTTTGAAATACATTCCCCATTGCACTATGCACTCGTTTCTGTGGTAGTCCTGAAAAATTTCCACCAAAGCCGAACAAGCTCCACCCTAGATTTCATTTATTATTAACACGGATTTCATAAAATCCAACTCGAAATCTTTATTGGGTGTATTTATTCAAAATATGTGCAATATTGGTCACGAGCACAAATAAAATTACCTGAAATGTAGAATCCAAGTACCACAATCATAAATGCAAATCGTGAGAGTTTCCTGATGCACTCAAAATGCAAATTCATTGATGGGAAAGCGCATATAAAGTTTGGTTTCATCCAATAAAAATATCAGCTTAGTGTTGTATTTGGTCGTTTACAAGAATTTGAAAAATACACGTTTTATGTTTTGAATTTCTTTTATTTACTGCCTGAAGCTAATATTTGAAGTTATTGCTTTAGTTTGTCAGGCTTTATTTTTTTATTTTTAAAGACATGTTTTGACTTCATGGATCCATTTTTAAATCTCTGAGGTCTCTGAGGAGGAGAAGTTGGGTAAATTAAGCATTCACGGGCGTTATTCTGTTCGAGTCGTTCTGGGTCAATGTGATTGTCATTGTTCGGTTGGTCACGTTTTTTTGTTTTGCTGATAAGGATTGGGCTTATGACCGAAATTAATGTGGCTGTCACTAGTACATCGTGGATTTTTATGTGTTTTTCGCTAATTTTTTAAGCTCTGCATTCTCAAATGTGTCCAGGCTTGAAGCTTTCTTTGTTTCAAAAGTAGCCTCTTTTGTTTGCAACGACATTGGGTTTTTCTGAATGATTCTATTATCTAATGTTGTTCAGTTGGAGCCTGTTTTGTTGTGTTTAAACGAACGTAGTTTTGTCCTAGTCCTAGCAGCAGGAATGAAGCCGTGAAGACATACAACAAGTAAAAAACACGCAGGAACTCGCTGTCCCAGCCGTATTTATAATGCTAGTGGTTCCTATCCTTAGACTCCACCAGTCATATCCATAGCCGTAGATGAAACACAGCCAATGAATAAAGGAATAATTGAATGTATTCTGGGTCAGTTTCCAGCAAAACTACTTCGAGCTCGGTAACGTTTTTTCAAATAATTTAACATACTCTTACTTATGATAATCATTGTAACGTTTATGCATTTGTTACTTTTGTGACAGCCTCTTCAAAATAATTAGCCTCTTTATTTAATTTAGGGATACTATTCTATATGAATTTACTTTTCGGTATCCTCTCTATGTTTCGGGCAAACACTGCCATCAGTCTTAGTTTCTCGATTCTTTTTGCAAGGGCACGCAGCACATCGTTATGCAGACACGTGCGAGCGAGTTAGGGGATCATCACTCTAACGTATTCTATTATCCTTTTGTAGATGGACTTCGTCTTTTTTTACATACACATTGTGCAGACTCATCACCACCGGTGTTAACTCAGATTATCTGTACAATACGAATGCCACTCGCTGTCTTTTTCAAGGAAAGGCTTGACCAGGTTAAGCAACACTAGTTTAGCGCCAAGTTGTTGTAGATGCGTTCAGTGAAAAAGTTACCACCTGCGTAAACCTTATGATTTTAATGCGTTTAGTCTGCAGGTCTTAACTGATCTCATTTTTGTACAACGTGGATAGACCTCTCTCAGCTGAACGCCCCTACACTACAATCAAGGAAAATATACGGATGCGTTTTCCAGAAGAAAAATCTGAAAAAACTTAACCGTTAAGATCGTTAGCGAAAGTAGGAATATAAGAATTCAAATCGCAGCTTAGACACCATACGAACCAGAATTGAAAATATAACTCATTGGCCATGAGATTAAATCGCAGCAAAAGAAGCTCACAAAGATGCTTAAAGAAGGAGTGGAGCGAGCAATCCAAGATACTGCAGATACCACGCAGGAAGAAGTCGATAGATTCCCAATATTGCAATAATGAACTAATATGATTTATACAAACGAATTTACTCTTGCAAATAAATAAGTCTTATATCATTAGTTATTTCTTCAGTGCTAGACATTAATCTGGTGGCGAAGCAAAAGCATTATAATGATTCTTCAGAACTATTATATGGAATACTTGCCACCACAGAAGTCACCATTTATCAGTTACTTTCACTCAAAATAACAAACTAAAAACCAACAAAATGTCACATCTGTCACTTGTCCGATGTCATCAGAAAAGGCGTCATTTCTCCGATGTCGTCAGATGAGGCAAAGTATAGTGACATCCATGGTAGATGGTAGCTCTCACCGTGAAGCGCTTTTCATGTAATGAGCCATAGCTGGAGCGGCAGTGGAAGGACCAGAAACTGATAAGTCCTTCTTTGTTTTACCTACTTGGCATTTTTGGTCCTCCGGCGACTCATTAAAATTCGATGCTAAGTGTTGAAACCAAATTCGATGCTAAGCGGAGAAACTAAATTCGGTTATCGCAAGTTTTAAACAAACAAAGTCAATTTTGAAGTGGGACAGCCGATAATTATGCAGAGAATTTGAGATTCCGAAGTTTGTGTCCGTAATAAGTAAGCGAACGAGAATTTCAGATTCAATGTTAAGTAGGGAACTATGTTTCTGAGGACTACAGGATATAAGCGGATGACAATGACTAGTGAGTTCAGATTTACAAAAATTAAAGGCGGAATTTAAGTGGGAGTTGGAACGACACGGAAATAAGGGAATATGGAAAGCAAATAGACTAATCTGAGCCAGCCAATCCTCGAAAATTGATAAATGAGTGCTGCTACGGGAATTTGACCCAACTCTTTGCATTACTGGCGTACTGGGGGCTGAGTTAAACCAACAGTGTCAACACTCTTCTCAAACAGACCCACGAAAATTGAGGGAAACAGCCGCTTAGCCCAGAAGGCAAGAACCGCATCAGAGAATTTGGAATGTGGCAATGCGCAAAAGCAAGCTTTTGCACCTTATGTCATTCTTAATCGTCAATTTTTAATGAAAGTCGATGCCAATAATTCCTTTAGTTAAGTTTAAGTTAAAATTTAAGGTTTAAGTTTAAAGTTAAAGTTATAAAATGAGTGTAGAGTATTATAAAATAAGTAAAGAAATTAAAGTGGCGCAATTAAACTAAATATCATTGGCGGAAATTCTGGCAGGGCATAAAAAACGCTTCTGATTCAAGGTTTTGTAAATTGTTCTCAGAATTACATGAAGTAGTTCATAGTATTGACGTTGCTCACATACTATGGATTTCTGATGTCAAATACCTTCTCTTTCACCTCTCATTCAATCTTAGGCTGAATAATAATATCCATGTTCAAGTGTCTATCGTTTCTGGTCTACCGAATGTCTCTGATGAAAAAGCTTTTGTTAATCTTATTCTTTCATAAATTATTTCTCAGCTTATTTTACCAACAGTAAAATCTTAAGAACTTTCCTAATAAATGTAGGAGAAACATTAAAAAAAAATCAGATTGCCGCCTCATTTTCTACAGCGTTCTGTAGGCTGGTGAATTCGCATTACGATACGAATAAAAACGTTTCAACGTAAGAAAGAAACAAGTCGGGTTGAAATGGCTAATCCGACAATTTACTTGTTAATAAATAACTGTGAACGAAATGAAAAATATGTCGCCACTTCTTTGTCCTGTTGATTCTGAGAATATCAAATCATAGTTTTTACCCAACAGAAATCATTCCATGGGAGAATCGATTTTAGTTTCAATTGCACCCCATAACGATGCAAACGAAACCATAAACAAATGAAAAATGTATCAGTCGGTGGTGAGTTTAAAAGAATTTTAGTCAACGTTTAAGCGTTCGCGTGTTCTGATACTCCAACAAATTTCAGTTATATAATTGTTAATTTTCTTACCCTTGAACGAATGAAATATATTTAATATGGAAAACGAAAATGAAATATGTGCAGATATTTTATCTGATTGTCAAGTAAATGATAACATTGCAGATTTTTCAGAGACTAATTTTGATAATGATTATCGTGACAGTAACGATTTTTTTGTGGGAAGACGCTCACGTTTCGATCCTGTACAATAAAGTTACTCTGAAAATGATAGTGATTCTGAAGATGATTTGTGGTCTGACACTAAGGTAGAACCTGATTGCCTTCTGAAGGAGTGCCTGATGTAAAAATCATGCTAAATTTACTGGAAAGTATAGAAGATGTAACAAGTAACAATGTAACAAGCATTGCCAGAGCGTAATGTGCCACACAGGTCCATTTGTCGAAAGTTTTCAGCATTCCTCCGACCAGATTGTCTGGAGAAAGCTCTCCCATTACCTCGCACAAGTCTTGCCGCATCCTGTTCCACCTTCCCACGTTCCGTGGGAATTCTTTTTTTGGTTAGAAGGACCACCTCGTTTTTCTCTAGAGCTAAATTGAACCTGCTGGTGGTCATCCTCTCCCTCACTCGACGCATTAGCATTCCCAGTCTGCGCTGTACATGTTCGAATGTGCATCCGGCGACCAGTGCTGCTGTGCCATCCGCATAGCCGCCCAGGCGCAACTCATCTGGCAGTTCAAGCCTCAATAGCCCGTCATATGAGGCGTTCCACAAGGCTGGTCCCAGTATGGAGCCTTGCGCTACACCAGACGTTATCTCCATACTTCGCCGTCCATCTTGTGTATCATAGAGCAGACTGCGGTCCTTTAAGTAATCCCTCAAAATCCGCATCGGATACCCTGGCAATCGGAAAGAATTTTCCAATGTGCCAAGAGTATCCGACCATCTGGCGGAGTTGAAGGCATTCCTGAAATCAAGCTTCACTAGCAAATCAACTCGTTTGCAATCAGTTTTGTGCGTTTCGGCTTGACAGACTGCGTTCACCAGTTCCATGATGGCATCGGAAATGGATCACATTGCTCTAAAGCAACCGGATCTCACTTTAGAAACACTTTTTCTGCGAAAACTATGGCGAGAAATAGATTCCGACAAATCCGACAAGCTTGTAATTTCTCTTATTATGAAGAAACTACAGCATAATCTAGGAGGATTGCAAAAATTAAACCATTTGTTAATTATTTCATTTCATAATTCAATACTGTTTATGTGCCAGAGCAATAATCATCTTTGGATGAAAGCAGGATTACTTGGGGGGAAGCCTCTCAGTTGAAAGATATAATCCAAATAAACTGGATGGCTTGCGAAGCTAACACAGGATATATATGTTACTTTGAGAATTAGAGTACCCAAGGAAAAAAAACTGCAAGAGACAATCTTATCCGTGTTCCAATATTTTAGAAGTTTATAATACCATGCCTATAAGGACAATTTTGATAACAGGGTCAAGCTAACTAAATTACTTTTCAAAAACAATTTAAGAGTATGCGGCACCATAAGACAAATTAGGGGCTAACCAAATTAAAAAACTCTGAAGCTAAAAGCATTCGAAGCCACTTTCAAACGCAAAAATGATACATTATTACCAGTATGGAATAATGGAAGGAGTGATGTAATTTTGATTAGAAGCATTCATAGTGCCAACATTTGGGATAGTACAGCAAAAAAGGAAAAAAATCTCTGCCGGCCATCAACAAACCATCTATTATAGACTATAATAGATTCAGTTGATCAAGCCGATCAATATATCGTACTGTAAATGAGCATGGGATACAATCAAATAAACTTAAAGAGCATTGCATCTATCTCCCGATTTACACGGTACTCGATTTCATTTTTACACAGTTCTTAAAATATGAAATTAAAAAAAATATTCACACATTTTTAAATTCCGTTCGATTTGCTTATATTGGTTGTAAAAATTTTAGGAATTCCATTTACTCCAACATAAAAAGTGGAACAAAAATTGTATTCCTATTTTTTCCGGTACAATGAGAGCCAGTCCCAGTCCGTCGCTCATAAAGTCGACAGAGGAAGCACTAGTGGAAATAAAGCGAAGCGATTTTGTGGAAGCAGGAACTGTAAAAAACGTGTCGCTATCAGTATATCAGGGCTCTTGTGATCAAACTTTATACATATTCATGTGATTCAGTGGAATAAATTAGCATCAGAAAGGTATTCTTAAAAATGTTTTATGTATTTACTAGTATGTAATAAACATTTGTAGTTTATGCAACATTTCTATGATTTTATTAAAATCTTAGGGGTTTTACCATACAAAAAGAAATTAAAAAACACCAAATGAAAAGAAAAGTTATATCTTTAGAAAGCAAAATTAAAATTTTAGATCGCCTAGACAATGGAGAATCAGTAACACATATTGCTTAATGCTATTCCATGAATGAAGCCACAATAAGGACAATAAGATAAAATGAAGACTCCATTAGAAAAAATGTAGCAGCTGGAACTTCTACGAGTATAAACACAGTTTCATGTGTAAAAGATGCTTCATTGGAAAATATGGAAAAAGTATTAATGATATGGCTATAAGACACCACTTAAAAACGGATTCTAATTATGAAAAAATTAAAAATCAGTTACAATCTACTTCTTCACCTGAAAAAGGCGTTTTTTCAACAGGCAATCAACCATTGCCTTTTTCAGCAAGCCATGGTTGGTTTGAATGATTTCAACAAATGCATTCTTGACATAATTTAAAATTAAAAGGAGAACAAGCATCTGCTGATTCAGCGCAACAATATCCGAAAAATGTTGCTGAGATTATGGCCGTTAATTCCTACACTTCAATGCTGAATAGTTTGGATTACTTTGAAAAAAATGCCAAAAAGAACCTATTTGGCCAAAGCTTACAAATCCGCTAGTGGGCATAAAACAGCAAAAAACCGTTCTTTTCTGCAGCAACGCTTCAGGCGATCCATATGAAACCATTAGTTGTTAAGAAACCAAAAACGCCACGATCACTTAAGCGAATATATCTTAAAAACCTTCCCGTTTATTAGATGGCTAATAAGAAGGCCTCGATTACTGCTACACATTTTAATGAATGGTTTCATAACTTTTTTGATCTAGACGTTAAATGGTATTTAAGTAAAAAGGGTTGTCTGTTAAGGCTCTTGTTTTAATTGTTAATGCACTAAGCCACCCTAAAGACTTACATCAAGAAAATATGCAACTTGTATTTTTACCCAAAAATACGACTTCCTTATCCTAACTTATCCTTATAAATAACTTCTTTGTATTTTTAAAATATTCACTTAAACTTTTTTATGGATTCAATAGTATTTACTTCTGGAAAGCAAAAGTCATTGTACATAAAGATAAATTTGTTTTATATGATATTCTAACATTTCCCAGAAAAATATATGATTCCCACGAATTAAACTGAATTTATATGGAACATATTATTTCTGCAGATAGTGTTAAAAATTGCCAGGATTCGATGAATGTCGGTGCAAATTGTTACCGGAGGAATATATGCTAAGTATGCTTAAATTTGAATTGGTTAGGAGACAAGTGCTGAAAGATGAAATGGAAAATCGTCTTTCCCTCGATCTTTCAGCATTTGTTGTCTTCTACCCATCTGAATCTTAGGGGAACCAATTCTCATCGTTCTTTGGATTCTTCCCGCTTGCACAATGCAAAGCACGACGAGAGTGAGGATAAGTAAATGGATTAGAGTTTTTTTTATAGACTCAAACTCACGGGTTATTGCACCAGCGGCAGCGTTAGATTGATTATAAATGGCTTCTCTGGTTTATAGTTAGGTAAGGGTGGAAGAAAAAACGAAACTGCTCCTATCCTAATATCGCAACCAGGACCTCTGCAGACCAAAGATCTTTGGTGTCGGCATGTCCGCTAAGGAGCTCTCCACAATAACAGAGTAATCCCTAAAGGGCTTTAATTTCTGTAATTACTGCTGACTTATCATCTCTCTCTGATATATTTTTATCTCCGGTTTTCTAAAAATATCTAAGTTTAGCCAACAGATTATTTTACCTACCGAATATCAGTGAAAAATAGACTAAACCGCAAAGTTTTGATCGTAAATAGGGTATGGTAAATGTGTTATAGTATTGTTGCGCTTTCTTAGGTGCGCAACCTGTTTGCTTCGCAAATATTCGCAAATGTGAACTAAACACACACTAATTAATTTATAATTAATTGTATTATAGTTTATTCTTCCAATAAATTTAAATTACCAATAAATTTAAACCACCACACTTAAATATTTTCACGAATTTCAATCTTACTTGTTCACTGTTGTTTTAATTAATTGATTAATTATAACAATCATTTTCACTCGCCTTTTGATCCGCAAACGATTGGACTCACCACTTCGCTATCACACTCGTATGAACGCGGACTCTTGCTCAATCCACAAGACTTCTTTTCGCCACTTGCTGTAGTCGCTTTTATACATGTTTAAACCAATCCGGAATCTTCTACCTGGATCATTCTCGAGTCTACGCACTGAGTCGTTTGCACATGTATTGTCATACTCAATGCACGCACTCAATGCACTTCGAGAATGAACGGTGTACTGCTAACAGTGCATTTTAAACAACTACAGTAGTGCGTGACATTATTCGAACATTTCCAGTATTATGACCACATTCGAACATTCAATGGGTGTTCTCAAGCTTACCAATGGGTAGATTTATTCTTTCCAATAAATTTTACACGTTTTATATTGTTGCGCTTTGACAGGTACGCAACCTGTTTGCTATTCGCAAATATTGGCAATAGTGAAAATAAAACACTCGCGAATAATTTTAAATTAATTTTTAAAGTTTTATTCTAAATTTCCTCTACACTTTACAATTATTGCACTTCAACCACTGCTTCACTTTAATAAATCCTCCTTTTTAATTTATTAATTAAGCAATTACTAAACGTAACTAAACACTTATTAAACTTTTATTTTGTTCGTAAGTACTTCATTGCACTTTTATTTTTACGCGCACTGTCGCTCACTACTCACTGTCGCCTTACATTGTTTTTCGCCCCGAAAAAGTGGCACATTAGCCATCTCCGCGTCTTCTTGCTGATAATATGGGGCAAGGCGGTCCAGATGCACAATTTTCATTTTTGCCCTAGGTTTCTGGTGTTCCTGTATCCGGTATACCACATCGTTGATCCGTTTGATGACTCTATAGGTCCCTTCCCAATTCGGCTGTAGCTTCGGAGATCTGCCTTTCCGACGCCGGCAGTTATATAGCCACACCAAGTCGTCCAGCTGAAATCCAGATGAGTTTGCCATTAAGTCATATCTGGTTTTGTTTCCGCACTCTATTTGTTTCCGCACAAATTGGTGTAGTTGATTCAGCCGTTTCCTTAAGGCGGTATTCTCGTGTAGAGGAGTGAATTCTAGGAGATTTTGGCAGTGCTGTAGAAAAAAGACATTCAATATTTTTACTATCCATTTTTTTATAGGTTATTTATTTACATTACATACAGAAAAAAATAAAAAAAAACAAAAAATTCAAAAATTAAGAAAATGAGCAGCTGATGAAGTGGGCGGTCTCAAAAAATTGGCACGTGATGATACCCACGATTCCAACCCTCCTAGTAATCTGAAAAAAAAGCAAGAAGTATATTAATCTAAAGAAATGTCGCAATGTCTGGAACTACGGAAAAGTTGAAAAAAATTTTTTTGACAAAATGGCGGTTGCCTAAAAAAAACAATTTTTATACGACTTTTTTTTACTTTTACGAATTTTTTAAAAATAGTAAAAATTCGAGGGTGCGCATAGTTCCAGACAAAGACAAGTGTATAAAGAAGACTCTCAAAAAATTTCAAGTAAATCGGTCCAGTAGAACTTGAGAAATCATGGGTATCGTTTTGAAAAAGACAGTTCCGAGAAAAACGCGTTTAAAGTTTCGAGTCAAGTATTTCGCAGTCTAAGTCATGCAATGATATTTTAGACTTACATTTATTTAATCTGCCATTCCTGCTTCATACATTGCGCCTTCCTCGATTTCGAAAAAACTATTTTCTGCATTTTTTTCTTTCAATCGAGCAGCTCTGGTCTCCTTTGATGCGCTGGATGCTCGTATCTCGCAGCGGTCAATCCGGGCGTTGTCTCGTTTTACAACAAATGAATGAGCTTCAGGACCAATTTTAATTCCCATAAGCGTCATCATTTTTAAAACAGGAATGAAGCCTTCGTTAAAAATGCAAACAGCAATAAATGTCGCAATTTCAATTATCTCAGCTCCGGAATGAATATGTTTTGGCGCGAAAGTCCAAATCAAAGAGTTTAGAGACTCATTATTACTTTGAGTTTCTGAACCTAAACATCGAGTCAATAACTCCTCTGATGATAAGCTCTCGTAAATTGGCTTTATAATTTTTAAAACTTCATCACACAGAGGAGAATTTTCGTGGTCAAACTCCTTTAATGCACCTTCAGATGCAGCTTTTTGCCACTTACACCAACTATCCGCACCAGGTGGGCAATACATTGGTTGAGGATTTTTATTCGTAGAACTATTATGATAGTAAGTAGCCTAAATTGCATTTTTCATGTCCTTAACAGAATCAGGGTGCCGGCGAATCGCTAAACCATAATATAAAGACAATTTATTTAAGACTTTATCGGTTAATTTGCCTTCACCTTTTCCACCAATCCCTTTATTATCTTTCTTCACTTTCCGTAGCCTTGCACCCATTCTTTTCTGGACATCTCCGACGCACTTTTTTTTTTGGACAAAAGGGTCGCCATTGTAAGGATCAATATCGAGTATACCTTTGAATGCCTTAGTGTCACCATCTCCAATATATTTAACATATTTTACTCCGTGTTTTTCGACCGATCTACAGAACATTTCGACAATAGAATCAACTTCCATTTTACCTGCACTTCCTCTATGACTTATTGTACACGATTCTTCATGCTCTTCGTACCAATCGTTATAAGCAGAAATATCAGAATTTTTTTTTGTTTTTCCAAATATTACAGCCTTGACAGATACTGGATTTGACGACTAAATCGACAATTTTCTTCGTATTTTTTGCTACAAGTGTAGTAACTCTAAATAAAGAATTAAAACCTCTTTTCTTCCATGTCCCATCGCCAGAAACAGTAAAATCCGTCAGGCTAGCATTTGAATCACAAGTTGAAATTAAATCTTTTTCTTCACTTACAGCTTTGGAAATAATAAGATTATAAACTGCAGATGCGGCTGTATTTATGTTTTTGACACAAGCGTAGTAAGTACCGATTGATAATCCTTGACAAATATCCATCATACCGCAGAAGATATTCAATCCTTCCCTGCCAACTCCCAAAAGCCGCATGGCAAATATCATTCTTCGATTTACTTCGAAGGATTTGTCGGACAATGGACATGATGGTATATATTGTACACTATCGCAATTGCATTGTAATGCAATTTTAAAACCTAGTCCGCGATGAGATGTTCGTGAAAATTTAATCTCCTTGTACATGCAACAAAACTAAAAAAAACTTGCACACAAAACTAAAGAAGAAATCGCTGAAAAAACCGTTAAAAACTCCAAAATACAGTAGCCATAATTATTTTCAATTATCACTTCTTCGTCACTTGATTTCCTCAATTTTGCTGCTGATGCACTCGTAAAACTGGTGTCTTCTGCCTTTTCCGTGAATCTATTGCCGTGAAATTGCCTTTTTTTGATCGATCTGGACGCGTTATCCTTAGCGCTGAGGAGTTTTTATCCATTTTATTAAAAAGTTATTACTCAAAATATTTTTATTTCACTCACAGCACAAACGTCTACGTCGTTTGGAAGTTAGAATTCAACTGTTAGCAGCTGGGTGCAAGTGAACACTAAATATAAAAGGTAACAAAAGGGTTTACTGAGAAATATGGATTCAGGTAGACCCTACCTGGAAGACTCCACCAGGTAGAGTCTACCTACATTACAGTCTAATGTCTTTTCTTCGATTAGTTCCGGCCGAGCCAGTTTGGATGCCGCGTCAGCAAAATACCTATGTTAAATTTGGGAAAATCCTTTTACAAGCATGTTCTTAAATGGTTAAACTTTGAAAATATGGAAAAAAAATATCGATTTTTTTTTGCTTTCTACACTAGAATACCCTCTTAAGTCACTTGTATACTCCGAAATAAGTTGGGGCTGCTCAGGGGGTGTCCCAAACTTTACATCAGCTGGTAGACGAATCATTTTTCCAAAGCTGACTTTCGCGGGGGCTTCACCTGTCGATTCTTGTTTTGCAGCTCGGTAATCCATCAAAAAAAAATCGAATACGTCGATACCATCCACCATCTTGGCCAAATGTTTATTGAGCGTGTCATTGAACCGTTCAACCATTCCATCGGACTGAGGGTGAAGTGGCGTTGTCCGTGTTTTCCGTATACCCAGCAGTTCACACATTTCGGCAAAAACTTGTGACTCGAAGTTCCTGCCTTGGTCTGAATGTAGTTCATGGGGTACGCCATATCTACTAAACCACTGAGAAACGATTTGCTCCGCTGAAGTAGTTGCTTCCTGGTTAGGAATTGGGTAGACTTCTGGCCACTTGCTGAAATAATCAGCTACGACGAGTAGATACCGATTTCCCCATTCGGACTCGGGAAAGGGTCCTGCGATGTCCACAGCTATTCTTTCGAATGGTACCCCTACGTTATAGGTCTGCATTCGCCCTCTCGTTCTTCGACTTGGGCCTTTAACAGAAGCACATATTGTGCATTTCCGACGCCAGTCAAGAACATCATCTCGAGCGTGGAGCCAATAGAACCTTTCTCGCAGCTTTGCCAGGGCCTTGTTTACCCCAAGGTGACCTCCCGATATGCCTTCATGCATCTCCTTCAGTATTCCTTTGACCCGACTCTTGGGAAGAACAATTTGCATCCTATGTGAAGTGCCGTCTGCTGTTTCCCATTTCCGTTTCACAACTCCATCTTCGACCTTAAGGGAGTTCCATTGAGCCCAATAACTTTTCAAGACCGTGCCGCGTGCTGATATGTCCTTCCACTGCGGACGTCCAGTTGTCTCCTTCCGCACTAACAATGGTCCAATATCATCATCTGCTAGCTGAGCCGCATTCAGTTCGTGCTGAGTCAAACCCTCGTCGACTTCTGTTGTGGTTACACGCAGATCCACGCCTTTTTCTTTTTCCTCAGTCCATCGGCAGTGTTTACAAGCTGCTGGAAATGGGCGGCGGGATAAAGCGTCGGCATTCCCATGCATTCCTCTTTTCGATGGACGATTTCGTAATCATAGGACTGTAGCCTTTCGACCCACCTAGCAACTTGCCCTTCTGCGTTTTTGAAATGGAGCAGCCATCTCAGTGAAGCATGATCTGTGCGAAGAACGAATTTCTGTCCGTAAAGGTACTTGTGGAACTGCTTTGTTGCTTCAATTATAGCCAGTAGTTCTTTCCTGGTTACGCAGTAGTTCCTTTCACTCTTTGACAGAACTCGGCTGTAGTATGAGATCACTCGCTCCTCACCGTCGACCTACTGTGACAATACGGCCCAGATCCCGTTGTTACTCGTTTCGGTGTCTACAACGAACATTTTTCCTTGTTTAGGGTACACTAGAACCGGTGATTCACAGAGTTTATTCTTCAACGTCTCGAATGGTTTTTCACACTGATCGTTCCCGATAAAGGGGCGATTCTTTTCCGTGAGCTGATGGAGACACTTCGCTATTTTTGCAAACTCTTTAACTAATCGGCGATAATAGGTTGCCAGTCCAAGGAAACTTCGAAGTTGTCGTTTGTTATTAGGTTTCGGCCAGCTTCTCACAGCTTTTATTTTCTCAGGGTCCGTTTTCACCCCTTTTGCCGATACAACATGTCCTAGGTACTTTACCTCAGCTGCGAAAAGTGTGCACTTCTGTGCACTTAGCTTCAAGTTAGCCCGTCGTAGCCTTGAGAATACCTCTTCTAAGTTGCGCACATGTTCGTCAAACGTCCTCGCTATCACAATGATGTCATCCAGATATACCAAGCACGTTTTCCAGCTTAACCCGCGCAGTACACATTCCATGAGGCGTTCGAATGTCGCTGGAGCATTGCAAAGCCCAAATGGCATCACGACAAATCGCCAAAATCCAGTACCCACTGAGAATGCAGTTTTCTTTCTGTCTTTCTTACCGATTTCAACCTGCCAGTATCCACTCTTTAAATCGAGAGTAGAAAACCACTTCAAATCCGCCATTGTATCTATAATGTCGTGGATGCGCGGAAGTGGGTAGCTGTCTTTTTTTCGTGACATCGTTGAGCTGCCTGTAGTCGACACAAAATCTAGTGCTTCCATCCTTTTTCTATACCAGGACTACAGGTGAGGCCCACGGGCTGATTGACGGCTCGATGACTTCTTGTTTTTCCATGTCGTTTTTCATTGCGCTTACTTTTCCCTGCTTGGCTAATAGAAGTCGTCTTGGTGCTTGTCGAATCGGCTTAGCGTCTTGTGTGTCTATAACGTGAGTCACCATACTCGTACGTCCTTGGGCGTCGTGTCCAGTTGAGAAAATATAGCGATATTTATTCACCAATTCCGAGGCTTTCTTGAACTGCTCTGGTGATATCTTGGCTGGTTCCAATAAGGTCGACACTAACTCACGGGATTCCCTGGTATTTTGTTTCCTAGCTGGATATTGGCTATCTCCTACTCCCAAAGATGTTACTGTAGAGACAAGCTGACAGCTCCCGATAATGTCTCCAGCTTTGATGTGTGTAACTGAGTCCGACTCTAACCGGCACGCATCCACTCTTATTTGTTGTTACGAATGTCCGTCCCAAAATTAAATTACGCAGTGCCGGTGGTTTTGTTGGCTCAATTAAGTAGGATCTATTGTCTCCAGGATCACCTTCAAATTTGGCCCATACAATGCTCTCGGAGGATTTTGGTACGTCGGTGTCGGCACTTACGACCACTATCTGTATTGAGATGTTGTCGTAATGACTTAATTACATTAAGATCTCAACATTTCGCCATCTCAAGACCCGTCTGCGCATCCAACGTGAACCCGTGTGGTCTTAGGAAATCCATTCCCAGGATGCAGTCTTCTATTATATCGGCAACAAGAAACTCATGTGGAAACAGTATATCCCCTACTTGTACTTGGAGTTTGATCTCGCCGTATACGGGTGCTGCTTCTCCCGTTGCTGTGCGTAGCAAAAGTGGTTTGCCTTTGGAGAGAACACGCCCGCTTTACCAAATCTGGTCGCAATATTGACCTTGTTGAACCAGTATAAATTGAGAGGGTGCAAGATTCACCGTTGACTTGTCCACAAACATATAAGTCTACCTCTCTCCGATGTAGCCTAGACACTATGATGATGGTGCTGGGGACTTCGATCCTCCTAGCCAACATCTGCCCCACGAAGTTGGCTCTTACGCGTTTCCCGACTCCTTGGATTGAGGGGCCTTATTGCCAGGCTCTGTTTTTGGCCTTAATCTCCTTCTAGCGGCACATGCCGGGCAATAGCTTAATTTCCTTTGCTGCTTGCAGTTTCATTGGAGATGCCCTCGTTCACCACAATTCCAGCATACAGGTGCACCATTCACCTGAGCTTCTTCACTGATGTCAATACGCTCGCATCTACATTCTTCCGTTGTAACCTGTCGAATCCTGGCTGTGTTACGAGTGGTTGTTTTGGCAGCTTCGAAGTTTAAACAATATGCCAGTGCGTCCTTTACTGAGCATTTTTCGGCTAGGCGGACAGCTTATTGCATTTTCCTGTCCTGTAACGTGCTAATGAAAGCCTCCATTGCTACATCGTCCCGATAATCTGGGTCGTAGGTAGTTTAACCAGAAATTCGACAAGCAATCTGCTGCTTGTCAAATTTCTGGTCAAATTCCGCTGATTGCTGGTCCAGTTTCTAGTTAAAGTCTGCTGATTGCTGGTCCACTTTCTGGTTAAAGTCTGCTGGTTGCTGGTCCAGTTTCTGGTTTAGGCCGGTGGATTGCCTGTCGAGCTGGTTTAACGCTGTTGACTGCCGGTCAAGCTTCTCATTGAACTCGGTTGATTGCTTTTGCATTACCATCAACATCCGCATCAGCACTTTCACAGTCAGAATTTGTTTCTTCTCCTCGCTTCCAGTGCAACTTTCAATATCGGGAAACTCAAAAGACTCTGGATCCATTCCTTCCGCTACCAGCGCTTCGTTTAACCGGGTGATTAATCTAGCCTTGCTTCCTTCGGTGGAAATTTTCCGCTTTTCCAATTCCTCCTTTAGTTCCGGTAAAGTAAGTGCGTTGATCTTACGCGGCATTTTTCTTACGAGTTGTCTTCAATGCAAAAGTTAAAAAAAGTGTTCACTATAGTTCTCGTTCATTTTATTTTTTAAGTGTTTTAATTAAGTGTTTTTTTTTAAATTATTCACTTCACTATTGCATGAATAATCCCACTTCTGACACCAGTGTTGCGCTTTGGCAGGTGCGCGACCTGTTTGCTATTCGCAAATATTGGCAATAGTGAAAATAAAACACTCGCGAATAATTTAAAATTAATTTTTAAAGTTTTATTCTAAATTTCCTTTACACTTTAAAATAATTGCACTTAAACCACTGCTGCACTTTAATAAGTCCTCCTTCTTATTAATTAATTAAGCACTTACTAAACGTAACCAAACAAACAAACTTTTATTTTCTTCGTAAGTACTTCACCGCACTTTTATTTTTGCGCGCACTATCGCTCACTATTTCGTTTCATTCACAATACTGCTCTCGTCGCTCGCCGTAGTCGATTTTATACAACTTGCACCGGGATTTGTTGTACTCAATGCATGCGACGTGTCTTACGCATTCGAGAACAATCGATGTATTGGTAGTTGTAAACATGTTTACGACTTTTTACTTGAGCCGACTACAGTACCCGTAACCTGAACACGTCACAATATAAAACAAATTCGTGTCATTTAGATACTGACGACTTGGCGTATTCATACAACGCAGAGGTACTAAATCTTCTTCACTAGGTGCTCATATAGTTGTAGAAGTCGTATGTCCTGTCTTTCTTGCTTTGAATAACTTTCATGATACCTATAATCTTTCTTGGCTTCAATTTCAGAAGTATCTTATTTGGCACTTTTTTCTAAAAGCAAGCACGGTTTTGTTTGTTCTTGATTACAAAGACAATAAGGCTGTTTGATAGTACAAAACAACACATTGTCGACTTCTAAAACAAATAACATACAAAAAGTCGCTATTGAGAAGAAAACACCCGGTTGTACCTTATGCGTCAATTATGGCTGAGGACCGCCGGCTCACTGGCCACTTAATCAACATTTCTTACCCCTCCCGAATGGTACCTAAAACGGCGCCACGCAAAATGATACAGAAAAGTAAATATTTAAGCATTAATGCTCCATTTGGTATATCTTACCAGATAGCAACTCCTGCCGAGCTGATATTGATAATAAGCACTTTTCTTCTTTTCAACTATATATCTACTATTTAGTATATATATCAACCAACGAGGTTGTAAGCAAGAACATTCTAAAACCATTTGCAAAATAAACCCAATCTAATCGGTCAAATATCAATATCCAATCAGTCTATATACTATTGGCAGAACCAATCAATAAAGATATACACCTGGAATTTTCCCTTTTATTGAAATATTGTAAAATTTATCAGCATAGTTAGATTTGGCTAAATCATTAGCAATCAATAAACTAAATGAAGGACGAACGATGTTGCATTGGAGACATGCTAAGGAAACAAGAAACCAGCAATGCAATTCTGAAAAGCAATTTTCTTATTTCACTTGAAACTTCACATTACGAATTCATTGTGGCTTACAGCAAGTGTTTATGGGCCGGAAAATGCAAAGACCATAGAACGTCCATTTCATTTGTTTGCAATTCACCTTTCACTTTATCGACTATCATTGTATTTTGTCTTTAAACTACAAGCAAAAGTTTGTCGAACGTGACAGAAAACGTGTTGTCGAGTCCATGTTTAACATTGCAGTTCACTATACTCAATATATCCATTCTATTATTTCCCACACCTTTGCACAAAGTTTATATGAGCAAGTGGGTATTCGACCCGTTCAGAAAGGAGGAAACATTTCCGTGAGCCTTTCCACATACTATCGTTACCGAGTTTGTTTGGTCAGAGGGAACGACAGCTCGCTATAATTCATTTTGCAATAGAACTGGAAGGGATTTGTTTATATTTCGGGTAGAAAAACGCAAAGATTAAATTTTGTCTCGAAAACCTATCAAGTATGTAAAACGTTCTTAAAATAAAATTTTTTAACTTGGTTCATCATGATTTTAATGAGTACACCTCAAAATAGCAAGGACAGGACTATCAAATTCGTAAGAGGTATAAGTAACAATTTATGGCATAATTAATGATAGTAATTCTCAAGCTTCAAAATAATATTACATTTGTTGTAAATCTTCAACCGATGCTTTGAGTGTCAAGTTATAGCCATACCGCATAAGCCTACAAAGAATCTGATAAGAGTACAGAGTACTAGACGCAACTCAGGGTATTACAAAAAAAAATTTGAGAGCAAGTTGACACCATACCTGACAACCTAAAACTGATGATTTCCTGGACCAGAGAAGTTGTAAAAAAATTCTATCTGAAGCCAAAACAGGGCTTCAACAACCCGTCTCCCAGGCCCGAAACCTACTCAAGAAGTTCACGAGTGAAATGAATGCTTACCAAATTATTTGGATTTTCAATGGAAAACTGGCATCCGTTTTTGATATTATCCGAATTTCGCGTAATAAAGTTGGGTTCGACGTTCGAGTTGTACGAGGTCTGTTCGAAAAGTACCCGGAATTTTGGTTTTTTTCAAAAAAATATTTATCTATTCGTCTATGTCCTTGAGCACTCTCAGCGATTCAGCCTTTATTTCTTCAATCGGGAAAAACGCCGTCCTTTCATGGGTCTCTTCAACTTTGGGAACAGAAAAAAGTCACACGGAGCCATATCTGGTGAATATGGAGGTTGGGGCATGACTACGGTATTGTTTTTGGCCAAAAAATTACGAAGAAGCAACGACGAGTGAGCAGGTGCGTTTGAATTTGACGTGCTTTTTTCGCTCTTGGAGTCGTTGAATGCTTCCAGGTGGACGATTATGCTTTGGTTTCGACATCATAACCGTACACCCATGTTTCATCACCAGTTATGACCCTTTCAAGCAAACTTGAATCGTCGTTGACGTCATTTAACAGCTCCTGAGCGATGTTCATGCGATTGTTTTTTTGGTCAAAATTCAGCAGTTTTGGAATGAATTTTGCTGGCACTCGTTTCATGCCCAAAACTTTTGAAAAAATGTTATGACATGATCTAATTGATATGCCAACTTCATCAGCAACTTCTCTAATTGTTATTCGGCTATCATTTATAACCATTTTTCCCACATTTTCATCGATTATTGACGTGCTGCATCGACCGGAGCGTTCGTCATCTTCAACGTCTTCGCGGCCATCTTGGAAACGCTTATACCACTCGTAAACACTTGTTTTTTTCATAGTAGACTCACCATAGTCTTTTTGTAAAATTTAATACAAATTCTTTGACTCTTCAATTCTTCCATTGTTTAAACAAGCAAAAATCGCCGAGCTCATAAAAACACGTCGAACCTTAGCGACTACCACAGACAAAGTAAACAATGAATATACTTTAAGGGCATGTATACCAACACAATAAAAAAAATTTTGACAATCGAACTCTCCAGACCCGCGAAATTTAAAAATTCCGGGTACTTTTTGAACAGACCTCGTATATTAGGGGTGTGTCATTTGGTTACTTTTTTCTAACGAATGATTACCGATGGCTTTGACTGAAGTATTCGATACTTGGTAATCTGTTGGATTGTTTGCACTCATGCCAGTCGTGAGCACATGCGAAAGCTTTATCGCGGCGGTTAGATAAAACCATTGGAAATATATTAGCGTTAATTATATTATTGTAAAAAAATTACAAAATATTAAGCGTTAATATTCTAAGAAGGTAAATATTCTTTAGAGTTGCCAATATTTCTCTATACTGCTCCTGATTCTTGAGGCGTTTTAGGTACGACAAATACGCGACGTTATCCAAGGCAAATCCTTATCACCTTCCCCAACAAACCAATAACAACTTTTCCCGAATGTGCAATAAAATATTCTTCGCACATCTCTAACTAATGACATAACGCGGTGTGCAATTAGTTCGGGAAAACGACGGAATTTTTAAATCCCTCAATCTTACCTTTGCCTGGGGTATATCAACGATGGAAACATGGAGTTCGAAAATTCCTGGCAACGAGCCAAATACAGTACCTTTGTCAGATTAATTGATTAAACGAAATATGCATAGTTAATTAATATTTCTGTCTTTCCATCTCCTCTGCAAGTAAACAGCAAGTACCATAGGTATTTGAATTTATTTTTTCTGTATCACATCTACTTAGATAGGGAACTTGTGCTTTAAGTGCGGTAACGCAGGGCATAAAAGAATAGAATGCACGGAAGAGGCGCATTGTGTCCTCTGCGAGAACCTGATGATCTGTGACATATTCCAAGGACAGGGAAGTGCCGGGTATTCAAAGAAGCCCTAACCAAAGCCAAAGCAGCTCTGCAATGACCCGTGTCCTGCAGATAAATTTACATCGGCGCTCAAACGCCCAAGACCTGCTTGACCAGTTCTCAAGGGATATGAAAGCCGACGTATTGCTGCTTAGCGAACAGCAGATAAAAACTCATAACGATGGTACCCTGATGTATTTTGCCATCTGGGTTCGAAACGGAACTCAACTGTGGTTCAGGGCTGTGGGCGAAAAGATGGTTTTGTGTGGGTCCAGTCCCCAGGAATAACACTCAATAGTGTATACTTGACACTGAACGAACCAATAAAATCTTTCCAGGCGAAGCCCAACTCTTTGGAGGACGCCGTCTTGGGCACAGAGGGTCATGTTCTTATCGGAAGAGACTGTAAGACCAAGGCTACTGAATGGTGCATGCCTCAGTCAGATCCTAGAGTGAATCGAATCCTGGAGATGGCAGCCAGAGTAGCACTAGTCGTGGTGAACACTGGTAACGCTCCCACTTTCCGCCGCTAGCGATGCGTGGGTACCAGTCTGGATGTGACATTCGCCTCGGAGTCCCTTTACTCTATGACATACAATTGGAGAGTTCTAGAAGACTACTCGGCCAGTGATCATCAGTACATAGCATTCGAGATCCGCGACAACGTTCTTACACTCCCAGACACTCAGCGCTCCTCCTTCGTGTGGAGATGCAATATCAAACGAGATGCAATACTACGATGCTGGCAAAACCGACGCATTTGCCGATTCACTTGAACTGCAGTTCTGAGAAAAAGCATTAGATGAGAAAGATTATGAAATTGGAGACTAAATTGACTCCTCGGCCGGTGGGCTTCTGAGAGACAACACTCAAACTCAAAACTATATACAACCGACGGACTTAGACAAAATATAGAACATCATACGAACATCGAACAAACGTAAATCACCTGGACATGACATAATTACAAACACCATGATCTCAGGACTACCTGAAAACATGCAAAATGTACTCACGGACGGTACCATTACAATAATTCGACTGCGAAAGTATCCCAAAGCATGGGAATCAGCAGTAACTATTGTCTTTCCAAAAACTAATAAGAACCCCACATTCCCTCAAAATTGGAGACCTGTTAGTCTCCTCTCTTCTCTATAGAAAACGGCGGAAACAGGGATTTTACATCGACTCAATGAGGTAATACCCGAAAAAGATATAATACCGGAACAACAATTTGACTTTGGAGATACGCACTCTACTGAACTTCATCTAGTAAGAGTAGTCCATCACGAAAGAGCCGGCTTAAATCGTAAATATTCGACTGACCTGGCTATGTTTGACATAGCCAAGGCCTTGGACAATGTCTGGCATGCAGGATGTGTGGCATGCACTCATTTGCAAAATACATCAACTCAATATGCCACTGCAGCTTACTCAAATCATGGGCTTCTTCTTGGAAGGCAGAACTTTTTGCGTCAGAATTAACAAACATCTCTCAAGCCTGAGACTCATTGAAACTGGAGTATCCCAAGGGTCCCCTTTCTCGCCGATCCCTTATAAGATATTTACTGCAGATCTCCACTCTGAGCATCCAAGAGTTAATCTACTTTTAACAAGCTAGAGTCTTCACTCCAAAATTGCAATGATCAATAGATCGGAATACTTTCTCAGATGGAAAATTAAGATAAATACCGACAAAACTCAGGCCCTTTTTATAGCAAACAAATACGTGAAATCCCGCAGACTCTTACATTAAAAAACAACACTATAACGTGGACCCCAACGGGCAAATATCTTGGACTTACGCTCGACCGCCGACTCTCATGGCAACAATACATCTAAAATAAACGAGAATACTGCATTGAACTCCTCTCTTCCTTACAAACCATCCTCAAATCCAGAAGACTGGCCCTGAAGAACAGAGTATTCATGTAAAAACAAGTCATATGACCGAAGCTACTCTACGGCAGTTCCTCTCTACCAGGCGACAAAGACGAACAAAGCAGCCTTCCAGGCGTTCCAAAACAGAATGATCAGAAGTGTCACAAAAGCACCATTATATGTAAAGTATAATGACATAGAGAAGGACCTACGAATAGAGACTGTAGAACAATACGTTCGCGACAAAGCACTAAAACTCTGCA
Organism: Stratiomys singularior; assembly: GCA_954870665.1. NCBI lineage: Eukaryota > Metazoa > Arthropoda > Insecta > Diptera > Stratiomyidae > Stratiomys > Stratiomys singularior. Next base: position 75,862,130 of record OX940877.1, on the reverse strand, counting down.
ATACGATCGACAACTACACTAACACTAAACTGGCGTTCCTGCGGACTTTTCATAACAGAGATAACCTTAGGTATCCCATCATATGGTAAATAACACGGCAGAACTAACTACCTAACTTTTAAAATGCCTATTCCATAACAAAATTGCAATTTTAAAAAAATCCAAAATTGGCCCGATTTGATAGACCAGTACTACAGGTGAAGGAGAGCGAGTGTGACAGCATGCCAAAGACAGCAAATGCCAAACAGTACAATGATTGCGATGCGTCGATGCGAGGCGGGAAATATTCGGAAAATCGAAAATTCTTCGCAACGAGATGCGTTCACGCTTGGCAGATGCTTGATGGCGCTTCTATTAAATTTGAAATTCAATCGCCTTTATTACATTTTAAGTACTAGCGTTATTCTGAATGAGTTTTGAATGAAATTTTCGTGCTTGCTTGTTGCGGCTATTATTTTTTGCCAAACGAAGGAAAATTTAAAACTTTTGAAAAATCAAAAACAATTTTAATCAAAGTTCAATCAAAACGTCACCAATTTGTCATATGAACGTTATTTTTCCTCGCACCGCGTGCATTGTAAATTGAATGCGTTGCGCGACGACGAGCGAGAATCGCATCGCCGTCACGCAGTATTGTATCTGGACCTTTAATCTTCGCAGCGTGCTGCGAACTTTAGTATTACACATGTTATTTCAGTATGTAGGAGCATTGCAGCGGGTCTCAAATTATAAGTACTGCAATTCACTTGGTCGAATGGTCCTCCAGAACACTCCAATAGCACGTCTTTGAGAAAAGGGACTTGAAGGCAACCATCACGGGAGTGTGATGACGCAGTACAAATGCTGGAAAGTGAAAAAACTAGGAGTAATCAGCCCGGCTAGTTCCACTCTGACTGCCATATTCAAAATGTGTGTCCCCGATGGACTTGACTCAGGTTTTTCCTCATTTAATAGCTTTAGCATTAAATTCGTAATAACTAAGTCTACGATAAATTCATCACAGATTCTGTCTGCGCGCTACGAGCTTTTTATCGGTTGTTTTCCATTTGACTATTTCATCATATCCTTAGTCTCAATTCCCGACTTCTGGACTTAAGTTGCTTATTTCACACTAAAATAAATAACATTTTATCCTTCCAACTATAGGACCATAATTGATACTTCAAAAACAACTTAGGTGAACAATTCTTGGATTCTTCGATTTACTTACTTACTCACTTACTAACTACTAACTTTTCCCTATTGATCTAATTAGAAGAGAAAGAACAACCTACAGTTAACAAGCAGCCACAAAGCTTTTCAGATGTAATATATTTCAATATTTTATTTTGTATTAATATTTCATTTTTAAGGCAGTTTTCGGCACATTCAGTCAATCATTTTCACTTGACGACTTACTTTCATCTCCGATTTATACAATTGTGACAATATATGATATCGTTCTTCTTAACTATTTAATTATAGTCATTTTACCATAAATTGTTTGTGCGGGTTTGACTGCATATAATATCAGGATTTTTAACGAGCATTATTGATTATAACCCGAAATCACAAGTTATGTATTTGTGAGTTACCTTTACTTAGGTATTCGCAATATCTCCAATTCGCTCCACGATGAAATTGAATCGTTGTTGAAAGGAACTCTGCTCATAAATCCCTAGTATCTCACAGCAATCTTAATTTATATCTATATCTTACAAACCTATATCTTGCAAAAAAATGCTGCTATGAGCTCTATCTCATAGATAATCAGCTCAAGTAAATTACTTTCCAGGGCCTTGAAGGAAACCAGCGTTAACTTCCGTTTATACCAGGAAAAGCTAAATTTCTTCCATTCAATCTTATAAAAAATGAAAGGCGCCTGCCGCTAGGGATTCCGTCTTTTAAATAATGTTTGTCACTGGATATATCATTTCAGAGAATTTGAACATTGAATAAAATTTGTAAAATCGCAATAAATACTAAGATATATTTGCTACGAACAGGATGTGTTTGTAAAGGCCTACGTTCAATTCAAGCAACTGAAATCCGAATTTCAAATGGAAATGCTTTTTCGGTTACATTGGTGACAAATGATGAATTATTTAATTCATGTTGGTAAATAAAAAAACGTGTTTGAGATTAAGACGACCCACAAATGAGAAACCTATACATATGTATGTTTGCTTACCACTTTTGATGAAAATTGAGTTTATACCAGAAGTTGATTTAATATTGCCTTAATCGCCTGCAAACATCGCCATCAGAAGCTTTAAATTCCTGTAGCGGCCTTAACTCAGGGGGTTAAATTTAGTCGAACTTTGGCGAAACTCGCCTAAGCCGAAGTATTTCAAGAATCAAAACTATCTTATACAACACTTTAAAAGTTAAACTAACAGTTTCAACGAAGTAAAACGATTTCCTTTAAAAAATCAAAAAGTGATAGCATTCTACTCGAAGGGAAACTGATTCAACGTTCCAGCTTAGGTTTTGTAAGAAGTGTAAAATATTTTGACTACAATCCGAAATAGAGGAAGGATAATGTTAAGTAAAGTATTCAAACACTACAGAAGTTTCGATTGTGCCAATTTGGATATTCGTGAGATGAAAATCTCCAATTTGAATTTTTGAATATATTTTGAAGAATTTTTGAAGCTACCCATTATCATCATCGTAATCAGGGCAAAAAGAAAAACTTTATGAACTGCTACTCAGGGATTCCTTTCTCCGTAAACTGCAGCAAAACTTTTCCTATTCAACAGAAAAATTTGCAAAGCTCGCCTTATCCTGTGCCCGTATGAAGAAACTTGTACAATCAAATTAATAAATTCCCGCTATTATAAAGATCCCTCCCTACTGAGAGCTACCATCATCCATGGCGTGACACCCCAAGCCGAGCCTTTGCCTCAAGAGTTTATCCTTCTCTAATCGTCACAATTCTGCGACCCCATTCGCCATTTCATCACTCCCAACAAACATCGGCTGTCAGTATTTCTCGTGTCTTGCCACCGGATCCTTGATCTTCCTGCTGCATGGTGTGCTTTGTTACCCAATTCCCTTTTGGGCAGTCGGTTTTCTTCCATTCTTTTTACAGGGCCTGCCCATTACAGCTTTCGTTGATTTTGACAAGTAGCTACTGGTGGTCAGTCAAATAATTCTTGAAACGAATTGATGTTAGGTAGTCTCGACTCTGAAGCTTCCTTCACTGAGACGGAGATTTAACCACGCTTTTTCGAACTCACGCATGCAGTGGGCAAGGGAATGAAATAAATGATAATCCGTTGGAGCAAGACTCAGAGAATATACTGGATAGGGTAAATATTTGCCTTGGTAATTGAAGCTGTGTGTGATCTGGCATTGTCGAGATGAAAGATGACCCCACAACGATAGGCTCGTGCAGGACGCTTATCACGCATTCCAGGTTCAAGTCGCTCTAAATGCTGAAAGGTCAGTTTATAAGTCTATAATTAATGTTTACTTACGTTACAGAAGCTCCCAATCAGTGACTTCTCGATAATCCCACCAAACAGTCAATAAAACCTTCCGTGGGTGCAAGCTTGGTTTATAACTGGAACCTGGTGATTCACCACTTATGACAACAACCCGTCGACATAGAAGGTTACCGTCGGAAAAACTTTTCGTACCTGGGAGTTTGATTTGAACATTGAAACTATGAGCATTCAGGCTACTTTGTTTTGGGACACAAAGGTCAGGCGTTCTTTTGTACAAGGCGTTTTTGTCTACTGTGGCGTATGCTTGCTTGAAGTCTTAGTGCACGAAGGATTAGTGCACGTCGATGATGTTTTTCCAGTACTTTCCGAGCATCTGTTGACTGAGAATGTTTGATTATGTATGTAAGACGTTCTCTTCGAAAGCTTGATAATACTCGTTTAAGTATTCCATGGTACGGTTAAAATATTCTTTCTTTCAATGATTTTGGAGAATACTTTGCCGTATGACGAATTCATTTAGCACTGCACGTCTACAATAAACATAAAATGCTTAAATCAAAAAGTGACAAGTTTTTACTCTTTCAATGAATGACATGTTTTTTGCTCGAAATTAAAAAAACGAACAGATAAATACGGCAAATGTTCTCCCAAAAGGCACAAATGCGGTTAAAAGAAATCAAATCAATGTGCAAAAATTTTTTTTTTCAATTATAACGTAATAATTTCGTAAACAGGAGTGCGCACAAAAAATTTTCATCGGTTTTGAATCAAATAATTTTTTTTCGGTCAAAAATTTACTTAGACCAAATCTAATATATAATCACCATTATTATCAATGAATTAATGTCTCCAACGTTTGTGAATAACTTCATCTCACTCCTGTAGGAACCTTACTATTTTATTCTTAAAAAAGTTGCTTCGTCTGCATGAAGGCCTTCATTAGTTTTCACTTTACCGTTCAATCAAGATCGGAGAGGTTAAAGTTCCTGGTTAAGTTAAAGGTCTGTAGTTAGGGATAATAAAGTTTCAACTCAAGCAGCAAAAACAGAGCAATTGCAGCGGCTTTAATGAATTCTTCCTCAATGGACATAAGAAGAAGGACATTACCAGGGATTGAGCCATTGTTAGCCGTTTCATTAACTAATTTAGTCTGAGTTGCGCATGGTCGACTGCGCTTCCAGTGACTAGCGCCGTGACATTGTCTGTGATCAAGGTGATCAAGGGTGCCTCATCCGATGGTTCAAGCTACAGCAGTAAGTCAAAGCAGCCGTTCCGCAGGTCAGGGCTGAGGATGGAGCTCTGAATGCCACCTGAAGTAAGAATCTTCTTTTGGCTACCTTCCTTCGAGTCGTAGAGTAAGTTGCGGTTTATCAGATAGTTCCTTAGAATCCGGATTAGATGTATCGGTACTTGAAAGCGGCTTTCACCGGTTCCAGAGTATTCACCCACCTAGCGCAGCCAAATGGATTTTGGGGCATTCACTTCTCCGATTACATCAACGGCGAAGTGACCTTCTCTGAAAACATAGTTCCATTGAGATAGGGATCCGGCGGCACGAAACATGTCAGAAAGCCTTCCTCTGACTAGTTTTTCAAAAACTTTTCCGGCCGTGTCTAGCATACACAGTGGGCAGTATGCAGCTGGTGACTCGGGATACCCTTTCCCCTTACTAATTAGCACAAGTCCCACCAACTCCCAGCATTCTGGGAACACCCGTTCACGTAGGCATGCGTTGGACGTGCTGAAGAACATGTCAGGGCAAAAGTGATAGACCACTGTAGCACCTCAGCTGGCATCCCATCTGGTCCTGAAGCTTTTTTTCTTGATTTTCCACTGCGGATTGCTTTCTCTTATATCATCTTCGTGAAAAATGATATTTCCATTGGTGTTTCATAGTGTACGGTCTCAATGATGGCAAGGTGTAGAAGGAAAACAAAGGAATATCTCGCAGAATTTTGTCCATATTTCTGCCTCGTATCAGTGAGACGACGTTTGGGCATCGATCTTCCGCTTTTTTGTAGCCCGGACCTCATGGATCCCTGTTCACGTCATCCAACAGGTTTTGTCATCGGTTGCCCTTGCTGCTGTTGATCAGTCTGTGAAGACATTACCTAGGTTAATTATATGTTGCTGATCGAATACATACCTCTTCCCAGGCCCGAGCTCGCGGTGCCTTTCGTGGTAGTTTGTGACACACCCTTGGTTTTTCGCCAATTTCAGGTTACTGCTAGTCACCTATAATGGGGGATTGCCGTGTCGTTGTCTTCATAGGGAGATGAAAACCTACAGGAAGACGTAATGATTCTCATAGTTCTCTTCGCTACATATTTTGTCGCAGGTTCTCCGCTCCCAAGTATCCAGTCCTTTCCCTGTATTTCACCTGTACCCGTTTGCTTCGGGCATCTGATTGAAAAATGCCACATTCGATTCCTCTGGTGTTGAAGTCACCTCCAACTAGAGCATGGCTGTATATACTAGAAACAGCGTCCGACATAGAATTGAGCCATAGTAGAAAGGATCACAACGATTCGTTCGGCGTTAGGCATACACTAAAGAGTGTAGTTCCCGAACACCGAACCTAAGCGAAAGTTTCTCCTCGCCTTCGGTCCTGCACTTGGATGTGAGCACTGTTCCGAACTTAGATTGCAGCTGTACCGGATTTGTTAGGATGCCATATTGATGAACTTCTGGTGTGATGTTGCTCGCGCAGCAGTTGCGTTTTGGCTTGACTTTCTGTTGTTAAAATAGTCGAACAGATCTTGGGTGATAATGCTTCGATGCAGATTGATTTGAAGGATGCGAATTATCGCAGAAGTGCTTTGACCTTGGTTAGGGCTTCTTGGAAGATTTAACACTTTCCTGTACCCGGGATGTGTTTCAAATTATCTGATCTTGGATCATACTCCTTACAATAAACACAGTAAGCGGTTCCATTTTATGCCTGTGCGGTTTGCCCTTAACCAAGGCACTTGAAACAACGCAGAGGAACCGTTTTTTGCGGTATCCGACAAACAACCCACCCTATTCAAATTTTGCCCTTCTTTCCAAGCTGGTCGGCTTCCTTCTCTGTGAGGTCGACTATGGCCATGCGTTGACCCGTATTGCTTGGTATGGTCAACCTGACTTTCGTCTCGCTTAGTATAAAAAATCGCATTTAAGGTGTTTTCTATTTCGAGCAGGTCTGTAACGCAATAATTGTCTCTAATTACGAGTGTTGCCATAGGCTTAACACGGCATGGTAAGACTGATTTTTACCTTACCCAGCTTCTGAGCGGGCATGGGTATTTTCAGTCTTACCTGCACAAGATTGTGCAGGTAAGACTGAAATCACAATGCAGGTAAGAAATCACGGTCCCCAGACTGCACTTTCTGCCCAGGGGAAAGGGACGATGCATGTCACACCTTCTTCAACTGTAGAAGGTGGAACAGGATGCGGTAGGACTTGTGGGAGGTTATGGGAGAGATTTCTCCAGACAATCTGGTCGGAGAAATGCTGGAAAGTTTCGACAAATGGACCTGTGTGGCACATTACTCTCGGGCGATACCTACTGCCAAAAAATGTACAATTGATAACCTTGGGCGCGGGGTCTAGGGGGTCTCCTGTCCAGCAGCTCCCCTCCCACTGGGGGGAGATTTCTCTAGGCTGACCGCGCTCTAGGGCGAAGTAAAAAGAGGCCTAGCCCGAAGTAATGTGTCAAACGGTTCCAGGCTAGAGTCTTTTGACAGGGGGGGGGGGGTGTTTAGTGGGAAGTCAGCTAGCATGCGCTCCTAGGAGTCCCACACTCCGGGCGTAAATTACCTTCACCCCCAACCCAAAAAAATAGGCTTAACATGCTGGTCTGTCAGAGTGGCTGTCTTCCGGTTTAACATCCCCTTGAATTCTCACAAGACATCCGCGTAGGATTTACATTCGTTGAATTTAACCAGGAATATCTTCCCAATAGGTTTTCAACGCTTCTTAATCTTTCTTTCTTTGGTTCCGTGCCAACTTTAGAGCAGGTTTTTTAGCTTGTTTGCTTTTTTATGAGCAAGAAGATCATAGTATGTTGACCAAGAAAATTTAATTAAATCATATTCAATTTTTTCATATATATCTCTAAGATTAAGCCCCATTAATATGGGAGTTAATTTAAAGTTTTTTTTCAACAGATGGCGTACGTTTGAGACATCCTCACTTACTATCAAAAGCGACTATTTGTCACTGCCCAAAATTTAATTGTCAAAATTCAATTTACCCTAGATTTCTGTCGCACGAAATTGCGAAATTGCGAAATTTCAAATCCATTGTTACTTCATTGTTTCTTATATATCCCTTTCTTTTTTGTTGTCCTGGTCATCAACATTTTCACATTTAGAACCTCCAAAGATGTTTCTTTATCCTTTAGAGGTTCTTCATCTTCGGAGGTTTTTTATTCTTCATCTGCTCCTTCGTTTTTTTCCTTGGCTTCAAGACGTGGCCTTGGCTTCTCGCTCGAATAACTCTATCTTAGCATAATCCGCGTAGCTCCTTCCCTACAAGAAGCGAGCTGAAATACAGCAAATTTATTTCTGAATGTGACAATTGTCATGCGTATTAAACATAATTCTGTTTCTAATATGAAAAATTAGTTAATTCGCTATTTGGTAGTACAAAATGTAAGAAATAAACTAGAAAGAAAGGAGCTTAGTAATCTCCAGTACATAACTTGAGGTGCAAATTTTACTAAATGTAATTATTTTTAATGCAAATGTCAACTGAGTAGTTGTTTCGAAGAAAATGTATGATCTTGAGTCATTCCTAGAACAGCTCAACTCGTAAATGGGTTTAATGTCAGAGACTGGTTCGCAACAGAATTAGGAGCGTTACACATTCAGACAACTGTGCATTGGTAGTCAAAATGAAGTCAAAATGAAGTAGTGAGAACTCTTTTTTGAATTTAAGGCACTTAGGAATGAAAAACCTACCAGGTAACAATGAAATTCCACTCTACACTCACAATAGGCATTGTGAAATTGATCTTTTTTTGAAGAGCGTTACAAATCAATGATTCCTTTAAAGTTGATAGAGATTTTAACACAAGCTTACTATTACTAAAATTGAATGTATTCCCTTGAATGTAAGGTGTATCATAAAATAAAAAAAAAACCTTCAGTTGAATATAAGGTTTTCGCTACGCAAACATTTCAAGTAAGACTAGCAGACAAGTCAATAACAGACTCGAATTTCTTCATTGATTTTCCATAATCCTTACTAATCTGATGTGATTTTACTTTGAACAAGACATTTCATCGAAACTCTAAACAGAAATCATTCTAGGGATTAAGTATGCAGCAACATGAAAAGCGTGAAAGATATCATTAATCATGCTTTGGCTAAGAACATTGCCCAGTATAATGAAAGCTAAAATAAGTTACTAATACCCCACGACGTGTTGTAATAACTAACTAATCAGTGTATGAAAAACAGATTTGAAGCTACTACTATAGAAGTGGGTGAAGAGATGAAATACTTAAGGGTTTCACAGGAGATAAATGGTATTATTTATTTACAAAACATATTTTAAAATGGACATAACAGAAATCCCAAATATGTTCAAACAATTGAAGAACATATCCTATTAGTTCAAATGAAACTCGATGCTCATTTCAATAATAATGGATGACGCACATTGAAAGAAAATATTATGCAAGTGCCTTAAAAAATATTTGAAATTGTTCTTAGAGTATCCAATATTGATGCTAAAAGACGAAAAACAAGCCTTCTGAACTACTCATTAGGAAAAATAAATCACAATCCAGCAATAGAACAAAGTTTCGGGCCAGTTTGGGGCCCGAACCATCAAATAAAACCCAGGAAGGACGACGGGGTGTTCAAAAAGTATTCCAAATGACTATGTTAGAGAGAAATCAGGTATTGTTGCGCTTTATCAGGTGCGCAACCTGTTTGCTTCGCAAATCTTCGTAAAAGTGAATCAAACACACACAAACTAATTTAAAATAAGTTGTTTGATAATTTATTCTTGCAATAACTTTCACTTAATTACTACTTCACTCAATCACTTTTACTTCAATTGATTGATTTATTACTTTCATAATAATCACTTTCACTCGCTATTTTAAAATTCGCGTTCGATTGGACTCACTATTTCCCTATCACAATCGTTAGTCAATCAACAAGACTTCTTTTCGCCGCTTGCTGTAGTCGCTTTTATACATGTTTCAACCAATGCGGAATCTTCAACATGGATCATTCTCGAGTTTGCGCTCTGAGTCATTTGCACATTTATTGTCGTACTCAATGCACGCAATGTGTATCACCTACACACATTGCCTATTTCCGCTTCGAGAATGATCGGTGTAACGGTTATTGATACCTGTTTACAAATTTGCTCTTTAGGCGACTACTGTGTTCTAAAGGCGACTACTGTGACATTATTCGAACATGTCACAATATAATATAGTTTTATTTTTCGCAGAGCTAGAATACCATTTTCAAATGTTCTAAAATTTCTTACAGCTGCTTTAACTTTTTCATCACCTGAAAGTTTTTTGCCTCTTGTGTATTCCTTCACACGGGGAAATAAAAAAAATACTATAAGCTAAGTCCGGTCGGTAGGGGAGTTCCTGTTACAGTGATCCAATCATTATAATTTTGCGACTCGAGGGCTTCTGGGGCTAAATTTAAAAATTTAACTTCTTAATTATCTTTATTATCCTCAAAACTTTAAAATTCTGGGTTCTTATCCTCAATACTTGATACTGGATTATTATCCTCAAAACTTGATACTGAATTATTATCCTCAATACTTAATTCACAATTTCTATTTATTATCCTCAATACTTAATTGACTATTTCTATCTTTCTCAACATTTAACCATCCTTCTTATAGCTATATGTTCACAACAAACAAGTGAATCATATTGAATGAAAATTTTTCTCAATAGCGTTGCGAGAATTTTTTTTGTTTTTTTTTTCTACTGAGACTTTTTTTGTGAAATTTTTTTTAATCAGACTTTTTTTGAGACAACGGAATACGTAACACAAACCTGGGTTAAAATTAGATTCCAAAGGATAAATTTAGAGCATGAGGTACGTGTCGGCAAGTTCATATCTTTTTAGGCTGATAGTGCCGTAACACCCCCCTTAGTATGTGGTGGCCGCCAAAAGAACTGTGTCCTCGTCGGATCGTTGACTTGAACTGTTACAGATGTATTATTTGGCTGATGGTTGATCTTGGTAAAAATATTCCACGAGGTATAACAGATGACCATTACAGCAAGGATGATGCTTGTTGCAGCAGTGATTCTGCAGTTTCGTGTGTCGATTCTTGCATCTGGCGTTGATGGAAACTCCTTCGTGAGAAGAGGATGAGTGATAGCTGGATAAATGTAGCTGGATAAATGTTGATTTCGTCCCAAATGGTTGATACTTTAGCGTTGTAGGTAATGCTGTTCATTGTTATCTTGCAGTTCTGGGAACGGATTGGAATTGTTCTTTGATTTGGAATTCCTTAGGTCCACATGTAGTATTGATTAGGATGATCGGGATCCTCCTAATCAACAGATCCTAAGATCAGATCAGGAGCGATTACAAGCAGTAAATGATTTAGTTCAGGCTCGAGGATTTCTGCGTCTTTTTCTCGTTCATGCAGGTAACCATTAGGAGGCTTATATTCCAGGATCTTGGCTAGACATTTTATTCGTGGCGTGCCTTCCCAGTTCGAGGTTTTAGGCCCGTGAAAGGTTCCTTCGATGCTTTGGCATCTTGCGCCGAGTACTTGGATGCGTTTCTGGCCGAGGATGACATAGGGTTTGGTTAGGATTATTTTTGTTTGATCTCGAACAGCAAGTTTGATTTTTTCATATTTATGATAAAGAATATGAATGAATAGGTAGAGCAGGAGTGTAAGCTTAGTAGCTCGTATGTGTGTTCAGCGGATATAACATTTATGTCCTAGTTTTCAAATATGCGTTATTTATATTTCCGTATATTTCCGTTTGTTGTTCTGGATTAAGAATCATTTTGAAATTGTGTTTAGTTTCGCTGAAATAATTGCTTGAGTAATTCCGGTGAAGGGATTATTGAATGATCGGTAGATCGGTATGAGAACTAATTTGATTTTTATACTGGAAGTACCTTGTATTTCTGTTGTCGTTTAAAATTTGATTGTAGCATTTTTCATTGAAATATTTCCAAAACTCAGTTATTGTCTTTTGTTTTTGATTGACATGTGTGGTCATATTTTCAAATCGTTCAATCATTTGCCAGTTTTTTTGAATTTTTTCAGGGAATTTGGTTTCAAGTTTGCCATCATTAGCTAAAATTTTATTTATCCCGTACTTTAATCTGCTTGTGCCATTTACCGCTATATTTCTCGTAGTGCCTTTTTTGATGGTACGCATTTATTAATCCTCTTTTGGTTCGTTCGTGTGGTTCAATTTGAGGGTTTTTTTTGACTTGCTCACCTTTTCTTTTCGTTATTTTCAATGATTCTGCAAACTCTGCGTTGTTGTCAAAAGCTACCAGCGAATCGTATATCATATACCAAGATCTCTTAGGAGTGATCGGTTCCTATTCGATAGATCATTTAGGTCTATTATCTGTCCTGTTCTTACTGTCAATACTGCCAATTGTTATCCGGTTTCCATGGTTAAATATACGGTTAAAAAGTTTAATGTAGTTATATTCCTCAATTCTGTGTTTGGTAATCCTGCGAATTAATTTATTTTGTCTACACTCTAAATACACCCTAAATACAACAGATCCTTCATTGTAGTTTTCGCGGTTCACTCTATTTTTGTTAAGTTTTGTTAATTAATATTATTGGCTTGTTGAAGCAGTAAAGATTCTATCTCGAGGTGTAGTTATGCTTGGAATTCATGTTTTTTTTTGGGAGGTTTTCTGATATAATTTATTAATTGGCATTTTTCGCAATTATTAGTCATTTTTTTATCTTATTCTTCATAAAGGGAAAGTAATTTCCTCTTTTGAGATACGTAAGAGACTCGTTAATGCCTCGATGGAGCATCTTGTTCGAACCTCTAGTTCTCTGTGTACATGTTGTGTCTTCAATGTTCAACTTCAATCTCGAATTAGGATCTTTTAAGTTCATCATCCACGTAAGAGGATCGTTAATGAAAATGTTTTTGAAGGAGTTGAATGCTTTCGTGTAACAATCGTTCAGATCAATGGTGTGGCTCCTTTTTAAGCAGTGTCTAAGTGGTTTCCGTAGTTTCACAAAATCTCGTTGAAATTTGCGACAGTACCCGAGCAAGCCGAGGAAAGAATTTATCTCCTTTGTGGCTTTTGGAATGGGGAAATGGGTTATTGCCTAAACCATACTAGTATTCGGTTTAATACCTTCAGTTGGCATCAAATGACCGAGGAAAGCTTTTTCCTTTTTGAGGAATTCGGATCTATCAAGCTGAATCTTAAAATAGCTTGACGAAGCTTTCGAAATACCTTCTTCAGATTTTGAATGAGTTCTTGAAATTCAGTGGAGAATAGTATTATGCCGTCTAAATAGACGAGACAAACTGAGCCCTGAAGTTCTTTTAGCACATTATCCATCACTCTCTGAATGACACGTTGGGATGCAGCTATGCAAGTCAATTACTGCTGGGTTACATGCGTGTAGATACTTTTCAACATAAAAGAGAAAATTGATTATTTTAATTATTTTTTTATCTATCAAATGTGTTACCAAGAGCCTTTGCCAGCAATCCTTCTCGATAATCTCTAATAAAATTAAATATCCGTTCATTAAGTTTTAATTGTTAAATTATTTTTTAAAATAATCATTTGAACTTACAATGCCAAGAAAGAGTGATGCAAAAAGATATATGTCACGTTGACTAGCAGCACATATGCCCATGCTAAGGGAAACAATTAAAGAAAAAGCAATTAAAGCAAGATCTCGCAAAAAAATTTTGTGCGAATTTGGTTTCTTCTATGCCATGAAGGCTGCAAGCAGTAATAGATGGGGAAGGAAATACTAAATATTAGAAACTATTAGTTTCGACGGACCCATACAAAACGATCTTTTCGCCCATGGCCCAGAACGTTGCGTTACCGCATTTATAGCACAAGGAGCTCCTATCAGGCCCTTTGCAGCCTTGTGCTGTATGACCGTAGCTTAGGAATTTGAAACAGTGGAGAGGAACTGCTCTTCGCCGTATTCTGCAGACCACACAACCTATTTTTATTTGGCCCATGCATCTTTTTAGGCTGATAGTGCCGTAACACCCCCCTTAGTATGTGGTGGCCGCCAAAAGAACTGTGTCCTCGTCGGATCGTTGACTTGAACTGTTACAGATGTATTATTTGGCTGATGGTTGATCTTGGTAAAAATATTCCACGAGGTATAACAGATGACCATTACAGCAAGGATGATGCTTGTTGCAGCAGTGATTCTGCAGTTTCGTGTGTCGATTCTTGCATCTGGCGTTGATGGAAACTCCTTCGTGAGAAGAGGATGAGTGATAGCTGGATAAATGTAGCTGGATAAATGTTGATTTCGTCCCAAATGGTTGATACTTTAGCGTTGTAGGTAATGCTGTTCATTGTTATCTTGCAGTTCTGGGAACGGATTGGAATTGTTCTTTGATTTGGAATTCCTTAGGTCCACATGTAGTATTGATTAGGATGATCGGGATCCTCCTAATCAACAGATCCTAAGATCAGATCAGGAGCGATTACAAGCAGTAAATGATTTAGTTCAGGCTCGAGGATTTCTGCGTCTTTTTCTCGTTCATGCAGGTAACCATTAGGAGGCTTATATTCCAGGATCTTGGCTAGACATTTTATTCGTGGCGTGCCTTCCCAGTTCGAGGTTTTAGGCCCGTGAAAGGTTCCTTCGATGCTTTGGCATCTTGCGCCGAGTACTTGGATGCGTTTCTGGCCGAGGATGACATAGGGTTTGGTTAGGATTATTTTTGTTTGATCTCGAACAGCAAGTTTGATTTTTTCATATTTATGATAAAGAATATGAATGAATAGGTAGAGCAGGAGTGTAAGCTTAGTAGCTCGTATGTGTGTTCAGCGGATATAACATTTATGTCCTAGTTTTCAAATATGCGTTATTTATATTTCCGTATATTTCCGTTTGTTGTTCTGGATTAAGAATCATTTTGAAATTGTGTTTAGTTTCGCTGAAATAATTGCTTGAGTAATTCCGGTGAAGGGATTATTGAATGATCGGTAGATCGGTATGAGAACTAATTTGATTTTTATACTGGAAGTACCTTGTATTTCTGTTGTCGTTTAAAATTTGATTGTAGCATTTTTCATTGAAATATTTCCAAAACTCAGTTATTGTCTTTTGTTTTTGATTGACATGTGTGGTCATATTTTCAAATCGTTCAATCATTTGCCAGTTTTTTTGAATTTTTTCAGGGAATTTGGTTTCAAGTTTGCCATCATTAGCTAAAATTTTATTTATCCCGTACTTTAATCTGCTTGTGCCATTTACCGCTATATTTCTCGTAGTGCCTTTTTTGATGGTACGCATTTATTAATCCTCTTTTGGTTCGTTCGTGTGGTTCAATTTGAGGGTTTTTTTTGACTTGCTCACCTTTTCTTTTCGTTATTTTCAATGATTCTGCAAACTCTGCGTTGTTGTCAAAAGCTACCAGCGAATCGTATATCATATACCAAGATCTCTTAGGAGTGATCGGTTCCTATTCGATAGATCATTTAGGTCTATTATCTGTCCTGTTCTTACTGTCAATACTGCCAATTGTTATCCGGTTTCCATGGTTAAATATACGGTTAAAAAGTTTAATGTAGTTATATTCCTCAATTCTGTGTTTGGTAATCCTGCGAATTAATTTATTTTGTCTACACTCTAAATACACCCTAAATACAACAGATCCTTCATTGTAGTTTTCGCGGTTCACTCTATTTTTGTTAAGTTTTGTTAATTAATATTATTGGCTTGTTGAAGCAGTAAAGATTCTATCTCGAGGTGTAGTTATGCTTGGAATTCATGTTTTTTTTTGGGAGGTTTTCTGATATAATTTATTAATTGGCATTTTTCGCAATTATTAGTCATTTTTTTATCTTATTCTTCATAAAGGGAAAGTAATTTCCTCTTTTGAGATACGTAAGAGACTCGTTAATGCCTCGATGGAGCATCTTGTTCGAACCTCTAGTTCTCTGTGTACATGTTGTGTCTTCAATGTTCAACTTCAATCTCGAATTAGGATCTTTTAAGTTCATCATCCACGTAAGAGGATCGTTAATGAAAATGTTTTTGAAGGAGTTGAATGCTTTCGTGTAACAATCGTTCAGATCAATGGTGTGGCTCCTTTTTAAGCAGTATCTAAGTGGTTTCCGTAGTTTCACAAAATCTCGTTGAAATTTGCGACAGTACCCGAGCAAGCCGAGGAAAGAATTTATCTCCTTTGTGGCTTTTGGAATGGGGAAATGGGTTATTGCCTAAACCATACTAGTATTCGGTTTAATACCTTCAGTTGGCATCAAATGACCGAGGAAAGCTTTTTCCTTTTTGAGGAATTCGGATCTATCAAGCTGAATCTTAAAATAGCTTGACGAAGCTTTCGAAATACCTTCTTCAGATTTTGAATGAGTTCTTGAAATTCAGTGGAGAATAGTATTATGCCGTCTAAATAGACGAGACAAACTGAGCCCTGAAGTTCTTTTAGCACATTATCCATCACTCTCTGAATGACACGTTGGGATGCAGCTATGCAAGTCAATTACTGCTGGGTTACATGCGTGTAGATACTTTTCAACATAAAAGAGAAAATTGATTATTTTAATTATTTTTTTATCTATCAAATGTGTTACCAAGAGCCTTTGCCAGCAATCCTTCTCGATAATCTCTAATAAAATTAAATATCCGTTCATTAAGTTTTAATTGTTAAATTATTTTTTAAAATAATCATTTGAACTTACAATGCCAAGAAAGAGTGATGCAAAAAGATATATGTCACGTTGACTAGCAGCACATATGCCCATGCTAAGGGAAACAATTAAAGAAAAAGCAATTAAAGCAAGATCTCGCAAAAAAATTTTGTGCGAATTTGGTTTCTTCTATGCCATGAAGGCTGCAAGCAGTAATAGATGGGGAAGGAAATACTAAATATTAGAAACTATTAGTTTCGACGGACCCATACAAAACGATCTTTTCGCCCATGGCCCAGAACGTTGCGTTACCGCATTTATAGCACAAGGAGCTCCTATCAGGCCCTTTGCAGCCTTGTGCTGTATGACCGTAGCTTAGGAATTTGAAACAGTGGAGAGGAACTGCTCTTCGCCGTATTCTGCAGACCACACAACCTATTTTTATTTGGCCCATGCAGAGGAGTTTTTCGGATTGTTTCTCGGTTAAGTCGAATATGGCCATGTGTTGCCCTCTATTATTTTCAGGGGTTAGTCCTAATTTGATCCCACTTAATTCGGGTGAAACCCGTTTGAGGCACTCTTCCACCTCCATCCTGTCCGTAACGCAGTCAATGTCCCTGATTTCGAGGGTGGCCATTGGTTCAAGTGAAGCTACTGTTGCCTTTTCCCCAAGAGCCTTTTTGACTGCGTCCCGGCATGAGTCGTTATTTGTTATCTCAGGTCCAAATTCTACAAGGTGGCCACCAGATTTGGCTTATCATTGGTGACTTTTTCAAGGAGGAGCTTTCTGGACGCTTTTTTTGTGGCCTTGCTCGCCACCACCTGGAATCCATCATTCGACGTAATCTGTCGACGTAATCTGTCTGTTTGCTGCTTCGTCCTTCCTCCTTTTTTCTCGGTCCCCTTCGATTGGGCTACTGGCAACTCTTTTGGTAGCGCTACGCGCGGGAATCACTTGCGTTTCGACCGAGGTACTAGTCTTTTGCTCTTACTTCGCTTTAAGTCATTTGCGTCTGTAGTGCCCGATTCGGTCTGAGAGCTCTTCCAGCTCTAAAATACCGTCCCTAATGTCCTTGCTTATGTTTTTCTGGGTATTACAGGAAGCTTTGATCTGTTTAACTATGTTTCCTGCCTTATGCATGAGACTCTCTTCTTCGTGCGGATCCTCGAAATTGTCCTGCGCCTGGTTGGAGGCGGGCTTTTTCAGAAGCAGTGTCAGTGGCGGCACCGCCATGTATCATGTTCTGAATATCATCGGTGGTTTCCTCTTCCGTGTGTTTCCCAGGCATTTGTTGTTCATGCTTTTCCCCTTGTCTTACGGGACGTTCCGGCGTGCGCATTGTTTTTTTGCTGCGTCTGAATGCCGCCAATATTTCTGGTTGGTAGAGGCGCTCTGCCTTTTTGTGTCCGTTGTGTCGTCCGTTTGTCGTCTGGGTTTGTTAGTTTGCTCGATGTTTTTGATTTTGTTTCGGTTGGTATTAACTTGTAAGTCGTATAAATGGTCCCATGGGTGTCTGCGCAAAGCAGGGAGGCCATGTAAGGGTTGGCACCAGTCCCTATGGGGACAGGTGCTCAGAACCAGACCAGCGCTAATCGGGAGTTCATCTCAACCGAACTTACACCACCAACCTAATGGTGTGATCTTCGAACATACTCTGAGCCCTGCCAAGGTTTTACCAGGAAGGAGACGGTACGATACTTATATTGGAGACGTTCGAGCGCGAGTTGTACCTCGGTGATATTTGGTCCAAAATATCGTGTCCGCCAGCTCAAGTGCGCCAATTGGAATTCGTTGGTCGGTTCGTTTTCTAGAGTCGTTGCAGGGTGGGTTTTACTCGAGGGGGCTTGCAGTGTCCTCCAATTCCTCGGGTACGTGGAGGCAACACTCCCCAAAGAATACTGGCTTCTAGGAGTACTCCTGTTGAACAGCATTCCCCCAATAACTTTAAAAAAATCAAAATCAATTTCAAGCAAATTTCATTTAAAAACGTCACCAATTTGACATTTGTCATATGAACATTATTCTTCCTCACATCGCGTGTATTGTAAATTGATGGCGTTGCGAGACGGCGAGCGAGAAATTGTATCTGGGCCTTAAATCGGGAAATCGACAGGCAACCATATTCGAGTTGTTTAGCTGCATCTGGCAGATATTGCGTGACAAATTTCGCGATATCGTCGAAGACAAGTTCGCTGACTTCTGTGGCAACGAATCAAGTGGATTGGAGATGAAGATGTGCCTGAGTTATATGTAACAATTAATTAATTTTCTTTATTGTTTTTGTTTAGGAAATACAAACAAAAGATGATGAAGCGGTAAGACCTTTAATGTGTGTGTGTGCTGAGATTCGTGTAAGTGGAAAGTTCAGGGTGTTCATATTACTGGTTTAGTCGTGTTTCTTTTATAAACTAAAACCATAAAATAAATATAAAATAAACTTTCATAAACCAAACTTCACTGCCTCGGTATCAATTCAAACAAAGAATTTAACAAACTCAAACATTTTTATAGGATAGCCTACCACTATGGATACAAAAAAGCATGATATTAATAAACTGATCGTAAAGTATAGGAAGAAAAAAGAAGAATGTCTTAAATTATTAAATTTCTTCGGGTAGGTAAGACCAACACTACGTCATCATACAGAAGCAACGGTTTTTGCAAACTGGAATGTAAGAACTCTGACCTGATATACATAGGGGACATTACACGGAAACTAACAGTCAGAACATCTACGTTCAATTACATACTAAAAAAGTACAACTTTACTGGATTGAATGCCCAACTGTTACGAAGTTAACATTCAGCATGCAAGAAGAACAATCAACACATCAGTGCGAGAACATCTAACAGAAACCAGTAGAGCGAAAAGAAAAACAAATTTAGATCAGAAATAGGGGAACATACCAAAACTAAAGGTCTTCAAATATAAGACCAACACAGAAGGCAACACCAATATCCGCTCGTAACACCAATACAAGAAGCAAGAGATGCGAGAGAATTGGATAATAGGAATTTTAACCGGATTAAGGCTTGCTTTCGGCCATTTTTAGAAACCAATTTTGGTTTTTGGTTCATTGTGGGGACGCATTGGCTCCATGTGGGGACGCCACCCATTATTATTGGTTGCTTTTGATTTTAAGGATGAGGAATTTATTACGAAGATTCATGGGTGAATTTCGAGAGAGTGGTAAGTACGGATACAGAACAGACATAAATGCCTTAGAACATATGTGCCCGATTAGGTGTTTAAACGTTAGCTTTCGATCTAGTTTCAGACCCAAATAGGTCAGATCTTCGAAATCTCATTAGGCCTATGAAGTTTATAGGCCAGTTAGGCAGCATGGTTACCTTACGTTTTCAGCTGAAGAATGTTGCCGCGATTTTCTCAACATTGATTTTTATTTGCCATGTGTAAAAGTATTGATAAATTTTTCCCAACATTTTCTCTAAGTTGGGATTGATCCGGATGTTGCTCGAAGTGTAGAAGCAAGTGTCTTTCGTAAAAGCCCTTAGCTGGTAATATTGGCTTGTGGGTAAGTCAGACGCATATATATAAAAATTGTTGAACACAATTATAAACCTTGTGGAACACCAGCAGGCGCGTTTTTCAAAGCGGATGTTGATAAATGAACGATAACCTGGTATGTTTTGTCCCCAGGAAGCATGAAATTAGTTAGTGTAGGTATGGCGGGGTACTGAAACCTTTGACCTTATGAAGTAGGCCGTCATGCCAGACGGTATTGAAGGCTTTTTCAATATCGATGGTCAGCCGGCCCCCGACTGTTTTGTATCTCCTGCCGCTTTTATGCCTTTGGAAACTTGTGGATGGTGCTCTGTAGTATGCCTTAGCCTAAAGCTATACTGAAAGTTGGGGAGAATTTTATCATTTTCAACGAAATTCAACCTTTTCACGATATTCTTCTCAAATATTTTACCGAGTATCGGCAGTAATGTGATTGGCCTGTGATTTTCAACTGTTTTCAACAGTTTGGAAAGTGCGTAATTTTCAGACAAAGGTTGAATATGAGATGAATTCATAAGGTATTTTTTTTACAGACATTTCGTGCGTTTTTGTTAAGTTGATGAGAAGATTATCCCAATGTGTTTCAGCGATTCATTCACTGCCACCATAAGGAATTAAGTGCTCAGTCCAGCCTCTTTGCCCGTGAGATCACACTTTGAGTAATGGTATATATCACTACATATGGAGTAACTCCCAGATGGTAATGACTGCATTCCTGCCCGTAAATTTGGCAAATTATGTACTTGGTGGGGCCTTGTCACTTGTTAGAATAATACCTCCATCTCCCTTCCCTCGGAACATTCCATCGTTTCCCGTCACTTGCTTTAATTCGTACACAGCAGAGTTCCGGCTGTTCACCATCATCGGTGACATGATCCCTTCAGGGTGTTTCGTCTGTTTCAAGTGTCCTTATCGTTTACGCAAGCAGGTAGGTGTCATTTTATTCAAGTAGGAAAAGTCCGTAATCTTTTTATTTTGAGGGAGCTTTCTGATTGAGTGTATGGCCCTTCTTTTGGTTTTTTCAAAGCAGTTTTAACGACTCGGAAATTTTATCCAAATGAGTAAATGCTTGTTTGTTCGTTTATGATGCAACCGACAAATGTTAATTGTTTGTATATTTCCACGTTTCTATTGCAGTCAAACGACGTCTCTTATCTGGTACATGTAGTAGTTTCACTGTTTTCTTGACGCGAGTTGTTATACATTCGTTGTTAATCATGAGGTTTGCGAAGTTGGATTCAGTTGTTGCGTCCGGTTCCCATTCCCTTTCGTTGTGGCCCCTTATGTGCTATCACAATCTTGTTCTTCTTTTAGGTCCTGATTGACCGATGTAGCGGTGATTGACCCTGTTTGTTCTCTTCAATTGTGTTTGTTCGCAGCATTTGTCTCAAATTTCTCTTTGAATCGCAAGTCGTTTTGATGTTCTATTTCTTGAACATCTTTGCCAATTCGTATGTTTTTTTATGCTTACGAGGTGAAGGCTTTTTACGTCTTGAGTGTCGGACTCCCGGTGGCAATTCGATTACCAACTAATCATCTACTCTGTCACACCGAGAAACTAGCCTGAAACTGTTTGTCTCATTACTTTGGACTAGGGCTCATCAATCATCTCCTAGCAGCGCCTTCTGGTTAAGGGAAATCCCTCTTTCAGGACGGATGGATGCAAAGAAACAGGATTGCTGTTAGAAAGATCCCCCTTTCATCTGCACGGCCAAGCGATCCATGATGCCGTTCTATTTAAGAAGAACTGTCCGTACGTAATGTGACGCCCAGTTCCAATTGTCATTTGCATCATTTTTCCCGTTACGCTTTCCTGAGAGAGCGCTCCTATTTTATCTGAGGGGTGCGAACGAATTCTTGTCCATCTTGCACAGGTAAAGAATGTGTGGTAGACGTCATCTGTCATCCTCGAGCAAAACAAGCAAGCTGGGGATAGTGACTGACCGCCCGCTGGAACGCTTTCACCACCTCTGTTATTGCAACGATCATGGATTGGCCAGCGCTGAAGCCAGACTGCTGAGGAAATAGATCTCCACCAGCTCGGATAGTCTCCCCAAGCCTCGCTCTGATGAGCCTCTCGGACACTTTCCCGGCTTCGTTCGTAATAGATAGGGGCTGATATGAAGATAGAGGCCCCCCTTCCTTTGCTAGTCAACACAAGTCTCACCTCTTTTCAACAAATTGGGAACACACCCTGCTGAAAAAAATGTACTGAGAGAAATGGGCGTTGAATGTGCTGAGAAAAAATTCAAGGCACAGATGATGTGTTACTTGCACCACTTCAGCTGGGAGACCGTCTGGCCCGTAGCAATTTTAGTTTTTAATAAAACCCTATTGCCAATTCGTATGTTGAGTTTCGTGTGTATGTTAATAGTGTACAAGCTTTCTTTTGGTTTATTTTTTCTTTTCTGTGTTTCTTGGGTTTTTACGTCACGTGTTACTAATTTTACCTTTTGGAGGTCTTAAGAGCTTTGCAGAAAAGTGTTTACCCATTTCTGTCAGGTAGTGCTCGTTGCAGCATATTCATTCTTACCGTTACCGGTATTGATAAATATAGATCTTTGAGATCGTATGATAAAAGTTTAGTGTTTTCTGCTGGTGTTGGCTTAACTTGTCCATCAGCTCCGTTGTATCCTGGGGCCGATTTGTAATTTTTTAATAGGCCTCATTGAAGTGTCCGCTTTATGTAGCTTCAGTAGCACGATAAGCGGTGGTACCGAAGCGTTCATTGTTCTCAACGTATGTGCAACTTTATGGTCTATTATTTTTGTTGACTTCTTCATTTCCTTGGCATAGCGTAGGATCTTTTATAATTTTCCTGCATTTCTGTTCCTCAATAATTTTCTCTGTTTTTGCAATGTGTTCTTCCTTGCTTATTAGTACGGTTGTGTCCCTCTTATCTGCCTTTGTTGTTATAATATTGCTTGTTTTCAGTTTCTCTTTAAGGGTTTTTAATTTTCTTGTTTCTTTGTTTGGTTTCAATTTTTTTTAAATAATCCGTCTACATTCGTGCCTGGCTTGGTTTTATACCTCGAATGGGAGCATTGATTTAGTAACTTCATCGTCAACAATGGTGTCTTCGATTTCCTTCTTGTTGTAATTGTAGAAGTTGTGTTTTTTTAGCCTTTTTCGGTATCAATGTTTCCTGTTAATCGATTTGAATTCCTGTTAGGTTGGCTAATCTGGCATGGAATTTAAGCTTATTAAATACTTGGAAGTTTTTGGTTTTACTTTTCTCTCGGTTGCTCCTTTTAGTTTTTTGTTTGACGTTTTGCGTTTTTTTTCCATGACTTTTACGATTTTCATTCTCATTCAGTCATAAACTTCCATTAAAGTTGCTTGGTTTGCGCCCGGCAATTATTAGTAGATGGCCATTAACTCCGAGGTTGTGCTTTCATGAGTAAACTATTGAAATCGTTGATAAGGTAGTCATTTTATGCCCTCTTTCTTGTTGCTTTACGCGTATTTTCACAAATTTTGGTGTAATCTGCAATGTCAGCAATTTTTGTTGTATCAAATATTCGCTTCGTCTTATGTATTTTTATTGGTTGTGTTCTGTACATTTTAATACTTTATTCGCCTCTGAATAATGCGTTTGACAGTCGTTGATTATTTCATTTAAAATTATGTGTTTCGACGGGGATAACATTATTTTTTTTTTGTCCTCGAACATCCTGTCTCTCTCCGTCACTTCCTTTTATTCATTTACAGACGTATTGCAGCGGTGCGTCATCATCGGTGTGGTTTTCCGTTGCTCTCAACTTGGTTTGTTTCCACTACTGGGTTTTATTGCTGAGTTCGAAGCGTGAGATAAATTTCGTGTCGAGAGACGCATCCCGAGAGAAACACATGAGAACGAGCTGATTCTTGCTGAAAAAAGTGGAAATGTAGTATGACTGGCGGACATGAAACAGAATGCAGGTTTTTTCGTCCTAATTGAAATTATCGGAATGTTATGAAACATTTCGTTGCATATTATTCTGCTTCTGCTTTGTAGCAGTAGAATCCTGATAATTTCTGGGGAATCGCGTTTCATCGGGAGTTTTATACAAGTGTAACCACTAAAAAGCGCTAAAAGACAGAAGTGTCATCAATAAGAAAGAGGAAGCATAGCAAGGTAGCATAAAACTAGCAAAGAGGTAGCCGAATAGAGTAGAAAGTGAGCTTTGAAGGACAGAGAGCTTATAAATTAAACAACGTTATTACTTATGTATAATACCGTTAAACAATGTTATTACTGATGTATAATACCGTTAAACAACGGTATTATACATCAACGTGTATGGATACGAAACTTAAGAGAATGTTAATGGGCTGCTTCCCACACCTTCGACTCTTTCTTCTATCTTCAGAAAATTTACTTACAAACATAAATGCATAGGGAATATAGCGTCACATACTGTTGGATTGGAGTTTGTTAGAAGTTTCATCGCTTAGAAGTGATTATACTATGACGTTATCTACTGCGTTTTGATAAAATTGAGAAAACAATCATACAGAGTCGTGCTTCATTTTTGTCTTACCTTTTTTAGTTAGTTAGTTAGGCATGTTAGTTATTTATCGTTCAAAGTTAGTATAGCTTAGGGCTCTCCCACTGAAAAAGTTTACTGAAAGGACCCTATTAGTATGGGGTATTAGAAGAAGGTCTACTGGCCTATGCCCTCTAATGTCACTAACCAACAGCAAGCTTAGGAGACCATTGCTATGGCTTCAATCCTACTCCTAATCTTTTGAAGCCTTCCGTCATGGGAGTAATTGATTTATATGAATCCACCTACTAACGCGAAACTCAGTGTGTCTCTGAGGTTGACCTAGGTGAACACTTGTCAGACAATTAAATATGTGGTCCTTGTAATTTTTCAAACACTATTTTACGTTAAATTGGGTAATAAACATTTTCTAACTCAGTATTATCATCCCGAATATAGCTATGATTGCATTATGCTAACAATGTTAGCTTAGTCTTACCGATGATAAGCTAAAAATAATAAACCTTTTAAGGTATTGTCAAATTATACTATCAAAACAGTTAAAACTATCCGCATACACAATAAGTAGAATGTTTATTTGCACTAAAAGGTACTTTCTCAATTCATTCCTATTTTTTCGCCCAACATGTAAAACAATTTTAATACGCATAAGTTGAAAACCTGATACAACTTTAAATCTTTAAAAAACTTGGTCTATCCCTTTCTTCAAGGCGCCTCTAAGAGTGTTATTACTGATCGATTGTTACGCTAATTACAGCGCCATAGCCAGTTCATAAGATAAGATTTAAAAAAGGATAAATGGAATACAACCAGAAAATAACTTTTTCCCAATCGTTTTCATGATAGCTTTCATGATGCCGTCCTTAGTGCTGTGAAAATCCTGGAACATTCAAACATGTGTAAAAATAGAAATTTTAAGAGAACAAAAAATGTGTTAAAGTAACTAAAAGTAATTCCTACATTTGCTGTTCATTTGTTTGCAAGAATGATAAATTATAAGATGTTAGATTTAAGTCAATCTGTTTAAAAAGTAAATTGTTTAAGGGGAGGTTCTACACTTTAGCGGCAAAATCGGACCTATTTTTCGGTAATTGATTGCAAAGGATCTACTGAAGATATTGACACAAACTTTTTTTTTATTGAAAGATACATCTTTTGACTATAACTTTGTATTTTTGAAAATTTGAAAAATCGAATTTCGCCACCTTTGAACGTCCTTGAACTCGTCGCTACCAAAAAAACATAGGTGTCATTGTTGTATCACATCGACCAGTTAGATTATCTGAAATCAAAAAAATGGAACATTTTTGAATTCAAGGTAGTCTTGGCTATAATCGGCCGAAGCGAATTTTTTGCTACATGAAATTTGTTGAAATAATGCAATATTGAATGAAAAGTTTGAAATTTCATCCAATTTTTCTACCTATTGGGGGCTATAAAAATTTGAAAAATTCAAATTTTGAAAATCGTGCTCGGCCGATCAGAGAGACATGTTTTATGAACAAATGAAAAAAAAATTTGAATCAATTCGATAAATATTTCTAGTGAAAGGCATACAATACAGCTCAAAAAAAGTGAATTTTGGTAAATCGCGTTTAAGGATAAATGAGGGTATAAAACATGATCAGGGAACTTACAAATTAATCCGCTATGCCAGGGCCGTAAAGCTCTCCTTCCTCGTCCAGAATTCGCTCCTGATTGGCCACATTCTTCTCCCTTGGTTCGATTCGGGCCCTTTTTGCCGCATCACTGACTCTGCGCTCGGAGCGGTCTATGCGATTTTCGTCGAGTCGAGCGGCGCACGTTTCAGCGTGAGATCCCAAGATAATCCCCATGACTTCCATAGTTTGTAGAATTGATGAAAACCCTTCGTTGAAGATCATCACCGCCAAATAAGTCGCAACTTGGACCACCTGCTTCCCCGAATGCAAATGCTTGGGACACAAGCTCCAAATGCAGCCGTTAAGCGACTCATTATTATTTTGGGTGTGGGCGCCCAAACATCTTTCCAATAAATCATCTGATGAGAGACTTTCATAAATAGGCTTCAGCAGTTTGACGATTGAGGGATTTATAGGCACTCTGTCATGCTTAAAAAACTCCAAAGTTTCGTTTGCCTCAGCCTGACGCCACTTACACCAACTGTCTTTGCCGGGGGGGCATTTGAAGTGTTGGGGTTTTTCATCTGACGATGAGCAGTGTTCCAAAGAGGCCCAAATTGCAGTTTTCATGTCCTTGATAGAATCGGGGTTTCTACGAATCGCGAGCCCATAAAATTTCGTGAGCTGCCCAATAAGCTGATCAGTTAACTTCCCCTTACCCTTTCCACCAACACCTTTATTTTCCTTTTTCATTTTTCGTAGCCGCGACCCCATACGCTTCTCCTCGTGACCGACGCACTCTTTTTTTTTTACAATTACCTCGTCTCCATATGGCCGCGAATCAAGAATTCCCTTGAAAGTCTTACTGTCCCCGTCGCCGATGTATCGAACGTACTTGACACCGTGCTTTGGTTGTGACGCTTGAAACATTGATACGACCGCTTCAATTTCCATTTTTCCCGCACTTCCTGCGTGATTGATGGAACAATCTTCCTCGTGAGCTTTGTACCACTCTTGAAATTCGTCGGAGTTTTTGTCCATCACTGTTTTTTGATTGCTGCACAGTTGACAGAAGCTGGATTTTACAAACGTGTCAAGGACTTTCCCGCTGTAACCCCCAATAATTGTAGCGACGCCAAACAACGAAGTAAAGCCCCGTTTTTTCCAAGAGCCATCCCCCGAAACGGTTAGATCCTCGGCCACGTTCCCGTGCGATGAATTGAGCTTTGTCTCCTCATTTACAGCAATCCGTAACGCGGTGTCATAAACGCTACGTGCAGCTATCTCGGCGTTTCCAAGACACGTGTAATAAGTACCTATCGCGATTCCTCCACAAATGTCCATGAGCCCCAAAAATTTATTCAAACCCTCTTGTCCAACACCAAGTAAACGAAAAATGAATATTAAACGGCGGTTTACTTCGTAAGCAGATGATATTTGAGGGCAATTTGATACGGATTTGTCGTCACAATTATCGCAGCGCATCGTCAGTTTGAATCCCGCCCCACGTTTAACACTTTGGGAAAATGTCACTTTTCCATGGCACTCTTTACAGACGACATTTTCGGAAATGGCAGCAAAGACCGAAACAAACTCGATGAAACAGTACGAAAAAGCAGCGGAAATCGTAGCTCCGAGCGACTGCTTGTTTTTTAACTTTCGCGCCGACGCGCTTGTAAATTCTGTACTTTTCTCCGCCAAAAAAGGGCTATTATTTTTTCTCTTTTTCGTACGACCGGCCACGCGACTATAGCCCTTCTTGTGTTTGTTTTTCGAATCCATTTGTGGACAAAATAATCCGAAAGATGTAAATTTTACGAAATTTGAGCGATTGGAACGTTTTCGATTCGACACTTGGTACGACACTAAGCTAGTCAATGAATTTCGTATAACAACACAAAGGCACACACACATTCACACACATTGAAAACATGCTAGAAATAAACCGGATAACCCTTCTAAAAAGGAAAATTTTCCTGGAAAAAGGACAAGTCCACCGCGTCGCGTTTCGACGCATGAAAAGGCCGGAGAAAGGTACTTTTGAGGTGCCAAAAACCTGGGAAGGAATATGTTTTCGACCAAATTCTTTTACTGGCATATTTGTTGATACATACAGATTCAAAAATTGCAATAAAAAAAAAATCGATTTTTTGAAAATTGAAGTGTAGAACCTCCCCTTAAGTTTATAATGGGTTGTTTTATTTTGAAACGTCTTTATTTGCACAAGTAGATAAAGCGTTAATTGTTGTGTTCCCTGATATAGGGATAGAAAAAGGATAAGTACATTTGAATCTGCAATGAATGTTCACGCAAAAACTTTGACGGGGCATTCTCCTTTTTCGGCTGAAATTAAAGAATTACCAATGCAAATAACGTTTCACCCAATTGTTCGCGTAAGCGCTGCTTGTAGCTACTTCGGGAGCGCTTCGGGAGGAACCTTCTTTGAAGAAGGGAGAAGTTTCACGTTTACTCTATAAAGCAATACAACCAGTTGATTAAAAGGAGTTGAAGCACTGAGCGACGCTGAGTGAGTGAGAAAATAGGATTGAAATTGAAATCGTATACCACTGTCGTTTGTTCGCAAATAAGTCCTTGTGGTAATGTTGCAACAAACCATACAAGTTAGGGGAAGCACTCAAAGCGAAGCACTCTGAGTGCAGTGGCATTTCTCGTTTTGTCTACAGAGATAGCATGGAATTCGATGAAAGGACATGCAAATACGACTAGTCATTGGACATTCAATCGTACGAAATAACTTTTGCGACACAATTTCAACGGCAAGGATTCTTTATTGTAAAATTTAACAGTAGCAACGGAAAGCCCAATTAGCAACCTAACTCTTATTGATTTGTGTCGCCAATATTGGCACTGAAAACTTGACTGTAATAGAAACCAATATTACTCATAGGTTAACACTACGCATCCTGAATTTTATTGGGCGTAGCTCGAAAACGCATTAGTAACTATGCAATGAGTACGTATTTTCTCAGCACGTGTAAGAATGTAAATGCAATAGCGGTTCGCTATTAATTTTCCATATAGCATGTTGAAACCTGGAGGCTGTAGTTAAAACTGTATACTCGCCATGTGAGGGATAGATATTAAAAGGCTTGCAAAGCAAACTATCCTTCCTAATTAAACTGAAAACCACCAAATGTAAAGCCTCATCCAATGTTATGACGTTGTTAAATGGCCAACGAATCTTTCGGTTGGTTGTAATTTTCTACGCTGATTAATCCAATTTGAACTTAAGTCAAAAGAGAATCCAGAGATGCATGCAAATGCATCATTATTGTTGATTGGAAACAATCTTTGTAAACAATATATTATGTTATCATTGTGACATTCAAAACAGAGAAAAAAGCCCTCCTAATTGCTGATGAAAAGGCCAAATTAAAGAGCTTATGAGTGTGATCACGTAAGAGAAAGTGTTTTTATAGATTAATAAGTACACTCATGTTCTGTTTGTTGAGGCTCTCAAGCCAGTTATTGTCTTTTGTCTGTAACGTAACACTTCAGAGATTTTGGTCCTCTTGTCAAACACCCTTTCCGGTAACCGATAGTGGTCCTTTCACTGCATATGTGTTGTGGGCTACAGTTTTTTTAGCTTCCTTATTTGGCCTATTTCGTTCCAAATACTTCGTAAAACGCATTGCTGTACCTTATTCGTCATTTAATAACACTTCGTTTACTCCAATTATTCTTCTGAGACGTTACGAGTGATGAGTCACGTTAGATTTGCGTCTGTTTTGCTGACGATATCTATAAGCAGATAGTTCTTATAATATGCTATCAATGCCTTCATAACATTCTGGTCCTTCGGCTGAATCATAGCAGTTGCATATGTTAGCAAATACATGACCTACAAATACAGGAGCATTCTCAAGTAGGAACACGAATTTTAATGGTATGCTTTTACCTCGCAAATGTTGTTTTACCTCAGAAGCAAAACGATTGAAAAACCAGTCATGGAAAATTTCTTGAGATACTCATGCTCAGTTTTGGTTCATATAAACCACTGACAGACAATTAGTTTCCGTTTTGATGTTGTATTTCTTGAACATTTATGCCAATTCATATGTTTTTTTTATGGTTGTGTGGTGAAGGCTATTAACGTGCTGAGTATCGGACTACCGGTGGCAATCGGGCCACCGAGAAACTAGCCTGGAACTGTTTGTCACATTACTTTGGACTGGGGCTCATTAATCATCACCTAGCGGCGCCTTCTGGTTAAGGGAAATCGCTCATTCAGCACAGATGGATGGAAAGGAAAAGGATTGCTGTCAGAGAGATCCCCTTCACTCTGCACCGCCAAGCGGTCCATGATGCCCTTCTTTACACGAAGAGCTGCCCGTACGTAATGCGACACCCGGTTCCAATTGTCTTCTGATTGCATCATTTTTCCCGTTACGCTTTCTGGTTAGAGCAATCATATTTTCTGGGAGGGGTGCAAACGAAGTCTTGTCAATCTTGCACACGTAAAGAACGTGTGGTAGACGTCATCTGTCATCCCTGGGCAGAAAAAGCAAGCTGGGGACGGTGACTGACTGTCTGCTGGACTGAGTTCACTACCTCTGTTATTGCACCCATCATGGATCGGCCAGCACTGATGCCATACTGCTGAGGAGATAGATCGCTAGCAGCTCGGATAGCCTCTCCAAGCTTCGCACTGGTGAGCCTTTCGAGCAGCTTCCCGGCCTCGTTCGTAATACATAGGGACGGATATGAAGATCGTGCCTCCGAGTTCCTCTTCCTCTTGCTGATCAACACAAGCCTCGCTTCTTTCCAGCAATTTGGGAACACACCCTGCTGCAGGCAGGCGTTGAATGTCCTGAGGATCCCATCTCTCTCTCTCTCTTGTAAATGTTAAAGATATGTGTTGTTTGTTCAGATATTCCAGAAAATGTTCTTCGTTATTTTTGGTCGTTACATATATTATGTCGTTTACGTATCTTGAATTAAATATCACTCCTAATCTGGATGCTAATTCCTCCATATGTTGTTGCCCTAGGTTTTTTGTACAACTTTAGGATCTATTGTTATAGTTGACTTCTTCAATTCCTCTGTGATTTTCGCTTGATATTGGTCGGTAGGACCTTTTATAATTTTCCAGTATTTTTTCCCTCAATACTTTTCTCTTTTTTTGTGATGCGTTTTTCCTTGCTTATTAGTACTGTTGTACTAATAGTAGTGGAAAAAAGTACTGGAAGACAATTAGTTTCGGTATTTTTAAATGTCCGAGGATTTTAGCTTTTACTCACAGCTAGCAACTTATTCATTTCTCCCAAAGACTAATGTTCCTTCTCTTGTAACGAATGTTATTGTTGGAAGCTGTCGCCATGTAACCCGGTCTAGTC
Organism: Stratiomys singularior; assembly: GCA_954870665.1. NCBI lineage: Eukaryota > Metazoa > Arthropoda > Insecta > Diptera > Stratiomyidae > Stratiomys > Stratiomys singularior. Next base: position 75,830,877 of record OX940877.1, on the reverse strand, counting down.
AGCATTATATCATTGATCAGACGAGAGGCCTAGATGAATGATTTTGGTATCCAGTTTCTTGACGAACTTTGAAACTTCTGATTTGTCTGCAGAGAATTTCTCCCCGCTCGTTATTAAAAATGGTATGCCGTACTTTTTCTTTTAAATTTCCAACCATGCCAAAATCATCTTGATTTAAAATTTCACGACAAAAAAATTCCCTTTTTCATTTATTGTGTCCCCAGAAATAGAACATGTCTGCTCCTTTGCTGTTTAAATTAAATACAGGGTAGACCAAATATCTTTTTATATTTCAAACTATGATAAAAAAATTGCTCACATGAGATGGAAACTGTTGGTCTCTCTAAAATTAGAAAAAAGAGAACTTATTTCCTCAAATTAACATCATCCAGATGTGACCTTTGATTATTATGACAATGCTGCAGCTTTGAGCGAACATTTTCAATTACTGCTTTACAAGTGTTTTGTAAATGTAATGAATTTCTTTCCAGATATTTAATCTTATTTCTTGGAGAGACCCCGGAAAGTCCATTGGAGAGAAGACTGGGCTACGAGCTGGTTAATCTCTAGTTAATGTTACCCCTTTTGGAAATAACCTTTTCCCGAAAAATTCGCGAATTGCATTCAGTGAGTAGTTGGAGGTGTGACATGTAAAACCATTGAAATCCATTAGCGCTGGAGCGAAAAGGTTTTAAAGCATCGGAATATACCGGTCTGTATTCACTTTAATAGGATTTGGTCTTCATAAAAGCATGGAGTAAAGTATGAAAGAATTCTTTAACATTTCATTACAAATCTGTGAGAATGATCTTGAGGCTTTAATTACAATTTTGAACGGATGAAAGATTTGAAAGATGTTGTGGCCAATTTTAATAATCCCTATGCGCCATAACGGTGTCGTTACGCCACGCAGCTCCCGATTTAAGTGTAAACGGACTTTTGGTCCACTCTGCATAAAGAGCTTCTTCAACTTGGGAATGTTCCCTCATTTCAACAGTTTTCTCCTCGAGTCGTTTTTCAAAGATTCCACATATTGTGCTATTTGATTTTTTTTTTTTCACTTTGTCACAAATAGTGTGTCGTCCGATGGTATGAACTTTAGAAAAAACCTTGGGACTTTCACCATGTTCACGTTCAAATATCGTTGAATGTATCAATAACAACTATAAATTCAAGAGAAAATACGATCGCACTACTTCCTTCACAACCACGTGCATACTGAAGCTGCAAGTCGTGTAACAGGTGGAACTGAAAATTTAAGGCCAAAATACAATAGTGCAAGACTGCGATACGAGACCGCGACGAGAGTCTCGCAGCAAATGTCAAGCAGTTGTCGTAACATGCATTTGTAAAGGACAAGGTACAATGATTGCGATGCGTCAAAGCGAGGAGAGGAATATTCGAAAAATCGAAAAATCCTCGCAACGAGATGCGTAGACGCTTGTCAGATGTTTGATGGCGTTTAAATGAAATTTGAGTTTCAAACGCCTTAATTACCTTTTAAGTAATATCATTATTCTGAATAAATTTTGAATGAAAATTTCGTGCATGCTTGTTTAAAGCTTGCTTTTTTCGTGCATTATTTGCAAAACGAAGGAAAATTCCAAATGCAAAAGTCTTAATAAATCAAAAACAATTGCAAGAAAATTTCACAAAACGTCATCAATTAGACATTTGTCATATGAACAATATTCTTCCTCGCATCGCGTGCATTGTAAATTGAATGCGTTACGTCGTGGCGTGCGAGAATTGCTTTCCCAAACATGACACTAGGCTTCTACTTGTACGCCCGTAAATGCACATTTGTGCTGCTATAGTCGTAGTGTCTAAAATGGACCGTTTCGTTTCGGACGGCTATAGACGCAAGGCTATATACGACGGCTATAAACGCAAGTGTCTGCCAAAGTGTTAACAAATACGATTTAGAAGCGGGTTCAAATTTACTAATAAAATGGCCGTTTCGCTTTTGATTCAGTCACTTTTGCAAACGATTCTATAAGAAAAACTATACGACAATTCGGACCCAAAACCTTTAAAGTACTGTTTTGTAATGTTGTCTAACAGCTGGTTTTTTTTATTTTATACATTAAATTCAATTATTTAAAGTTTAAGTTTATTTAAATTTAAGTGAAATCCATTTTTTGTTGCTCTCGAATTGAGGTTATATGTATTTACTAATGAGGTTGTTTTGGGTTAATCATGCTCTACAGTCCATTAGTCACGGTTCAGTAACAACTCTTAATAACTGGGAACAGAATAATCCTGTTGACTTTTTCATTGAAAATTGCATTCCAATTGCACTCGAATTCCAAATTCTGCCACATTTCAAGCTAAAATTCTATTAAATTGTAATTCATCTCTCAGAATTCTTCCTTCGTTTGTTAACCACGTCTTTGGGAACAATTTCCTTATGTTTGGTCATATGTAACCCATAAAATTTCAAACCGAATAAAAGCTGATGCTGGACATAATTTTAAAGTTCAGTGGCTTCGAAATACAGGACATAAACATTTCATGTACGTTGTTTTCAATTGCCATCTAGTGACCGATTTCACGTTTTATGGAATTCATTTTAGAAACAATTGCAATTTATCTTTATGCGAATTTTTATTGCAGGATGATTTCTGTACGAAGATGTTGCTGGGATCATCTTTTGAACTTAATGTTCATCGATATAAAAATTTATTAGCAATATTTGCATCTATCATGCTCGATTTTGTTACGCGAATATCCTTTTTGCTAGAAATTTGTGTTAGTATTGTTTCTAGGAGGGTTTTTAAGGGTGCAAACATTTTGACCTGTGCGAACGTTATTGATTATTAGAGACTCACATCCGCGGGTGCGGATTTCTGCATTTCGCAACGATATTACTATTGAAAGACATAAATTACAAAATCACTTACTGATAGCGTATTTAGCCTAAATTTTTCAAATAAGATAATAAAAAAGTTTAGTAAAGAATTTCAAAATTGGTAAATTTAACTTATCCCTTTGCACTATCTTATACGTCTTTTATGTTTTCCTGCAAAAGTATCATCAAGTTAGAACCTTGGTCTCGTATCATGTAATGCACTTTTTCGTTTCGAATACTCCTTTCACCAACTATTGCGTTAAATTTTTCTGCAAAGATGTCATCAGGATGATGATCAACAAAAGTATCGCTTTTATATACAGTTGATGATCTTTCAATGTTTTCTGATAATTCTTGGTAAGTCAGGTTCAGGAAAGAAATACTTGGGCTGGGACCTGTCCAAATATCAGAAGTTAATGACATGTAATCATAGGTTTCTATCAATTTTCCAGCAACATCTCCGTAGATTTCATTGCGCACGCAAAAAAACAAAAACGTTTCGGCGCTAGCTCTCACATAAGATGGCGGACCCGAGTCCCTCTACAGAATTAAATCGTAAATTTTGAAACATTTCACCAATGAGCTTGTCAGTCTTTTTTGGATTGGTATTCATAGTAACTCAATACGGAATGACTGGCGAGATGTGTAAAAGCATCTGGTGAGCCATACCAGACTAAACCCAATGCATATTTAGCAGATGCTTCCGACTAGGCTCCTTCCCGATGGACTATAAGCGTGCTTAAGTTGTTATACTGCTTAAGTCGCCGGATAAGGATCAAACTCTTCCTGGGTCGTATCGGGGCATCTCTCTCCTTCCGTCGCTTGGTAAAGTAATGGAGCGGGTAATGGTCCGGTTACTCGAGGGGCTGGTTTCTAACTCCTTGTCGGATAGGCAGTAAGGTTGTCGTGAGAGGCATTGCACTAGTTACGCATGGCTTCATGTCCTCTCTAAAGTTCGGGCAATCCATCTAAAATACGTGTTTGGTGTGTTCCTGCATTTTAAAACATTTAAAAACGTTAGCTGGCCGGCCATTCTTGCTAAGCTGAGCTCGGTTGGCTGTAAGGAAATTGGCCTTAATTGGCCTAACACTGGTATGCAATACATGGCTGTGGTAGAGGGATGGTATGGTAGGATAGGAATGACGGTTTCGGTTGATAAGACGTCGATGATGCTCCTGAAAGGAGTACACAGCCCGAACTGCCCACCATTGGTGAGATATGAGGGACTCGTTCTTAACTATGTGACCGTGGGCACATAATTATTCACTTCGGTCACATAATTATTGTTGGGAATCCGTGTGGGTGGGAGACTAATCTTTAGGCACAATTTTAGGTGGTCAAGAGAACGCCTCAAGCAGCTAACCTCAATTTTATGCAGAATTTTTAAGAAAGACTGGGGCCTGCGTCGAAAAGCCCTCAAGAAAGCATACTATGGGTTGTTTGTTGCAGTCGCAACATACGGCTCACCTATACTTCTTGAGTGTGCCATGAGTGACACTGACCTGACGCTTATCACGCGCGGTCAGCGAGCGGTGCCAATTGCATCCTTACGTGTCTGTCGCACAGTTTGGACTAGTGGGTTGCAGGTCCTTATGGGGGTCCCACCACTGGATCTGAAAATCATCAATAAAGGATTGATGTACAGATTGCGGAAGGGCTTCCCCGTGGGGGGCATCAATAGCTACGTGGTATAAATCCTAATGGGCTAACTCGGGCCGCCATTCATGGAATCTTAGAAGAGGAGTTGATTGCTGAATGGCAATCCAGATGGACCGAATGTGCTGAGGGGCGTACCACGTATCAGTTCCTATCAGATGTGATCACTGCGATGGAAATGCGTAACTCTGATTTCTGTACGGAGTTAGGTTATGTACTAACCAGCATGGAAATTTTAATATTTTTTTTTTGTTTGGGAGGTGAAAGCTATTTACGCCCTGAGTGTCAGACTCCCCCGCTACCGGACTACCGACTAAACACCTCCCCTGTCACACCGAGAACCTAGCCTGGAACTGTTTGTCACATTACTTCGGACTAGGCCTCATTAATCCTCGCTTAGCGGTGTCTTCAGGCTAAGGGAAATCTCTCTTTTTCCACGGATGGATAGGAAGGAATTGCGATTAGTAACTATAATATTGCGTTACAGAGATGTTCCCTCCCTCGCCAAGCGATCCATTTTGTCCTTCTTTATAATGAGTACTGTCCGTACGTAATGCGACACACAGTTCCAATTGTCCTTTGATTTCATCATTTTGCCCGTTACATTTTCTGGGGAAATCACGTCAATTTTCTCCGAGAGATGCGAGCGGAGTCTTGTGAATCTATTACACGTAAAGAACATATGGCAGGCGTCATCCGTCATCCCCGGGCAGAAAACGCAAGTTGAGGATGGTGTCTTTCCCATCTTGTACAGGTAAGACTGAAAAACCCGTGACAACTGTGTAGTTGCGTCAGATAATAATCAGTCTCACCATGCATTCTGTAGAATCACGGCCCCAAGTCACTTATCAGCCGTGGGGTCCACCTGCCTCGCGTTTCGTCATCCCATGCTTGCTGCCACAAGGCTAGGGTTCTTCCCCGTTCCGCTCGGCTGACGGTTATGGAAATTTTAATGAATGTTTGTGTAGTCATGGTATTGTTGTCTATCTTGGGTCTCCGTTATGTGGTGCGGGGAGTGAGACTTGGCAGCATGTCTTGTTCAAATGCCGAGCGTATGTCGGCCTACGTGTTGCGCGGAGTATTGCGGTTTTGGGAACCACAGAAAATGTTGGGGATGCATTGCTAGATGAGAATGCCTCTCAGAGGATCAAGCGAAGAACGGAAACTGAAAGGTTGAATTGATGCGGAATAAGACGTTCTCTTGAAAAGCTGAGGGAATCCAAACCGATGGATGTAGCTGCTAAGATGAATCGATGGACTGGATGATGACTAAGGACTAGACTTGACGAGAAGAAATGAGTGAACATTAAGTCTGACAGACTGAATGTAGATTGATGCTTGAGTGTATGGTGAAATGTGATAACTAGAAGCTTGATGAAGAAGACGTTGGGTGAGGCAATTGTTTTGTTGAAAAAGATGCAGAATAAGATGTTATTGAGGTTGTTGAATGAGAAGATCTTGGTGTAAAAGGTGATCATGAAGATCATGAAAATCATGACGAAGTAGATAATTTAACAAAAGATTCATCTAGAAGAAAATTCTAAAGATCATAAAAATATTTATGAAGAAGTTGAAAAAGAAGATAATGAAGACTAGAATATAGAAGATGGTGGAGATTATGTTGAAGATGATGTTCAACATGGTGTTGAAGAATTTGTTGTACAGTGAAGTGAAAATGTTGTAAATTGAGCTGATCTATGTGATGAATCATTATAAGACAAACTGGCAGATGACTAATATTACTGAGTGTGGCAAATTAAATGTCGTGTTGAATGTAGACCGAGCGGAGTTAAATGTATTTAGCATTTGGAAAAGCTTGCATGGCAACATCAACTTATTGATGGGGTGGATGTGAAACTAGTACTCTTGTTAAGTGTAGAAGTCGAATTGTCGTTACAATGTGCTTTTAATGTTGGCATACATGTTGTAACTGTTGTTAACCCGGACTTTATAAACTTGTGTTATAGGGCTCCGGGTGACGTAGAGGGGTTGATGATCTAGGCTTCAGCTTACTTCATTCAGTCTTTGGTGAGTGTCGTCCTCACGTACCCGTGGTTGTGAGGAAGGGCCATCAGACCCTGAAGCAAATATTGAGAGTTTTTCTTGGACTGTAGTACAGCGCAACCTGATCAGAGGCACCCCCATGACAGGTTACTGTCAGCTCCCCCCCCTCCCTCCTACGGTGAGGAGCCTATTGTTGGCTGAAACATGGTGGTTATCGTTTCGAAGGCTAGAGAGTCGGGTGACAACTTACTGGTGGTGTTCGGGAATCCAGGAAGCTAAGAATAAATTGGGGCCTGGGACTGAAACTTGTTTCAGACCTTAGGGATAGTGGTTGACACATTGTTTCAACCCCGTCTATGAAGACCGTGCAATCAAGCCTTCAAGGCAGGTGTCCACTTTAAACCTCTCGACTCCATGTTAGTAACCTACTTCTTTCCCTTTTGAAGTATTTTCTTCAAACAAAATCAGTTTCTTGGCACCTTGCGATGGGGCTGCCGTTTCATCTAAGAACAAATAATATTCAACAAATTGACTTTAATCCTAACATGAAAGACTGCAGAACACACTACCTACAAGCTTGTTGTTTGTTAGCTTTCTTAAAGTAATAAACTAGTTTTGATAACATTATTTGAGAGACTCTTAATTCATCTCCTGTTACAGAAAAATCGGAGATCATTTCAAAATTGAAAAATACTGAAAATAAAGACGTATCTGTAACTTTACTTGTAACGATTTCCAACGAAATTCACTTTACTTTTGTTCATAGTAATGTGTTTTAAATCAAATCAATTTCTGGAAAAACTATAGCTACAACTATAACTAGACTTGTAAAGTAAGATTGAATATCCGATATCCAATAAATACCAGCGTCATCTTTTATTCAGCTGGTTTTCATTATTCACAATTGCGAACATGTTAAACTACTCTGAGCACGATGATTTTAGGTGATTTTACAATAAAAAGTAGAACCTCACTTCCTTGAGTAACTTTTATGACATATTTTACACTTGGACTCCTCCGGATCATTTGTGTCCAAAATAAAGTATTTCTAAATTCTGCTTTTTATTGGTGACGAAATAATTTATTTACTACTTTAGTTTAAATTTATATTGAAATATTAATTAATTTCGATTCTCTGATATTAAGCTTTAGTGTTTATTTAATCGTCTTGATCAATCATGTCAAATTGTGACATTTGCCGCAAAAGCGCATTTGCGGCATGCATTGCTTTTTTGTTTCACCAAAGGGAAAGGCTGTTGAAAGCTATCGTTTGCTGGTGAAAACATATGACGGACACGCTCTATCAATTAGGAAATGTGAAACATGGTTTTGAAATTTCAAAAGTGGTAATTTCAATGTAAAAGACAGTGAGCGATCTGATAAACCCCAAAAGTACGAAGAAGAAGAATTGCAGGGGTTATTGAATCAAACTAAACAGCAATGAGCAGAAGCGTTAAATGTGTCACAGCAAACGATCGGCAGACGTTTACAAACAATCGGTAATATCAACAAACTTGATAGATGGTTCCAAAACGACTTTCATTTAAGTGAATTGAAAACTGCAAAGTCAGTTATGAAATGATGTGACGAGCGATGAAACATTGATTTGTTTTGAGAACCCGAAGCGGAAAGAATCGTGGCTTTCACCTCGCGAAGCCAGTTCTTCAAAACCAAGGCCAAATCGTTCCGGCAGGAATACCATGCTCTATGTCTGGTGGGACCAAAGTGGTATTGTGCATTATGAACTCTTGAAGCCTGGCAAAAGCGGTGAAACACAACGTTATTGTTAACAAGTGATCAATTTAAACGCATTAAGGCCGAATTACAATACTGCGAGACGACGATGCGTTCGCTCGTTGTCACGCAACGCATTCAATTACCAATGCACGCGATGCGAGGGACAATAATGTTCATATGACAAATGTCAAATAGGCGACGTTTCAAATGAAATTGTTTTCGATTTTTTAAAAGTTTTGAATTTCGATTTTTCCTTCATCTAGCAAATAAAAGCCTTAACTAGGATGCATGAAATTTTCATTCAAAATTCATTCAAAATAACCAAAGTACTTAAAATGTAATTAAGGCGTTTGAATTTCAAATTTCATTGAAGCGCCATATTGCATTTGACAAACGTCACGCACCTCGTTGCGATGAATTTTCGTTTTCCCGAATATTTCCCGCCTCGCATCGACGCATCGCAATCATTATACGATGTCGCATACAAATGCATGTTACGAAAACTGCTTGACATTTGCTGCGATACTGTCGTTCCACTCTTGTATCGCGCTATTGTATTTCAGCCTTTACTCGCCTGATTCCCATTACTAACGACCGGCATGGGCCAAAAGACATGGCAAAGTGATTTTGTTACTCGACAACGCACCATCGCACACAGCAAAACTAGTGGAACCACAGTGAAATCGCCTTGATGGTGCATCCTTTGCACCTCCCGTACTTTCTACACTTGGTGCCATCTGACTATCAATGAGGCACGCGCTCCCAGGGCAGCACTTCAGCATTTTTGAGGAGCTGAGAAAGAAGCTTGAGGAATAGTTAGTTGCCAAAGACAAGCACTTTTCTGGCATGATAATCATAAATTACATGAAAGATGGACTAAATGTGTAAAAGCCGATTGCCAGTAAACAAAAAAAAAATTCTCCGCCTTGAAAATTACGCATTTTTCTTGCCAAAAATCCAGAAAGAATTTACGCATACAGTGATTCTTCAGATATGAACCAGCATTAATTGATGCGAATGCGGACCAAGATGTTTGAATTAATGTGAATTTTCTGCATTTGCGGATGCGTATGTCCGTAACATTCCCGCAATGAACTTCTATTCACACTAATTTTAATATTTATTTGCTGGCTCACCGTATTGAAAGATGGTTCTACATTTTCTCTCATATGTTCATTACCAACTTTACAGCCACTTTTTTGCACCCGGGTACCCATGCTCGGTATTATTGCAATTTTAAGATTTCAGTATGAAAAATAATGACAAATTAAAACATTTCCTTGTAATGTATAGTAATATTAAATATCGAAGTTAGTTTGAGACGAAAAATTCTACAGATATGCGTACATCGTTCTAAGTTTCTCTCTAAGTCAGAAGGAATGTCAGGTTTATTCCTAACACTTCTACAACGTATTGGTTGTAAGTAAGTCGTAATTAAGTTCGTAATTGTTTGTAATTAAGTTTAGTCCGTTTTGTCTTTTGATATGTGTTAGTCAAATTCTGGGGTAAGTGAAAGAAAAATAATATGGAGAAATATATCGAGCAGATTTTGCTAGTTAAGCAAACTACATAGATGTGAAATTTTTGTAAAGTTTTTAACACCAATTTCGTGTTATTTTGGTATAATTAAATTTTTCACCTCTCATATAATACTTGTATCTTTAGAATGAGTGCCGCAGAAAAAGAAGCTTATTTGAAAATGATATTCAATGAATACGAGAGTGATACAACCGGACTGTCTGATAGTGATGGCGAAGACTGGGTTCTGCGGGCGATTTTAAATCTTCCAGTTTCGACCCATAATTTAGAATGAAAACTTATCTGAAATGTATAAGCCCATAGCAAATTCAACTTTTGATGAACAATTATATCCTTTTGAGTCGTACAGGATTCATTCAATATCTGCTCTCGTAGCCAGCGAAGTATGCTATAAAAATCTGGTCGATTTGCGATGCTGAAAACGCGTATCTTTTACATGGTATTATTTACACCGGTAAAACGAATGATACTCGCGAAAAAACAAGAAGAGAGAGTAGTAAAAGAACTATTTTCTCTGTTCCGTGGAAGTTGAAGAAACATCTGCATGGATAATTTGTTCACAACTCTACCCGTCGCACCTGCTACCGTGAAATCTTACCATTGTTGGCACAATCAAAAAAAAAAAAAACCATACACCCCTCGCATCATCGCAGCAAGTAAATTGAGAGAATAATATTCGTCGGTTTTTGGTTTTCATGAAATAGTTACGATGTGCATTTATATACAAAGAAAAAGCAGTAATTTTAATATCAACCATGCATTTCGAAACAATTGTGAGTGATGACAAAATATAGAATCCGGGCATGATTAATTATTAAAATAAATATAACAGTAGCGTGGACACCATGGATCAAAAGATAAGAAATAAAACCCAACGCCGAATTTCAAGATGGCTAGTGGCAATGTCCTGCAACATTCACATACTAGAAAATTTTTCTTCCTGCGTAACAAGGAAAATGTCACTATACTTAGTACATCCTTGCTAATAAAACTTTGATGATTTGTCCACCAACTTATGGCAAAAAAATTTATCGACTGAATCTGATGCCCAACATGCCCTATTTCTTTTTCCTAATCCTTTTTTGTTGTTGTGTAGCTATGACGTCATTCCTAGTTGAGATTTAGAATGAGTAAAAAAGTCTTGCTATTTTTTCTTTTCTTAAATTTCTACTTATGTTACAAAAGTTAATGATGCAAACTTAACTTCGTTCTCATTGTCGACCACGAAATAAAACAACTTTGAAAGTTTTCAATCTCATATCTTAAAGCCTGATTATTCTTACTTTTGGATAAATAGTTTTAACTATGTTGGTATTTCATTGAAAGGAAGTGAATCCACCAACAGTCCTAGGTAGTTTACAGAGAAATAAAAAGCCATCCCACCCACTATTAGCAATTCGTGCCTGTTAAAACACTGTCAGAGCCCGGATACCAATGCAAATGTTGACGAAGGAGTTAAACGAAATCTTTTGGACGCAATTTCATTGGGCTTGGAATTAAATAAATGATTGGAAGGAATGTTGAGGATGTTGGCTCCATAAATCACAAGGATCTCCCTTCGACTTACAAAATGAGCAAAGCAAACCGCACGCAAGATTAAAAACGGCGTTGGAATCACAGTGAGACTCAGAAACTCCTGGATCACATGCTGACCGACCGAGTCTCCAAACAGACAACTAATCAACGACCTATAGGGGAAAACACAGCGTACAATGATGTTATTAGACACTCCATTATTTATCGACAACCACGTCAAACGGCTATGATGGATTCAATCAATACAGCAGGAATAATTTGCGACCATGGAACCAGGAACAACCGTAGCACAGTGAAACTGTATGACCCACTTCTAAGGACTAAAAACAATTAACCCTTTAAACAACAAAAATCTAATATTTATTTAAATTGATAATTTTATAACCTTCGTGATAGGAGCTTCTACTCGCAAAGCTCCTAGTCTCTGTTCAGTCTCACTCTTAGTCTCACTCCATTGCACTTATCAGTAGGCGTCGCTTGTTTAAGATTGGTCTCCCAGTGTTCACCAGAAGGTCACTTAGAGCTAACACTGCTGCAGCAACCTTATTTGCTGTCGCTCAGATTTGGCCAAAGAAAGCAATTATCAAACCAAGTTATTTATTGATTCGACTCGATCATCATTTCTGCAACCAGAATGGGAAGAACAGTTTCTTCTAGCGGCTGTAGACTAAGCCTAAGTTCATCGTACTAGAGATTCCATAGGCCAAGACCAATAATGGAATTTCGGGCCACCGCTGATGTCATATCAATTTTATACCGAAGAACTTGTGGTCCATGAGGTAGTCACTCAATCAGATAATTTGGCATCCTAAAATGTACCAGAGCACGAGAATATCCAGCCACGTAGAAGAATTCGAAGCTGAGTACAGCTGTACAGCTATCGAATGGCTTATCAGGAGCGTGCCTTGCTTTCATTAATCAACCTACCGTGTCGTTCTCAAGTGGAACTGTATGCTAGCACTCGCGAATGTGACTCATCCATGAGTCACATTCTAAATACGTTCAAAGTTCTCTGGAATTTTCTCTCTAATACTCTCGAAATACGTTCAAAACTCGCACTTTCGAAGTTCGAAAGTTGGCGTAGGTCCGGTCAGACTCTGAGCATCTGATGATCTTGGGTCCATTAAGCGGGATGAACTTTTAAAGAGAGATGAACAAACGGTAGAAAAAAAAAATGGTTGAGAAACCTATGATTATTGCTACCACCACCGAAGTGACTGAAGCACAGGACACAAATAAAAAAATTCCTGCACGGCTGACATCTTGCACTTCGATTATCCTAGATTGTGCAGAGGAACAGCAGCTCTACCTTAAAGCGTAAGAGGTTGTAAAACGCATCATGGGTCATGGGAAATGAACAGGTCAATATAGACGCAGGTGGCTGAAGGCAGAGGAAGAGAAAAGGGTAACCCCTTCGGCAGCACTGTAGTCGTCCCGATTTCTAACACTGATAAAAAGTTGGCCTGCAGTCCAATCAAAAGAACGGAGGAAGAATGGAAGAGGGATTATCAAGTTGCGGTGGATGAATAGATTTCAGATGGCACAATCCAATGCTGCCAAGAAAGCAGTTAAAAAGGCGGCCATAAAGTTGAAAATCGATAAACCTCCATAGGAACCGAAATACAAAGCATCATCGTATTAAACCCAAAAAATAAAGAATAAGAAGCATCGCGAACGTATTGGGCAGGCACTGTTTATGAAAACTGCCGACGGTAGAAACTGCTCACCGCTTTTAGGCGTAGTAGGAAAACAATTCACACGCCGGAGCGACCAGCAAAAAAAGAGCAGAGACGCTTGCGACCTGGGAAAGATGAACCCATGGTAGATAAAAGCGAAACGGTCGAGAAGCCGTCGATTACTGCTATCGCAAGCGAAGTGAGTAAGCACGGGCCACAAACAAAGAAATCCTTGCGCGGTCGACACCGACCCTTTCGGTTATCCTGGATCATGTACATGAAAAGCGGCTCTACTGTAAGGCGGAAAAGGTTATGAAACACATCATTGCCACATGCAAAGGTATTCCTTGGGATTCTCCTAATCCATTCAGCATCGTCGAATTGTGGGTCGTCTGCAGTATCGCCTTCGCTGTCACATTCACTCTCACCTTCACTGTATATTATTCTAATCTATCGTCTTCTCACTCATCTTACATCAATTCTATCATATTTACTGTTTGTGTTCTATGGTCAAGCTCTGTGAAAAACTGTAATTTCTGAGTTGATCAACTCTAAATCAAACTTATCTTCTTCCGAGCTTATCGCATTAAGATGTTGCATGACAATGTTGATCAGAAATTTCAGTTTATCTGTTCCTTTTCCCCAAGACAGTCAATTTCGAACTGATACCGAAAATACAGTCCGCTTCATGGTAGCAGCAGTAACTTCAGTATTCTCGGACACTCGTACGTTTGGTGAAGAAAGGACATGTCCTGGGCGTGAGCTCTTTCACGACTAAAAGAATTTTAAACTTACTTGTAACAAGTGTTACAAATAACAGGGGAGCAAACAGAAGATATGCCGTTTCAACTATAAACAGCTTTACTGTAATGAAACAATAATGGTACCAAACTGTAAATTTTGATAAAAACTAGACGTGTGCCCTTTCGAAATAAAACGTTCTGTTCAAGAAACACATCGTGCGCCCCATCAATGTTATAACCGTTATAATCGCCCGTCAGAACAATTGATTCTATTAATCATCGAATGTTTCCTCACCAAGTTTACTCTAACTGATAATACACAACCATGCAGACGTGGCATAAAACATAAAAAAGAATACCTCTAAATACGGCAGCCAGGGAGAAGGAAATGCAGTACATTCTCGACACTGCAAAGTTGAATGGATTCAAGCCCTCAACGATCAAGAGAATTGCGGACAAAATTAGAAGAACACGACAAAAGAAAGAACAATCAACATTACTCAACCCGGATTCTGAGAAGGCGTAGTGGAAGGCAGTGAGTTACCACGAAGGTGTCACCGATAAATTGAAAAGGAGGCTAAAACATTACGAGTCCATACGCATAATCGAGTCAAGTAGCAAAAACCAGCTGACAAACATCTTCGGATCAACTAAGGACAAACACAAAAAATCAGGCATATTCCTGACTGAGATTCCGACTGTCACGCAGTTTACGTTGGACAGACAAGAAGAAGTATCAACACCAGGGTGCGAGAAAATTTAAACGAAGCAAATACAGCGAAGACGACAGGAAAAAATGAATAACTTTCGATCAGCAGTAGCGGAACATATCATAACTAAAGGTCACCAAATCACAATGGAAGACGCAACGCCAATACGAGAAGCAAGAGATATGAGAGAATTGGATGCAATGGAAAGTCTCGCCATTTTCAGAGAAAAAGCCGTGCTAATGAACAACGACGCAGGTAATTGCAAATCCTGACTCTTTAAGTTAATTAGTTAAGTAATTTCTCCAAATGTAATTAAAATAAGAATTCCAATAAAGTAAATTTTAATTACCCTCCTGTTGAAACACCCCTCAATGTAATTAAGGACTTAGTATATAAGTAGAATTTCCAGGTTAAGTAAAACAATCGCTGAAGAAGACCGAACGATAACGGTCGAAAATCGATTCCGATAAATATTAAAAATTTAAAACGCAAAATTAAAATGAATTAAATTCGTCATTGGGTGTAACGCCTCAAGAACTAATTGTGCCCGAATTTCATAAGAAGATTTTGTTTGGCGATTAGGCTCATTCCTGATTGAATGACAATAAATACAACTGCCACATTTGAAGTGAAGAGTAACCAGAAGCGGTTCTCGAAACACTGTTATATTGGGAGAAAGTCACTGTTTGGTGTGCTTTATGGACCAAGGAATCAAAAATGCTTTTGGGAATAAAGAGATATGAGCCATCATCAATTACCGCTCGTTCCCTAATGGACTCGCTGTAATGCAGGGGAACTCTGGTTACGACAGGATATCGCGACACGCCGCAAAGCTCATCGTATCATCGACTTATTGAAAGGGCCATTTCATAAGCGTATGATTTCTCGTTCTGGACCTGAAAGCTAGCCTGCAAAACCTGGAGATTTAGCACAGCTTGCCTTTACTTGAGGGGAAATGCCACTCACTCCTCTTCGACAAATCCGAAACGCTTGGTTTGGAAGCCAACGTTCGCTACGTTATTGGTAACATACAGCCTTAATTATTCGTAAGACAAGTACAAAATGAAATGAGTAGTCAAAAATCCACCACACGAGTCGTTTCTCTCATCTGCTCGAAATTATTTTCAAATTTAAGTGGGAAAGCATTATTTTAGCAGTGAAATGAGTTTGATGACAATCAAAATAATTCGTTCAAAGGTCTACATCTCTAGAAAACACTCTCTATTTTACTACTACTCTCTTGACGAATTACAAATCAATTACCAAGGCTGAACGGTAATCCACCAGCTCAAAAATATGGGAAAACAAATTTATAAACTGTGCTCTACTAATTGTTACTAATGGTTTTATGCAATACATGACCGAACTGCTACAGAAGTTATTAATAAACTAGAATCTATTGTGATGAAAATGTGCCACTTCTCAATGAAGGTAGCCTGAGTGTAGCAGACGATTGCAATGCCGGAATCGCTTTGCGGAATATTTGAAAATGTGAAACATGTTTTTTGGGAACAAGAGAAATCTTCCTGATAACTCAATCAGACGTTGTCAAATCATGGGTAGGCAGAATTTTGGAATGATTTGACAAGCGAGACGTCTAGATAGTATCCACGCGTCACGACGACGGAATGTCAAATTTTTCTTCTTGGAGAGGGGAATCATGACGCCGATCAGCTGAGTAGCTACTACTAAGTCCAAACAAAAAGTCGCTCATGTTATAAAAAAATTGCAGTCGATTTACTTTCCCCGAACAGCACTTGTCAATACCCGAATAATTTTCACGGTGCTGCTCGATCTTCCGTTAGTATTTTGGAGCTACAAGAGGATAGGATTCCTGATTTGCTGCTTGAAGTAGTTCCCAAAGTAAAAACAAAAAAAAAACATCAAACCTCCCAAAAACTTCTTCAAGACAACATCAATATTCCGTAAAAGCACGGTGGGAGGCTAAACTCATATAAGCAAGTTAAAAAATGGGAAAAAATCTATTGAAATCCAAGCACAGAATGATTTTTTTGTTTTTTTTTAGAATTTTATCTATGTAGAAAGTTAAATAAACGAAAAAGTGTACACTTCCGTTCAACTTGAATGCTCTTGTAAAAAACAATAACGCCTCTGCAAAAAGGAAACCATTCACAATCATATTTTTACTTCGAAACGACCATCTACAAAAAATTGAATTTCTTTTGCTGCGTCTATTTACAAAATGTTCTTAAAATCACCTATAAAATCACTCATATATAGTACATGCAAGTGGTATGGTTGGTACGAAAATTGCATCGTATAGCAAAAGATACTTGCACTTAACCCTCCGTCCATGTCGTGGGTCTTTTTCGTCCGGGCGAAAATTTCTACCTGAAATTTCTCGGACACCGGCGACGGTGGCGCCATTTGAGTGTTACTGAAAAAAAGTTTAGGTTTGAGGGTCTGTGACCGCGCGGGCCCAGGTGTGGCAGTCAGTTATACGCGAAACGCCAAGCAGTGCAAATATCAGAAGGGACGTTTTCGACCCACGACATGGATGACCTAAGTAAAAATGACAATTTTTTTTTTGTTTTTTTCATCAAATATGCATATTTTGCATTATAAACCGTAAAAAAATCCTAACTTATATATTTAATTTTAGGAGAGTACTACAGGAGTTAGAAGAGCCGAGGAGGTTTATTCACTCCGAAATCGTGAGCCAATCGATTATTTTGGTGGTGAAGCATCGGACGACGAAATTGATAATGTCCTAGACGAGGAGGAGTGCAGTAGTGTCGGTTCTTGTGAAGAGTATAGCAGTGTCGACGGTAGTGACAATAATGATTCCGATGAAGCGGAGCCCGAGCAAGAAGATTCCATCAATGAACAGAGAAGTGGACGGAAATATCTTTACGGCAAAGACAAGACAAAGTGGTCAAAGAAGCCACCGGAAACCCGAGGTCGACGATCTGAACCTTTGGTAATGCACTTCGCTACTCCAAAAGCTGGAGCAATGAATGTAACCACTCCTTTGGAGTCATGGAATCTTTTTTTTACGGACTCCATTATGGATATAATCGTTAAATATTCCAATGAAGAGCGAGAGAGGAAATTGCCAACAATGTCCGAGGATTCGCGCGCTAGATATGCGTTTCGTCCTGTAGATGTGATTGAGATACGAGCGTTCATCGGCCTTCTGTTTTACGCCGGTGTTTTGGCACAGAGGAAATCTTTACTCGCTGAAATTTGGTCGACGGAGTATGGTATGAATTTGTTCGTGTCAACAATGAGCGCGCAACGATTCGAATTTATTTCAACAATTCTACGTTTCGACGATCGCAGCACTCGCGTCGAGAGACGTGAAGCAGATGCTCTAGCGCCAATTCGGGAAATATGGGACTTGTTTATCGAGCAATGCAAAATTAATTATAGTCCTTCAAATACTGTAACCATCGATGATCAATTATTGGGCTTTCGAGGAAAGTTTTCGGCGAGAGTGTACATAAAATCGAAGCCAGCGCGTTACGGTTTGAAAATAGTGTGTATGAACGACGCGAAAACATTCTATATGATAAATTCCCTCCCTTATACGGGTAAAGTAACGTGTAATCGCGGCGAAAAAGTTTGCGAATATTATCTTCGAGCTTTATCGGAGCCTATCTGGCATACCGGTCGTACCATCACTTTTGATAATTGGTTTACCACCATTACAGCCTGTAATTTGATGAAAAATGAGCGAGGCTTAGACGTCGTCGGAACCATAAGAAAAAATAAACGCGAGATTCCAGTTTCATTTGTGAGGCCAGTAGCGATCGGTACTTCCCGTTACGCGTACGACCTTGGTAAAAAACTAACTCTAGTTTCTTTTACTGCAAAAAGAAACAAAGTCGTTCTTTTGGTCTCGAGTCTTCATAGAAGAGGCGTTGCAGGTACATCGGGAAAACCAGAAATTATTGAATTTTATAATAGCACAAAGGGTGGTGTCGATACATTCGATAAAATGATATCGAGCTATACCGTAGCGCGAATAACGAACCGATGGCCCATGAGACTATTTTTCGGCATGGTCGATCAATCGGGTATCAACGCGTTAGTCATTTATAATTTAATTCAGCGAAACGAGAAGCTAACACGAATGACACTTCTGTATCGACAGTTGAGCGGTACAAACGTGTTTCTATTTTCTTCCAGTGTGATTCATAGTGACATTAATTTTTCTCCGTTACTTTCAATTGTTTTGAACGTTATATTCTTTAAAAAGACTAGTCATTGAAGTAATATTTAAGTTGAGTGTGAAGCCATCGGATAACTTTACTCCTGTGGAAAACAGGAAAAGAAGCCGGGACTCTTCGCCGGCAAGTTCCCTACTTAGGGATCACTTTAAAATGCCGCGAAATACTACAACTTTATCACCAGCCAACCGATTTCTACCCCTTGCCGATCTCCCGAATGGTGATGATAGCAGTGGTAAAGCAGACACCGAATCTAAAGCCAAGGTAAGAGTTCCGCCGATTACTTTTATTGATCTTCCCCGTGACACCATCGATGCAATTCTCAAAGAATTGAAAATCGAAAAGTACTCAATCAAATTGATGTCCATTGGCAAACGAGTGTTCCTGACATCAAATGAAGACTACACGAAGTTGGAAGAACATTTGAAAAATAAAAAAGTAAATTTTTTTACTTTCCAACGGGCAGATCTCCGCCCATTAAAAGTAACATTATCAGGGCTGCATGATATGCCCTGTGAAGACTTAAAAAAGATTCTGAAAGCAGATCACAACCTAAGCGTGAATGATATCAAAAAGTTTAATTCCAACAAAGACGCACGCGAGAATGTATTCTATCTTCTTTATCTGCAACGAGATGTCAAAATGCAAGAGCTGCAAAGCATTCGCACAATTATGCACACAATAGTACGATGGGATTATTACTCTAGCCGACGCAAAGGGCCCACGCAGTGTAGAAACTGCCAGCGTTTTGGCCATGGCTCGAGTCATTGCCATCTTCCACCAAGATGTGCTATATGTAGTGGCCCCCATCAACTATCGCAATGCACACTCACAGATAAACAAAACGACAAAATCTTGTGTTGCAACTGCAACGGTCCACACTATTCTAACGCTCCTGAGTGCCAGAGCAGGAAAGAGTACATTGAAATAAAAGGCAAAGTATTAAAACAAAATAACAAGCCTAAAACTACATATCCGAGGAAAAAGCAATTCAATTTTTCGGAAACGGATTTCCCAAAGCTTCCAACCAAATCAGCAGAGACAACAACTTCTACACATAACTCTCCGCGCGCAACATATTGCTCAATAAGTCAGCAGAGCTCTGCAACAGCACCTTATTCCACTAACTGCAATCTCTTTCCACCAGCAGTGCTACTGGAGATATCCCAGGAACTAATTAAAAATTTAGCATCGTGTAAATCTAGAAACGAACAATTCAATGTCATAGTAAATCTATCAATTAAGTTCTTATACGGGTTGAATTGATCAAAATATTAATTTGGAATGCTCAGAGCATAAGGAACAAAAGTTTAGAAACATTTAATTTTATAACTAATTATAACATAGATATTTTTGTAATAACAGAGACATGGTTAGGGCCGAAAGATAAATTAAAACATCCCTTATACGACATTTATAGGAAAGACCGAGTAAATAAAATCGGTGGAGGAGTAGCGATCGCCATAAAAAAGTCAATCCGTCACTCTCTCATGCCAGAAATGAATTCGTCCATTATAGAAAATGTCGGAATATTTATTGAAGAGCTGAATTTAAAAATTTACAGCGTCTATTTTCCGGGTACCAAAAACACTAAGGATAAAGTAAATCACTTCGTGAGAGATATAGAGAGATTTTGCAAACAAAACCATAGATACCTGCTTTGTGGTGATTTGAATGCTCGTCATCAGCAATGGAACTGCACTCGCTCCAATCTTACAGGACGCTCACTATATAAGCTTATAGAGTATAACAACATTTTTATACACTCGCCAGATGAACCCACATACTACTCGGCAAAAGGTATCGGCTCAACCCTCGATATAGTGTTGAGCGACGAAAATGTTCATTTGTCTGAGCTTAGTGTAATGCAAGCCCTTTCCTCTCCACATTTGCCTGTATATTTTACAATTGGAACTGCAGAACGCTCCATTGAACAGCCAAATCAGTTCTTTCTTTTTAAAAAAGCTGAGTGGCCCAAGTTTCGCAGTTACATCAACCAAAAATTATCCATAAATCGGTTTACGATCGAAAAGCTGCACTCAGCCTCAGATATCGATGAAACCGTTGATTCTCTTAAAAAGACTATCTGGGAAGCTATCGAATGCAGTGTCCCAAAATTCAAGAGTAAACTCCAGTGGCTAGAGCTTGATAATGAAACTTACAAACTCATTAGGACAAGAAACTCGCTCCGACGAGAATGGCAAAGAACACGACTTGCTTCTACAAAAAATGGTGTTAACAGCCTTACTACTGCAATTCGAAAGAAAATCTCTTCGTTACGCAATCGCCAATGGAACAACATGTTGGAACATTTAGACTTCAACTCGCGGAAAGTATGGAAACTAAATAAAATATTCAAACGAAAGCAACACAGTTTGCCCTATCCACTAACAGATGATAAAGGATATCAGGCACATTCCAATAAGGAAAAAGCCGAACTCCTTGCCGATAAGTTTCTCACCTTTCATTCTTTAGCACAATCCAGTTATAATTCCATCACCGATATGATGGTCAAAAAATCATTTGAAAAGGAGATGAGCTCTTCAAGTATACCACATAAAGACTTTATTCGCACCGAAGAGATAACTGCTGCACTGAAAAAATTGAGTAATAATAAAGCACCAGGTATTGATGGAATACCCAACATCGTATTGAAAAATCTACCAAAGAAAGCAATAGTTCTCACTTGCCATGTATTTAACGCATGTCTTAGATCAAGCTACTTTCCCTTATCTTGGAAACATGCTACTGTGATCCCAATATTGAAACCAGGTAAAGACCCACATGTACCTGGGAGCTACAGACCAATAAGCTTATTGCCAGCTTTGGGAAAACTATTCGAAAAATTGATCCTAAAAAGAATCGCCGAAAACGCCGATGATAAAATGATCCTTCCTAACTTCCAATTTGGCTTCAGGCGAGGATATTCCACAGAGCATCAATTATTTCGAGTAACCAAAGAAATTAAGGCAGCCTTAAAGGAAAAGAAATCAGTTGGCATGGTGGTGTTAGACATAGAGAAAGCCTTTGATACTGTTTGGCATGAAGGGCTTCTCTATAAACTCAAACAATTTAACTTTCCGCAATACTTGACAAGCCTCATAGCTTCCTTCTTACACGAAAGGAAATATCAAGTTAAAATACGAGGCAGACTCTCCTCAATAAAAAACATTCCATCGGGTGTCCCGCAAGGCTCTTGCTTAAGTCCCACTCTCTACAACATTTATACTTCGGACTTCCCAACAAACATTAATTGCCAAATAGCGACCTTTGCAGATGATACTTGCCTTTATGCAATAGGAACAGAACCGGAGACTATTATAAATAGCATAGAACAAGGACTAGAGAGCTCATACCAATATTTCCACAGATGGAAAGTTAAAATCAATGTGGGCAAAACGAGAGCAATTTACTTCAGTAAGAAGCGAAAACCCACTATGCTTCCTGGCAGATGCTTAAACTTTTTGGGCCAATGCATACCTTGGGACAACGAATTATCCTATCTCGGTTTGGTGCTAGATCCAAAATTAACGTTTCGAAACCACATCGAACACATACGCAATAAGACATTACATTCCGTCATAGCATTATATCCACTACTAAATCGGAAGTCCAGCCTTAACTTAAAAAACAAGACTCTCATCGTAAAAATGGTGCTACAACCAATCATGCTTTATGGAGCTCCAACTTGGAATCAATGTGCCGAATACTTAAAAGCCAAGCTTCAAGCCACCCAAAACAGATTCCTGAAAATGGCGTTTGACAAACCTTTCTATTTCTCTACTCGGAAATTACATGAACTTACTGGAGTTGATCCTGTAAAACAGCTCGCGGACTCGCGGCAACTTAAATTAATGGCTTCAGCCAGCAACTCATCTAACCCTCTTATAGCTTCTCTTAGCAATTGAAAGCACTTTCCTATAGTGTAAGTTTTGCCTTAACAATGTCTTCTGTTATTGATAAATTCTTAATGCTCAGAAAATTGTATGAGTACATTAACTTTAAAATTAGAATATAAGTAGTACATAAGTATAGGATATAGGTTTTATTTAGTTTTAGGTATTATTAGGCACAGCCAAGGTTTTTTGTTCATTTTTTCCTTCAAATTGCTAAACCAACCGTGAAAAATTAATACCAGCACAGCTGAAACAATTACCGTAGAAGAAATGAATTAATGAATTTTTCAGAACTCTAAATTAAGTGACATGTATGTTATAACACAAACTTATTACTATCAATAAAGCTTTATTCAATTCAATTCAAAACACGAATGAATTTCCTCAAAAAATTATCTTTACAATTAGTTCGACCGCATATGGAATGTCGATGCAAAATTCCAAATATTCCGAGATCTCTAAGACAGAGCATTCATCATATTTTAGGTAATGACGAATCCAGCGTCGAATATCCGAATAAAATAGAAAAACGACGACGATGTTCCTTGTGTACGAGTAAAGATGATAAAAAAACAAACCAATGTTGTGGTCGATGCGGCGTCCCGGTATGCGAAAACCACCGAATCAACCTATGTTCACATTGCATGTAAATGAAGAAACATTTTGTCGCTTCATTTTTCAATGTTATTTTCAACTTCATAATATAAATAAATAAAAAAAAAAAAATCCCTCAACATTGAGCGTTTTTCTCTTCGATACCTCGTTCTAGCCTCCCAAAAATACGTCTATGTTCCCGTTGATGAATAGGGTATCTGGTTCAATGCTACAATTTCCCAATATTTTTTTTCTCAAAGAGCAACCTTTTTACTTTTAATAACCGCTAGTGAAACCTTTTTTCGATGATTTCTACTCACGCTGGATTTAAATGAAAAAAAAAAAAAAATCTTCACATTTTTTTTGATATTTGATTAAAAAAAAATATAAAATATGGAAAAAGTGGAAAGTTTCCTTTGCAGGCTTCAAAAGTAGAGTCTAAAGATTAACCAGGATTTTTTTCAGATTTTTCCATAAATAATTGAGAGTGTAGTAGCGCGACGGGCAAAAACGACCCACGACATGGACCGAAGGTGCCAAAAAACACGACATGGACGGAGGGTTAACTACGGTGAGCGAACATATTCTCGAATTTACTTATTGCAAGACACGAATTGTTATTTTAATTAATTTTTAATATTGATTGATGAGTATTTCTCATTTTGCCTCTTTAACATAACTCTGCAGCTTGGCGACTTGATCTTAAACTAAAATTTTCCAGAATTCCAGAGTTTCGCAGAAAACCACATGAAATTAAATTGAGTGAATTTTGCGAATACGCTTTATGAAAATCGGGGTCTTCAGGGTTCACTAGGGTGAAAGGATTATCAACTGAAGAATGAGACTTTTACAATGGAGAAGCAGAAAGGAATATGGAATATCCTCTACATGTAACATGCAAAGTGTACATGTTTTGGATGCATGCTTTTACAATCAAATAATCCCATATACAGATTTCATAGTCATTTTAAAATTCAGACATTTGGAAGTGTGATGTGTTGTAGAATCACATTATCTAAGACGTTGACGAAACGAAAAGAGCTTCTCGATACATTCGATTGGTATAATCTGTAGCTGTCTGAAGATGGGCTTCATATGATAATCAAATGAATAATGATCATTTAGTATATCATGTTACCTTCTTTTTTCAAGGAGGAAACTTATAGATTCGCTTGGAGAAAGCTTCTGACACTGTGCAAATCCTTTATAAAATTATTCGACGAATTTATGTGATATTTGCAATATTGAGAATCATTGACTTTTAAAGTATCCAATTTTAGGAGACAAGAGCAGTAAGCTCAGTAAATTTTAAATGCCTATTTAAATTAACCTGAAAGCATGCATGAACTTCACTCTAACCACTCAAAAATAAAAGATTACGAACAAACTTACATAACTTCTGGAAATTTAAGATACTGTATTTTACCACTTTCAACATTTTATAAATTTGTGTAATCAAATTAATTACCATCAATCATTGCCATCTTATGAGGCTCGAAATTTGATACTAAAAGAAGGATGTTTGTCACTATACGAAGCGAAATTGATTGTCTTAACTTGTTAAGACGACATATAAAAAACGTCTTTGCAACAACATGTTTCATTATGATTTTATGAGTTTCTAAAGTATGTTAACTTTTCGAAATTGCTCAAGAAGTAAAGTTAGGCTTTCTTTATACTTGAAGTCAAATCTTGCAATGCCAGTACGAAATTATTCCCATTTCAGTCAGTCAGTGCTGTAAATTTTATTGTTTTGTGTTTGAATTTTGACTAATTTTTCAACCATTTTAACATAATTTAACAATAAATAGATCCTTGATATCTCTGCTATGAAAATTGAGCAAAAATTCAAAAATTTCACCCGCGTATGAAATTTTGAAGGGAACTTTAACTCGTTGCTTGTAGCTGGGCTCCAGCACTTCCGGGCCATGGATTCCCAATTATGATATATTTAAAAATATGGGGCCATCAATCGTGAATTTTGTTTGTTATTATTATTTGTAAGCTTCTTAGACTATTATAAATTAAAAATATTATACAATTACATTTATATTGTTATTAAATCACAAACACAGATTTTAATACATATTGTTGCGCTTATCCAGGTGCACGGCCTTCAACTTAGAAAACCCCAACATTTTTACAAGTGAAACACAAATTCAGTTAAAATTGTCTTTTAATTTTAACGAACACAGTTCAATAAATTCCACTAATGCTTCACTTGATTCAACTAACACTGTCAATCTATCACTTTATTTCCTTTGCAATCTTATTCACTTCTAATTTTCATTTAACCCATTAGAAGTCACCGTACTTAATTGAGTAGGGTTATATCAATAGCTGTAAATTATAGATCGCAAAACATGTTCATGGATTGTCTTGTTATTTTACTTCATCATAGTTCAAGTATTTTGATAAATTATGTCAATATAATTACGTAATATTTATATTATACATTGTAATATTTATACTTTAATATTTGTTCAAGTATATTGATAAATATAATGCAAGTAATGTGATTTTTTGTGATTAAAAGTGTCAGTTAAAATTGTGTCATTGAAACACTGTGCAGTTAAGTAAATTATTATCAATACTTTCAAGTAATTACTCTTTATAAGTTGGTTTTTTCATTGCATCCGATTGCAATTATTTATAACTGCAATAAAACTAGGATCAGATAAATGTTGTTGTACTCGGTTGAGTGCAGTGACAGAATACGTATGTAAAATAACTGTTTCTTTTTCAGATTTTTCACAATGAACAAACAGATATTTACTGCTAAAAACAACTACAAGGGACTTGAAGAAGCTATTGAAGCCCTTTTTCAGGATAGTGGTGATGATGAATGTGATTTAGCTATCATACCACCTGATCCAAGTGCATTGACTGATAAAAAGGAAGGTGCCGAAGAAGATATGGTGGCGTGTTTCATACCAGAAGCCGTGCCTGGTACTATTGAGGTATTTATAAATTGTGAAAATGGCGCTAGCGAAGATAGGGCAAACGATGGCAGTGCTCATGAACCGCTGGCATCGAAAAGAAGACGAGAAGATGTTACCCTCCGATCCGCTCCGAATTCAAACTACCGGAAATGTACACATGCAAGTTATCACACTCACCTTCATACTCACCTTTAGCTATCATACTCACCTTCCGAACATTAACCGCTAACACGTGTCGCGATATATTGTTCCGCGCATTTTTGCATACTCGGTGAATATTTGCACGAGCCTACTTATCAGAACCAATGACACGATCACAGCAAGGCAAATTGACTATAGGTAATTGCAATTGATGCGAATGTTGCAACTAGTATTGTATGACACAAATAATTTTTATTGATGAGTTAAGTAAATCGACTAGATCATAAATAGAGGCAAATAATAGCATTAAGGCAGTTGTAATTTATAGCTAGACGTATAAGGTCGAAATAATAAACATTTGAAGCGGAACAATTGTTTTTCTTAAGAACCGTATTACGACGAAACGTAACTTGCATACTCTTTAACCTCTCAGAATAATTCCGAAGTATGTCCGGTACGAATATATGACAACTTCTCTGATAATGATATTGTTGATATGATTACACCCAATAGAAACCTCTGCTTGCCATGCGGAAACTAGGAGCTGCAAGGAGGCCCTGTGTCCTTGAAACGGAAAAAATGGACCAGATTGTTAGAGCGCTCTTCCCTATGCATCCTATTCGTCCCGATGATGCAGATATTGAATGTCTCGGAGAATGCCCACTTTTTACTGCCATCGAACTGGATAATGCGGTAAAAGCTTTAAAATCGAAAAAAGCCCCGGGACTAGACGGTATACCAGCGGAAGTGATACAGCTTGCACATCAACTTTGTCCTGAAAAGCTGCTCACCACTTTCAATGCCTGTTTGCGGCAGGGCGTGTTTCTAAATTGCTGGAAAGAGGCGAGGCTCGTGCTGATCCACAAGGGGAAGGGGAACGCGGAGCAACCATCTGCATATCGGCCCCTATGTATGCTGAATGCCGCTGGGAAGGTACTCGAGAGGCTCATTCGAGAAAGACTTGGAGAAGCCATTCGAAATGCCGGGGATCTGTCTCCTCGGCAGTACGGCTTCGGGGCTGGTCGATCCACAATTGGTGCAATAGCAGAGGTAATGAGCGCGGTCCAGCAGGCAGAAGCCCACAATCATTACTCGAGACGAATAGTACTGCTCATAACTCTAGATGTGAGAAATGCCTTCAACTCTGCCAGATGGACAGATATTCTTGGTGCTCTGGAATATTTCAGGGTGCCGAGGTACCTGATGCAGATATTGAAAGACTACCTCAAAAATCGGAAACTCATCTATGATTCGTTGGGAGGTCGGCAAAGAATTGATTTGACATCAGGGGTCGCGCAAGGTTCCGTTCTGGGCCCGGACCTCTGGAATGTCTCGTACGATGAGCTTTTGAGACTGCAGTTACCGGAGGAGTCGCGCCTGGTTGGCTACGCAGATGACGTAGCAGTACTAGTCGCCGGACATACTGTCGGACAGACGCAGCTCAAACTGGACGCGGTAATACGCCGAGTGAGCAAGTGGATGACAGACCGTGGGCTTAGCCTAGCGCTGGAAAAGACCGAGGTTGTCGTCCTCACAAAGAAGCGAATCCCTCGTGTTATGCCGGTTCGTGTAGGGGGAATGATCATCGAGTCAAAAGAATCAATCAGATACCTTGGCTTGATGATTGATTCGAAGATGAGTTTTTTCGAGCAGGTTCGAGCTTCAGCAGATAAGGCCTCCGCGCGGGTATCGGCGCTAAACCGCATTATGGCCAACACGCAGGGGTCAACCTCGAGCAAAAGACGTTTACTGTTGAGTGTAATGGAGTCAGTGCTCTTGTATGGCTCCGAGGTTTGGGCTGATGCTCTTAATAAAGAGACGTACCGAAGGCGTCTGGCACAGGTGCAGAGGCAAGGAGCTTTGCGGATAGCCGCTGCATACCGCACTGTCTCTGAACCTGCAGTGCTGGTAATCTCGAGGGTGGTTCCAATTAAGTTACTTGCAGACGAACGGAAACGTGTATACTCACGTAGGGGGGAGTCGGCGAGAGAAACCGTCAGCCGAGAGGAACGGAGAAGAACCCTTATCTTATGGCAGCAAACATGGGAAAACGAAACGCGTGGCAGGTGGACCGCACGGCTGATAAGTGACTTGGGGCCGTGGTTCTACAGAATGCATGGTGAAACTGATTATTATCTGACGCAACTACTCAGTGGTCACGGGTATTTTCAGTCTTACCTGTATAAGATGGGAAAAACACCATCCCCAACTTGCGTGTTCTGCCCGGGGATGACGGATGACGCATGCCACACGTTCTTTACGTGTAATAGATTTACAAGACTCCGTTCACATCTCTCGGAGAAAATTGGCGTAATTTCCCCAGAAAATCTAACGGGAAAATGATGAAATCAAAGGACAATTGGAACTGCGTGTCACATTACGTACGGACAGTACTCATTATAAAGAAGGACATAATGGATCGCTTGGCGAGGGAGGGAACATCTCTGTAACGCAATATTATAGTTACTAATTGCAATTCCTTCCTATCCATCCGTGAAGAGAGTTTTCCCTTAGCCTGAAGACATCGCTAAGCGATAATTAATGAGGCCTAGTCCGAAGTAATGTGACAAACAGTTCCAGGCTAGGTTCTCGGTGTGACAGGGGTGGTGTTTAGTCGGTAGTCCGGTAGCGGGGGAGTCCGACACTCAGGGCGTAAATAGCCTTCACCTCCCAAACAAAAAAAAAAAAAAAAAAAAAAATAGAAACCTCTACGCAAATCAAAACAATGGACGTGAGTTTGGACTGGATTATTCTGATTTGAAAAAGTTTTTAGGGGCTTTGATGTTATCTGGGCATCACAAATTACCTCGAGAACCAATATACTGGGCTCTACATGAAGATATAGGCGTGGAACTAGTCGGCAAAGTCTTATCAAGGCATAAGTTTTGAGTTATGAAAAGAAAACTCCACCTTGTAGATAACGACTTAGAAGCAACGTCAAATGATAAGATGTCGAAAATAAGACCATTGACCGACATGCTTGTGCAGATTTTTTTACAGTGGGGAATATTTCATGAAAGTATCTCCATCGACGAATCAATTGTGAAACACTATGGCCACCACCATGCCAAAAAATTTTTTCGTGGGAAACCAGTACATTTCGCATGTCAAAATTGAGTAGCGGCCAGTTCGATCAATTATAGTTACAGTTCGATAGTTCATAAAAATATTCGATTTTTACTGTGCAAATCGCAGTCGCTGACCTCTGATCCATTGGGCTCCCACGTAGTCAAAAATTTATTAGCGAAACTGAATTTTACACTAACTTATCATGAAGTTTTTTCGACAACTTTTTAGGACTAAAGGGAAGGACTAGGGGAAAATAGGACTAAAAAACGTCCATTAACTAGCACAAAGGAAATGTAAAAAGAAGATCGTGCAACTTTTGACTACAAGTATGACAAGTAAGGTGAACTATTATTGGTAAGGTGGTAAGACAGCAGTGTGTGTACCATGGCAACCAATCATCATCATCCAATCAACCATCCAATCATCCATCAACCAATCATGAACCACCAGATACTGTCAAACGTTGGTGTCCAATATAGAAGGAGAAGACCGATGTAGCGATACGATGTTTGTTACAAAATTGTAATAAAATATGGAAGGCATGGTTGCATTCGACCAGTCTGTCACATTGTGCAGAATTACTATTCATGGCCAAAGGTGGTGAAGGGTTTTATTTACATACATGTTGGAGATGGCTCTTGCTAATTCCTGGCGTATACATGTAATGAGTAATGATACTCCTATGGATTAACTCATGTTCCGCCGTCATATCACATGATATTATTTACGCCAAGGTGAACAAAAAACATTGCGCCAGGCTGCATTAATAATAGTCGAAGGCTTACCTCAAGATGGAATTGGACACTATCCGCTAAAACTTGAAAATGTCTACGATGCGTTCTGTCATTCAAGGATTCGCTGGAAATATAAGAAGTGCCTAAAAAATTTTGTGTCGAAAAGGCATGTTTTGAAAATTTCCGTACTTAGGCGGGCAGTGTACTCATTTAAGTATACCCCTTTAATTTCCTGAAAGCTACTAGTTTTGAACTTTTTATTTTGATTTTGTGTTTACTTGTTGTCATTTCAATATGAAAATAAAGATTATTTTCAAAAGTTCTTGGTACTTTTCATTTAACCTCCAATGGATTTAACTTATCAGTTACACTTGCGTACAATTTGACTTAAATTCAACACTAGTTGGTTCGGCACTTTTTTTGACACGCACGGCACTAGTTGGTTCGGCACTTTTCTTGACACGCACTGTTAGTTTTCACTTTTTCATCCTTACTCCTCGGCTTCGCCTGCTGCAATCGTTTATATACTCCCATCCAGCCAATTCGAGCCATTGATACCTTCTACGTAGATCATTCTCAAGTTCACACGCTAAACCATTTGTATTTGCTTTTGATTGTTGTTATTCGTAATTCCAATGCATTTCCATAATGAATTTTGCCTCGTCGAGAATGTTCCACGCTTTCGTTGTTGTTTTGGACATCATTGTTTTGCATTGAACTTTGGCAACTACAGTGGCGTGTGAAATTATTCGAACACGTGACAATAAATATTTCTTCTTTTATTAACCGGCTTAACTATTTGAGTATTAATGTAAGAATTGGAATAATTAATATTGTCCCATGTCTTTTAAAGGGTGTTCTAAAAGGTATTGTTCTTTGAAATGAAATAGAATAAGGACACATTGTTTTGATTACTTAAGCGAAATTATATAATTCATTTACATTCAAATCAAATAACCTATAATTTGAATATATTTTAAGGCATGTGAGCACCATGACAGGCGTGGAGGAAGTCCAATGAGAGGATTACTCCGAAATAACAATTCCGGAACAAGAAAGTCAATAATCATGGCTCCATAGCGGTCACGATTGACTTTTGGGAGACACGTGGACCAATGATTCCACTAGCTCATAAAGCACACTATGCAGTTACATGCTCTGGATGGAAGGTTCTTTGAACAACTGCCTGTTAACTGCCAGTAAATACGACAGTTTTGTTTGTTGACATGGCCATTCAACCAGCAATGAGTCTCATCGCTACTCAAAATTTGCTGAAATTGGATGTGTGGCAATTTGTTTTTGGGCCCATTCACGGAATCTAAGTCATGCCTGGCGGTCGTTTGGTTTCAATTCCTACACGAGTTGGATTTTGTAAGCCCACAAACCAAGATGCTTCCGTAAAATCTTCCAAAATATGGATGATTATCATAACATGTGGGCATGTATCATAGTAATCGTTTGAATATTATCAGTGAAAGTTTTGTCCGTGGTTAATTGAATTGATTCTTCTGATAGAGACTTATGTCAGCTATAAAATTGTCGGAGTGCGAGATGAGTTTTTTGAAGAAAGAAACCGTTACTTTGAAAAATTCAAGAATTCAAGAATTAATTCAAGGGATTTCGACCGCGGTCGCCGATACCCTTTGAACGCAAGGGAGAGAAATTTTCGGTTCTATCATGAACCCAACTTCCGACGTCAGTAATGATGTCGATGTACCTGTTAACTTCGGTGACGATCAAAATCTGTCCGACATAGGCAGAATTCCTTATGTCGTGAAGAGCTTGAGTACTTTCTCTGGTGAACCAGGAGAATTCTGCTCTTTCAGTCTAGATGGAATATCAAACATATACGACCATCGAAAGGTACGCCGAAATTCTACGGCATGTTATCAGTTATCAGGAATAGAATTGTTGGCCACACTGATAGAGCGTTAGAGTCCTACAATACCCCTTTGAATTGGTCAAAAATTTCTAAGTGCCTGGCTCTGCTTAATACAGACAAGAGAGATCTCAGTACCTTGAAATACCATATGACGACTCTGTTGCAAGCTGGAAAAATCGTTAACCAATTCTATCAGGATGTGTACAGCCCCTTGTCCTTAATCTTGAACAAGCTAGGATCCATTGACATGAGTCGGGATGCAGTAAGCATAATGACTCAATAATATCGTGACAAGGCTTTGGATACGTTCATAAGGGGATGGAAGGGTGATTGCCAAAGATTAATATCTGTTTGTTGTGGATTTGCCACAGGCATCCTACCTGTATTTCAAATTACAAAATATGGATTATCGCGCACAGTTTGCAAATAGTTCTGACTCAAGTGCACGCAGAAATTATAATAATCCGCATTCGTATTAGTAGTACGATTGTAGTATTGCAAAGCCTACTCCGATTCCGGCTCCTAGGCGTGAATTATATCCCTAATTTGTTCATAATCCACATGTAACACAAATACCACGATTTAATCAACAAAACTTAAAATAGCTGTTACCGGGATTACTCCGGTACGTCTAGGACTTCGTGCGTCCTAGGCCGAAACCCCTCCGGTTGGGGCTCTGGGCTCCGGTAGCTCGTCGAAGACGGGCGTGGGCGCCACTCGCTTACCCAGTTAAGCCCCGATGAGACGCCAAGCGAGAATGCGGCTCGCCCGGATTACGCTCCTGAAAGAAAAGAAAGAACACTACCTGAAAACACACGGTGCGAAGCCAGAAGAGGAAATTGTCGCCACACCAAATCAACTTCAGAGAAAACACGGAATCCTCACACCACCCCCAACGTCACCTCCGTGGAACCTCCAACCCACTGTGTACGCGCGCTCCGCGTTCACGCGCACCCCGCTTCGTCGCCACTCACAAAGCCGGAAGGAAACCTGCAATATAAGAAACAATCTAGCTCTCACCTAAGAAGAAGAAAACTTCCGGTAATTTTTGATATTTATTCATAAAAAAAAATGTACGGTAAGGAACAAAAAAAAGTGACTAAAAAATAACAAAATAACAAGAGAAGAACTTAAGCCTAGCTTACGACAACAACTAAACTAGTCTTCCACGATGGGCCCCTTGCTCCGGTCAGGTCGCGCCGCGCACTCGCGAATTGAATCGACTTAATTTGTCCGTAATCACTGTTAATTTAGATTTCTCGATTTCGACTTCACTCACTTTATTTGGTATTGCTTCACGTCTATCTTCTTGTCTTTGTAAGATTTATCGTTATCGTTTCTAAATTTTATACTATCACTCTCACGTCTTTCTTCCTTTCTTTTTATCTTTTCTCGTTATCGTTGCTAGAATTTTAAACTATCACTCACTGTCCTTCTTTTCGTTTACCTCCTCCCATTCCCAACGCTAAAAAAGAGAGCGACCGCTATTCACCTTCGTCCTTATATTTCCTCCTTAACGGCTACCACCAACCAAGATTCCGTTCCTCGAACATTCACCTATCGTTTTAACCAAAAATTAACGTTTACTTTGCCTGCCACCGCTGTAATGCAGGTTCGCCGTAGATCGCCGCAAATCTTCGTCGCGAACTACTTTACCCAACATTCGCCGCAATGATGAAAGTTCGCATTGTTTACTTAACAATGTAAATAAATTTCACTGTCCAGTCATATCTGAACTACACGGGCTGTAACACTCGGATTAAAGATATAGAAATACCTCGTGTGCATATAAAATTAACGTATGCATGATAGAGAACCCATGATAGAAAATTGCAGTCTATTTAAACTTGTTCGGTAGCTTATTCGGAGTGTTATCGCTGTTTGTTTCTTTCGCTATGGTCCAGTCATCCGCGGTTCGAATTGCGGTGTTTACTTGCCATCCTTAGCACAGTTCCCACAAGTAGAGGTAACTTTTCCCATAAAAGAAATCGTACGGATTATAACTTCTTGAATATGGCAGGTGCAGCAGTAGAAAAACAAGACAGTCCCAGTTGTCGAGAAGGAGACGGAGGAAGTAGCCGGAAGATGAAGCTAATGAAGACTCCACCATTAAGAGAGAAGTTGGTGAGTAAAAAACATAGCCTCCCCTGTTTTTTTTCGAATTCCCTGCGCTGCGTCCGGTGGTTGACTTCGCCGTTGGCTCCGGGTGTTCTTAGTGGCCGTAGTTTCCGCCACTTTCGACGGCGGTAGTGATCTGGTTGAAATGCCCTTAGTGCCCGTAGTGTTGCTTTGTTGTTGCCGCCGCTCCTCCAGCCTGCCTTGGTAGCGCCATATGTGTGTAGCGTCGTTCAAGTTTAAGTACCGATAAATATCCTCGCCAGGATGGTTCGGCCGACGGGAGTGATCAGCTTCTGTTCAATTTTCACACGCGCCCGTATATAACCTTCACTCGTTAAAACTTCAATTCAATTGCACTAATTTTCTTCTGTCTGCGTTACCGTATTAACGTGAGTTATTTCCAAAGGTTAATCTTTGATCCCTTGATCGGTTATCAAAACTCTAAGTGAACTTGTGATCACATAACTTGTCCAGCTTTTCCCGCGACATTTCACTCGGTTCCAATTGCGCATTTTGCACGTTCGTATTGCGTGTCGAAAGATCATTGGTTAATGCTACTATTATTACCTTAACGCTAACTTACTACTGACAATGTAGTCTTACATCTATGCTTCTTACCTACAATTCTGCTTCCCCTACTCCTTCCAGCATCGTGGCTTGAATCGTGGTGGCGCTTCTTCCTCCAACTCCGGGTTACCATTCTCGTCCGTATCGCGTGGTGACAGTGCCGCGGAGATCTCGGGAAGGGATGAAGTCAAACAACCCGTAACATAGCCTCGACGTTAATTCGTATTTAACCACCCGCTCCTCGACCACCATAAGGCTCTGTTCCTATGGAAGTTGACCAGTCCTTAAGGACTCACGTGATTAACTATGCTAATTGACATCAGAGGTAAAATTTGGCCCAAGAGAGGCTTCCACAAAGGTTGTTTCTTACAGAGCCCGACGGTTCAACGGACATGACAGAAGAACAATACAAAAGAGAGACTGAAAAAGAGGACAGAAATTATGAACTGACCTTGACTGAGTATACTGACTCATAGAACGAACCAAATATTGATCATAACGAACAATTGGAAGATATATGTTTTTGAGGCTGAGGCGCTCTTCGCTTGCATACTTCAAACACACTTTAAGAAAGTGCAGATGAGATCGGTGAGCTTTTGGTCAAACTGGGGAAAAACAAATTATTTACTATTGTCGATCTTAAAAGTGGATTCGACCAAATACCTGAAAATTGAAATCCGTAAAACTGCCTTTTTTGTGAACAACAGCAAGATTGAATGCACACGCCTTCCCTTTGAACTGAAAAACGCTCCATCTGTACTCCAGAGGACTTGAATCCTGGTGATTATTTTGTCAGCTATGAAAAATTGCGCTTCATATTTGGCAGGATAAGCAACAAGACATCATGTGGTATTGACGTTATTCCGATTAAAGTTCTCCGACATTTGCCTGAGGTTGCAATAAGAAATTATTGTATATTGTCCAACAACATGTTGAGCAATTTATATGTCCCAAATGAGTCGAAAATGGCGAAGGAAAAGAATCTTCGTGCCCTAAAAGCTATCCCCCATTCAGCTTGCTGCCTAACATCAGCAAAGTGTTCGAAGGAATACAGTTACGTGTGTGGTTCCGAACGTCTGAAATTAACGCGAAGAACAAACTCAACTGCTTTCGTTGTCTTATCTCTAACTTCATTTCTACTCAACTGACGCTTATCCTTTACAATACATTTGCTTTTATACTTATGGCTAATCGCTAACTAAACTAATATTATTATTACATGTTTTCGCCCTTGGCGGGTCCTTTTCAAATCTTATCTATTTAACATACATCTTCTAATTGTAAAATCAACATCTTCTTTGTTCGTTTCAAATCTTACTTTGAATAAACATTACTTTGACCTTTTTCACGTTAGTACTCTAAAAGGCTATTCTAACAGGATTGTATGAAACATCTGTTAATGATTTACATGTTTTTATAATTGATTTGGTTTGGATGTTGGTTTGTTTACATAACAATACTAAATAAAGCTTGAAACGCTCACATTGGGAAATATGAGTTGATGCCGAATTGCCAATTTCGTTTCCAGACATTTGTTGGAAGTTAATGATTGAGAATGTGTTGGAGAGTGTCTGATTCATATGGAGAAAGCCTTTGATACCATGTGGTTAGATAGACTAATTTGTAAACTCCTTCAGGATAGGTTCCCCAGGCACCTTTTTGCCATGATGTGCAATATGTTTTACGGACAATCATTTGTTGTAACTGATGCAAATTTGTCGGTCAAATCATGTCAAATGATGCAAATCTTCACGGTCTTGAATGTTCTACCAAAAGGTACAGTTACTGCGCCTCTACTATTTTCAATATTCATTCGCAAACTACTGAATGGCTTTGATTTTAATGTCTCATCAACGCGATCATTGGTAGCGTTTGCTGATGATCTGATCATCTCTACAGCAGACCGAAAAGCTAGAAGTTGGCGCATGAAAATTAATGCGCAGAAGTGCGAAACTATTTTGTTCATTGGATGAAACCTTTGCGAAATCTTTGTGAAACCACGCTTCAAGGGGCCAGCCAGGACTTGAAACGTAATTGGAAGGATTTCCATATTATGGCAGGAGAGGGAATTCCATATAAACCCTGTTTTCGATACCTCGGTGTTCATCTCGATCAATACCTGTACTATGTCATGGCCATTCGTCGACTCTTTCATCCTAAACGCATTCTTCAAAAGGTCAAAGTTATTTGTAACAAGACGCTGATTAGACCAATTTTGACATACGGATGTCAGATCTGGTACAATCAGAGTACTAGTAAGATGAAAGATAAAGAGTTTTCGAAAGGAAATGTCTTCGTGCCTGTACTGGTTTGTACAGAAAGCCTGAGACGGTCTAGAAACAACAAAAATATCGAATAGGAAGATTTATCAAACTGCTAAAGTGTCGATATCTCCATATTGAGACTTCTTCACAATCATATCGCAAGATCTGTAACTGTCAGTGAAAAACCCAGGATTTCACAGCCATTCCATCCTACAGATGAGTATATTGAGTGAGGCTTGCCTCGCTACTGGCTTTGTTCCTCCACAAGCATTTATGTATTTAGACATCAATCGATATATCTTTGATTCCGATGGCGTCCCAATTAGATATCACATACATAGACGGGCCACCGATAAAAAGATAAAATGTCCTCCGAATTTGAGTACACGAAGCCAGCGATACCAATGGAGATACTCATTTGCTAAATTCGTCGTGACTGGTCGAGCTGAGATCGAGCAGGCTAGGTATTGGTGACTGAATTACAAAGCCTAAATGATTTGTGTTTTATTTTTGTTTAGTTTTTGTTTTTGTTAGTTTTTGTTTAGTCTTAGTTTTTGTTTTGTTTTTATTTAGTTTGTGGTTTTTGAAGGCCGAAATACAATAATGCGACGGCAACGCATTCAATTTACAATGCACGCGATGCGAGGCAGAATAATCTTTATATGACAAATGTCAAATTGGTGACGTTTTAAATGAAATTTGCTTGAAATTGTTTTTTATTTTTTTGAATGTGAAATTTTCCTTCGTTTGGCAAATAATAGCCTCAACATGGATGCACGAAATTTTTATTCAAAATTCGTTCATAATAACCCTAGTACTTAAAAAGCAATCAACGCATATGAATTCCAAATTTCATTTAAGCGACATCAAGCATCTGACAAACGTCAACACATCTCGTTGCGAGGAATTTTCGATTTTCCGAATATTTCTCCCCTCGCATTGACGCATCGCAATCATTGTACGATGTCGTATACAAAAACATGTTACGAAAACGGGTTGACATTTGAGGCAGGGGAGGAGGAACGGCCATTCTCGTGAGGAGAAGCGTGAGACATCAACTGATTCATACCCTACACCTACACACAACAGAAGCAACAGCCATCAAAGTTCAGACGAACACATTTGAGTTTGTGGTCATTTCGGTGTACAACCCACCAAAAAATAGGCACTTCGAACAAGACATGAACACTTTATTCGAAATAGAAGGGCCTGTCTTGGTCATTGGAGACCTCAATGCCTACCATAGGCAATGGAGTGCTGTGAGAAGTAATCAAGCTGGAACTGAGCTTAACAGATTCATCACAATCAAAAACGCAAGCATGCACCTACCCAATTAGCCAACGCATTTTGGTCGCACACGTGGAAGTATCCTCGACTTTGGGATTTCCCGAGAATTCCAGGATAATATACGAATAAACGTCCTCAACGAACTCTCCTCAGATCACCAACCGGTACACTTCTTAATAGAAGACGTCTATATAGATGAACCTATAAGAAGTAGGAAGAAAACTAACTGGCAAGCTTTCCACGACCATCTGGCTAACGAAAATTTCACCAAAGAAATAAATACAGCCGATGATGTCAAGAAAACTATAGAGATAGTAACCAACATTATCCTGCAGGCAAAATAGAACAACACAGTCACAACTCCGGTAAGGGAATACAATCCCTACGAACTCCTGCGCGATATCAAAATTAAAATAAGGAAGAGGAATCAACATCGGAGAACAGTTAGGAGCACGGGTGATCCTAGACTAAGAACGAAAACTAACCGGTTGACAAACGAAATTCGAGACCGCATCCACCAGTTTCGAAATGAGCAATGGGAGAGTTTCATGCAGAGCCTCGAGCCTGGCGAGAAAGCCTTCTAGAGGATGTCCAAATACCACGTTAGTTGTATGGTAGTTATGGTAGTTGTAACGTAATTATGCCACCAATATACGGCCCAAACGGAATAAAATACGACAAATCCGGTAAAGCAGAAGCCTTTGCAGACACGCTGGAGCTTCAATTCCGCAAAAATACCTCCTGGGACGAACACCTTGACGAAGAGGACGCCATATTAATCCAAGTCAGAAACCTTCTCAAAAATCCACCACAAGCGGAAGAGGTGATACGGCCACTTGACACACAGGAAACAAAAGACTTTATACTAAAACTTGACAAACGGAAAGCACCAAGACCCGACGCAGTTACGAACATAATGTTAAAGTGGCTCCCAGACAACGTTTTAAGCATTTGGACAGACGCAATCAACACTATTTTCTATTTGCGTAGGTATCCTACGACCTGGAAATTGGCTCATAGGAGTCATACCCAAACCTGGGAAAAACCATGCCTTCCCCCAAAATTGGAGACCTGTAAGCCTTCTTTTGTCAATCTCCAAAGTAGCCGAAAAGGCATTATTGACCAGACTGAATGAAGTGA
Source organism: Stratiomys singularior (assembly GCA_954870665.1). Lineage (NCBI taxonomy): Eukaryota > Metazoa > Arthropoda > Insecta > Diptera > Stratiomyidae > Stratiomys > Stratiomys singularior. The sequence continues at coordinate 75,791,598 of OX940877.1, read as the reverse complement.
TAGCTGAAATACGCATAATTCCGGACGAACAATATGGATTCAGAAAAGCACATTCGACGGAACTCCAACTGATGAGGGTGACCCAGCACATCAGAAACGGATTTAACTGCAGGAAGTCAACAGGTCTAGTAATGTTTGACCTAGCGAAAGCCTTTGATAAAGTCTGGCATGCAGGAATTATCTTCAAAATGCACGAATTCTCTATCCCGCTACCTCACATTCAACTCATATACACCTTCCTAAAAGACAGATCTTTCAGAGTTTGGGTCGAAGATCATCTCTCGAGCCTGCGAACGATCTAAGCTGGAGTTCCACAAGGATCACCCATTTCACCAATATTGTACAATCTGTACACCGTAGACATCCGAACCCTTCCAAATAATGTTCAAGTATCATTATACGCGGACGACACCTGCATATACTATACCTCAAGGCAAGCAGAAGTCATCACTTCAAAACTGTAACACTCAATTGAAGTTATGCAAGAATACTTCCGCAAATGGAAAATTAAGACAAACAAAGAAAAGACCCAAGCAATATGATTCACAAGACGCAGAGCACAACGTCCAACGACTCTACACGTAGACTCCGACAGGACAGGACAGCTAAATACTTAAATAATACTTAAATACAAAATACTTAAATAAGAACAGGACAGCTAAATACTTAGGCCTTACTCTAGACGACAAGATGACTTGGAAAACCCACATACATAAAAAAGGTCACACTGTATAGGTATCCTATCCTCCTTACACCCACTCCTCGCATCCGGTCAGTTAAACTTAAAAAACAAAATCCTAATATGCAAACAAATCATCAGACCAACACTACTATACGGCAGTACCGCTTTTTGTCAAACAGCAAAAACAAACAAAAAAGCGCTCCAGTCCCTACAAAATAAAGCCCTACGGTGGATTTGCCGAATTCCATGGTATGTTCGGAATACGGACATACACAAAATCTTACGTATCGACACAGTCGAAAAATACATACGAGACAGAGCACTGAAACTATTTGACAGAATAGACGAGAATCCAAACAGAACAATAGAAATCCTCAAAATCCGAGACGAAGTAAGAAACGGCAAATACCAAAGCCTCAGGTCAATAAGCAAATGGAAGCTAAATAATAGAGTGTTGTGTCAGGTTATGGTGAGTGTTTAACACTCACTGACAGGAATGGAGCAAGAGTGCTAAATCGCACTAGCTCCCCGTAACCCATACTCCAAGGGTTGACATTTGCTGCGAGAATCTCGTCGCGCCCACGCATCGCAGTCTCGCAGTATTGTATTTCACCCTTGACTTTCAGCTCATGATAGCTACATTTATTGTTGTTGTTGTGTTAAAAACTTGGCATAGATTTCAATAATTAGTATAGGTATATGGTGTTATATTAGGCTTTGGAAATTATATTTAACATTTAGGCTAGGAATATTCAGTATAATAGTATAAAATAAATTATTTTGATTAGAATTAGGGTATAATAAATTTATACAAATAATTACATTTTTTGGTGTTTTTTTTTTTTGTTTAGAATCAGCTTTATATTGTTGAAAGATTTATAATGAAGAATATTAAATAAAGTGCTCTTGACTTTGACATAAGAACTCGCTCGGAACTCGATATCATCATTTTCAGAAGTAATCAGGAAGAGCACTTCGAAAATCTGCAGAAAATACTCAAAACACTGGAAGGCTATAACATCAGCATTCAGCTGGACAAGTCTGAGATCCTTATGAACGACCCAAAAGAAGCTCAAACAATTGGGAATTATCCTGTTCCTAAAACTTGAGAAAACTTACGATCATTTATAGGAATGTCGGGGTACAACCGCCGCTTAATTAACAATTTTGCTTAAATTTCAATGCCCCCGACTTCTCTTTTAAGGAGGAAAGATTGACGAGTGTCCAAGAACCTGTCGAAAAATAAAATAATCCATCTTGCTTCAACGGCTCTAAATGTGTGTAACAATCTGAGAAACTGTCTTATTTCTCAAAAAGGAATTTTGACTCAACCGAACTTTGAAAAAGAGTTCCAATTGACAACCGATGCCTCCAACTATGCTGTAGGTGCAATTCTCTGGCAGGATTACAAACCAATCGGTCTCCTGTCAAGAATCCTAACGAAAACTGAACAGATCTATGCTTGGAGATGCTTGAAAACTCGTACGAAAATAAATTGAAACTTGAAACTCTTCAAAAAATGGCTGTAACTTTATACTCTATATAATGTCTACATATATGACTATATAATGAAAGTTTAACTAGACTTTAGATAATATGATGCATCATTAGGTTTCATTGAAATAATCGTGATAAAAGTAAATCTTTTAGACAAGTTAATGTGTAAACTTTTGAAAAGCTCGGAATGGGGAAAACCATAAGTATTCATATCAACACAAGGACATTTGTGGAAAAAAGAATTTCAGGTATATATGGTTTGTGAATGAAATTTTAGAAATCGTTCGGTATTCATAAGCGCCTGTCATGAAGTTAAGTACGATTCACACGGACATCTCATATTATTCCACTTAAGATGAATATCATAAATAAATATCAAAAATAAATTTTGGTAAATTATCAATTTACCAAAGTTCTATATGTAATGGCAGGCTCTAATATGCTGCTAAAATTCTACTCAATTGTAGCCATTGCGTAGAGATTCGAGTGATAAGCGACCCACTCCTTTTATTCCAAAAAGAACTTGAAGATTAACATCTTTGAAGCAGCGAATGAGTACTGCGGGAGCTTTTAATTGGCTCTGCGGATCTAAGAAAACAGAATGGTAGTGTGTGAGCAAAACCTGGCGCTGTTAAAGCATTATTACAACAGGCCAGTGAATACAAACTAAATGCTAAAGGCAATCCAGGAAACGAAGTGGATTGGTACTGAGATACAGGACATGAGATCGCACACACTATTTAAAAGTGGGAAGCCTGGAGGAAGCCGAGAATTCGGAGTAGCTTTTATTGTGGATAGGGAATTCAAGTCACACGTTATTGACTTCAAAGCAATAAACGAGAGAATGTTTGCGATCCGCATCAAAACTAAATTTTTCAAGATATGGCTGATTAATGTCCACGCCCCGACAGAAGATAAGGACGAGGATGTGAAGGACGCCTTCTACAATCACCTAGAACGCCTCTTTGACTCATTGCCCACAAACGACTCATTGCCCACAATTATTATATAATTAAAATAATTATAGGCGATCTCAATGCAAAAATTGGCAATGAACCTGGCAATGAACAATTGGCAACTCCCTCGAAAACAAACTAGCTCCTATCCTCCAAGATATGTCTGAAAAGACAAGTAACGAGGTATGGATGGAGGTGAAAGGAGCAATTAAAAGCACAGCAGAACGGTCGATTGGGTATATAGCCCGGCACAGGAGAAATAACTGGTTTGATGATGAATGCCAGAATGCGTTAGAAAAGAAAAACCAGGCGTATAAAGAATATGTTAATAGAAATACCAGGACGAAGAGGGAAACGTACGAGAACCTCCGACGAGTAGCCAATAAGATTATTAGAAATAAGAAAAGAAAATATTTTGATGACCAATTAAGGTCAATAGACGCAAATTCGGCGAGCAATAGATCGAGAAACACCTACAAAGTAGTGAAAAGCTTAAGACGAGGATATCAGCCCAAAACTTCACTCTGTAAAGATGAAAGCGGTAACGTCATTTCTGACGACGATAGGATTAAGGAAAGATGGGCTGCCTATTTCATGGAGCTCCTTAATCCTACGCACGGCTCAAGAACAGCAGAGTCGTCAAACATCTTCGAACCGTCTCCTTTGGCCCTCCAACTCAGGAAGAAGTCAAGTATGCCATCAAAAGCTAGAAAACCAGTAAAGCGCCGGGCATTGATGAAATTCCAGCAGAACTGATAAAGAACGGCGGTGTTGCGGCACAGAAAATCATCCACAAGCTGATCCAACACGTCTGGGATCAAGAGCAGATGCCGCAAGAGTGGTGCCAATCCATCCATGCCATCCATGCCATATCCACAAAAAAGGAGACAAACTACAGTGCGAAAATTACAGAGGTATATCACTACTCTGTACATCTTACAAAATCCTCACAAAAATATTTGAAGGTAGATTAACACCATATGCTGAAAAAATACTTGGGGAGTATCAAGGTGGTTTTAGAGCCGGACGATCAACTACTGACCAACTGTTTACAGTTAGGCAGATCCTTGAAAAGTGCTGGGAATTTAACATCGACGTCCACCAAATTTTGCAAGCATACGACAGTATTGATCGAGAAGTACTGTACCAAATAATGTTCCAGCTTGGAATCCCAGCGAAGCTAGCCCGCCTGACAAGAATGTCAATGGCATCAACAACAGCACAAGTCAGAATCAATAACCAGCTGACTAATGCCTTTGAGACAAAGGTAGGATTGAAGCAGGGCGATGGACTGGCTCCACTGCTATTCAACCTAGTTCTAGAATACGTCGTACGGAAACTACCTGTGGATACGAAAGGAACACTACTATACAAATCGAGCCAACTTGTAGCCTATGCGGATGACATCAGTATCCTATCAAGTTCCTTTTCATCTGCCAAGGAACTCCTGCTCAAACTAGACCAAGAAGCGAAGCGGGTGGGGCTGCAAATCAACGAGTCCAAAACAAAAGTTATGATACAAACCAGGAGAAACACCCCCAACCGGCAAAACATAACTACCAACGAATTCAACCTGGAAAATGTGGACGAATTTACTTATCTTGGCTCCAAGCTAGTGAAGGATGGTAATGAAACGGCGGAAATAAAGCGTAGAATTCAGCTCGCTTATAAAGCGTTCTACTCGGTTTTGGGTATTCTGAAGGCCAGCTTCATACATAGGAAAACAAAGCTGCAAGTATACAAATCTGTGATAAGACCTGTGTTGTGCTACGGATGTGAGACATGGACCCTCACTCAAGCTTCCGCAAACATACTAAACGCTTTCGAAAGGAGGGTCCTAAGACGAATCGTGGGAGCAACGCAGGAAGGAGGACAATGGCAAATTAGGTACAACCATGAGTTGTACGAACTTTTTGACGAGCCAGAAGTCTCCACTGTGATAAAACTGCGGAAGCTGCAATGGGCTGGCCATGTGCAGCGAATGAATGAAGGTCGGATACCTAGAAAGGTATTTGTCGGAAAAACTGAGGGACGCAGGCCAGTGGGAAAGCCAAGAAAGCGCTGGTCCGACTCGGTAGACGAAGATAGCAGCACGCTACTCGGATTTCGAAATTGGAGGACGCGGTCGATGGACCGAGACAACTGGAGGCAACACCTGCGGGAAGCCAAGGCCCGAAATGGGCTGTAGTGCTACAACGACGACGACGAGTGTGTGAGCAGCAAAGTGTAGTATCAAACAAAAAGCTATTCCTTCCTCTAAGAATCAGTGCCCAGCTACACAAAGCTTTTGTGAACAATCTCGTCCCTACAACAACAAGGCGCTACCTGAGGGGCCGCGAATCTTCTAGAGGTTTAGACTCGCCACTGTGATATGGCCTGTTGGTGATTTTGGGCTTCAAGCCCTAGGCTTTCGCACCCTGAATTTTTAATTTGAAGAATACCACTATTGTTTTCATTATTCTTCGTGTAGATTCAAAGTTACTTGCCCATTCGAGCAAATCCTTGGTATTTGCTTAGGTGTTTTCAACCAACAATCGGAAAGAAAATATTTGGTTTTTTTCCGCATTGTATTAGGCTTATGCATTAGTTTTTTTTCAATTTTACTAGGAGATGGCGCCAGTGAAAAGCGCGTAGACATTTGATTTGACACATTCGTCATTTCAATCGTCTGACATTAAGCTGCAAACAAACGCAAATTGAGTCCAACAAAATTAGCGTGTTTGAAAGTTGAAAGTCATCATTTCCTTGTAAAAATAGATGATGAACATGCTTCTCCGATTAGGACATGGTTTCAATAATTCAAAAGTTATAATTAAAATTTGAAAGACAATGAGCGATTGGTTGACCACAAAAATATGAAGAGTAGTAATCGCAGGACTTATTGAATGGCGACCTATCTCAAGCTAAACGGCAATTAGCAGAAGCATTCAATGTGTCACAGGTAACGATCAGCAGTCATTTACGAGCAATGGGTAAGATAAAAAAGTCGTTAAATGGGTCCCACACGATTTGAAGGGAATGGAAAAATGGAAAATCTCAAAGTCAACGGAACTCATTTTTGCAACCGGTTGTGACTGGTGATGGACCCAAAGCTGAAAAAATTATGGCTTTCACCTTTGAAAGCTGGCCCTTCCACACGAAGGCCAATCGCTTCAGCAAGAAGGCCACGCTCTGTGTCAGGTGGGACTAGAGTAATATTGTATATTATAAGCTCTTGAAGCCCGAGGAAACCGTTAATACACTACCTTATTGTCAACAAATGGTAAATTAAACTCAGGCATTCATCAAAAAACGAGCAGAATAGGCCGTAAGGCATTGCAAAGTGAATTTGTTACACGACAACGCGAAGTCGCACAGGCCAAAACCAGTGAAAGACACAGTGGATGCGAAATTTTTCTGCACCCGTCGTACTTCCCTGACTTGGCTTTATCTGACTATCACCTCTTCGCATCAATGGAGTACGCGCTCGAAGAGCTGCACTAAAGCGCACTTCAGCGATTTCGAGGAAATTGGAAAGTGGCTCAACGAATGGTTTGCCTTATACTTTCTGGCCCGGTATTCATAAATTACCTGCAAGCTGGTCGAAATGTGTAGAAGTCGATTACCAGTATTTTGAATAAATAAATTTCCTAGAAATTTACATATTTATTAAGAAAAAATCTGGAAAAAACGTACGCAGACACCTGGTATAGCGCATCATCCCCATTTTTTTGGCATCAATTCGGAGTCCGTTAAACATTCCCCACTCGAAAAGAAGTAAGGGATTGAATTTCATTAGGCTTCACATGGATTTTGGAAACCCTCTAGTCGTCACTATAATGGTGTAAGGTAAATCAATCGTTCCGAAACCCTTGCTCTTCAGGTTTTCAAGTATTTGGTTAAGTGTGAGTACCCAGGCAAGTGGTTATACCATCCCAGTGTTAAACCGCACTATGGTATACTCCTTTTGGTGGTAGTCTCCTTGAAGTTTTTTACACAGTTTTAATCTGTCACGATCTACAATTTAGTTTCTGATTCTATTATACATTTGCAGAGATCTGAATATGAGCTATCTTTCTTAAGATAGCTGCTAGTATGCTTTCATTATTGAGGGTTCCCTCGATGTTGATGAAAACTAAAAATGTGCAATCTGTTTTCTGTAATGTGGTGCAAGGTTTCTCTTTACTACTGTGTGTAGTGCCGTGCCTATTGAATGTCCTGAAACGAATGTGAGTTGACTGAGACAGAGCGTATAATGTTCATGGTACTTTCTGTGCTACACCGGAATAAATAGAGGTAACCTATTCATTCCAAGGATAAATGACGTCAAGCTAGATCAGCGTTCTCCGCTTTATGGTGGTTAGCTTTTGAAAACCATATATATAGGTTATATAGGAATAAATAGGTTCAGCATACTTTCGCAAAGATCCGTATTTTTATGGTATCCAGTTTTATAAGCATGATCCGATACAATTTGGCGGTTCCTGGTTATTTGTATGGTTTGAAAGTGTTTATGGTCCCTAGAAGCTTTTCTTCATTTACCATTTTTTTATATTTATTTCATGACTGATTCGCAAGATTTCTTCCTACATTCTGCAATAAATTTTCCCTCTTTATGGATTTAAAATTTAAAACCAATCCGAATAAATGAGGAGAAAACTTAAAACGGATAGAAGGACCGAAAATAATAAGAAAATGATAAGAATAATAAGAGTTGATATTTTTCTTCATATAAAATTTTTGAGTCTATAATAAATGCATCTTTATTGCCAAACTTTTGAATCGCATCTTGTTGTTTCCTTCACCAAAATTTCTACTCACAGAATATAATTGCAAGTTCATGTCCCGTTCAGTGAATCTTGATTCCTTGTTATCAAAATATGAATTCCACTTCTAAATACATTTTGATAACCAGTGAGATAGTTATAACGTAGTCATTATTCTGACTGCTGTGCTGCTGATTTATCATATAGATTCCTTTGTCTCCAAGATATGGTTATTGTTCTATGATTTGTAAGGCCTTTCAAAAACATCCATGCACTGATAATTGACAAGTAAGCCTTTCCTGCAGCATTGGGCTCTATCAATCGGACTTCAAGAAGTATTGTCCATGTAAATTACATCTATTAGAAGGCACCCACGTGTTTCAATAGACATATTCAATTAACAAGCATACGGCACATATATAATTATTGTTAGACTTGAATTGATTCTGAGAATCGTTTTGAGTGCTTCATATGTTGGTGACTGCAAATCCATACGCTGATACATATATGCCGACATTCCGTTTATCGGATAATTCTCCTATTCTATCAAAATTTTCTATCGATAGAAAATTCGTCTACACAAAACAGAAGCATTATAAGAGAGTATCTACAAATCATCAGGCTAGATTTAATATGATGCGAATAATTGAATGATTTCCCTTTCACGAAAAAAAATCAATAGGCAAGTTGGCGACGTGAATAGTAACTAGAAACATTGTTAGTGACTATCAAATCTCATTTTTTTAGAGATAATACAACGAAATATTACAAGCAGTACAAATCGTTACTGCTGCAAATTTAGATTAGATTTAATGAATTTTTTATATTGGTTTTTCCATTTTTTATGTGTTTTTTATATGCTATTCAAAAATTGGGTAAGAAGAAACGGCACTCATCATACTGTTCCTTTGCTGCCAACTTTTCCACAAATGAACATATTTTTGATAACGACCAACCTGTGTAAGGGATACTGGCGGCTGATATAGACGGGTCATCAGTAGAGGTATTCCCCGCATATTATACGTCGTCAATGTTCCCTTGTATTTCCTATCTTCCCAAAAAACTAATTTCAATCCAATATGTGCCTGATCTAAGAATTGAAACTATAGTGCGTCATTTTCATAACTTTGATAACGTATGATATTTTCAAAAAAAAACGCCGATATCTAAGATATAACGGCTAATCATTGCAAATAAGGATCACATCATGTTCGAGTTTCTCGTCTTTTGTCGGTGGTTTTGCTTTTGGAACATATTGCATAATCTCTTTTGGGCCATGAAGATGAAAAATAAGTCTAGAAGGGCTTATTTAGCAGAATTCAATGCATTTACTTTCGAGCACTTTTCCCTGTACATCCTCTTCGTTCCGATCCTTCACACGAGCGTTATCCTGTTGGGTACCTGCCTTTTGCTGCCATCAAACTGGACAAAGTGCTGTAGGCTTCAAAATTAAAAGGGACCCTGGGGCTAGACGGTATCCCAGTAAAAGTGGTACAGCTTGAATACCAACATTACCTTGAAAAACTTTTCAGCATATTCAATGCTTGCAGAAGAATGTCTTGTCAAAACGCTTAAACGGGTGTGGCTTTTGCGCTCAGCAAGCGGAAAGGAATCTAATCATACCTTAGTATATCAGCTCAATGCATAATGACCGCCACTGGGAAGGTGCTCGAGACGCTCACCAAAGAACGACTCGGAAAGAGCATCCGCGTTGCAGAGTGTCTATTACCTTAGCATTACGGTTCAAAGGCTGGACGATTCCTGATCGCTTTACCACTCCAGTGTTGAACGCTTCCTAACAAAATCACCACTCGATGCAAACATACAACTTATAACATTCGGTGTAATTAAGCCGTCCGATTCTGCTAAGTTGGCTGATACTCTCGTTGCTCCTTAAGATTTCACGCTATCGTAGTATATTATGTAGATATTAAAATACTGCGTCAAGGACAGGAGGAAAAGTATACAAGGTAAGTTGTATACTTTTATAGATAAAATTAATTTATTCATTTTATTGGGTCAAAAAAAGGCAGAATAGGTTGGCGATCTCTTAGAGATCAGTATATGAATTGTTTCAAAGAAATGAACGATACCGGAAAAGCATCACCTGAGGAGTTTCATCGACGCCGATGCAAATACCCTCAAACATCACCTTTCTACGGGAAAGCTGCAAACCCAGGAAGTATATTTTGATAACCCCTGTTTTTTTTCTAAAATCTCACTTTTCTTACAGGACATCCTGCAACTTCGATAGTTGAGCCACTTATGCAATGGAATTCTAGGAGGGCGTGGTCATGTTTGAAGAAATGTCTGAGGGCCTCTTCTTTACGGAAGATTCACTCTTATCGATAATTCCGTGTGATATTGAAAAGCAGTCGTCCATTTCGAGCTTCAAATGATCGTGAAGAAACATTTACATTTCATCGGCCATCTTCAGCCATAACAAAAAAAGCGAAAAAGGGGAAATCCGATGCCGAAGAGTCTCATCTACAGTTCATGTAAGACCTCTCCAAAAATTCGACCAGCACTCGACGGCGTTTACTATTTTTTTTAAGCTTGCCATCCATAGTGAAGAAATTGAATAAACACTAGCAAATTGGCCAGGTTTTCAACAATAATACATGACATGATGTTTCATTTAGAAATTTTTGTACATATATAGCAGGGTGGTAAGCAGCACATTTGCTTTGCATCAATAAGTTGTGGAGGAGCACTGTCGCCTTAACACTTTGTTTGCGGGTGACTGAGATCACAGTCCCAGAATATTTCATATAAAAACGATGTTTATTGATTTTTACACTGCCATCTATATTTATTCCATTTGACTTTTTGTTTTCAACAAAAATGGGATCACATCTGGTTTGCAAGTTCACATTATACACATGTGTTTTCAGCGGGGTTTCGGATCTACCAATTTGTTGAAACAAGTCAGTTTTCTCGCGAAATCCCTTCGTTGCGCATGTAATTTCGTTGTTCTTTTTCCTAATAAATACTCAAATTTTTATCGGTAAAAAATGGATTCGGACGAAAATAATTCAGAACGATACGACGGCGAAATAATTGCAAATTCGGATTCGGATTATTCAATAGATGACCATGATAACTTAAGTGATTTTTCTGATGTAGAAGATTCAGATAATAGTAGTGACGATTTTCCTTTCGTAAGAAGATACGCTGGCGCAAATCGTTTATCTAGTTCTAGTGATAATGAAACCAGCAGTGATTCCGATTCTGATTCAGAGTGGTCGGACACCGATGATCCACCCCTTTTAGAACAATTTTTGGGTAATCCAGGATTACAAACAGTGCAAAACATTTCAACGGAAATTATGGACAGTGTTGGTTTATTTATGAATGAAGATTTTTTTACGTATTCAGTTGATGAATCGAATAAGTATCATCAACAAAATACTGATCGATTCAAAACTAGCACAAAAACAAGAAAGTGGACAAATATTTCTGTAAATGAATTCAATAAGTTCTTCGGACTAACTTTGATGATGGGAAGAGTCCAGAAAGATAGGAGGGATGATTACTGGACTACGGATCCTGGCTGTGCAACACCCATTTTTCCACAAACAATGAGCAGAGACCGATACCGGCAAATTTGGCAATCTTGGCATTTCTCTGACAATTCCCTCATAAATTCGAATGATGGAAGATTGGCAAAAATTCAACCGATTTTAGATTATTTTTCTCCGAAATTTTTAAATATTTACAAACCAAAACAAGAACTATCATTAGACGAAAGCGTTATTCCGTTGAGAAGCAGACTAGCCTTTAAAGTGTACAATTCGGAAAAAATTATAAAATATGGAATTTTAGTAAGAATGGTTTGCGAGAGCACTTCAGGCTACATATGCAACATGAAGATTTACACCGCGGAAGGATTGTCGCTTATACAAACTGTAAATACTGTATTAGAACCCCATATCTATGGCATCACGTTTATATGGACAATTTTTATAATAGTATTTCCACTACAAAAATTTTATTAGAAAAAAAAATAAGGACTTGCGGGACAATCAGAATAAACAGAGGAGTGCCAGATGTTTTAAAAAATTGTCGGTTAAATTTAAATGAAAGTAAATTTCTCCGAAATAGAAATAAAACTTTAGTTCAGGTTTGGAGGCCGAAGAACAACAAATATGTTCGCATGAACATATTTGTTGTTCTTCGGCATATTTGGAAGAAATGATTGGAGAACAGGTTTGCCGATAAAGAAGCCGACTTGTCTTTTAGAGTATAATAAATTTATGAAGGGGGTTGATCGGGCCGATCAATACATATCCTACTATAACATTATGAAGAAAACAGTAAAATGGACAAAGAGCGTAGTGATGTATTTGATAAACTGTGCCCTCTTCAATGCATTCCGTGTGTATCAAATGAACACGCGGAATAAAATCAAATATAAAAAATTTATTTATTTAGCCGGAAGACATTTTGTTTTCCAAACACCAAGTTCGGCTTCGACATCTGCAGCTCCACCTTCAATAAGTCCTTCAACGTCACATTCACAAAGGCGGACTAATGTGCGGGATCATCCCCTTCGACTTTCAAAAGACTTCAGAGTCCATAAATGAGAAAAAAATAGTGACTAGTTCAAAGTCGAAATATCCGACCCGAAAGTGTCGAGTGTACACCGCTCATTAAAAAAAGAGGTGAAACAAGATACATTTGTGCATTTTGCCAAGTTCCGCTACACAAAGGCGAATGTTTCTCTAAATATCACTCACTAGTAAAATATTAACATTTTTTATGTGTGTATAGTGTAAATATGTTTAGTATAGTGTAAAATTGAAATAAATATAATTGATTATATATAATGAACTAAAAATTACGATGATCCCGCAAAACATCTCAAAAATACGAAAAATGGTGAGTGTCAATATTTCTTTCATAAATAACAAAAATAATTGTGTTTATCTTGATGTATACGGTTTTTATTTGATATTGCGCTATTGCTAATATTACTCGGATATACCCACTCCCGGTGTATACGCCGCCCGAAACGGGCCCGCAAAAGAAATGTTAATAATGCTATTATTCATGCATAGTATTGGGATGCAAGGTAAATGCGTTATCTCCCACAAAGAAATATGGAAAGTATTCATTTGTCCTGGGTAACGGTGATGGAGACGGTATACCCAAGTTGTTACCAAACACAAGTTTCCAAAATGACGATTCAGCGAGCACTCCTCCGTCACTCTGGCTTCCGTACGCGCCAATTTCCACCATCGTAAAGCAGTAATTTGCATTGCATACTACTAACAGTACTATGCTGTGTCTATCTTGAAAATTTAATACAGGGATCATCTATCCCACGGACAAACAATATTGCGTGTTTACCGTCGATTGCGCCAAGACAATGCGGAAAATCACATTTCGCTTGGTACTGCTTAGCAAGTTATTTCCACTTTTCGCGGTCCGGTGGAGATAAGTATATTTTGTTCAAACACTCCCACAATATTTGGCAACTTTCACAGGTAATCCTTGCTAATATCGATGTTGACATCCTAAACTTCAACGCATATATATACATCGGTCATCTATGGGCCAAATATCTGCAGAAAAGGATGAACACTGTACTTCTATTTTGAATATTTGTGTAGATTTACATTATAGTTTTCGCTAATCTGCATTCAGCTGGTATTGGCCTACGTGTTGAATGCTTTTGGAGTTCGTCTCTGATACAAACTAATAGCGGATTGAAACATTCAACACTCATACGAGTTGCATTTGAGAACATTTCTGGATCTCTTTTCCTCATGACTTCAAATGTTGTTACAAAAAAACCGTGTTTATGCTGGTCTTGAAAAATGGATCTCACTCACCACCTTCGGGGTTTCCGCCGCCTAAATTATTGAAGCTTTTTAAATTTAACATAGCCCAAATTGGCGTACAACAAACGTTGACAAGCTCTCATATTTTCCTGTAAAATTTGGTATAATTTTTTTTGGTATAACTTATATACTAAACTTAAAAGCTCAGTTTACAGTTCTTCACAAAAAAACGTTTTTATTCAATCTCGAATAAGTAATTTCTCCGTAAAAACACTAGCAGGCAAATTTTATTTATAAACGTCGCCAATTTGACATATCCTCGCATCGCGAGCATTGTGAATTGAATGCATTGCTCGACAATAAAGGCCAAAATACAATACTGCTTGTCGGCGATGCTAGAGCGCGATGTAATTCTCGCACGTAGCGGCGCAACGCATTCAATTCACAATTCACGCGATGCGAGGAAGAATAATGTTATCTAAAAAATTTCATATCGGTGAAGTTTCCTTCGTTTGGCAAATAATAGCCTCAACAAGGATGCTCAAAATTTTCCGTCAAAATTCATTCAGAATAACCCGAACCTAACAATTTTTGAACTTAACTAGTAATTAAGGCGTTTGAATTTCAAATTTCATTTAAGCGCCATCAAGCATCTGACAAACGTCACGCACATTGATGCGAGGAATGTTCGTTTTTCCGAATATCCCTCGCCTCGCATTGACGCATCCCAATCATTGTACGTTGTTGTATACAAATGGATGTTACGAAAACTGCTTGACTTTTGCTGCGAGACTCTCGTCGCGCTCTCGCATCGCCGTCTCTCAGTATTGTATTTTGGCCTTTAAGTAAGAAACGCATTGCGCTTACGCATCGCCGTCATACAGTATTGTATCTGGGCCTTGACGCCAGCACGCGTCGGAGAAAGAAATTGTTAGCCGAGAGGAAAGAAGTATTTTCATAACTTTGTTGCGAGGAATTCCGACCGAACAATTCGTCAGTGACCCAGGGCCGTGGTTTCGACGGAAGTCTCTCATGTCTCACGAACACGGTCTGACATGATACTTCCTTATGCAATAACTCTGTGGTCATGAGTTTTTGCAGTCTCCCCTGCATAAGATCATAATGTCACCGTTTCCTGAATGTTTTTCTTAGAGACCACAGATCGTCGTCTGTGATTGTTATCCGAGAAAAAACGCACTCTCTTTTGAAAATTTAATAAGAAGAATGATAATAAAGGCCGAAATACAATACTGTGTGATGGCGATTCTCCCTCGTCGTCGCGCATTGCGGTCAATTTACAATGCACGCGATGCGGGGAACATTCATGTTCATATGACAAATGTGAAATAGGTGACGTTTCAAATAAAATTGTTTTTGATTTTTGAAAATTTTTGTATTTGGAATGTTTCTTCGTTTAGCAAATAAAAGCCTTAACTAAGATGCACGAAATTTTCATTCAAAATTCATTCATAATAGCCAAAGTACTTAAAAAGTAATTAAGGCGTTTGAATTTCAAATTTGATTTAAGCGCCGTATTGCATTTGACAAACGTCAAGCACCTCGTTGCGAGGAATTTTCGTTTTTCCGAATATTTCCCGCCTCACATCGACGCATCGCAATCATTGTACGATGTCGCATACAAATGCATGTTACGCGAACTCCTTGACATTTGCTCCGAGACTCTCGTCGCGCTCTCGTATCGCAGACTCGCACTATTGTATTTCGGCCTTAACTAATGTAAATTGGAACGGCGCATCAGATTACGTACGCTTGACAGTGACAAAGGAAGGCAGGTCTCTCAGACGATAATCCCCCATCTTTCCATTTTACCTGCCTACCGTATTGCTGTCAAGCTTGCGGCTCTAATTACCACAGATTAGCATCCATATTCGTCCTCGCTGGAGGAAAACGAAGTTTCTGTTTGAACAGACTCAAAGAAACATAACGGAGGTTGAATTTTAAGTTATGATACTGCTGCAGTTAGACGAATATTTTTACTATTGCTTGCATAATATTTCGGTTTATTGTCGCGGTTTATACACTAGTAGTTTAGACTTGATTCATAGATAATTCAATACCTATAACACGTACTTCGCATACGAAACGTTAGTGTGATATCGTTTGTATTTTCCGAGCATAATAGGCGGGGTCTCTCCTGATTGTACATCAAAGACGATATTCGTCAGAGCGCAAATAGAACTGTTTGTTGCACTATGGGAAAACTGTTCTATTCATAGCAAACTGCATTTTTGATCTCCTGACTGCACCGATGACCTCTAATCCTATTATCTTTTTCAGCATTTTCAAATTTCCAGAATCATCAGCTGTGCGTAGTCACACCACTGCACGAAGTCTTAATTATTACTAACTAAGCAAAAACTAGAATTAATCAACATCCAGAAGCCCAGAGTTAAGACGAGATCACACGGAGAGTATTCTTTCCAGGCGTGTAGTGTTCCAACGGTTGCCCCAGCGTCACAGCGAGGTCACTGACTTGTATCTAGACGTCCTGAAAAATTCTGTCCCTTCGAATGGCGATCACAATGAAAAAGAAACGAATACTCTATGTACCAAATAAAGCGCGCTTTTGAAGAAAAAAACGCTTGTAACTGACACGGCGTAGGTGTGTGAAGAAATTGCGATAGCTAACTTCCAAACCGCCATTGTGTTATGTTATGATGAGTGACAACAAAAACAGTAAATTAAGGGTGAGGATGTACACCCTGACGTGTGAGGGAGCCTCGACCTCATGCGGGCTTCTCTCCAGCATTCATGCTGGGGATAAGTCGCCAGGGCATTTTTCAGTGGTGGAACACTTGGCCACTGAAGAATCAAAAATTACAAGTGAAATAATCAACGACGCAAGCATGCTCGCCCGAAGGCCAAAACTACTGCGAACTCTGCCTCAAAGAGTAGCCAATCCTAATCAAGGCAGCGAGAAAACATCGTGCAAGCAAACCTCCATCGAACGCTTTGCAACAGCGAAAAAGGTGCTTGTCCAAAACATTCCTCCTACACAAGGCGATGGAGCGAACGATACCAGAAGCGTAGTGGAGGCTTCGGGCAGCGGAGTCATCGATCCGAAGTGCCATTCTCCAGGGGCCATTAAAAGTCATATACTGAACAACGTGGAAGGCGAAACCAATGATGCTCAACAACAACAAGACCCTCCTGCTGACAGTATATTGAGAACTTCGCCTGAGGAGGACCTGATAACGAAAATTGCCGCTGACAGAAGTGAGGAAGAGCGTCTAACAAGGAAAATAAGCGCTATAATAAAAGTGATGAGAAATTCAACGAATGTCCAAAAAAATGTCAACAAGGGAATCAAAAATGGGATTGACGAATTGGAGGACCTTGTTGATAGGATCCAGCACTATCGCCGCAGGTGGCTACGGGCGGAGAGTGAATTGAAAGAGCTTAAGAAAGTTCCAGAAAATAAAACTCCCTTCACCGAAAATGCTACACATCTCGTAAAAGGCAAAAGGGCGGCATGTAGCCCACTTA
This sequence comes from Stratiomys singularior, assembly GCA_954870665.1. NCBI lineage: Eukaryota > Metazoa > Arthropoda > Insecta > Diptera > Stratiomyidae > Stratiomys > Stratiomys singularior. Next base: position 75,774,425 of record OX940877.1, on the reverse strand, counting down.
AACCTGACCGTAGGAAAAGGACGAAGGGGCCGATAACAGTCGAGACAGGAGACAACAGTCAAGGGGAGGAGAAAAATGGTGGCTTTCATCCTGTTTTTTGTAGCTTTTCCATTTTAAAAATGCTATGTTTTTTAATTTTTGACATATTTCAAAAATTAAAAAACATAGCATTTTTAAAATGGAAAAGCTACAAAAAACAGGATCTAATCTAGAAGTGCTAAACACGGGACAACACACACAGGATGGCTTTCAATTGGTGCGCTCTAAATCGCAACAGAACACTGCGCAGAAGATACACCAAGCGATAACAAAAGATTCCAAACAGGTGCCCGAAACGCAAGAAGGCACGAAACACAGCGCAATGCCAAAAAAGACCAGAAACAAGCAGTGCAGGGATGCTTTACTGATCAAACCTGCAGACGGGAGAACTTACGCCGAGGTCCTCAAGGAAATCAGGCAAAATGTGGAACCCGAAAAAAACGGTGTCTGTATACGAACAGTAAGAGCGACCAGAACAGGCGGTCTCCTCGTAGAACTCGGAGCGGAATCCACCGACAAGGGACGGTTCGAGAGCGCTGTCAAGGACATCCTGGGCTCTAAAGCTGTTATCTTGACTTTTCAGCCAATGGCGTGATTGGAAATAAGAGACCTTGACTGCATTGCAGATGCCAAAGAAGAAGTAGAAGATTCCATTAGGCCAATTCTTCCTACGGCAGAGAGCTTTAGGGTAAGGCTAACGCCTACCAACCCTAGAGGACAAAGGGCGGCAATAATAGACATCCGAGAGAAAGATGCTGTGCAACTCCTGGCCAAGGAGAAAATAAAAATCGGCTGGGTTGTCCTAACTCGATGCTACAAGTGCCTTAACTTCGGACACATCTCCTTGAACTGCAAGGGGCCAGATCGAAGCAAACTGTGCTACAGGTGTGGCACTTCCGGTCATAAGGCGAAAGACTGCCCAAACGAACCCAGTTGTATCTTGTGCAAAGATAAGGGACGGAAGTCTGATGATCTGACTCATATTCCAGGAAGTGGTACGTGCCAGGAGTTCAAAGAGGCACTAATGGCGATCACAATGAAAAAGAAACGAATACTCTATGTACCAAATAAAGCGCGCTTTTGAAGAAAAAAACGCTTGTAACTGACACGGCGTAGGTGTGTGAAGAAATTGCGATAGCTAACTTCCAAACCGCCATTGTGTTATGTTATGATGAGTGACAACAAAAACAGTAAATTAAGGGTGAGGATGTACACCCTGACGTGTGAGGGAGCCTCGACCTCATGCGGGCTTCTCTCCAGCATTCATGCTGGGGATAAGTCGCCAGGGCATTTTTCAGTGGTGGAACACTTGGCCACTGAAGAATCAAAAATTACAAGTGAAATAATCAACGACGCAAGCATGCTCGCCCGAAGGCCAAAACTACTGCGAACTCTGCCTCAAAGAGTAGCCAATCCTAATCAAGGCAGCGAGAAAACATCGTGCAAGCAAACCTCCATCGAACGCTTTGCAACAGCGAAAAAGGTGCTTGTCCAAAACATTCCTCCTACACAAGGCGATGGAGCGAACGATACCAGAAGCGTAGTGGAGGCTTCGGGCAGCGGAGTCATCGATCCGAAGTGCCATTCTCCAGGGGCCATTAAAAGTCATATACTGAACAACGTGGAAGGCGAAACCAATGATGCTCAACAACAACAAGACCCTCCTGCTGACAGTATATTGAGAACTTCGCCTGAGGAGGACCTGATAACGAAAATTGCCGCTGACAGAAGTGAGGAAGAGCGTCTAACAAGGAAAATAAGCGCTATAATAAAAGTGATGAGAAATTCAACGAATGTCCAAAAAAATGTCAACAAGGGAATCAAAAATGGGATTGACGAATTGGAGGACCTTGTTGATAGGATCCAGCACTATCGCCGCAGGTGGCTACGGGCGGAGAGTGAATTGAAAGAGCTTAAGAAAGTTCCAGAAAATAAAACTCCCTTCACCGAAAATGCTACACATCTCGTAAAAGGCAAAAGGGCGGCATGTAGCCCACTTAAACCTGACCGTAGGAAAAGGACGAAGGGGCCGATAACAGTCGAGACAGGAGACAACAGTCAAGGGGAGGAGAAAAATGGTGGCTTTCATCCTGTTTTTTGTAGCTTTTCCATTTTAAAAATGCTATGTTTTTTAATTTTTGACATATTTCAAAAATTAAAAAACATAGCATTTTTAAAATGGAAAAGCTACAAAAAACAGGATCTAATCTAGAAGTGCTAAACACGGGACAACACACACAGGATGGCTTTCAATTGGTGCGCTCTAAATCGCAACAGAACACTGCGCAGAAGATACACCAAGCGATAACAAAAGATTCCAAACAGGTGCCCGAAACGCAAGAAGGCACGAAACACAGCGCAATGCCAAAAAAGACCAGAAACAAGCAGTGCAGGGATGCTTTACTGATCAAACCTGCAGACGGGAGAACTTACGCCGAGGTCCTCAAGGAAATCAGGCAAAATGTGGAACCCGAAAAAAACGGTGTCTGTATACGAACAGTAAGAGCGACCAGAACAGGCGGTCTCCTCGTAGAACTCGGAGCGGAATCCACCGACAAGGGACGGTTCGAGAGCGCTGTCAAGGACATCCTGGGCTCTAAAGCTGTTATCTTGACTTTTCAGCCAATGGCGTGATTGGAAATAAGAGACCTTGACTGCATTGCAGATGCCAAAGAAGAAGTAGAAGATTCCATTAGGCCAATTCTTCCTACGGCAGAGAGCTTTAGGGTAAGGCTAACGCCTACCAACCCTAGAGGACAAAGGGCGGCAATAATAGACATCCGAGAGAAAGATGCTGTGCAACTCCTGGCCAAGGAGAAAATAAAAATCGGCTGGGTTGTCCTAACTCGATGCTACAAGTGCCTTAACTTCGGACACATCTCCTTGAACTGCAAGGGGCCAGATCGAAGCAAACTGTGCTACAGGTGTGGCACTTCCGGTCATAAGGCGAAAGACTGCCCAAACGAACCCAGTTGTATCTTGTGCAAAGATAAGGGACGGAAGTCTGATGATCTGACTCATATTCCAGGAAGTGGTACGTGCCAGGAGTTCAAAGAGGCACTAAGCAAGAAAAGAGCAAAGACATGATCCAAGTCCTGCAGATCAACCTACACCGTAGCTCAACCGCACAAGATTTACTAGACCAGGTTGCAAGAGAGAAAAAAGTTGACTTGTTGCTGATATCTGAGCAACACCACAACAAAAAGGAAGCTGGATGGTATTGTGATCGATCCGGCACCGCCGCCATCTGGGTACGTGATAGGGCTCTACCCACAGCTCGGACTTGCTCCAGCGGAAATGGCTTCGTGCTCATTGGGTGCGCCGATTTGACATTCATAAGTGTCTATTTCACGCCGAATGAGTCAATTTCATGTTTTCAATGCAGGCTCGATGAACTGGAGGAAGCTGTCTCGAGCACGGAAGGCCGAATCCTTGTTGGAGGTGACTTTAATGCCAAGGCGATAGAATGGGGAATGCCTCTTCCAGACTCGAGAGGAAAAAGAATCCTAGAAATGGCGGCTAGGAGGCAACTTGTCATCATGAACGTTGGGAACACACCAACTTTTCGACGGGGAGGCTGCTTGGGAACTATACCGGATGTGATATTTGCTTCGGAGTCCTTAGTGCCTAGGATACACAGATGGAGGGTACTGGAGGACTACTCAGTGAGCGATCATCAGTACATTGCTTTCGCAATTGGCGACTGTGTTACTCGACGCGTAGCAACCCAACCCTGAACTGTAGGTTGCAATATATCTAAAATAGATGTCGACGCGTTCGCCGCAGCTCTTATGAGAGGTGAAACTATGACGGTAACGGGAGGAGCCTCAGCTGAAAACATGGTGAACTCCACCATGAGGCTCATCAAGAATGCGTGCGACTGCTCTATGCCCAGGCGACGGCCTCGACACAATAAGCCTGCTGTGTACTGGTGGTCGGCAGAAATCGCCGAAAAGCGGAGAGAATGTCACAAACTCCGCCGCGAATCTCAACGTTTAAGAAATCGAGACGAGTCACACTCCGGAACGCTGGCATACAGGTCGGCTAGAAAAGTTCTCCGTAGGTTAAATAACGAAAGCAAGGCTCGCTGCTGGCGCAACTTAGTTGTGGACATCGACAGAGACCCGTGAGGGCTGGGTTACAAGCTTGCCATGTGGAAACTAGGAGCTGCAAGGAGGCCCTGTGTCCTTGAAACGGAAAAAATTGACCAGATTGTTAGAGCGCTCTTCCCTACGCATCCTATTCGTCCCGATGATGCAGATGTTGAATGTCTCGGAGAATGCCCACTTTTACCGCCATCGAACTGGATGATGCGGTTAAAGCTTTAAAATCGAAAACGGCCCCAGGATCAGACGGTATACCAGCGGAAGTGATACAGCTTGCACATCAACTTTGTCCTGAAAAGCTGCTCACCACTTTCAATGCCTGTTTGCGGCAAGTCGTGTTTCCAAATTTCTGGAAAGAGACGAGGCTCGTGCTGATCCACAAGGGGATGGGGAACGCGGAGCGACCATCTACATATCGGCCCCTATGTATGCTGAAAGCCGCTGGGAAGGTACTAGAGAGGCTCATTAGAGAAAGACTTGGAGAAGCCATTCGAACTGCCGGGGATCTGTCTCCTCGGCAGTATGGCATCAGGGCTGGTCGATCCACAATTGGTGCAATAGCAGACGTAGTGAGCGCGGTCCAGCAGGCAGAAGCCCACAATCATTACTCGAGACGAATAGTACTGCTCATAAATCTAGATGTGAGAAATGCCTTTAAATCTGCTAGATGGACAGATATTCTTCGTGCTCTGGAATATTTTAGGGTGCCGAGGTATCTGATGCGGATATTGAAAGACTACCTCAAAAATCGGAAACTCATCTATGACTCGTTGGGAGGCCGGCGAAGAATTGATTTGACATCAGGGGTCGCGCAAGGTTCCGTTCTGGGCCCGGACCTCGGGAATGTCTCGTACAATGAGCTTTTGAGGCTGCAGTTACCGGGGGAGTCACGCCTGGTTTGCTACGCAGATGACGTAGCAGTACTAGTCGCGGGACGTACTGTCGGACAGACGCAGCTCAAACTGGGTGCGGTAATACGCCGAGTGAGCGAGTGGATGACAGACCGTGGGCTTAGCCTAGCGCTGGAAAAGACCGAGGTTGTCGTCCTCACAAAGAAGCGAATCCCTCGAATCCCTCCTTATGCCGGTTCGGGGTGGGGAAATGATCATCGAGTCGAAAGAATCAATCAGATACCTTGGCTTGATGATTGACTCGCAGATGAGTTGTTTCGAGCAGGTTCGAGCGTCAGCGGATAAGGCTTCCGTGCGGGTATCGGCGCTTAACCACATTATGGCCAACACGCAGGGGCCAACCTCGAGCAAAAGACGTCTACTGATGAGTGCAATGGAGTCAGTGGTCTTGTATGGCTCCGAGGTTTGGGCTGACGCTCTTAGTAAAGAGACGTACCGAAGGCGTCTGGCACAGGTGCAGAGGCAATGAGCTTTGCGGATAGCCGCTGCATACCGCACTGTCTCTGAACCTGCAGTGCTGGTAATCTCGAGGGTGGTTCCAATTAAGTTACTTGCAGACGAACGGAAACGTGTATACTCACGTAGGGGGGAGTCGGCGAGAGAAACCGTCAGCCGAGAGGAACGGAGAAGAACCCTTATCTTATGGCAGCAAACATGGGAAAACGAAACGCGTGGCAGGTGGACCGCACGGCTGATAAGTGACTTGGGGCCGTGGTTCGACAGAATGCATCAGTGGTCACGGGTATTTTCAGTCTTACCTGTACAAGATGGGAAAGATCCCCAACTTGCGTGTTCTGCCCGGGGATGACGGATGACGCCTGCTACACGTTTTTTACGTGTAATAGATTCACAAGACTCCGTTCGCATCTCTCGGAGAAAATTGACGTAATTTTCCCAGAAAATGTAACGGGAAAAATGATGAAATCAAAGGACAATTGGAACTGTGTGTCGCATCACGTACGGACAGTACTTATTATAAAGAAGGGCATGATGGATCGCTTGGCGAGGAAGGGAACATCTCTGTAACGCAATATTATAGTAACTAATCGCAATTCCTTCCTATCCATCCGTGGAGAAAGAGAGATTTCCCTTAGCCTGAAAACATCGCTAAGCGATGATTAATGAGGCCTAATCCGAAGCAATGTGACAAACAGTTCCAGGCTAGGTTCTCGATGTGACAGGGGAGATGTTTAGTCGATAGTTCGGTAGCGGGGGAGTCCGACACTCAGGGCGTAAATAGCTTTCACCTCCCAAACAAAAACAAAAAAACCAAAAAAAACCTCCATTGTGTGGCTTTGTGCTATGTCCAAGAGACGGAGTTTATTGTATGCTCTGCTCGTTAGAATTCTGTTAATGATCTTTATGTGTTTAGGGGATATGTCACTGTTGTGGAACCAAGGTTTTCCACCGCTATTCAGGTGGTGTGCATCTTTCCAGATGCATGGGGAAAAGCTTGCAGTTTTCTCCCTCATTCTGACTTTCCACTGTTCTTTAATTTCTTCTCGTATTAGGGCCAGAGTATATAGAGTTAAAAGAGTATTATATGTAAAATCAAATGACAATAGATACACCAAATAAAGCTTTGGCTTGATCCTGTAGATTACCTCAAGTATTTAAAAGTTAATTTTGATAACAAAGCGAAGGAAGTGTCGAGGCCTGGCAGATAATGAACAAATAAAGTTTACTTCACTGTTTTTCGGGCAATTTGTAGAAACTAAGCGCAGGAAAAAATATTCTTTACAATGAAATTCTTCAGAAAATCTTCGGCAAAAAAATCGTTTAACAATATCTTAATAAATCCAACATTAATTCCCGTGCAGGAAAAGTATAGTAAAATTACAAGGAATATTATATTGATAAGCCTAGTTTTAGTTCCGCAGCTAATATGGGGAAAAGTAAGATTACTATCATAGAAATGTGTGAGAGTGAGTCGCCTTACGACTTATTTTCAAGATATTCTTATTTGCAAGCCTTTATTTCATCCCAATTTCCGAAATTAATTTTTTATTTTATGTGTACATTTATTGTCTATATATTTACTATGACAATATGACAATGGTAAACATTTTCTCAGGTTGAAAGCTTTCTACAAACAAAATTCTTTTAAAATAGGCTCATTGCTGTTCAAAATCCTAAAATCCTTTCTATCGAGGCTCATGGCTGTCCATAACGTTTGTTTTTTCACTTTGATTTTATTATTGTAATTGCTTTAGAATCATGTATTTAAATATTTGAATGTTAAATTGATTATACCAAATGGGTTTGAATTATTAAAGAAAATATTCGATGCCCGGGGAAATCTAATTAATGTATGCTTGCACACGCTTAAGCTTTTGCATATGGTTTCATAACAAAACAAAATTTACTCTTTATACCGAAACGCACATAAACAAAAATAAAAGTGTTCATTAGACTGACCTATTCTAACATATGATGTCTCCAGCATTTCATGCGATAATAATTTATTCTGTATATGCCGCGAGTTTTGTTTATTGGTTTGAAATAATTTTAAACAAAGCAAATTTCAACAATTCAGAGGCTTCAGTTTTTGACACGAATTTCAGGTACTGCGCTTCATTCTGAAAATTATTAATAACATAAATACACACAAAGAAATGAGAAGCACTTCACATATAGGGGTCGCCTTTTGGGTTTGCCTTTTCTAGAAAATCTTTTATGTTTCGAAAACACGAATTTCCCAGGAAATAATTTTGGAATAAATAAAATAATACTATCTTATTTCATTTTCCATACAAATAAGGATTTTTATAATTTTATAGATAGTGTTTAAGGCGTATAAGGTATACTACAGTGTAAACACAATCCATAGAAATAACTAATCTTAATTTGCATCGATAATTAGATTAAAAAAAGTTATCCATTAAATTCATACATAGCATTGAACAACACGATTTTTCCATGTAGTAATGTAATCAGCACGTTAACCCTCCGTTATACATCATGCTCTTTATACATATACACCATCAGTCGCCTACAACGATATCGTCCTTTGAACATATTAAAGCTATATAAAAATTCCGAAAAATAAACTACATTTCGCTCACGAAATTCAATAGTGGCGCATCGTATCTTTGTGTAATATCGAGAAAATTGCATTTGAAAAAATTGTTTCAGCTGATATTTAAACGAGAACGTGACGTTTCTAAGTATATTTATAGGATTGAAAATTTTGAATGTTTTTCGAAAATTTTTCGAGATGTGCCACTATTGCACAAATTAGTAAAAGATGTGAAAATCAAGGATGTGACATTTTAAACCAACCAATCAATCGATTACATTGTTTTGAAGTTTTATTGTTTTTATAAATCGCCTTTTCTTTTAGACACAAAAAGATTTCCGTGTGTAAGAAATGTATAAAATGTAAAAATGTATGTAAGAAATTGTAAAAAACACAAATACACGTATGAGTTGTAACTTTTTTCAAATATACTTAAAAACATAACAAACTTCCGTCTTTTATAAAATGAACGTACACATAAAGATAGTCTCATATTAACAGTTTCAGTATGTTATCCACTCTTAACTTGTTTTCTACAAGATTATACAAAATTACTTTCAGTCTTTCGTGAAATTAATGAAATTTAATTCATAATTCTTTCCCATTTTCTCATTATTGATCCTCAACTCTTAAATTTCCATAAAAATATTCATGACATTTTTTAATCACATTCGATTTTACGAGATACATCAAATCCACGTACTTTTTTTTGTTATTTGGATTGCATTTTCGTTAGCACTTTTGAGCTCGACATTCTTGAAATCAGCTGATTTCCAGTTTGTTTCACTGAATTAACACCTCTGAATTCGGATTCAGAATATGAAGTTTTAAAGAAAATTTTCTCAGGATACTGTCTCTCTGTCTCGTAGAGAGACAGTATCCTGAGAATACCGCTACATCACAAAATTTTACAACTTGGTCAGATGTGTCTTTGCCAAAATTAAAAATAGATTCAATGTTCAATTCCTTGTCCTTCGTGCCACATTAAACAGGTAACTGGCCCTTGTCGGTACACAGTAAAGTTGTAGGTCGACAGTTTTTATCGGTAGTAAAATGTAGATACATCTCCTCTTGGGCTCGGCAGTTCGGCCTGTAAGTCGAAACGAGCAACAAGGTATGAATGATTCTCCGCACGCTTCCCTTTATCTTTCAAGTTTTCTTCTCTGCTTAATACTTTTCCTGTCTGAGGTCACAAATAGCTTTCTCCCAATATTTTCTTTCCTTCAGCGTCAACGTTTTCGTACTCAACACATTTCTTGCGTTGATCCTTTTTAGGAGAGAAAAAAGACAAAATAAATTCATTACTAAATATTTTTCTATACGCCCCGAAACCAGCGATTTTTTTGCTTTGAGCTTTATAATCAGCTTTGAAGTCACGGTACAGCTGCGCGATGGATAAACCACCTTCAAGAAACTCTTTTTCAGAGTGGGGTCTAGTGTAGTGACTCTCAATTCTGGGTATAGAAAAATGTGAAATATTATAGAAATATGTGAAATAATATAGCAATTGTACACTCACATCCTTTTTCACTCACTCTGGTAAGGCTTTCTTTATGTGTTTTCCCCGAATGTCTTCAAATATGCCTTCTTTTCTTTTTGCTATAATGGGCGTTATGAACCGATTAGTCACTCCCTAGGTTTAAATAAAAAATAACTTACTGATCCTGATTTTATTTGCATCTTTAAAAAGACAAAACGCACTATTTTCGGATCGTGCCGCTTCTCGTTGATATTTATAACTTGTGACATTTAAATTTACAACTGTCATTACACGGAACCTGCAATTTTCTAGGTGGTACCAAAGTTCTAGTGCTTGTTGTTTTGTACGCTTTCCTGCTCTTCTTTAATTGCTTGATGACATTTCTTTTCAATTTCATTGTTTGGTGATATTTTTTCTAGTTTTCTTTCCTACTTCATCAGTTTCATCCTCCTTACGGTTTTCTTTGTCACTATGAGCGTCATTCGAAGGTTCAGAAGAAAGGGTTTCCGATACGTAATTGGGGTCTACTATAGAATCATCAGAAGAAAAATCTGAACCGGTATCTTCATCATTAACAGCTGATAATACGATTTTCGCATTCGAAAAGAAAAGCAAAATTTAATTTTCTGCTCATCAATACTGCCATATTGTAAATCGAGGCACTTTGTCTAAAAGAAAATAAGACAATATGAACTCAACCTACTGAATATCTCAAAATCTGACGTTCTTACATTCACTTCTTACTAAACACGTGTCGAAATTGCGATGGCTTAGAATGCACTGATAAGTTATGCCACTCTAGACTTGTTTGAATAGAGAAAAGCATGTATACGCAATAGTGACACAAGTGCCACCTGGTGGCTTATTATTGAAGTTTCTTAGTGCCGATTTTGTTCATACTATAGGATATGCTACTGGGAGTATAATTAACGATAAAAATCAAGTTTTGTGATTTTCGAAGATGTGCCACTATAGCATTTCGTGAGCGATATAATTTTTACATCCCTCTTCGACATTTCAAAGGGTTTTTTCCCTTATGTTTGACGTTTTGGGGACAGAGCAATCGAGGCAAATTTAGTTTTTCGGGGTCATTATTCCCTAAGCGAATTAAGGTGGATATATTTACATTTAAAGGCACACACTGTGTTGATGCTGATTTGCAATGCTTAATAGGACTTCAACTTCACAAAAACGGAAAGATTTAGCTTTTGTACTTTGACAACGTGTAATATTTTGAAAACAATCGGCGATGTGCAACCCAGGATTCCTAATACATGTATCACAATATACATGTCCTTTCAAAACAAACTACACAATCCTTTCTTGCACACATTATCTGCAGCTTATTACCTAATCTTTTTTCTACAAAGGATGTGGACAACTGCGCTCCAAATGGTGTTCCCTGCCGAAAAGTTACTACCAGCTCGTCAACTAAACACTTCACGAATTCCAGATGTTGTATTGTTTTGTTTATTATGTATGAGTTCATCAGTTACATCTCCATACCCCAAAAAACAATTTTCGCTGCCATTTTAACGACTTTCCCAAAAATTCAAAAGATCCACAGCTCTCATTTTCTTCGTGTAATCCATGGCTACAACTACCTTCAATACATTTATTGAGTAGCCACCGTCTATCCTTCTTGAAGTGTGTTCGAGATGTGATGCATTGCTGGTGCTCAGGAAAATCTTTATCCGTTTGTTCGTCCACGTGAGAACTTGCGTATTATTCTTTTTATGTGCCTCTGTAGATTTTGCTAAAAATCTAGGCTTTTTCAATTGAGGTGGTACGTGTTGCCGAGTTGACAATATCATTCCTGTCAAATGGATCTTCAGCTTCAACAGTACATCTGTGAGCGCGATACTTGTAAAAATTCGGTCTGTATACAGGTGGTAGCTCACTGCGTTTGGAACGTTCTTGCGAATACTGTGTGTATTTTCCCGTGTTTAGCACTCCTAAATTAGACTTTTTTTTTTTATTTTCCATTCGCGAATGCTTTGTTTTTAATTTTGAGAGATATATATTGCGGGAGTAAGTTGCTCCCTTCTTTGGTGTCAATTATTTTCTTAAATGATTTTTTTTTCTTGAATAAATTTTCAGCAAATTTCGTGTTCATCTATTGCAGGAAGTCGTCCGCCTTTCTAGTGCAGGTTTTCAGCGATATATCGGACGATACATCGGTTCGTAGGTGTAGCATGCAAAAAAATTGCCGGAACCTGTCTCTTCTGAATGTTTGCGAATAAAAGTTAACACTTTGTAAAGAACGAACGTTCATTACCTTGGTTTTCGAAGAATACTCTGGGATGGCGATGTATTGCGTCCGAAATTTTTTAGGATTCTGTCTGAATTTTTCACCGCAGAAGGGTCGTTGCAAATCAGAGTCAAAAAAGGGGTTACTGTACATGTTTTTTTTAACCGCTGATTGGTTAGCCTGGAAAATTAACCAGATATACCCCTTTTGAAGAACGTTCAGGAACCCGAGAAGTAAGTGTCACCAGGTACAAAGCACACCGATTCCAGGAATTTACTTCCCCCCTGATGACGTAAAGATCTTTTATTATCACAGGATCCATTTTATGGTCATATGCTGTTTATGGCATTTTCTCGTCTTTCGCTCTAGGGCAAGACTCGTTTAGGAATGGTAGCGCACGGATGCCCATTTTCAACTTCAGATAATAAACGCTCGGTTACTATGCTGTTAGTAACCAGTCACTATGCTGTTAGTACCTCAGTACATTGCTGAGTGGCATATAAAATTAGTCCCAGCCGTTAATAACACAAATGAATCTATGTTGAAATCCCGAATAATAATCCCGGCACCGACCGCAAAAGATTAAGTAATTGAACAACACAAAATCTTAAATAATGAAATCCGAAATTATGACAATTTTAAAAGGTAAAATTAGGGTTTGGATAGTTATAAAAGAATGTATTAACTTACAAAATGCTTATTTATTCAAAACAAAAGTCAAAAATACACAAAAAATATTATTTATAAGAAATAAGTTTTTGTAAGTAAGGCACACATGCATTCTATGTTCGTCGCACGCAACACGCTCGCAGAGAGAGCAAGACTAAACTGCCTTTTTTCTGTTATCGACTAAAGATAACAGATAGATATCTGATATAGAGATCTCGGCGTCATGTTGTTAGTATATGCAAATCGAGTTTTTCCAGCATTACCACTTTTCAAAAAACTCGGAATGGTACCATTTCATCGTGTATGATGAATTATCTTTGGCAGTTCAGTTACGTAGTGAGTTATTGAGACCTTCAGGTCCTTTACCTACGTAAACGAACAGCATCGAACATATATGGGGTGTGCACATTATTGCAGGACACAATTTTTTAAACCGTGTTGGCAGGTTTTTTCGAAATGTAAACACGGTCCTTAAAACGCTTAGAGCTAGTTTTGTCTAAAAATACAAATCGATAATAACTTATCGTTATTTGCCAAAAAAAAAACGATTCATATATCCCACAAATCAATCGCATCCATATGGTTTTGGTTTTTTGTTTCTATGAAATATAGCAAACCAAGAAAGGCTTTAAGTTCAACTATGTTCGTATCATACGTAAAATTTTGAACAGAATTGGGCTGTCGTATTTCTGTATTTGTATTTTCAACAATAATACAGATTTTTTTTAAAATAAAGACATTATATTTGGTGCCGTGCACAATTTTATGGGAAACCCGCGGCCTAATTCAGTTTCAAATCAGGGCAGATGGTAGGGACATTCATACAACGATACCCAAAATTTAACAATTAGAACATGAAAAGAAGTGACAAAAGCAAGTCCTTGCGTTTCGGAACAAGATATAAAGTGATGGTTAACTGAATTCGAAATTATGTTGTCGAAAAGACTTGATTCCCACTTTAAGCAACCCACGTAGTATTTTTGAGGCAGACGAAACAAATTTCCAAATTTGCCGTAAAATTTTGCAAGTTTTTGCGGAAAAGGGTGCGGACAATTGTTACGGTATAGTTTTGCCATCCTCGGGAGAGCTTCCTTCACGGATGAATTAATTGTCAACTCGATATGCGAAGGAGAGAAACTCGTAGGTGTTGAGACCATAACCGTGTAAGAAGGATAAAATCAGACATTAACCTTAGGATTTAGAATTAATTATGGATTAGCATTATTATTATAGCAGAGTATAAAATTAGTATTACAACTTAAAGATAGTAGACAAGTATTATAAATTAAGTGTTGTATTAGTTATTATTATAGTAGAGTATAAGATTAGTATTACAAAGTAAAGATAGTAGACAAGTATTATAAATTAAGTGTTGTATCAGAAAATTACTACAAATTAAGTACAGCTATAGTCATTAATCTAAGAATGGAGAATCATCGCCCGATATTGGAGGCCGGCGAACAGCGGCGAATTCGAGCCAGTTCCGCGACTCAAACCAAACCAACACTTATTAGCATCAAGGATTAGATCTGGAGTGGTTGGAAAAACTCACCACACGGCAAATACCGCGGTTAATCAAGAGAGGTTCGAGTCTTCGATAGGTCATTGCTCGAAGGGTGAACGGCCGTGGCGGGAGGACCAGCAACCCGCTAGTTTAGTTGTTTAAAAGGAGGCCAAACAAAACAATGGCGCTTTTTTCCCTTTTGGGAGATTGTGAATAGTGAAAGAGTGCATGGCCGTGTGTAGGATCCGTTCTGTATCCTGGGCGAATCTTTGATGAAAGTAAGACGAGATATTAAGTGACCGAATAGTGAACGAGTGCATCGCCGTGTGTAGGATCCGTTCCGTATCTTGGGCGAATCTTTGATGAGAGTAAGACGAGATATTCAGTGATCGAATAGTGAACGAGTGCATCGCCGTGTGTAGGATTCGTTCTGTATCTTGGGCGAACCTTCGATTAAAGTGAGACGAGATAATTAGTGAACGAACAGCGAACGAGTTAGGCTGTGTACGAAGAATCGAAGGTCACGGCGAGCTGAGGCAACACATTAGTTAAGTAATAAATTATAAGCCGTAGGATTATTTGTTATCACTTAGGTCTAAGATAGTCGTAAGGAAAATAAAACAAAAAAATTAAAATAATAACAAAAACAACTCGCGCGGGTTTCCCTCCTTTAGAAAAAAAAACCAGTACGCTTGTATTTCAGGAAGAGGAAGAACGTCTGGGGAAGGCGAATCGGCTTGCCGCATTCTCGCTTGGCGGCATATTGGGGCTCGGTGGAAGCGAGTGGCGCGCACGCCCGTCTCCGACGGACCTACCGGGACATAGAGCGCCGGCCGGTTACTCCCCGAGCAAGAACTACCCGACAGCTGCAAAAAGAAGTCGGTGCCTAACGACCAGGCTCAAGAACGACGTGTAACACAATGTTTACATTTTAACAATCTCCTACCAATATGTCTTTTACAGTTTTATTCACCTTTTCAGCTGCAGTGGAATTTTGCTGTCCATTTATTGTTTATCCATGCCAAAGATTATCAGAACAAATTTCCGAATCTGTACTTGATAGATAGACTGACACATGACAGCAGAAATTTTTTATGAGCAAGGCCCGAAGTCCGATTCTTAACAAGAAATTTCCTACGTAGAATATTCAGCTTACCCAGAAACGCCCCTAAGAACGGGATAAACGGGATTCTATTCGTTGATAACATTCCGCTTGAAGCTTGGTTAAAGTCACCTCCTAAGTTAGATCTTAATAATTGCAAAAATGGCAATTGAGTCCTTGTCTTTGCCGTACACTATTATAATTTTAAAAATAATCAAATTAGAATTTTGTCTACTTTAAATCCAATGTCTCCTCTTTATTTAAGTAAACCTGCTCACACAAGCGTTTTCCTCGTGAAAAGTTGTCTTGCTTATAATTATCAACGTCTTACAAATACTTTCTAGCGCAAGCAAATAAAAGACTGCATTTGATAACTGAATTCAACAAAGGAAGATAGTTTTCTTTGAACATTCTAGTTATGGCCGTTCATCCGCCATTCATTATTTGTAATTTTCAACTTTAAGTGCGTTTTATTTCTAGATTTGTTTGCTTTAATGTATCTACAGTCGGATGGGTAACGATATAATTTTTGAACTGTAAGGGGTTCCATATACCTTCAATAGGGTTAATGATGACAAAGAGGACCAACGTGCATCAAGGAGGTACAGGTTCCAATGCATCTCAGAAAAAAATTAATATTGAATTATATCTTCTATTTCCTCGCAATTAATGAGAGTATTCATTGTCCAACTGACAATATTTAACGTACCACATCTATGTGCTGAAACGCGAAACCATGTCTTAATAGCTGTCAGATGCTTGGCAGTCCTCACAAGACAAGCGTGATTGGAGTCATGTGGTCATTTCAGAGCCAAATTGTTTCTACTGTCGCTTTAAACCTGCTTTCAGTGCTCAGCACAATCTTCAAATAGGAAGAAGCAAAAACAGAAATTCCAACATTTTATTTTAAGGCTTGGAAAGCAGCAGATAGGTATCAAAATATGATAACTACCTTTCGAAAATCTTCAATGGAATAGTATTGAAGTGTTTCTGCATATTCTCATCCAGTTTTGCGCACCTCGGTCGTCAATTTCCATTTTTTTAAATGATCACCTGGCAAATAAAGAACAATTGAGGAATCCTATGAACCAAGATAAAATATTAACCTTCAACCGGTAAAGTGGTGTCAAATTGACGTCGTCCGCATTTTAACAATTTTTTTTTTCCCAGGAATGGTTTGCAGCACGCCGTGACGCGGCTTGTCGCGGCTTACATAAATTTCGGTTTCTCGGTGACCGCGGGACAGATTGGACAATGCAAGTTAGTATCTGCAACGATAGGTGGTTTTGACGTCATTTTGTCGTCACCTTACCAATAGAGCGTTTGTGTTTTTAGACTTTACATATGTTTTTAGATTTAAGATTATGAGTGTTCTGTATTGGATCAATTAGAAAATAAGGCAAGTGATAAAAGTGATATAGACGATCAATATTTTGATGAAAATGTTTGTATACAGTCTGACTTAGATTTAGCAAGCGACAGCTTGTGCACTCCTGGCCGTAACATCTTTCGATTTTGGTTCGGCCAGAACACATCCTTTGACCAGAACACCTGATTGCAACACTTAAAAAGATTCCTGGAATATTCTGTTCGCAGAAGAATTTCTCGAAATTACCAGCGAAGATATTAATTGAAAGTTTCTAAAACTTAAACAAACAGAAAAACAGGTTTGAATCGAATAATAATGACATGACAAACAACGAGCACTGATTGGATGTGTGATTTTTACTGCTGAACAGGGCATTGTCTAGTATTCGTGTTAGAATACATTTTTTAAGGTAATAAGAAACTTTATTAATTTTTTCAGATCTCCAATACTCACCAGTTGAAAGTTAAAGTTTTTCGAGAACTTTTGCCGAATCATACATATAATTTCACTTCATTGGAAAGATATCAGGCTAATAAATAGGATTATTTAGACAATCCTTAAAGATTACCTCAGGCAAACATAAGCTGCGAAACGGAGAAACACAAAAGATTTTAGGTCAAAAGTAGTGGAGCGTACTGCATTCCAAAGTCAATCCATTTCCAGGACGAATGCAGCAGTTTTCAACCTCATGAATGGCACAAATTAGACTTGGTCGTAAGCATAGAGACTTACAAATCTGTGAGAGACTCTTTCTCTTGATAAAGATGAAAAGAACTCTTTCTATGTTTATTAGAAAACAGCCGACAACGGTGTGGGCACAATTCGCAAACAGAAAATCGGTTTCGAATCAAAAGGATGCAAACATCTACGGCAAGCGACTTTTTCGCTCAAACAGTACACACTGAGGTAGTCGGCAGGTATCAGACGAAATACAAATTTGTGTAAAAAACACATAAAAAGTGGAATTTAAAGCCAAACTGCTTGATTTCATTAAAAAGAAATGTTGCTATGCAAGTTAACACACTGACCTTCATCCTCACCTTTCCGAACGTTGACCGCCGCAACATATATTGATCCACCAATTTTCGCACATTTATAAAATATTTACACGGACCTACCTACTTGAGCCAATGAACCGGCCAAGGCAAGCACATTAACAACAGGTACTGGTAATAAATGCCAATGTAGCAAATAATTTTTTTTGAATATAATTTCACTGACAACTGCAAATTTATCAAAAAATTTTCTCTCGGAAAATTTTATTGATTTATGAGAACTTAACATAAAATTTTGTTTATTGATGACGAGCACAAAATACTTGTATGTAATTATTTATAAAAAGAGGTAAGCAATTACAAGAAGTGAAGTTACAAGAAGTTTGAATGAAATCGTCTGTATGACAAAACAATATTAAAAAGCGAAAATAGTCTTTTTCATAAAATAATATTTGTAATAAAAAATATTTATGTAGTAATAGCAGAAGTCTCAATATCCGTTGAAGCCTCGGAATGCTTCAGATAAATTTTAATTTAATATAATTCAGTTGTTAGATGTGATCAACTTTATTTATGAAGGAAGAAAAACTAAATAAAGGATATAAAAGGCGAATTTAAGAAGGTGAATATAAGAAACAAAAGAAGAAAGAGGAAAAAGCAAATGTATGAAAAAATTAACAAAGAAAAGAATTAAGGAACAAAAATTGAATATAAAACATAAAGTTAAGAAGAAAAAAACGAAACATAAGGTTTAAGAAATAGTAGAGGGAAGAAAAAGTGGAGGCAATAAAAATGAACGCTTGGTAAGCCGTTTGTCATCGTGGAAATAAAGGCAAAGAGGGAGTATTAACGAGCTCGTGTGCGAGGGCATCTCATTTCCCTGAAACAAGACGTGAGAATTTTTTTTTGTCATACTGATCAGCGGATGACGAAAATGCTTTTCAGAACTTGAATGGTGTTCGTTGGTGTTTGACTGATTGTCGAAGTATATCGATTGCACTAAAAGACACTAGCATGAATATAAATTTGCGAGCTGCAATTTGCAAAGAACGGTGATCATTTCTGACAGATGTCAGTATGTTATATTCAAGGGAGCACAATCCAATACCTCCGAATTCCAGACGAAGTTAAAGATATAGTAAGAAAAGACGCTCATATGCAGTCCCGAAATCGAGCTGATATAAAACCTGGAAGGAGCAGAGATGGTCAGAATCAACGTAGCAGGACTAACTCATTATATCGGTTTTGGGGCGCGACGCATCTCAGACGCCCACAATATTGTTGATCGAACCGGTAAAATTAGAATAATAATGAAATGTTTCCATCTTTTAGGAACATTATACCACTAACTACCACCGAAAAACAACGTCGGTACCGAGCAAAACGAAAATTAGGTCCTCATAGAGAAGAGCAAGCAAAAAAGGCTTTGGAATGGTACCACAAACACAACGCCTTGTTAAAGACTTAATGGAACGTGAGTATCGCCAAAACAAAAGTACAAAAATACTTGACAATGAATCCTTAGTCAATGACTGTATCCATATCGTTCGGCAACAGAACGATCTACATCAGCGGTGATTTGATTTACATCAGCAGTTTTTGCGAAGAAGCGTAGGCAAAAACAAGTGAGAAGGGAAAGAACTAGAGTAAACAGAGTTAATATGGATCTTAAAGAAAAATAAAAACAGATGAGTGCAACCAGCAAAAGAAGAAGTTGCATGAATTAAATCAAAGTAAAGAAACACAAACAAGAGGAAACATAGCAATACAAAATTTTGGCGGATGCAATAAAATAACGTTGCAAGAAAATAAAAACTCGAAAAGAGAGAAGAATTTTAACGAACACTTTTGAAGACCAGTTGATAATACCATCTCGGAAGAAAGGTGATATATTTTCCGAAGACATCCAACTGCAACAGGGTTATTTTAGCAAAACTACGCTGATTCCAAAAATGATGACATAACGAGCAAAATTCATTGAATTTTTCAAATAAGATGACGTTTTTTGATCTACTGCAGGAAAAAAAGAAACGATTATAGTCAAACAAAAACAGAACAAAGAAGATACTAGAAATTTAGAGTCTATTTAAAGTCTTTTAAGTGCGAAACCGGTTTGCCTAGCAAATATTCGCAAAAG
The DNA here is from genome assembly GCA_954870665.1 of Stratiomys singularior. Lineage (NCBI taxonomy): Eukaryota > Metazoa > Arthropoda > Insecta > Diptera > Stratiomyidae > Stratiomys > Stratiomys singularior. The sequence continues at coordinate 75,754,843 of OX940877.1, read as the reverse complement.
TGAATTAAAAACCCACGAAATAATTTAAAATTAGTTGTTGAGAATTTGTTCTTGTAATAAATTTCACTAACACTTTACAATTATTTTCAAGAATTTCAATCTTACTTATTCACTTTTATTTTAATTCATTGATTAATTATCACAATCACTTTCACTCGCTTTTTATATTTTCGAATTAAATATAAATAAATATATTTTTTCGAATTAATTGAAGGCGCAGTAAAAGACTTGATATATCCGTTTGAAGCATCTCTCGAAGACTTTTCCCACCAAGTATATTTCATTGAAACGTAGCACAAGTGCATCGTTGGCCTTGGCGAAAATTTAATAGTTATCGATTCTAGTGAGAAACACAAGTATAAGATGCACGAAGATACTCAAAGCCACCAGTTTGATAGCTCACGGAATTAAGTGTCTTTGCATACAGGAGTGTTAATGAACATAGTTCGAAAGTGACCACCGGAGAGTGCGCATCGTATTCGCGTGTGTTCACGACGGAGTGTAACAATTGTTTCTTCATGTGCATGGGGTAGCAAAGACGTATGTGTTAGAAAAGACAGATGTGTTAGCAAAAGTGTACGATAACGTGAGAACCGAAAAGGACGCCGCAGACATTGGTGTAAGTGGCAGTGAGAACTTGAATGTACGGTACGGCTAACAGTGCATACGGCTGTGAGAAGCAGAAAGAACGGCTCGGCCACAGAAGTTTCTTCTTGTCAATGCTAACAAACTGGCTACTTTGGGTGAGTGTGATTTTTCATCTGATTTATCTGACTTAAAAGGAGCTATATTTAAAAATAAAAATTATAATTATATTTTAACGAAACTTGATATTTAAAAAATATACATACATATACCTTAAAAAATTGATCGATTGGGGTAGGTTGCGTCCCAATTATCCTTACGCTACCTGAAACCTTGGGCTGTAGGATGGAAGACAAGGACCGACAGATGATCGAGCAGCTGAGCATGGCAAAAAGAATGGAAAAACAACTGCAAGAAGTTGTTAGAGAATGGCAGCTAACGCGGGAAGAGCTAAAGGGTACAAGAGCTAAACTTGACCAATGCCATGCTGAGCTGGCCGAAGAGCGTCGCAAAAATGACGAACTCACGATGAGGTTGTTAGAAAAACCTAAAACAAAAAGCGCAAAAAACATAAAAAGCGCAAAATCGAGTCACCACCGCCTTCGGCTAAAACTGCCTCTTCTGATGAAGAAACGGTCGAAGTTGAAGTCGATCCGGATATGATCACGGAAACCCAATCCGAAAACGACATGGAAGAAGAGGCAGAAAACGAAGCCGAGGACGATGAAGGAGGACCCAAAAAAACCCAAGCACTTCCTGAATTGTCTGTCCTCAACAAACCAACAAAAAAGACAATCCCTCATCCAACCCCTACAGCAGGCCCCTCAAAAGAGGAAACTAAACCACGGACAGTACCAATCATACTAAGAGAACCGGACAAGTGGACAAAACTTAACAGACTCATGAAAACGAACAATATAAACATGGAAACGGCCAAACGAGTTTACCTGGGTATACAAATTATACCTAAGACGACATCAGACCACAGAAAACTAACGAAACTCCTCACCGAACTAAAGTGGCAATACCACACTTATTACCTTCCCGAGGAAAGAAACCGAAATGTCATCATAAGGGGACTATATGACCTAGAGGCCAAAGACTTCTATGGTATGTAAGAAACATAGACATACAAAAAGATATTAAAACAGACACAATTGACAAATACATACGGGACCGAGCACTGAAACTATTTGACAAACTCGACCAACACGACAACACTATCATGGAATTCCTAAGACATAGGGAATCGGGAGGACGGCAGGTGTACCCGAGCCTCAGATCGATCATTCATTTAACATAACGAAATTGCATTCAATTAAAAAATAGCTCTTTTTAACGATATAATCAGCAGGTGACAAAAGGGAGTAATGTTGTTTTATCACACCAACTCCAAGTAAGACCAATGAAACGAAGCAACTGTTAATGAACAATGACGAATGAAAAATATTAATGTTAATACAGGGGCTTCCGAAGTTTGCCAGTTGATAGCGGCCATATTGTTGAAGCTAGATCCGTCAAATGACTGTAGTATATGTAGTCTGTTTTTCCAAATCACCATGGATGTATAAAGCACTCAATAATACGTGCAAATTATAAAATCGTTCTGTCAAAATGGGTGTTCAGTTCTCGCAAGGTTCCGCGCGATAGTAAAATGATTTAACGTAAAAGCATACTGTGCTGTCTTAGATCTAGTCGAGCCCTTTTATATGCTTTACTTATCCCTAATTGACAGCTTATTCGGAACTCAAGTTATATTTATTTAATGAGAACTTGAGTGTATTTTTCTTAAACAGAACTTGAGTGTATTTCGGTTATTCAGAACTTGAGTGTATTTCGATTTTTCAGAATTCGAGTGTATTTTGCTTATTCAGAACTTAAGTTTTGGGTAATATACTGGGTTTTTCTCGTTATGAGATTTTTGGAGAGACATCAGGAGGGGCTGGTGACGATACTCGCTTCGCCCATTCTACGATCGCCATACTCATCCTACTGAGATTTCAGATTATTATTCGCAGTGTGGTGAAATAATTTTAGTCAACTGGTTCACTAAACGATCGACGAATACCCGCCCGCCGAAGAAACGGAAAATCTGCCTGAAACACCACCGCTATCCGTGAGAATCGCCCTACTTCTTGCGAAACCACGGTCCTGGGTCACTGTTGAGTTTGTCGGTCTGATTTCCTCACAATAAAGTTGGGAAAATTCTGTTTTCATCTCGGCTAATAATTTTGCATTCTGCAAAGCTACTTGCCTCTGTTTGAGTGCAGGATACCACCTTATGACTCGTTGCTAGGTACGTGACCTCAACCTTCAGAGCCGATTTCTGAGAACGTAGAACATTCCATCGTCACCGACACAAATTTGCCATCAACAAGCCACCGGTCTTTGAGGCAGTTTTTGTAATATCCACATAAGATACTAGACTAGGTAGATATACACCCTGAAATCTTAAAGAGAAACGATCTGTTCACCTAGCAGAATTGAACGCATTCATTACATCGAATGTTTTAAGCAGTATGTTTGCATCGGGTGGTGATTGTGGTTTCTAATTGGAGGAGATCACCACTGCTGTTGTTGCAGCGATAGTTATCGTCCAGCCTTTGAGCCGTAATACAAAAGTAATAGACATCCAGCAACTGGGATGCTCTTTCCAAGTCTTTCTTTGGTAAGCTGCTTGAGCACCTTCCCAGTGGCGGTAATAATGCATTAAGCTCATATGCGAAGGTATGAATAAATTCTCTTCCTCTTGTTGATAACGCAAGCCACGCCCGTTTAAGCATTTTGGCAATACACTCTTCTGCAGCATTGAGTTTGCAGAGGCTGGCATTGAATATACTGAGGAGTTTGGCAGGGTAATGTTGGTATACAAGCTGTACCAGTCGTACTGGGATACAGTCTGCTCCCAGTGTTATTTTTATTTTTGAAATCGGAACAGCTCTGTCCATCTTGGTAGCACTAAAAGGCAAGCACATAACAGCACATTCCTCATGTGTTGTCCCGAAACGAACAGGATGTTCAGGAAAAAGTGCTCAAAGAACCTCGTGCATTCTCGCCACCTCAAGCACACAGGTCTCCGAGCTTCCATCTGAAAAGCCTGACGGGTCCGTTTGATGTTCTTAACAATATTTTGCCAGTAGCAATTCTTGCTTTTATTAAATTTATTATTTATTATTATTCTAGCCAACTGTATGGCAACTTTCTCGACTCTTAAATGTTGGACTTTGTGGTGAAGTGTGTGTGTGAATTCTCTTCACTTTTCAGTCTTTTCTGCTGGCAATCAGTACTGAACAAGCTGATTATTTCGAGGCCGTCGCTTGTGTGTAGGAAGACCGTATGCAGACGTGATGAAATTCACAGTTGAGTTGACCAAGTTTTCTGCTGATGTTGCCCTAGCGCCAAGTTAGCTTCGTCTACTGTTGAAATGTCCGGTTACAGTAAACGTTTATAAGTTCATGACGAAAAGTTCCATCTTATCTGTCATTTCTAGGATTTTTTCCCCTTGAATCTGAATCAGGTATTCTTCATTCAATCGTCTTGGTATTGAAGTCACAGCAAATAAGCTTACTATCAAAGGATGAAATTCGCTCGTTTAATAAGAGGTAGAGACTAATAAATTTCGTATCCGCAAACCTGATCAGCACAACCCCATCCACTCTTAAGGCAGTGCACATATGCTGGCGGTCGAAAATCGGTCACAATTCTATCCAAACTCCTTGTCATTGCAATGTTGATCTGATATCATCAGCAGCTCTGTATCTTTTGTTTTCACAACCAGTTCAAGAATGGTCTGTGTGTGTTCTGATCTCGAGGACTTGAATCATAGTTTTGCTTATTCATTAGACCGTCCCTTGACGAATTTTGCACACAGTTACACTATTGACATTCTACTCAGCTGGGAGTTACGCAGAATCTTTCTCTGAAATAGTTACAACTGAAAACATTTGCCCTTTACGGTAGGTAGGCATCAACCATACTCTAAAGCTGTCTGTTATAGGAAAGTGTATATATGGACCCAATCTTCTAATTGTTTGACGTCCGCAACACAATCATTGTTGTTATCAACAAGGTGCGTGAAATTATCACCTAGTTTGCTGACTCACACCGTAAGTGTGCAGGCTACTGTTTTCCAGGCTCCACATTCTCTCTTGTTTCTTATAAGGCATCCACGTAAGTCTCCCCGTCTGTTGGCTAAATCAGTAGAGCATCCCAACACTGATTGCACCTGGTCTTCGAACATTGAGCTGAATTTAGCACGTAGGTGCTTTTCACGCGAGTTATGTTTTTGATTATTCTCAAAAATAAAAAATAAAATTATACTCTTACGAGTTCTTTCCTTGGAAATAAGAACACTTGATTTTTTTATGAATCACTTTATTATCTTTTTAACTTTTGAACATTGAATACTAACTGAACTGTATCACTTGACCAACTTGAATAATTGAACTTGAACTATTGCCACCGACTCAGAGTGGTCTCTTGCTTAAATAGTATTATTTTGATTAGGTCTGCAGTTTGCATTTCGCTTGGTGATCGCATCAGATCTTTGTTATAAATGTGCTGAATATGCATAATATTTATATCGATAAACAATTATTGTTGAGTGGTCATATCTTTGTTACAAATGTGCTAAGTATGCATAATATTTATATCGATAAACAATTATTGTTGAGTCATGGATATTTGATATTTTGTTGTGAGTCTTACTTATAATGATTTGAACTTAGTAACTATAATGTAAGTATTATAATATAAGTTTTAATTAAACTTAGTGGTTATATCCTTATTATTAGGATTAGTATTGAGGTCTTGAGGGTTATGTGTAATTCGCGTAGGTTTGGTCGTTTCTCCAGCCCTCACGCACTTCGCAGTCTTGTTTTGCGTTTTGTATCACAACAATTGAAGTCTTTCACCCACTCACGGTTGGAATCTGCTGTTTTGGGCCGTTTTAGTCTGATTCTGCGATCCGGCTTTCATCGGTTACTTTCCATACTTCGCCCTTTACGCAGGGAGTTACATTTCCGGCAACTTCCTTCAGCTCTTCCAGTCACTCTCGTAGCTACTAACGTTGGTAGTAGGAATCCTTCCAAAAAGGTTCCCCAGCTCATCGATCTCGTTTTTATTCTTTTGGATGTTAGTTGCGTTTCCTTTTTTTTAGAGCGTGCTTATTTTCATGTGTGCCGCTCTTCTTTATTTCGGTTGACGGCTATGTTCGTAGATGGCTCGTCTCAGATGCAGTTTTTGATGCGCTGTCAGCTTGGGGTCTACTCGGCAGCTGAGCATCGTTTTTATCGCCTTCCATAGGGTCCAGTATATGACCAGCAACTGTCCACGGGGAATGACACAGTGTCAAATGACAATGGGTGCCATTCCTGGCCCCAACGCCTCCGCTGCGCTTCCTGCAGTCTTTACTCCAAGGCTCTTATTTGCTAGATGGGTTATTCATATCTTTTGTAGGGAATAAAAGTAATATGCACACCTACATACCAGCCAGCCGGTACAGTTGTACAGAAACAGCGGTACAGAAATAGCCAGCAGGATCAGTCGACGCACAAATGTGCAGTGTGTTGTACATACGAGTATAGTTAAGTTTAAATGAACTGAATGTGAATAAATACTAACCGCGATATCAATTTTGTTTTATTAAAAATAATAGTTGCAAACCCACCTACCTCCCACAGGTTATGGGCCCAGTGGCGAGTAAATAGCAAGTGCAAGTGAAAAATAAAAGAATTGACAAAGTGAGTAGAGTTTCGACGTAGAAAATTGTGACCGCGTGGCAAACCAAACCTACAAAATGAGTCACGACGAATCATTACGGATTGAGATGCTAGGCAAGAAGAATTACGACGACTTGCAGGTGCGGATGAGATCCATTTTAGTGAAATACGACCTATGGGGCTACGTGAATGGCGATATCAAGATGCCGACAGGGACTGATGCCGCGCCGCGTGAGCTGGCGAAATGGAAGGCCAACGACGAGAAGGCAAAGGCAGACATCATTCTATCCATTGGAAACGCGGGGTTGAAAACAGTTTCAAGATGTGAAACGTCGAAAGAGGTATGTGATAAATAACAGTCTATTCATGCATCCAAAGGTCCTGTCAGAAAAATCGAGTTACTGACGGACATAACATCATTCAAAATTGCCTGGACAGCTTCGCCAGCGCCGTGGAGCAGTTGGAAAGCATGAAGATTAAATTACCCAACGACATGTTAGTAGTGCTGATTCTCAAAGGGCTACCTCAAAGTTTTGAAAACTTTAGATGCGCAATTAGATCCAAGGACGAATTATCCAACACTGATGCACTGATTTGGAAAATTCTGGACGAGAAAAGGAGCCGAAGTTCAGCTGAGACCGAGGAGGACAGCAATAACGCATTGTATGCCGGAGCTCGATCAAACAGAAATCGACAAAACAAACATAAGTCAAAAGGGCCAAAACCGACACAAACTTGTGCTTCATATGCGAAAAAGTTTGACATTTAGCCGCAACTTGCTGGGAACGAAATAAAAATTTGGCGAAAAAAGTCAAGAGAGCAGCTGGAAAGATGGAGAACTACTACATCGAGATATCGAGACCCAAGGAGGTGAAAAACGTTTCAACCACGACCAGATGGTGCTTGGACAGCGGATGTACCACGCACATGTGTGCCGATGAGGGAATGATGACAGACCTTCAGGAATGTACAGCGACAGATGACAGTAAGGTACAGCTGAGTTTAAGTAATACGGACCTACGAACTAATTTAGTTTCCGTGTCCAAAATCACCCGTAATGATCGAGAGATTTTATTTAGGAAGGATGATGCTATCATCAGAGACCTCAGCGGAGAAATAAAGATGATAGCAAATCCCATTGAAGACCTGTATTACCTACGGGAGGTCGCAGAACAAGCTCAAGCTGTGGCGTCACAGGAACTGCTAATAACCGATGCGCAGCTATGGCATGCAAGACTCAGACACCCGCATATGGATGCTGTTATCAACTTGTCAAGAGGACAAGCAACTCGTATTAAGGGGTTATACCTATGTGAATTTTTTTTTTCGATTTTCGTATTATCTAAAAGTATGCAAACACATCCCTAGAATTGAAATCAAAAAGGTCCAAATACTAATATACTTCAGAAAATTTTTGAGAATCAATTTTCTGAAGCAACTCCAATGCTCGAAATATATTTGTTATATAATTTGCTCGTTTTATACTATAGAGTAATTAATTTACCCTGTATAGCGCACGTTCCTTCGTAAACGACGCTAGGAGAGCTTCTGATTCGATCGACTAAACGTTGCATTTGAGGTTAAAGTACTATAGTAAATCGTTCAATGCAGTCGTGTAGTCCATCGCGCCGAAACATGTGTCGCGCGGCAAGGCGGTGCTCGATATCGTGACGAATATCGCAGTTATCTTATTTAATGAAGTCTGTCGAGCCTTCTCCCCATCTACGACTCATAAGGATTGACTGTAGGACCTAATTTTTACAATTTGTGCTTAGAAACAGACGCCGAGCGGATAAAGGCTGCTGCGCGCTCAATTTCCGATGTCGTAAAAGAGGCGAGACGCGGCCTTTTAGCATCAAGAAAGGACGAAGAGGAGAAATCCACGGTCTTGGAAGGCCAACTGTTTGGTGCTGGGATAGCAGAGTAAAGGTAAAAAAATTTGTATATAATAAAATTTTTTGAAAATTCACAACTTTATAAGGTTTTGAAACTTTAAACGCGTTTATCTCGAAAGTGTGTTTTTGAAATTTGCCGGAAACGAAACTCTTTCAGTTCTCATTCGATTGACTTGCCGATATCACTGTAGCTTTTTGATATGATTATCTAGTGAAGTACACACGATTTTAGCGATTGGTTTTGTTTAAAAAAAGGTTATAAGCAATTGGAGTCATTTTTTTGGGTCGAAAATGCAATTTTTTTTGTTTAATAGTCGCCATTTTGCGAAAAATCGATATTAAATTATTATCTTGTGGACTTTACTAGCAAAACTCATGGATTTTATGAAATAATATTTTTATTGTTCCAGATGCAGATGGGGCTGAGAAACTTGTCCGGCCGCGGAACGTCTTTTGTGACTACTTTGACTAGTGACTTTGACGTGCACTACATCCGCCATTTTGTATTGAATTAAAAAAAAAATTTTTTTGCACTCCCGAAAAATTGCCCTTTATGTTAATATATTATTTATAAAAGTTTTTTTAAAAATCCATGAAGAAAAAATCCTGAAAAAAGGCTTGTATTTTAGCCTTCACATAGATAACCTCTTAAGAGATTAACGTCGGCAGAAGTGTCGTGTGACGTATGTCATCGAGGAAAAATAACTGAAAAATCATATGAACCAAGAACGAAGAAAAGCACTGAGTTACTCAAGATAATTCACTCCGATTTGTGTCAACCGTTAAGTACCAAGTCAGAAGGAGGGAACATATACTGTGTGACATTCATAGATGATTACAGCGGCTGGTGCGAGCTGTATTTACTAAAGAGTAAGGACCAGACATTCGAAGCCTTCAAGCTGTACCAAAGCTACGTAGACTGTCAAACCGGGATGAAAATACGTAAATTACAGTCAGATAACCGTCGATAATACTGTAATAAGGGCATTCAAAGGCGCTTAACGACGCCGTATACGCCTAAGCAAAATGGAGTCGCTGAGCGTATGAACAGGACATTGGTCGACATGGCCAGACGCCTGCTGATATCAGGACTGCTGTCAACGTACTGGGGAGAAGCAATCAACACAGCAAACTACCTGAGGACCAGATGTCCAATCAGAAGCCACCACGGGGTGACGCCATATGAATTATGGACTGGCAAAAGGCAACTTCTGAGACACCTGAGAGTATTTGGATCAAAAGTTTTCATGTTGGAAAAAGGACCCAGACGACGAAAGCTAGATGAAAAGGCAATCGAAGGAAAATTAGTAGGATATTCGCAAACGGCGAAGGCATACAGAGTGGGGCAAAACGAGAATGGAAAAATTATCAACACGAGAGAGTTGCGAATAATAGAAGAAACAATTATGACTCCGAGGAACTCAGTATCGGTTGATATGGAATACGCACACCCACAAGAAGAGACTCCAGAGCCAGGGAGAGTTCTGCGAAATGAGAGACCACACGAGAAGTGTGATATGAGGTCTCCAATAAGACATGCGCTGGGAAGACCCGCAAAAGCGAAGATTGGAAAGTTAGGAAGACCGAAGAAAATGTACAGATACGTCAGTATATCGAGCGTAGCACCCAGCCATGCATCAAGCTGGGAGAATCTCACAGACGGAGAAACGCCGGACCACGAGGAAGCAGCAGAGCTACAAGATGACGTATTCGGTCAAGTCGTAGATGGAGAGAGTCTCGGTGAGAAGAGAAAACTCGAGACATCATTATTTCCGGATGACAAACGTGCAAGAAACGAAGCCAACAGTGAACCTGAGAAATCACCGGAGTATGCTAAGGCACGAGAAAATGAACAACAGTTCATGCAGACAGAATTCGTGGAAGAAATGGCGATGATGGCTGACGTAACCCTAGAAGAGGCAATGCGTGGAGCTGAATCTTTTGAATGGAAGCGTGCATTAACCGAAGAAGTACGCTCACACCTAGAGAACGGAACCTAGGAAATTGTAAGACGGCCAGAGGACAAGAACGTGATAGGCTCAAAGGTAATATTGAAAAATAAAGTCAACGCCGATGGAAAAATCGAACGCAGAAAGGCTAGCATCGTAGACAGGGGACTCACGCAGAGGTGAGGATTTGATTACGACGAGAGATTTGCTCCAGTTGCAAGACAAGGGTCGATTCAACTATTGACGGCCATAGCTGCAGGAATGAAAGCAAAAATACATGTCGTAACGGCATACTTAAACGCGGAACTTGGTGAAGAATTATATATAGAAGTTCCAAATATGTTAAAAGAAGTCCTGCAAGATATTGTGCGCAGCGAGCGTCGAGATTCCGAAGTACAGAAACAAGCAGCAAAGATCTTAAAAGAGCTACTCAAGGGTAACCAAGTTTGCAAACTTTAAAAATCGCTTTACGGACTGAAACAGTCAGGAAAGAAGTGGTACGAGAAATTATGTAAAATATTGAAGAAACCTAAAACCTACTATATCAGACCCGTGTCTATTTACACGGAGAATTGGTGACGCCATTTTGATGGTAGGAATATATGTGGACGACGCATTAGTGACGTCGAATAATCCCAAGATAATAGAAGAGTTCCAGCTGGCACTAAGTCGAGAATTGAAAATTAAGAATCTTGGAGAAGCCAAATAATGCTTAGAAATAGAATTCAAGCAGCAAGAGGGACAGATATGTCTAAGTCAACTGCGATACGTGGAAGAATTACTGGGGAAATTCGGCATGAGTAGCTGCACCCCGCATCGCACACCGCCAAGTCCATCAGCAAAATTGAGAAAATCGTCAGACTCTGATAAACCAACGGCGAACCCAAAGTACAGAGAACTAGTCGGATCACTCATGTACCTATCGGACATCACGCACAGTGTTAGCATGCTGAGCCGATTCAATGAAAAGCCTACCGAGGAACACTGGGGAGCTGCGAAAAGAGTGCTGAGATACCAAAAAGGAACATCAGATCTGGGACTTACGACCGGGGAAACGACGAAGGCGGCTCGAGATCATACTCGGTGTACGGATTCATCCTAAGAGGAGCGGCCATAAGCTGGAAAGCGAAAAAACAGCGGACAGTAGCACTGTCAACGACGGAAGCCGAATACAAGGCACTCACCGAGGCAAAGAAGGAGTCAATGTACCCGAGGGGACTCCTAGACGAGATTGGGCTCTCAAACTTATCAGATGGACTGATATACTGCGATAACCAACGCACAGTACACCTGACATCATCGACGGGTCACCATGAGCGGACAAAGCATGTTAGAATACATTTTAACTACGTCAGAGAGGCCGTGCACGACGGATAAGTTACAGTTCTACATACGCAAACGGGTGATATGATTGCTGATATCTTCACGAAGTCATTAGCCAGAAAAAGACATGAAGAGCTCGCCATGCAAATGGGAATGAGAGGCACGCAATAACCGCGCGTGTATGTGTACGTATTAAGGGAGAGTGTAGGAAATAGAAGAAATACGCACACCTACATACCAGCCAGCCGGTACAGTTGTACAGAAATAGCGGTACAGAAATAGCCAGCAGGATCAGTCGACGCACAAATGTGCAGTGTGGTGTACATACGAGTATAGGTAAGTTTAAGTGAACTGAACGTGAATAAATAATAACCGCGATATCAATTTTGTTTTATTAAAAATAATAGTTGCAAACCCACCTACCTACCACATCTTTTTTTATGATGCCGTTTTGGTCTTGACCGTTTGACAGCTCAGGAACTCAAAAAAATTTTGGGAAGGCAGTTTGTATATATCTATTGTATTAATTTGATGTTTTTGTAGTTTTAAAGGAAGACATTCTAATTGTGACTTAGAAACAATTTAAATGTTTAAATTCATTCATTTTTCATTTCAACCTTTTTTCCTATATTTATCTAATATGTTTCATATATTATAGCTTATTTACGCGATTTATTTATACCTCGATTGAATAACAAATGGATTGGGAAGAGGGCGAATTGGGAGACTATCTGAACAATATTATGTAATACCTACGAAAATTCCACATACAAGAATTCCCATACGCATTATATATGTTGAGCCACAAATATTTGTTCAGTATTTGATAGGGATTTAGCGACGACATCAAATGTCAACAGAGAAGAAGCTAAATTCTTAAAAACTGTTGCAACGAAGAATTTCTAATTAAATTCCACGTCGCATACCTGTTCTTGAATTGGATGCCATAGTGTACATACTGTGTGATTTGCTACGAGAGAAAGTCAATTAAATACTGACTTGGTCGCGATTGTCAGGATAACGAGCATAATATAACTCTTGAAATGTTGAATGATACTTTTTTCGAAATAATTAGATTTAGCAAAACATCTTCAACTATCTGTAAAGACTAGAAAAATGTGAAATACATTTTGAAGTAAATGTCTGCGTCTTAAATGTTCACAATCCATTTTCAGTGTGATGTTGACTAAGTGCTTGGAAAATATTAAGCGAAATATTACGTAGATGCATGTTAAAGTATAAATTTATAATATGTGGATGAAATAATTCAGATCACAGTTAACAGCTGGGCGGATGATGTTTTGTTTCGTTATCGACAGAGCATTTTCCTCAGAGCATTGTTGCAAATATATTAAATAATTTAAAGGATAGGTTGAGAGTGAACTACCATAGGCATTGTTACAGACGTGAGTGGTATGTTTGTGTCCTTAATTTTGTGCGGCTACGTTCAATTACACCAATAAAGGAAAACACTACGAAAGAGTCTACTAAAGTGGAAAGGCAAGCTTTGAATGGATATTCCTTTGCAATTTTATATGTTTCACATATGCATTAAATAAGAAGACATGCGTCCCTTGTTTCGAACCACCCCATATTTTGGGAATGTTAGAGTTTTACGTAAAGAACACACACAAGAATAAAGTACATTCAAAAGGCAAGGAAAATGATACGATAGGTCGTACAAAAATTGGATTTGCTGTAGTTGTAATTAATTTTAATTAATCATTCTAAACAAAAGATTTAGCACAGAAAAGTAACAAATCCCGTTTTACTACGTATATTCCTATCAAAACGTTGAATAAGAACTTTTTATATTATTTAAAAAACATATTCATTAAAACATATAACAACAAAAAACAAATTCATTTCATAATCATAAAAGCTAAAAGACATATTTGAGAATTTCACAAAGTTATGAAAAATTTTTCTTCAGGTTGTCACAATTTGGTACTGAATGCATAAAGAGATGATTAGTCAACGAGTTCTCTTTGCATATAATGACCACAGGATCGGCAAACAAACAATCAATTTGTCGGTAGTACCCTTTTCGATTTGTTGTTTAAACATTCCTGTAAAGTCATCTGTGTGTTTTCTTGCGAGGAGTAACAACACATTTCTGATATGCTTCTGTCATTTCATGTCCCATAAAAGTACACTTTAGTGGAGATCCTGGCTCTGTGCGGCCTTTCTTCTCTTAGCTACCTTCTGCAAGTTTTGACATGTGTTATTTGACTTTACCAATGCTATTGCAATGATAGGGTCTCCCAGCGCCTAATTCACCAACAGAGCATACTCAGTCATTTCCAGCGATTTCGAAGTTTCGATAAGCCATTGAATAACATGGATTGAGGTGATTTTCTGTAAGAAGAACGAAATCGGGCTTTTGTTTAGCATTCATCGATGAAGTACAGCAATCAGTTGACGCTGAAAAAGATGAGACGAAGCTCTCTCTTCCCTGGTGATCTCTTCTCTTCGATCTTCGCCTCTGCGCAGGTAAATACTTCTGTGCTCTCTCGCAAGAAGGATGATGGGTATCACCCCTGCGATTACCAGCACTGCCGCTCTGGAGACTGTTCGGTATGCGCATGCAATTCGCAATGCTCCTTGTCTCTGCACCTCTGCCAACCGCTTCCGGTGTAACTCCTTGGTGAGAGCGTCGCCCCACAGTTCTGATCCGTAGAGTAGAAGCGACTGTACAACGCTCATTAAGAGCCGTCTCCTTGATGTGGTGGGCTCCCCTATGTTGGCCATTAATCGGGTGAGTGCCGTCACGCGCTGCAGCCTTGTCAGCTACTGCCCTGATTTGTTTGGTAAAACTCATCTTCGAGTCTATCAGGACGGCCAGGTACATTACTGCTGATTTCGATTCGACCAGCTCGTCCCCTATACTGATAGGTCGTATTCTGGGGATTCTCTTCTTCGTTAGGATGACCACTTCGGTTTTTTCCAGTGCCAGCTTTAATCCATGAGCGGTCATCCAGTCCATTACCCCGCACGTTAACGTATTGAGTCTGAGTTGCGCATGGTCTACTGTGCGTCCAGCCACCAGCGCCGCGACATCGTCTGCAAAGCCGATCATACGTGACTCATCCAGCAGTTCAAGCTGCAGGAGTCCATCGTAGGAGATGTTCCACATGTCCGGGCCAAGGATAGAGCCCTGACCGACACCTGAAGTAAGATTTGTACTTCACCTACCCTTCTTCGAGTCGTAAAGTAGGCAGCGGTTCTTCAAATATTTCCTGAGAATCAGCATCAGGTACACTGGCACTTGAAAACGATTTTCTAGCGCTTCCAGAATATTCACCCATCTAGCGCTGTTAAATGCATTTCGGACATCCAGAGTAACCAGCACGACGACCCGTCGTGTGGAAATACTGTGAGACTCCGCACGTTGGACCACGCTCACTACTTCTCCAATTGCATCGATGGTGGAGCGGCCTGCTCTGAAGCCACAAGCACAAGTCTCGCCACCTTCCAGCATTCCGGGAACAGCCCTTCGCGCAGCATGCGTTGAACATGCGGAGCAGCAGGTCAGTGGAAAAGTGGAAGACCATTTGTAGCACCTCTGCTGGAATCCCATCTGGTCCTGGAGCCGTTTTGGCCTTCATAGACAAGACTGCTTTCTCCAATTCCATCTTCGTGAAAAATGGAATTTCCGTTGGTGTTTCATAGTGAACAGCTTCAACGATGGCGAGATGGATGGGGAAGAGAGCCCGCACGATTTCGCCCATCTTTTCTGCCTCGTATGAGTGAGGTGGCCTTTGGCGCCGAGCTTCCGAATTACTATTTTGTAGCCCAGGCCCCATGGGTCTCTGTTCACGTCGTCCACCAGGTTTGGCTAGCGGCTGGCCTTGCTGCTGTTGATAAGTCTACGGAGGCATTTTCTAGATGAATTGTAAGCAGCTAATCGGATACATGGCTCTTCCCGTGTTCGAGCTCGCTGTGTCTTGCGTCGTAGTTTGTGACACCCCCTTCGTTTTTCGGCAATTTCAGGTGACCACCAGTATATTGGAGGCTTGCTGTTCCGTGGTCTTCGTAGGGGCATTGAAGACCTGCAGGCGGATGTAATGATTCTAATAGTTGAGTTAACAACATCTCTTGCCGCGGGTTCTCCGTCCTCTAGCGTTGCTTCCGACAGCGGGGATCATGCCATAATCACTTCAACAAACTTCTCAATATCCGCTTTCTCAGTATTCCACCGGAGCGCAGAAGAACAAGCGCGTGGTCTTCGGAAAGCATCGTGATGGATCTCCAGAGCTATGAACTGATGATCACCGGCCAAGTAATCCTCAAGCACTCTTCAATTTTTAACTGATTGTGCTAGGAACTCCGAGGCGGAAAGTAGGGGTGTGGTCTGTGTTCAATACGACGAGCTCAGTTCGTGCTGCCATTTTCACGATCTGTTTGCCCCGAGCGTCTGACTGGGGCATACCCCACTCGATTCCCTTTGCGTTGAAGTCCCCTCCTACGAGCACATGGCCCTCAAAACGAAACAGCGTCCTCCATAGCATTGCGCCTAAGTTGAAAGGACGAGTTAGGAGGTAGGTATACACTGAGTTAGGAGTTAGGTATACACTGAAGAGAGTAATTCCCGAACACCGAACCCAAAAAAAACCATCTCCTCGCCCCCGATCCTGCACTTGTAGGTGTGCACTGTTCCGAACTTAGATGGCGGCTGTACCGGATCCGTCAGGATACCATGTTGATGAGCTTGTGGTGTGATGTTGCTCGCTCAGCAGTAGTTAGTTAGCTTGCCTGTCTCTCGCGAACTGTTCCAGTAGGTCTGGGGCGATGATACTTCGATGTAGATTGATTTGGAGTATACGAATCATTGCAGAAGCGTTATTGCCTTGGTTAGGGCTTCTTGGAAGACCCGACACTTCCCTGTGCCTGGAATATGTTTCAAATCATCAAGTCTCGGGTTATACTCCTGGCAAAGAACACAGTATGACTTGTCTGTGCATTCCTTCTTTTTATGCCCTGTCTTACCGCAATTGTAGCACGAGGAGCTTCGGTCAGTTCCATTACATGTCTGTGCTGTATGACCGTATCCGAGGCACTTGAAAAATGGAAGGGGAATGGCCCTTCGCCGTATGCGACAAATAACCCACCCTATTCTTATTTTGCCCTGCTTCAGAAGTTGTTCTACTTCCCTCTCTGTGAGGTCAATTTTGGCCATGCGTTGACCCCTGTTGTTTTGTTTGGCCAGCCTGACTTTCATCTCGCCTAGTACGGGGAAGTCGCGTTTTAAGGCGTCTTCTATTTCGGGCAGATCCGTAACACAGTCAATGTCTCTAATTTCCAGTGTGGCCTTAGGCTCCAGTGAGGCTACAGTTGCCTTCTCTCCAAGGACTCTTTTGACTGCATCGCGGAATGCGTCTTTATTGTTTACATCTGATCCGAACGAGTTGGCCGTACAGCTTTTATTGCGTTTGTATGTCTCCGGGTTTTACCGCTTCCTTGATTTCTCGCAGAACATCCGCATAGGATCTACCATCGGTGGGTACCCAATGGGTTTTCGACGCTCCTTAATTTTAGTTTCCTGGGTTATCTGCGATAATTCACTGCATTTCGGTTCTTGTGGATGTTTATCGATTTTTCTTTTAAGTGGTCTTTTTGGCAGCTTTGGATAGTGCCGTCTAAAAACCCTCCTCAATCGCGATTTGATCGTTTGGCGGCCTGTCCCCGTCCTTCTTCCGTTTATCCCGATCCCGTTTAATTGGACTGTAGGCCAACCTTTTGTTGGCAGAAGAAATCGGAACGGCTGCTGGCCTGTCGAATGAATTAACCTCTTGCTCTTCCTCTGCCTTTAGCCACCTGCGTCTATAACAACCTTTTCGGGTTAGGAGGTGTTCCAACTCCAGAACTCCGTTTTTAACCTCTTTGCTTACGTTCGTTTGTGCGTTGCATGTGGCAGTGATGCGTTTAATAACCCTTTCTGCTCTACGGTGTAGCCGCTCTTCTTCTGCACGATCCATGATCATCGAAGTGCTCCGTAACTGCCGTGGAGGGATTTGTTTATTTGTGTCCCATGCTTCAGTCGCTTCGGTGGTGATGGCAACAATCGTAGGTTTCTCAACTGTTTCGCCTTTCTCTACCGTGTGTTCGTCTATTCCAAGTTGCAAGAGGCTCTGTTCTTCTTTTTTTGGTCACTCTGCTGTGCGCATGGTTTTCTTGGCGCGCCTAAATACTGTAAAAATCTCTGGTTGAACCAGAATCCCTACTTTTCGTCCATCCGTTTTCGAATATTACTGTTCTGACATATTTTCTTTTGTGTATAATTTGTTTGTTATTATTTCTTATGGGTCCCCCCTCAGAGCCGCTATCTCCACTCGTGTGTGTAGTCGCCTCATTGGTCTTATGGTTATCTTTGCTAAGCAGGGAGGCCATGCGAGGGTTGGCACCAGCCCTTATGGGGACAGGTGCTCAGGGCCAGACCGGCGCTAATCGGGAGTTCATCTCAACCGAACCGATACCACCAACTCAATGGTGCGAGCTTCGAACGTACTCCGAGGCCTGCCAAGGTTTTACCGGGATGAAGACGGTAGGATCGTTAGATTGGAGCCGCTCACACTCGAGTGTCACCTCGGTGCTACCATCCGACGCAACTAGATCCAAAACATCATATCTGTCAGCCCAAAGCATCAATTTTGGTTAATCAGTCGAATCGTAGTCTACAATTGGTTCAGAGTCATATTCCGTGATGTCCTCAATTTCCTCGGGTACGTTGGGGCGGCACTCCGCAAAGGATACTAACTTTCAGGAACGGTCCTGGTAACCAGCATTCCCCCTGCGGACAGGCTTTGTTTGGCCCATGGAATTCAGTACAGCTTTCTTTTCCAGCTTACGAAGACACGAAATGTCTTGCATATTAACGTTATTTTTATCGACCAAATATAGAATTTTATTTAAGCTTTCAACTGCTTTACAATGATATATCTTTTGATGATAACCGTTTAAACAGGGCATCTTCAAAATGTGTTTCATAGCCATCGGGCAAAGCACAGTGAACTTCATATTTTAATGAAAGCACATTAACAAATGATGACTTCTACTAAAAATTAAACTAAACATTGTTTATAACAGAAACGTTTTTTATTTACACTTGGATTCAATTCATTCTGCAAGATTTTAAGTTGGATAATCACGTTCATCTCTTAGTCATGCGCTTGCTGTAGGTTGCCATGTAGGTTGCCAGTAGTAAGTCATCATCCGTGTCAAATTCATTTTTGCTGTCGTGGGCAAGTAAAATGTTACGGCAACATTGAATAACCGCACGAGGCGTAATTTTGTCTCAAGCTGCTGTCAAATATATTGCAGCATCCTTTCAAGTAACAGCTCTCAGGTGCTCATCTACACTTAATTTTGGACTTGCGACTATCATAGACAGTACGCTTGCTCTGTAATACAGCTGTAACGTTGGGGGCAAATACATTGCAATGATGTTACCATTATCACTACGTAGCTCTTCAACTGGAGGAAAGCTAGAAGCGTTATCCAACGGTAACAAGGCATTTGGCGAAAAATACCGTCTCGTGCTGAAAGTGCGTATGTATGAATGTCAAAAAAACCGAATAAAATTATTTAAGATTTTAATGTTATCTGCGGAACAAAGGACTTATGAAACCAGTTCAAAAATATGGCTTCGTCCATCCATGCTGTCTTGGAATGTTTGTATTCCACCGAAATATCAAAATTTTTGAATGAACGCGGAATTTTGGATTTGGCTTCAATTTGTGATAACCTGTTGCATCAGTGCATGCCAGAAAAGTTACTCGTTCTTTTTAAAGCTTTCTTCCGAGAGCATTCCTTTCATTTTGTGACACATAAGCTTTAGCGAGGAGAAACTTCCAATAGAATCCTGTCTCATCAGCATTGTATATCTGCTGATTTTGTAAATCTCGCTGCTGTATCATTTCCTTCAATGTCAACCGCAAATTTTAAAAAGACTTGTTCCATAGCGTTGTTTAAATTCTTGCATCCATCCTGAACTAGCATTGAATGAACCCACATTTGGATATGTTTTATCAAAAAATATTTCGCTTTCGCTTTGAATATTCCACCATTCACGGGGATATTTTTTTCTCTCGCTGTTTAATGAACCAGCTGTAGAGGGGGAGTTCTTCCACCTTAGGAAACTCACACTCTTCAATTCGCTTCTTCTTTCTTGGTCCACAGAAAGTGTTCCAATTGCAGATCTTATTTTGTTTATATTTTTGTTAATACCACTGATTGTCGATTTCCCTACATTGTATTTTTTTTGCCAAAAGTGTTGCTGACATGCCCTTTTCTGAAACTTCTAAAATATCAATTTTATTTTGTAATGTCAAACATAACATACTTTTCATTTCCTAAGAACTTCAGTTTTTTTGTTCACTTTAATTTGACTTCCGTTCTGATACAAGCCAATTTCCTGCCTGAAGGAATAATGTACATAAAGCACTTTTAAAGCTAGAAAAGTCACAAAACCACTACAACAAGCGACAAGCTTGCACAAGACTGAACCTGTATGAAAACGAAAGTTCATAATTTTTTGAACCAAAAGTTAATTTAAGTGAAGCACCGAGATATCGACTAGAAAACCCTATTGTTCCAAAAGATTGATAACGTTTTATTTATAAACTTCGAATTTTCAAAATCAACGTTCTCTCACCTCTCAAATCTGCGAGAAAGAGCTTATTCCTTCATATTAGAGTAATAAATGAATGAAAAGTATCACAAATTAAAGGTTCAAACCCACCATACTTTCTTTTTATGCAGAAAATGGGACGAACAACGCGGTGATCTTGCCAAAAAAGTGGTAGACCTCCGTCCAGATTTATTAATCGACGAGATGCTGAAATCAGTTGACAAATGGGATCAGGTGGTACATTACGTTCGGGCTACGCGATAAATACTTGATACTTGATCGGCTGGAGGCGTCGAGGATGGAAGGTTTCCTTCTTTAGCAATCTACCTCATCTTTCCCTCCCCGCTGGAGAAGGAATCCTTGTAGAGTTATAGCCCAAAGTAATGTGTCAAACGGTTCTAGGCTAGGCGCTCCGGCTTATCAGTATCAATAGAAGTATCAAGAAGTATCAATGAAGCATCAATTGAAGTATCAATTGGAGTTTCAATAGAAGCACCAATCGACTATCAATCAATAGAAGTATCAATCGAGGATCAACAGAAGAATCAATCAATAGGACTATCAATCAATAGAGGAAGCAGGATCCGAGGTAGCGCACCATAACAAGTGATGTCCTGAAACTGGCTGAGGTGCAAATTCATCCTAGAGGAAGCACGATCCGAGGTAGCGCAGTAGAACAAGTGAAGTCCCGAAACCAGCTGAGGTGGAGATTCGTGCTAGAGGAAGCAGAGGTGTTCAGAGTCAGCGTAGCACGATTGACAGGTGATCAGAATCAGCGCAGCATAATTTACAGGTGGTTTGACCCTTTGATTTGGGATACTCTTTATTTATTTATTACTCTAATATGAAGGAGTAAGCTCTTCCTCGCACATTTGACAGGTGAGAGAACGCTCACTCCACGATTGGCAGTCTTGGATGAATCGCACGAGGGGAAGGTGGACCAGACTGGACTGGACGCGGCTAATTTCGGATCTGAGGTGGCAGCTATTCGCGGGCATGATGATATTGACTTGTTCCTGACTCAGCTATTGAGCTGTTTTCAGTCTTACATGCACAATATCTGTAAATTACCAGCCCCCGACTGTAAATTTTGCCCAAGAGAGGAGAATGGCGCTTACAACGTATTTTCGAATAAAAAAGATGGTACAGGGTGCAGCAGGACCAATACAGGGTAAGAAGAGAACTCACCCCCTATAATCATCACGAGGATGCTTGGATCGGTTCACAAAAGGTACCATGTGGAACATTTCGATTGGGCAGTCCTGATTAATAAAATGAACTCACAGCAGCCAAGGTAATCGCTTTTCATCCTCTCTTCCCGTTAGAGTAATGATCCACCACTTGAAGGCGCCTGTCGGCGTGGCAATGCGAGACCTGGCCCAAAGTAGTGTGTCAAATGGCTCCAGACTATGTTCTAAGGTTGACAGGGAAGGTGTTTAGTGCGTAGTCCAGATATATGTGACAACGGAAGCCGAACAATCCGTGCGTAACTGCATTCGCCTCCCCAACAAAATAAGAGCTACGCAAGCATAATGAGCGAAGTTATTCTATTTGTTGATTTTGCCTTTTTTTTGACTGAGTATAGTTTTCGGGAAAAGTACTCCAATTCCGTTGAGAAGAAGAATCCACACTGTAATTCCATTTTATGCAACCGAAAAAAGTGTAAATTTAGTTTTTGGAGCATGACTTTCATGCACTGTGCTGCGCATTTTATGCCCTTAGAACAGCGCAGGGCACGAACAGAACGCAGCGCAAGAACAAAGCGCAGAGGTGAGCGGAAGAAACTCTGCGTGGAGCCATAGTGTAATAACATATAGCGATAACACTCCGACCACCGACCGATCTAACGAATCATGCAGAATTGTGTTGATGTTAGTAAAAAATTTTATTTTTTGCTTGTATTTTCTTCGTTTTGCTTACAAGCTAAATGAAAATAGATAGACAAAATAGAAAAAAATAAACATTATTACTAACACCAATGCATTTCTGCAGAATTCGTTGAATACCGTTAGATCGGTCGTTTGTTCGGAGTGTTATCGCTGTATGTTGTTACGCTATGGTGGAGCTATGAAATGGCACACATCTCGTAAGCACAGCGAGTGAGTTAAATCATTAATTTTAAGTGTTGTGTAGTATTGTGGTTTTCTATTTTCAATGGACCGTTTTTTGTTTATTTACAAATTGAGCTAGGTAGTAATAAATTATAAATAAATTACTCAACCTGCATAATACAACAAATCTGAATCAAATGGATTAAAATTTTGGGGGCAATTTTTACTTAACACTAGAACTACAGAACAGCATCTATACCTATTTCTACCAACCGGTCTAAATGACCGGTTCGATGTCTGGTCAGAAAAATATTAAACTTAAAACAAAATTCTATAAGATAAATCTGTTTTTAAGGAAACTAAAATGTTCATTTATAAATTGATGTGTATTCAATAAAGTAAATAAATTTATATAAACAGAAAAAATATTATACATTCTTTGAAATTATATTTCGACCGCATAGTTTTCAAATAGGCATTTTTTTCAAAGTGCATTTACCACAAACGTTTTTTACAACTTACACAGGTTTTATAGCTTTTATTTCCATTGCATAAACCTATTTGACAAGTTTTTCGTATATTAGAACTTTCATAACTCGCTAAGAGATCGGCGAAACTTCCTGGTTCAGATGAATCTTCATATTTTGTGTAAAATCCTTCTGTTAATTGGAACAGGAAATCTTACCTTGGCATATTTTCTCCAGTTGTTTCATTATACAAAAGCCATGCATTTATTGCTGCTAAGTCAAGAATACTGAAAAAGATGTGAAGAGGCCATCTCCGAGAACCAGACTTCACAGTATACTTTCTGGCCATTTGATCGGTAATATCCACCCCAAATTTAGTTTTATTATAAAATATAACAGTTTCAGGTTTATTTTTGTAATTTTCAATTTTGATCGATGTATTTTTCGTACTTAGCATTGGTTTACTTTTATACACTGATAAAGTAGCATTATTGGTTTTATAAAATACAGATGAAGAAAGAGAAAGTTTGTCCTTTTTTTGCTTGGCAAGTTTCAGTAATTCCCTTTTGTTTCCAAGAATAGTTCCAACAAACGTAGTATTTTTCTACAATAACTTTGATCTTTATAAAGAAATGTGGAAAGAGCTCAAGCTGGTTTCGAACACGCATCCCTGCCGCTTCTCATCAGGTGCCACCTCACAGTCACTCATTTCTTTATAAATATTAAATTCACTATCGATGTACTCGAAATATTTGATTAGAACTTCCGCACCCATGAGTCTTCGCCGAGTTAGCTTAGCAAGGGTATAAATCACTTATAAGTTCTTTGTGAAAATGGAAAAATTGATCTACCAAAACTTCTGAAAAAAATAATTTTCATGCCAGTGATAAGCTGGTAAAAAATTGTCAGTCGTCAGTCTCCCAGGAAACGTGAACGTTTCAATTAATTCGAGGACGACAAATTCACTCAAAGGAATTGACGGTGGCTTTGTTTCGTCCTTTCCCAAGTAAGAGCACCCATTAACGTATATGTATACCCATTAATGTATATATTTACTTTTGAGATCAGATGCCAACCAAAATTTTATTCCAAACTTGTCGGGTTTGTTTGGCATGTATTGCATAAATCCGCATCTCGCTTTGGTTGGAAATAATTGCTCGTCAATTGTTATATTCTCTTGTGGTATGTAGCAGTTTTGGCTATTTTTGAAAAATGAATCGCAAACATGTGAGATCATTGCAAACTTGTAATTCTTTAATCTTGGAATTCTCTCATTTTTCTTATCGAACCGTACCAACCGTAAAATTTTTTCTGGTCATTGTTTTTGCAATAAAGGGTGGTGCCCAATGTTTTGACCATAAATATGATAAATTTAAGTTTTTGGCTTCATATGCACTACGTCCGTATAAAACTTCAAGAAAAGCATTGAACTTTTCATGAGATTGATCCAATTTTTTTCCAAGAACTAGGAAAGCTTCTTATTCTGTGCATGTTATAACATGATCTAAAATTTTATGATTAATTATCAATGAAAACGCGCTACTCACAGTACCCTTTATTATATTTCGTTTTGCAAACGCTATAGGCCCAATAACGTTTTTGAAAATTGTGTGTTTTGGTCTCCGTCCTGGAGTGGATCCGGGTTTTATTTCATTCCATATAGTTCCATCAGCAGCGATTTCAGTTACTTGAATGTCACTCTCATCAGAATATGAGAGTAATCTTACAGTTGTTCTTCGTCTTCGCATTTTGAGAATATTCTCTCTCTCACTCCAATCTCTCTGCCAATCTTGGCATTTTCGAACGTCTTTGCATCTTTAGGGATAGTTTTTGGCTGAATAAAAGTACAACTAATTTATTTTTACATTATAAAAATATTTGTTCACAAGTCACTTACAAAATGATAAACAAACATATTCCAAAAAAAATTTCAGCAAATAAATGCAATGTATAAAAATGTCGAGTCCACATAAGAAGCATCAACGAGAGAATGAAATTGCATAGACACAAATATACAAAGTATAAGTACAAAGCACATTATTTTTATTTTCAGGGAATTCCCCCTATTCAGAGTAAGATATATGCTTTTGCGTATATTCAATTTGATGCTACAGTGGAATGAAAAAGCGTAGAAATATAAAACGCTGCTAATATTTTATATACCGGTCATAATGACCGGTTGGTATAAATAGGTATATCACATTATTTTCTTTGCAAAATAAAAGCATACAAATCTAACAATTTGCTATATCAAAGCTTAAATTAATTTAGAAAAATACATAATACTTTTATAAAAGCAAAAAATTTTGTTATGAAATCATGCAACCGGGCATTTTGACCGGTTGGTAGTTCTAGTGTTAATTACATCGGTCATGCTAATCATTTCCAGGAATAGGAAAGCAACTTTAATAAAAATTTGATTCGCTATAATATTTTCATTGTTTAGATAGCCTGTCATTTTGATAGATTAAT
This sequence comes from Stratiomys singularior, assembly GCA_954870665.1. NCBI lineage: Eukaryota > Metazoa > Arthropoda > Insecta > Diptera > Stratiomyidae > Stratiomys > Stratiomys singularior. The sequence continues at coordinate 75,729,752 of OX940877.1, read as the reverse complement.
CTATTTTAAATTTGTAAATCACGCAAATTCTTTTGAAATATAATTTCGGTTAGCGAATTTTCCATTATTTTCGGCGTATTTAAATTCTTTTTTGAAAATGTTTCCTTTAAATTCCTGATTTTCATAACTCGGAGCTTTCAGAGCTACTAATTACCATCTGGTGAAACTTTCGCTGTGAAAAAGGAGCTTGAAAATAATCTCATAATTTACTTACTGAGGTTCTTTCATATCTCACAAATTTGTTATTAAGTTAAATGATATTACGTTTTTACTCACTTGGGTTAATAATTAATAGATTTTACCCGGTTACATTGAGATTAAATTTACATATTTTTTAACATTTTAATAATAAAACAATCTGTCAAAATAACGGGCAGATATGCTTAAATAAAAAATATTTTTAAAAGAAAATTCGATATGATGCAGGCTTACCATAAACTTTTTTGGTAAGGGTTAGTTCTAAATTTTTCTTGGTTAGGTTACTTCAAATCACAAAGAATGTCAGCACCGTCAAAACAAAAGAGTAAATTATTGTTGCATTTTACTGCGGTAGACGATCAAAACAAGGAGAAATGCATTTATTGTGGGCAAAAACTATCCGTTACTAATAAATCCAAATGCAGCCTCATACGTCATATGAATAAAAAGCACCCGAAACAACATATAATGAGGCAAGTAAGTAATAAATCTAATCATTTGAACAATGACTTTACAAGTACTATGCAAGCCAATATTCATCATCGACATCGACATCAGTAACTATTACCAGTCAGGTGCCACCGAAAACATCTTTCAATGTTCCAGGAGTTCAAAAAATACCTGGTTTTTTTTACAGCAAATCAATAAACATCAAAAAACAAAAAGACATAGAAAAAGAAAAGAACATTCGTTAATACCAGTCATGTATACAGTATGTCGGAAAAGTTCCCGAACTTATTTTGCAGCGCTTGTACGAGTCCCGTCAACTCTTGGACGACATCGGTACTATGTTGCTACATCCATCTGGAGTGTCTGAGAATTTTTCCATCAGTATCCGTTCATTAGTTGCCGAGATAGACGTGCTTGAGTGAACGTGTGTTTAGTACCCCGGTGCAAGCTCTACGATCGATGAGAAATTTGATCATCGTGCCGCAATTAAATTCTGCTAAAAATTTAAAAAAACTTTGGCGGAAACGAGAAAAATGATCTATTCGGCTTACGGTGAAAGTGTAGTGTCGCGTACAACCGTTTACACGTGGTTCAGTCGGCTCAAGAAGGGTAGAGAGTCGTTAGAAGATGACTTCGACTCCAAAGGCCTGATACACAAAGAATTTGTGCCCCCAAACACCACCGTGAATGCTGCGTATTATGTAGAGGTGTTAAAACGTCTGAAGTGCCGGATTAATCGCATTAGCCCCGAGTACAAGCAACCGGGATCGTGGAGTTTGCTGAATGACAATGCGCCTGCTCATTCTTCGAACATTGTGGAGCGTTATCTGGCCAAAACTCAGATCCAACTCATCAATCACGCCCATTACTCGCCCGATCTGGCTCCAGCTGACTTTTTCCTATTTCTCAAGCTAAAAATGGCCTTGAAAGGATGATTTTTTGAAGATGTACCGAGCATTCAATCGGCTTGCACTGAGCGTCTCACAGCGATAACTTCAGGGGAGTACCAGAGAGCCTTCGAATCACTCATGGAGCGCTGAAATGAGTGTATATCTAGGGAAAGGGACTATTTTGAAAGTTAACTGGAATAAATTTCCTTAGATGTAATTGAATGAATGAATGGCAAATTGTCAATAAAGTAACCGTTATCGAGAGTGATAATGCAGCTAATAAGAAGGCTGCAGAGCGTTCAAATGAATGGCGCCACTGGGCCATTGTGTTATAAGATCTCTTAATCTTATAACAAAAGCGGTTATCAAAGAGATTGTACCGCTGGTTGACAAAATAGAAACTATAGTGAGTTATTTTAAGAGGAGCTCACACGTAATTGCCCAATTAAAAGCTACCCGAGAAAATATGAATCTACCGATTCAATGGAGTTAATGTGGTTACTCATGATGAGTGGTTAATCGAAGAACAAGCTGTTCAAGTGTTACAAGTATTTGATGTTCTTACCAGTGTTATCAGTGCAGAAAACAAAGTTACCATTTCCTCACTCATCATCTGTTTGAAACAAGTTAAGTCACACTTACAAAATTTTGGATGGAATAAATCTAACCTAACGCCAAAATTAATAGCATGATTAAACGACTACTGAGAGAACTTAATTTGAGGTTCTTAATCGAAAAATATCTCATCGAAGACAATCAGGTAATAGGTATACATACAATTTTGGATCCAAGATATAACAAATTTGGTTTCATTGATGAAACAAAATACAAAAATATGTTGGAGAAATTATACGACGAAGTTGTATGTATAAGACTAACATACATCAGTGAAAGTGAGCCAGTTTACAATGAAACAAGTTCCAACCAAAAGATAACTTCATGTACAACTAATGCAGAAATCTTAGCTGATGTACTTTTCAATGATTTTTTAACATTGAAATTAAAAAAATGCAAATGCTAGAGCATCTGCAATGGATGAAATTGAAAAATACTTACAAGAAGCATTATTACCCAGGAAGGATGGCAATGGAGTAAATACAGATCCTTCATTATGGTGGTTCCAAAGAAAACATATCTACGTCCGATTAAATCAGGTTGTGAAAACCAGATTAAGCATCATGGCGGCCTCAGTACCTTGTGAGAGAATATTTTCGCATGCTGGCCAAATTGTGTCTGAAAAAAGTAGAAATATCAAACCTAACAGCGTATCTAAAGTGGTATTTTCAAATTATACCATGAAAAATACCTCTTAGGAATGGTAACACTTTGATCATAACGATTTTCATATTTCAAGAATAATTTTTAATTTAACCAAATACTTGTCATTATTTAGAAAATTTCTTTAAGTTGTTCATTTTTAAGTCAGATAAATTTTAAGGCTGATAATTTTTTTTAACTAGCTAACTAAATTAGCTATTTGTTATCTTAATCTCATAATTTTGTTTTGTTTCTCGCAAATGCACAAACGATGTTCAGTCACCACTAATTAACGGGTAGTGCTTTCCGCTAAAAGCTTAAACTGTTTTTTTACTGGTATGTTTAACTGAACTTTATGAACTTTAACACTGAATAGTTTACACAGTTCAGCGCGAATCTGAGCATGCCGCCACTCCGCTCTCGAGCCGTTGACTTCGCGCAACCACAAACTCCTCACACATCGCGAGTGTGTCACTCTTCCGGCACTGTCATACTTTCGAGGTGAAAAGTATTAATTAACACATTAGTTTGTCTGTTGCCACTTGAGAGGTGGATTACAACATCACGTCAGGAAACAGACGTGTACCCCAGCTTCCTGACACATAAGGATCGCCCCTAACACCGATCTCAATCGCTGACAGAGCTTAATCTATTTTCACTGGAAAACTTTTCTATGCTGTCTTTTTCGTTTGATATTTCTGCGATCTTTAGCAAGAAGGCAATGGATATGACTATTGCAACCCTCAAAACCCACTGTTTGGTATGCAGTTGTATTTTGCCCCCTCTTGTCTCTGTTTCTACTCCAACTTCTTTTGGTGTGTCTTCCTGTTTGGAGCATTGCGCAATAGCTCGATAGAGTAGAACAGACTACACAGCGCTCATAAGAATTGTGTCTATCCACCGTTCGCATTAACCGAGTGAGTGTCTATATACACGCTGCAGTCATAGCGTAAGAACAAACAGCGATAACATTCCGACCATCGACCAATCTAACGGATTTTGCAGAATTGTATGAGTGTTAGTAAAAATATTAATTTTTTGCTCGTTTTGTTTACAAGTACAATGTAAACAGATAGAGAAAAATAAACATTTTTACGAACACCAATGCAATTCTCCAGAATTTTTCAAATACCGTTAGATCGGTCGTTTGTTCGGAGTGTGAGCGCTGTTTGTGTTTACGCTATGCTGCAGTCATGTCAGAAGTTACTCTCATTTATTCGGGATAACTTAATCTGGAATTTAGTTTTAGGAATTAGCATTTATCATCTTAGATGTGCGTGATCGTTTATATGTTTACAAAGAGCCGGAACAACCTCGTCTGTATTTTTGATCAAGTATGGCTCATCTGGCAGCTGGAGTCCAGATAATAAAATATAATAATAGTTGGTCATAAAACGTATCAGATCCAGGCCAAACATGTAGCCATGTGCGTTTTAGAGTGCGCAGAGTGAACAGATGATAAACTCATCATATGCTATTGCTGTACGTCTCTGCACGCTGAAGTAAGCTCACCACTTTTTCAAACGCTGCAACCAACAATCAGCGTATGAGTAAATTTGCCGTTAAAATAGGTCGCATACGGCGATTTAGACCTTTAGACCTTCTCTTGATATGTTTTTCGAGATTATTTATATTGTTTTTTGCAGGTGGCGACTCGGTATTCTCCTTCTCTTTGCTTTCAAAACAAGTGTTATTTGTTACCTTACTCCCTTCGTGTCAGTTCAATAGTGAAAAGTCATTTGGAGCACCTTATTTGGATCCCTATTGGTAAGTGGCGACTTTTTCACCTTCATAAGCAAGACAGCTATCTCTGGTCCCCTCTTGATGGAAAGTGGGCTTCTCAGCATCTTTAAATCGTTCACGGTCTTAACAGCCAGGAAAAACCCTGGAAAAGTGCCCATACAGTTTCGTGAATACAATAATTGTTAAGGAAGTAACATGATAGATGACATGAACATGACATGAACATGATAGATGACATGACATGATACATGAAGATGATAATGAGATGATTAATGAAGAACTTACAAAAATTTGTTAAAATACATTTTCTATCATTAGGTCTATCACCTCTACATTCATGGATTACTTTTAATTGTTTGAGTGATCCCTGCATGAAGGGAATACATGAGCGAAATGCAGCTAGAAAGTTTCTTCGAAATGTTGACAAGTCAGCTGAGAAAATTGACGTCAACTGGGGTCTCATTAAGCGTTTCCGCCTTATTTTGGAGGCGATTAATAGCGGATACTTTGTTAACCTTCACCTGGTGAGGTGGTTTAAATTTGACGTCGCCAAAATATTAACAAAGTTTTTCTCGGAAATGGATTGCAGCACAAAGTGGATCGCATTAGTAATTGCTTAAATGTCAGATTCACGACGTCCGCCGAACAATTTGGACACTGCAAGTTAGTATTTGAAACAGTGGTACTTGACGTAAATTCGTTGTCACCTAACTAATAGTGCATTTGTGTTTCCGAAGACTCGATCCGGATTTTGGACATTTTGTTTTGGATCAACTAGATAATGTGAATTGTGATATAAATGATGTACGGGATCAACATTTTGATAAAAATGTGTATACAGTCAGACCACGATACAGCGAATGACGTTTCAGACAGTGAAGAACGCATTTCAGAAGTGGATGAACAATCTAACGAGGAGCCCTTAAGCAACCAAGCCTACTATTTAGGGAGCAATTTAAGTGGTATACAGACCCTTAAAGGACTAGCGCGAGGACTCCTGACCATAACTGACCATTCAATTTCGGAATTCGAAAAGTGGATTTCTCGAGTATTCTGTTTACAGAAGAAATTCTCAATGGAATTTCTATCTTCTGTTTACAGAAGAAATTCTCACAATAAACGTCGAAAACACTAACAGGAGGGTGCACGAACTTAGACAGAAATACAGGTCAGAATTGACATGATAGAACTACGAGTACTGAATGGATGGCTGAGTTTTACTGCCATATTCAAAAGCAACAAAGAAGATATTTCTTCCTTGTTTTCGAAAAGTAGAAGGGGTAGAGAAATATTTAGATGTATTTTCTCAGAAAATCGGTTACCCATACAACTAACGGTATTGTGATTTGACAATCCTAATACTATATAAGAGAGGAAGAGGATACATGAGGATACCCGCTGTTGCTATATCAGAGTTGTATGATATTAAAGTTATAAGAAATGTATATTCAATTAGTAGGGAGTTTCTTTTTTGTTTTGGTAATAAGTTACGGTGGCAGTACCCTATTCCAGGAAGCGTGCATAATTTTTTATTTCATGAGAAAAACTTTATCTCATTACGGGTAGTAGCAATCGGTCAAAGTTCGAAGAATCTGAAGAGGCACGGAACAAACATAACAAAAAATTTAAAGAGTTATTTAGAAGAACAGCATATAGAACCAACACAGATATTGATTTATTGAAGAGATTGTTGATTTTCTCAGATTCGCTTATAGATAGCTTCCGTACCGCTCCGAAAACTAAGGGCCATTAAATTCCTCCAGAAGAATACAATTAATTTTTTGGTTATGAGAGATCCAATTTCAAATTGCACGTCACCAGATACAACAAACCATTCTGATAACTTAGATCCTGGTAGAAATTGTAATAATCTCAATTGTAATTCGAATGCTTTAGACAATAGTTGTAGCGATGAACTTGAGTCGAAGTTAGTTTTTAGTACGTTAAGATAAAGATGTTTGTACTTTTCCATTTTACCATTTGGGAAGAATATCGAATTTTGTATTATTTATTGTAGAAATGGATTTAATTAATTAAATAAACGTCTAATATCTAATCCGATTTCTATTTTAAAAAAAAAAAACAAATGTTTTTTTTTTGTGGTAGGAAGGTGATGGCTGTTTCCGCCCTGAGTTTAGGGTTCCAACAGACGGGCACTATCGTTTTATTCAGTGTCAGAACTGCCCGAGTATAAAGTGCCACGCGATACCATTTTCCAACCGTTTTGAGCATTTTGCTGAACATAGTTTCTGGACAGAACTGTCCGATTTCGATGATGAAGTCTCCACGCATCTTATTCTATTTTTTTGCAAGAGAAGAATGTGTAACTGGTGACATTAACTTCTCCTAGACAAAACGCGTAGTTAAATGAGTTTTGTGCAACTAAGACCAAAAAAATTAATGCCCGCTTGAGAGATTAAGAAATCGGTCTTAGCATGCACTCGATTGAGCCACGGTCTCAGGCGTGCAGTCCACCTTCCCTTGGAGTTTTCCTTCCAGGACTTTTTCTATTCGTTGAAAGATCGCTGCCTCTCTCCCCTGGTGACCTCTTCTCTGTTGTCTTCGCCTCTATGCTGGTAACTTTTTCCGCGCTCTCTCACTAACAGAGTGATGGGTATCTTTCCTGCGATTACCTGCACTGCAGTCTCGCAGACTGTTCGATATGCGCATGATACCAAGCGCTCCTTGTTTCTGCACCTGTTACCTGTTACCTGCTGTTACCTGCACCTGCTAACCCCCTTCGGTATAACTTAGTGCTGAGAATGTCGGCCCACAGGTCGGCCCACATTTCGGCCCCATGGAGAGGGCCCGACTCTACACAGCTCATCAGGAGTCGTCTCGTTGATGTGGTGCCCTCCTATGTTAGCCATTGACCGAATGGGGAAATCAGCTGTTGTCCTGATTTGCTGAAAAAAAATTCATCTTCGAGTCAATCAAGACGCCCAGATATTGTACTGCTGATTTCGATTCAACCAGCGTGTTTCCAACACTGATAGGCCTTACCCTAGGGACTCTTTTCCTTGTCAGAATGACCATTTCAGTTTTTTCGAGTGCGGTAACTATGAGCGGTCATGCAGTCCCTTACTCACCGCATTAACGTATTTAGTCGGGTTGCTGCCTGATCCAGCGACGAGCGCCGAGTTATCGTTCGCATAGCCGATCAAGCATGACTCAGTCGGCAGTTCAGACCGCAACAGCCCGTCGTGTAGAAATTTTATATGCCTTCCCCACGTTCGACGGCGCTCATCATTTCTCCAATTACCACGATGGTGGAACAAGCTGCTCTGAAGTCATACTGCCGAGTAAATACACCCCCAGCAGCACGAATAATTTAAGCGAATCTTCCTCCAATAAGTTTATCCGAATATTTACCGGCCGTGCATAGCGAGTGATATGCAGCTGGCAACTTGGGATTCCCTTCCATTTACTAATCAGCACAAGCCTCTTCACCTCGGAGCACTCTGGGCCCGTCTCTTCGCGCAGACATGCATTGAACATACTGAGGAACAAGTCAGGGCAAAAGTGAAACACCATCTGTAGCACCTGTGCTGGAATCTCATCTGGTCCGAAACCCTTTTTAAAGCCTATATAGACAAGACTGCTTTCCCCTTATCCATCTTCGTGAAAAGTGAAATTTCTATTTCCAACCTCAATGACGGCGCGATAGGTAGAGAAACAAGTCCGGACAATTTCGTCCATATTTTCTGTCTACTATGAGTTAAGTGAGCTTTGTACATCGAGCTTCCGCATCAGTGTTTTTTAACCCAGGCCCCATGGATCCCACTTATTGCCCACGGCTGGCCTTACTGGTGTAAAGGAGTCTACGGACTCATTTCTTTGCCATTTTATAAGCTGCTTATCGTCTATATGCCCCTTCCCAGGCCGGTGCTCGCTGGGCCTTTCGTCGTTGTCGTTTCGTAGGGACATGGAGGCAACATAATGATTGTTATAGCACCACATACTTAGCCGCAGGTCCTCCGCTCCCAAGCGTAGATTCTGTCAGCGATCATATACGCATTTCCAGTATTCCACCGGAGTACAGAAGACTGAGCAAGTGGTCTTCCGAAAGCACCGTCATGCGACTCGAGTGCTATGTTCTGGTGGTTGCTACCCAAGTTATTCCCTAAGATTCTCCAATTATAAACAGATTGTACTAAGCACTCCGAGGCGAATGTCACATCAGGTATGATTCAAACGGAATCCCATCGACGGAAAGTAGGGGTGTGGCCTGTATTCAATATGACGAGCTCAAATCTGGCTACCATGTATAGGGTTCGTTTGCCTCTAGATTTGAGGTCACCTAAGACGAACAAATGGCCCTCCGTACTAGAAACAGCGTCCTCAAAAACATTGATTGAAAGGACGACAACGATTAGTTTAGAGTTAGGCATACACTAAAGAGTGTAATTCCCAAACACCATACACATCCGGAGCCAACTCCTCGCCTCTAGCCCTGCACTTGGAGGTGAGCGTTGTTCCGAACCCAGATTGCGGATGTATCGGATTCGTCAGGATACCATGTTCTTCTGGTGTGATGTTCCTCGCTCAGCAGTAGTAAGTTAGCTTCGCTGTCTCTCGCAAATTGTTCGAGTAGGTCTTGGACGATGATGCTTCGATGCAGATTGTGAACAATTGCAGAAGCGCTTCAGTCTTTATTATGGCTTCTTGGAAGACCTGACAATTCCCTGTATCCGTATCGCTTTTCTGTTTCAAATCATTTTATCGGTTCATTCTTCTGGGAACGAACATAATGTCCCTCTTTTTTGCACTCTTTCTTGTTATGCGCAATTGTCGCACGAGGAGCATCTATCGATTCCATTACATACCTACCCAAATAACTTGAAGAGGAGAGAGGAATCGCACTTCACCATATCCGACAAATAAAGCACCCTATTCTAATTTCACCCTTCTTTAATAGCTGTTCTGCTTACCTCTCTGTGTGATCAACTATAGCCATGTGTTGACCCCTATTAATAACAAAACAAAATATTAAGAAATATAATTTCGTTCTGCTAGTTGAGCAAAATATTACACTGTGCGTCGGATGGTTAAACCAGAATTATCTGGCTAATAGGTTTTCAACACTTGTTATCCTTTGTTTCTGCACGTACATCCGATGTTTTTGAGCTTTGTTGTTCATTCAGGATTTTCAACAGCAAGACTACTTTATTGGCCGCTTTCTTGGCTACTTTGCATAGTATATTCTGAAACTGCTTCTCCGACGCAATATTTCATCTTGGCGCTTGTTTAAGTTACCTCGACTCCCTTTCATGTGCTGCAGGCTAACACTTTGCTGGGAATAGAAATCAGGACAGTTGCCATGCTTAGTCGTTTGTTCTTCCTTAAAACAACAAGTTATGTCACGTGTTATGTAACTCTGACTTCTTACAAAATCACCGGAGCAGTAAGTGCGATTCCTTGAAAATAAAACAAAGGGATAAAGCAAGCAATTGAAAAGATATGCAAAACGTACAAAATTCCAACTTTCGATTGAAGAACAGGTCTTGCCAGCCTCGAGCTATTATTTGTCAACAAAACGTTCGGCTTGGTAATATGTCAACAGTTTATGCGAAGTGTGGAGATTGAACATAACGAAAAAGAGATCCGTAGTAACACCCTCACTTGTATCCATTATCAATGAATCATATACATACAATTATATTTGAAATGGTCTACTCACAAGACATTTAAATTCGTTCGCCTGACCATTACATCCTCTTGATTTATTCATTTTAGTCTCCTTATCATACATAAGCTTGCATTATAAGCTATGTGAGATATTCCTATCCCTTTCCGAATGATGCATAAGAGAGGTTTCCCGTGTTTTATTTCTTACACTATAGCTCTTCTACCTACAGACACTAGCTGAGCCGTGGATAATAACATATGAGTGGCAAACTTGCTGCTAAGGTACCGGATTTTCCAGGCACTTGGACGATGGAGAAAAAGGTTTCAAAAATTCCGAAAGTTTTTATTCAGACCTGAGGTTCATATCCTTTTCTAATTTGTTTATTGAGTCAATAAGATGCTGATTTCTAAAGAAATAAATTTTAAGAAACTTACAGCCCTTCGTACTCTCACTGCCTACATCTTTTTTAGTGCTCGGTCACGGATTAATTGCACGTGATTTGCTACAAATACTGGGAAAACATCATTGATCCATTAACGTAGTGAGAGTCGAAACCCAAAATAATGGAGGAACTACACCATAACAAATCGTCTCTAATAAATCGAATCGCCAATATATTTAATTTATTCTATTAGAAGAAGCTTTCATTGAAATGAAAGTAATGTACCGGAAAGCGCCTGGCTGCCCTAGAAGCATCCGCTTCAAATGCTTTTCGTATGTCGTCGAACAAAATTCTCCTTTTTCTTTCCGTTTTATTTTCACACGGCATAAAAGTTCGTAATGAATCTTGCCTGATGGTAGTTGATGTATGAATTGAATGACAATTGTGGCTACTCTTGTGAGCTAAGCATTTGGAAAATGTTAGAAGGTAAGATATGTGTTATATACTGACGAGTACCAATTGCACCACAATCCATTATTGCAATATTTACGCCAGATGTTTACGGTTTCACCATGAATAAAAGCACATGAAAAGTCTTCTCCCCATATATATATATATTTGCGATCGTAACGTTTAATTCTTTTACAATTTCTGTTCAGTCGAATCCTTTGACCACGATGGATGCGGGTCTATTAAACACATTAAATTAAGGGAACGGTGGGGATAGTGACCACTGGCTGTTACTGCATTATACGGAGCTGTGACAAAGCGGTGAACAGGTCAACTATTCCATTGGTACGCCATCTTAGATGTGTTAAAGGTTGATTTGTTTTTTAATCAACCAAGATCTATCCTTTGCGGCTTCTTCTTGATATAACTCTTGATCGCGTTAAAAATAACCAATTTCGAAAAAGCCGCACAACGATAATTCATGGTTAAGAAAATAATCGGGAAGTTCGCGATGCAAATTAATAACACAGGTCTGCGAAAAAATTTTTTTTGTCAGCTGCATGAGATATTTTTACTGAATTATATGTTTTAAAGTGCGCTGATTTCAAAAGTGATGGCAATTTTTTTCTATAGTATCACATAAGGATTTTTTGCAAATTCAAACACAAAAAATTGGTTAAAGCACTCCTTTATTCAAAATTTTCAAACAATAAGTATTTATTTTTAAAGAAAACGAAACATTATTTTGATACATATGCTTATTCATGTTCTTTATGAAACCTGTTTTTCTTTTTCTTGATACTTTGACGAGTCCTTTTCCGATTTTCATCTTCTTCTCTCGATATCACGGACATCCTGGTGAAATTGCTCCCCCTGCTCTTCACTGTCAGCTCCCAGGTTTTCAGGAAAATAGTCTATGTGAGAGTGTAAAAAATGGACCATCAAGCTCATCTTGAAGCCTTGAGCTTCGTATGCTGCTAGCATCCGTTGAACAATGGTTTAGTATTTCCCAAAAACTTTCGCACTACGTCCTTGAACGATACCCAAGCTTCTACTTCCTTCTCATTGATAATTTCCACAAATGAAGGGTCCGTTAAAAGTTTTCTTATGTCGGGGCCGGTGAAAACTACCTCATTCAACTTTGCTTCTGACAGCTTCGGGAATTTTGTACATAAATATTTGAAACAGTCTCCATCCTTTTGCAGCGATTTTACAAATTGTTTCATCGACCCCAATTTGATATGGAGAGGGGGCAACAAAACCTTTTCTGGTGGTACCAAGCTAGTGTTTATAACATTTTTCTCTCCAGGTTTTAAAGTTTCTCGGGATGGTCAATCACTTTTTTTTCAGTGCTGTTCTCTGGCTCTACTATCCCACAAGCATAAGAAGCATGGGTAATTGGTATAGCCTGCCTGCTGACCCAAAAGCATTGTCAGTATTTTGAAGTCCCCACAAATCATCCATTGATGGTCTTGATACTTGATTTTTTCCAGGATAATGGCCAAATCGTTATAATCTTCTTTCATATGCACAGAATGTCCAATCGAAATCGAGGCAAATTTATTTCGATTGTGCAATAATGCATATTATATCAAAGCGATGTATGAGTTCTTCCACATTATTGCAGAAAACTAAATTTCCTTCTTTTGAGAAAAACTGGGTAAATTCTTTTTCTCGGTGTCTGTACCAGTAGAAAGAAGTGCCAGGTGATAAAAGGTTTTTATTTTTTAATCTAGAGCCTAACAGTTCGGCTGCATCTTTTGAAAGACCTAAATCTCTTACTAAATCATTGAGCTCACCTTGAGAAAAAAGTTGAGGCCTTCCATCTTCGTCAAAAGATAAATCTGAGCTTGATTCACCCGGAGGAGGTAATGTAGCTTCGTCCTCCAACTCACTAGGGTATTCATCCAAAGTGGAAGGTGGCTGCGGGATAGATATCTCGGAGCTATGGGGCACTGGACGTATAGCTGAGTCAAGATTAGGATAACTTATGTTTCTTTTGTTTTTTGAATTGAATCCCTTTACGTCAACTGAGCAGAAGTAGCAGTCAGTGGCGTAATTTTTCTGCTCACGCCATATCATAGGAATTCCAAATCGAACTGCATTTGTCTTTCCCTTAAACCGCAAACGAAGATCTTTTTCGCATCTTCTACACATCTTATGCCCATAGTTTATCTTGATCACCAAGTTTTCATTTAAAGTAGGCAAAATAAACTTTCCTTACAAAATCACTTATACTTCTCTGTTGACTTTTAATAGTGAATTCACCAAAAACTGTTTGGAGAAATAACACAACCCCTTGTAGCCATGATAAACAGACAACAGCACTTTTCACTTGAATATCAGTATGTCTACTGAGAGCTATTCTTTGTTTCAAACGATATACGTCATTTGACTTGTCTCATCATGTTAAAACCTTCCCAGTCTCACCAACAGCTCAGGTCGTTTTTCTCCATTATCAAATAAAAATCATATAGGTTTATTACCAATGAACATAGATACTGCAGTATACATAAAAACTTATGTGATATAATAATTTGAATATTTTTTCTGTTTTTGGGAGGTCAAAATCTGTAAGAAAATGTAAAAAAATCCTATGCAGTTTTTTGGTCGCAGACCTGTGTAATTGAAAACCAGAGTGACTGAGTCCTCTTAACTGAGACTGGCTAGAATAATCTGATCAACAACCCATAATGTTAAAAGTGGGTACTGAAAACAGGAATAAGAAAAGTTTTCTTGTTCGCTCTGGCGATTAAAAAACGATTTTTCTATAGTTTTACGCGCTGTACATGTATATATATTTTCCAACTTTTGTTCTTTCTAGCGAAGAAAAATAGTATTAGGCCATTTTTGAGCTGTTTTCAACGAAAACCGAGAACAGAAGTTTGTAAATTTTCTCTTGGATATGGAGGTACGTTTTTTGGAAGTACTGTTGCTGACCTACGGAACCTTGCTTGCCATCTGGCTGAACGGAATAACATCCACCACAGTACCAATAAAGAAACGAAATAAGTAGGCAAAGATTGGGTAACCGGGCTCAGAAAGCGCCATCCTGAACTTGTATTACGAAAAGCTGAGATAGGTGGATGTCGACTGGTTATTTACTAGTTATGAATATTGCTCTACAGCTTTGAACTTCTCCTATATTCCAAATTGCCTTTGGTCTGTCTTTATCAATTTCAGAAGTTTTTGGTAGATAAATTTTTCCATTTTCGATTACAAAATTGTAAGTGGTTTATACCCTTTGAAGCTCTGATCAAATTTTGTCGAATACCTCGAAAGTGAATTAATATTTTAGAAAGACGGAAAGACCTCAAGCTGGTTTCTATGTAATGTAAATGTAACCAAGTTTTTTGTCATTTTGGAGCATGTTCAAAAACGTCACAATGTTCAATAATGAGCATGTTCAATAAAACGGTTACAATGTGATGAAATTGGACTTATACCCGTCCAGTCAAAGTCTTCAAAGGTAGAGAGAGGTGTTCTCTCCACATTTGTAATTTCTATGTCAGTTGGGGGGGGGGGGCGGTGGTTATTCCTCCTTCTATCATCTTCCCTAGGAAGCGAATGAAAGTGGAACTTTAAGGCGGATTTCCACTTAGAACAGCTTTTGTTTGTCAACCTTCAGGGTGGAGGCAAACTGTGATTTTCTCACAATGGTTTGACCATTTCTATAAGTTTGCGCAGCCATCCGAAGACGACCCAGTCTTGCTCATACTTGATGGACATTACACCAATACAAAAAATCTAGATTTCATTGAAACGGCTAGAGACAATCACACAACTGTGGTTTATTTTCCCCCCACACTGCAGTCATACACTGCAGCCACTCGACGTTTCATTCATTTGACCTTTCAATTCTTATTATGTCCAAGCGATTGAAAGATTTTTGCTTAAGAATTCTGGTAGACAAGTGACACAGTATCAGGTGTCTAAACTTCTTGACGAGGCATTTCCTCTTCCCCTACTCCAACTATTGCGGTAAAGGCAGATATAAACAGGCAGAAGATAACTGACTCGGCTTTCGCTCCAGCTATGACCACAGAAATATCACTGCAATCTTCTATCTCTCTTCAAGAAGCTGAAAATCGAGAATCAGGGACTTATATTCCAAGACAAGGTAAAATCAAGGATGGATACGGTGTTCGGTATGTTCACGATTGGCACATGAGGCTTGCGCCGGGTGTGAGGGAGAAGGCAATGACTTTATTTGTGACGTTTGTAAATAAACTCAGGTGGAAACTTTTTTTTACGATGGTAATAATGTTTTTATTTTGAAAACGCACTTTCATTTAGAACACAAATTCAGTTTAAATTTTGTATTTTATGTCGGGCAAAGTAGCCATTTGGTAGGGTTAGAGTCAAAAAATAAATACAAAACATTAACCAAGATAAAGTCAAAATAAAAACTGCCTTATGTAGTTCCGAACGCAGTTCATACATCTAATACTAATTATCATTAGCCGGGACGGAAAAAGCCTTCCTTGGGGAAAGAATCCATCACACTCGTCGGAGCCTTGTAAAGATGGATGAAGAACTTTTTGATCTACACTTGGCACTGAGCAACAAGATCGAACAATCCGATTGGATTTGATTGGATGCAATCTCACATTCAGACATGAGGAACGAACTGGACCGTACCAAGGAGCAACAGATCAGGAAGTACGAGAAGTTACAGAAGAAGCAAGCACCAAAGGCATCAAGCATCGATCAGGGATAACTAGTGGTCAACCTGACGGACAGGGTGCTCTCAGAGGATGAGAGGACAGCACTGGCCAACGGAGGAAACTTCGCAGTCACGCCCCGCCACATTTCGATTGAAGATATCATCTCCGGCACAGAAGCAGCCACCAAGCATCTACCGTACGAATACGCAGAAATGATACGTATTGAAACAGCAAACATCCTCAAAAGGGCAAAACCGCCAGAAAGCAGTCTGACGAGAAATGAAGGACTGGCACTGCGGAACCTAAACTCAGATGAGGATATCACCATACTCCCAGCTGACAAAGAAGACCGAGGATTACAACAGGAAGATTGAGGAGCTCTTGGACCCAGGAAGCTACAGACCACTGAAGAAGGATTCTACACAAACAAGACTACGCCTCACAAACCGGCTGGTCAAGTCTTCGTCACTATCAGAAGATATCAAGAAGCGTATCTTGAGAACGGAAGCTTCTTCACCAAAGACTGTATGGACTACCCAAGATCCATAAGACGAATGTTCCATTGAGACCAATAGTCAGTTCCCGGATGCTCCCGGATCACCTGCCTACTACTTAGCGAAACACTTGTCATCGCTGCTCCAACCACACGTGGGAAAGAGTAATAGCTACATCAAAGATTCGGCTGACTTCGTGCGCAACATTCGGCAACATATTTGACCCAGTGACATCCTTGTGAGCTGCAACATAGTCTTGCTCTTCACTAAAGTACCATTGAAAGAGTGTATGGAATTGGTGACCAGGATAATCCCAGCTGACATATTCAAGCTCTTCAAGATCTGTCTCACTGGAAACTAGTTTATGTGGAGTGAGAATTTCTACGAGCAAGTAGACGGAGTGGCAATGGGAAGTCCACTAAGCCCAGTTACAGGGAACCTCTTCATGGAACACTTCGAAGAAAAAGCAATCAAGACTTCCGAGTACAAGCCAGCAATTGGGTTCCGGTACGTGGATGACACCTTCGTGGTTTGGGGACATGGTTTGGACAAGCTCGCCGACTTCCTGGAGCACCTCAACAGTCAGCATCCCAACATCCAGTTCACCATGGAAACTGAGAATGAACTAACAGCTGGTATTTTTTAAATTGCTAGTGAAGAAGCGAGGTGAAAACCTGAGCCATACAGTGTTTTAAAAACTAATGCACACGGACAGATACCTGCATGCTCTATCCAACCATCACCCGAATCAGAAGTATGGAGTCATCAAAACCCTTACGGAACGAGATCGAAGGATTTGCGAACCGGAGGACCTCCTGGAAGAACTTGAACACTTAAAAACTGCATTCGAGGCAAATGGCTACAGAAAGAGGGAAATCTAGAGATCAATGGGTTCAAGATCATCGAGGCCAAGGGAAACCGAACCGCTAACTAGCACCTCCCAAGCGTACCTGCCGTATGTTCCGAGAGTCACGGATAGGATTGGCACAGTTCTGAAAAAATGAAACATCAAAACAATCTTTAGGCCTACAAAGAAAATCCAACAGACTCGCAGATCAGCGAAGGACAAGAAGCCACTTTCAGCTGCAGGATTCTACCGCATACCTTGTTCCTGCGGGAAGGACTACATTGGAACTACCAAAAGATCAATGGGAAGGAGACTCAAAGAACACAGAGAGCTGCCTGCTAGGCCAAACTGAAAAGTCTGCAGGAGCCGAACACACACTGAACAACGAGGACCACAGGATACACTTTGAGAACTGTAAGTTGATAACATCAATAAGCGGTTACCGTTACAGGCTGGTTAGGGAAGCCATTGGAATCCATTAACATCCCAATAATTTCAACAAAAAGGAGGAGACCCTCAGGCTCAACCAGATCTGGAACCCAATCCTCAGACAAGCCCAAGTAATGCCATTAGATATGCCGAGATCAACCGACGCCGAACGAACCATAGCGAAACAATCCGAAGAGGGACAAGCTCAAAATACAACCATCAATCAATCGTCAGTCTACATCCAGCATCGGAAATAGAAATACCTCCGAAGAAGCTCGCCACTCGTGCTAGCGAAACGTTAGGAAGAAATTCCAACCGACGACGGCCTTGAGACCCGAATCAGGACAACACCAGTTCATCAACTGGCCGCGAAAGCCTCAACCAATTCATTAGCGCCACTCACACTTCAGCGGTTGTCATGTCAAAAATCCACGAATTCTGGTTTGAACTGCTTGATCGTACTACGCCGTACTACTACTACGCACCATTAGCTATTGGTGCCAGAATTGTCTAACATCTTTATGAAAAATTATTAAGTGAGTATCCACACGCTGAAGGATACTTTCTTCCAAGTTTAGCAGTAATTTAGCCAGAATAATTCACAAAAACAAAACGACTTCTGGCTGAGAACAAGAAATGTTAGAGTTTAATCATTTCCTAAGGAGTTTCGCACAAAAATCCTTAAAGTAGAAAGGAATTGTAGCTTTAAATTCTTAGATCCTTAAGAAGCAATGCATGAGTCATTTTCAAGAAGAAAAGCCAAGAAGATGAAAACGAACCCTACCTAAAATATCCAACGCCATATTAGACCAGCGAATCGCAAAATGTCTTGAGCTCTCAAGCAGCATTAATTATATTTGAGAAAGAAATTTCTCAACTTTAAATTCCGAAAACGATATTTGCATAAAAAATGAAAATTGCTACATTTTCTATCAGATGCTATTCCGAGTAAAATGTGTGCATAAATAAACCACACGTGCACACATTTTACCGGCAGAAATGTAGTTTGAATAAAACTGTGAAAAATCAATTTCCCACGTGGGTTAGTTTCCCTTACTATCGATAGAGTCTGCTGTCAGGCTAGAATTGGCAACATCGTTACAAGTTGTAAACAAGTTGTTTGAAACTCACAACCAAGTTATTTGAAATTTTGTATCAAGGACATGATATGAGATGAATGCCTAGACAAGCTATAGATTTTGTTTGTTTTCTAACTTAGATGAAGAAGATTACTAGGATTTTTTGAAATCTGTAGAATATAAATCGTATATGATTGACATCATGATCACTCGTGTTGAACCCTTGTTTGATATGTTACAAGCCATGTTAATCCTCTTGTATGAGTTTATGGATGCTCTATTTAGTTGTAGGTTTCCTCACCCTCTATGAATCAGATGCCAATTTTCGGTGGCATTGGTGACAGCCGATTGGAATTTGTGTTTCTGGTTACAGAATATCAGCCCATATAACTGATGTACCTTCGGGGAAATGTTTAAGATCAAGTATGATACTGATTGGAAAACCTGCACGTAAAGCTTAAATTTCGAAATAAAGTAGCTCGAACGTTCGCCGAATTGCAGAAGCTTGTAGCTGTACACTGCCATGAGATTCAATAAAAAAATTGGTTTTTTTTTCAAAACTGGGTTCAACTCCAAGATTCAAGATTAAGCTCACTCAATCTCCCGGAAGCAGTTTTTTGTTTCCTAGGATTATCTGGGCACTTAAAGTTTTCTTCTTGTTTATCCTTCCCCTTCATAACTGTTTTTGTCTTCTACGGCCCATCAGGATTTGTTAGAATTTCTAGGGCTGCTACTGTACAATCTAATTTGATCTGCTTTAGTCTGCTAAGCCATCAATACAATTTTAAAGGTCTACCAACTGCCAAAATTGTGTATTACTTGTCACACAACTAATCTAACTATTATAAGAATCTAATTTTGAACGACTGTGGATCGGAATAAAGATAAATACTTCCAGTTTTTCTGCATTTAATGCAGTCTCAATGTTTCGAAAAGTTTGTGTTGAGACAGCAAAGACACCAAGCTTCTTCTCAAGAACCCTGCACTTATGTTACTCCATTATTCTGCCATTTCTCAACGGTGACAGTTTCAGAAGTATCGACTTTTAGACTTTAATGTTTTTATTTGAGGGATATATGGTAGACGTTATACAACTTTTCTCTGGTTAAA
Source organism: Stratiomys singularior (assembly GCA_954870665.1). Classification (NCBI taxonomy): domain Eukaryota; kingdom Metazoa; phylum Arthropoda; class Insecta; order Diptera; family Stratiomyidae; genus Stratiomys; species Stratiomys singularior. Next base: position 75,710,127 of record OX940877.1, on the reverse strand, counting down.
TTACCAGTCCGGTAAATTATGCTGTTAAAAATGTACATTTTATAGTCTTGAAAATATTAAGCTTTTCTCTTAACTTATTTTTTGAAATTTTTGAGTCTGTTTTATTGTTTGGTTCACAATTTTCTGTAAAATTATCTTCGTTGTACTCTTCGTATTTATTCATTGAACTATATAACTTGAATGATCTTCATCTCCGCGATTCCCGAATTTGGTTCTGTCGTCTGTCTTCAGGAAATACTTCAACTCATTACATTTAATACCTGGAACGTATACAAGATGGTTATAGCACTCACACTCTAGGTATTTATAGAAAATTTTCGGTCCACTACGTGAGCCCTGAATTTAAGTCTTGGAAATAATCCAGAAGGCAGTGTTTTAGTGACATGGTTTACTTTAGGTGTTAGAATAATGATCTGTATCAATTTGAATACCCATTTCTTTATTTTCTGTTGCAAAAACTAGAAAGGATAAGACCTCTGCGATTTCCTTTATTTGTTATACAGAAAGTCTTAAGGAAGAGAACAATACGAGGGTTTGAAAGGTGAAACACAAGAGATTCATAACTCATCTCTATATTCACGCTATCATTAGATACCCTATAAATATTTGCTCATCTTCATAAACTCCTTCTTCATCAGTAAAGACTATCCTTATTTTGATATGTTTAGAATATTTGGGGTTGTTGCAAGCATGGTCTCACGTTTTTCTGTCTTGTAATACTGCTTATTCAGCTGCACTCTTGGGTTTTTCAATGGGAAGATATCCTGAGTTCAACCTTAGTTTACTCAATATATCCTTTACTTCAGTAACAGTTGATATGTTTGAGAGTACTATTAATGCTATGTATTACTTTCCATGACTGTGGGGAATTACATTTTTGCAACCAAAATTTTTTGGAAGCCTGCAATTACTCTACGAAGAATCCGTGAAATTGAGGTGCTTTTTGAGGGATATCTTTTTTGGACCAAGGGTTATAGTGATATGTGTTGTGGTGACCAATGTAGGATTCTTTGTTGTCTTTACGCATTTTTTGCCCATTAAAAAATAAATTTATTTCATTTTGACTCTTTTGTGATCAAAAACATTCGAAAGTAATGCAAAATCATACAAATTTGAAAGATATATTAGTTACTTACAGAGATGGAAGCAAAGTAGAGGTCTGGGCCCTGATTGGAAATATGAAATTCCAATGAGTGCCCCGACAACCATTTGTCTACTGGTGGGTTATTCAATCCATCGTTTTGTTGTTCTCGGGATGTTTCTGCAATGAGTAAAGAACGGCTAGAACTTTCGTTGATGTTTCTGAGAATGAACGATAAATCGTTGCAGATGTTTTCACACCTGTGCCGATAATCTGGGAGCTTTTCATAAATCAATGCAGAGCAAATTATACACTTGCTACACATTTGTTAGTAGATAAATGGCTATTAAGTTTTAGTGGCCGCTGTCCATTCAAAAAGTACGTCCAAAATAAACCTTATAATCATGGAATCCGATGAATCCCCATCCCCACATTGTGTATGCTTCAACAAATTAAATGGTGGATGCGTTACCGTACCTAAGTCAAAATACGAATGCTAATAGTCTATCCTTGGGTGAATTCAATCGCCTGACATTAGTAGCGACATGAAGTCGAGGTGTTTAACGTAGACACCTGCATGTTGGCCTAATTCCCCTGTTTCCATAGACGGGGTGAAACAATGTGACAACCACCATCCCCAAGATCTAAAACAAGTTTCAGTCGCAGTTTCCAATTTTATTTCAGCTATGTGTACTCCCGAACACAACTGAGTAATACTCATTTCAGCCAAGGATAGGCTCCTCATCGAGTAGAGGGCTGACAATAACCTGCCATGGGCGTCCCCCCAACCCGTGGTTCAGATAAACTTCTGATCAGGTAGTGCCTTTCTACAGTCCGAGAAAAATACTTAATTTGTGCATCAGATGCACAGGAATCATGGCCCTTTCTCACTACATTGGATACGTGTGGGCAGCACTCCCCAAAGACTGAATTGAATAAGCGTCATCCGGAGACCTATTGCACAAGTCTATAGGGTCCGTGTTAACGCCAGTCATAACATAGTTCTACATTTAATGGACATTTTACCTCATCGGTTTTAATTTAATTTTTAACAGGTATGATTGTCTTCTATCCACTCTTTTAACAAAGTTGATGATGCAATGCAACCTTTTTGACCTGCTAACAACATTTCATGTCAATTCGTCTACATGTAACAGAATATTGAGTCCGTTACATTCAGTTTCATAAGTCATCCACAATACCCTCATTGCCACAATACCCTACAGATTTTGATTTGAACGCATCATTGATCAACAATTTTTCCATCTTATCTTCAATTCACTTACACATCTGTCTAACTTGAGTCCATCAATTTTACAGTCCACTCCTTACTTCTTGTCAAGTCTAGTCCTGAGTCAACATTTATCCATCAAATCATCTAAGCATCATCTATCGATTTGGCCTTATTCAACTTTCGCTTTATTCAACGGTAGGCCCCAGGTTCTCAATGATTTATAAGCCCATTTGGCAACGCCAACAGTACTTATTTCAGTGCGACCTCTCCTCTTTTATAAGGACTACCTCAATCGCCATTTGTCCGTTATCCTCTATTCATCTGTCCATTAGTCCAACAGTCTAACTCGCCCAACATACAGCGTCCAGGTTTCATCCGTATTCCCTCGGTACAGCTCGGTGCAGAGGAGCCGGAGTGTACAGAGAGATTGTTTCAGTCAATCATAAAAACTCGTTTTTAAAATATTTTCACATATAGTGATTAAATTAAATACAAAAATAAATAAATTTCAAGTTTATGTATGAATAATTTTGCTTTTCTCCTGAGAATTTTTTCCTTTGAGATTTTCTTTTAGTCAACAAGGGGAGCCGAAAGAAACCAATCTGATGGTGTGGTGGGCCTCGGGGTGTAAAGAACCACAATTCTCAGAGAGTAAACCAAACGTTGTTGCAAAAGAAGATTCCGTTCGGTTAAATAATTATAAATTTGTTAATTCCTTGTTTCTGCAATGACTGATTCAAGTGAACAGCACGAATCCAGCGTCAAGTTTAGCTTCTCAGTTGAAAAAACTGGCACAGAAACACTTGAAATGTTAAATGGCCTACAGTTTCAAAATGGCGAAATTTCAATTGATGACAAACTTCGCTGTGGTCATGCGTCCATGGCTCAAATTGACAAAAATAATGATAAAATTCCCGAAAGGTACCTTAAAAATTGACGAAGGAATATTGGGGAGCTGCGTGGAATGATTTGAAGTTTATTTCAGCGATATTTACGAAGGTTTTGAGGATAAAAAGTGTCGCACAAATTTGTTCACGTTCAAATCGCCGGAAAACAAGGACATCTGGGCATGCTCTGCCTTGTCAGTTATGATAGGATCCAAAAAGAGTTATGATAGGATCCAAATTTTTTTGACGAATCATGGTGTCACTGTTACTTTACAATCCAGGAACAACGCAAGAATCAAGCCAGTCGAAAACTTAAGTTCGTCAAAGCAAATGTCAAAACAATGCTGATTTGTTTCAAGTGTGGATTTCCACCTAAAAGTTTTGAAAAGATTGACCAGCGGGTTCCGTCGGAAAAGGAATCGTAAAGACAAATTTGAAATAAATACGTTTGGTTTGTTTTGCGTACTCTCTCGTACCCAGGAGGCAAAATGAAGATGGCTACGTTGACTTATATGAATAATGGATAGAATAAATCACATGACGAATTCCGAACCTAACTACGGGTTTTCTAGACAAAGGAAGAAAAGTGAATAAATCTTTAAAATTAAATTAAACAACAGCGAAAAATCACAAACTTGAGAGTGGGAGGTAGCAAGCGCAAGTTCCTAGGAAAGCTTTTAATTCTTAAGAATTGCAAAGCACATTGTTAAGCTCGCAAAAATGAAAAAGGTTGGGTAAGGCATTGAAATCATTATGGAAATGGTTAATGTCCTTTTTAACGATACAAGTTGTGGTCATTAGTCAACATATTGTATCTGAAATTGAAGTACAATGCAAATGATATGCGTATGTATAAATTCGCTTGAAGAGCATTTAATCAATCTATTATTTTGAATGTTAAACGAAAAATTATTTTGCAAAAGTGCGATTGTTTCCTATCGGACGTTCCTTCTCGATTCCCACTCACTTATCAAGAAAAATTGTAGCCAATTTTCATTTATTTATATCAATTTATACAACTGATTTGCTTCAACACAGACAGGAAGACAAAAACAAACCGGATGAATGTTTAATTTTCGAAATTTTTTCCTTGTTCTGACTTCCTTACTAGTGTACATGGATGATTTGTATGAGCATAAAATGCTTTTATATGGAATTTTCACAGAAGCCTTTTATCCGTCCTTCTGCTGAACATTTTTTGCGTAATTAAATGAGTTTTCGAGAGATGCACGATGAGAATGTTCTCATGTTGCGTAAAATCATGTTGTCTAGTAAACGATCAATCATCCCCTGAACGCCCATCAACAGTGCAGCAATTATATAAAATTGTGTATGAACTAAAGTTAAATGTAAAATTGAAAACTTTCATTCAGATATCGTACCCAGGACGAGACTAAGAGTTGTATTGTTAAAGTGGATATATTAAAATCATATTATTTTTTCTTGTGTGCTTTAGATTATCCTTTGAGTAATAATTTCACACTGTTAAATATCCGGGGGTTGTGAGATCAAAAGCTAGTAAAAAGCACGGTGGGATTTTCAACACACTTTTATTCACTTACTATTTTGAAATGCAGTTTGTTGGTGGTCTCTGTCCAAAGTGTGGCAACACAATCCTGGTCGCTTTAGGAAGCCGGGCTTGGAGATTCAGCGGAACGATAACACACGGTTTGTTCCTTGGCCTTCGATGAAGGACCACGTAATTCCATGCAATCAACTGACCATGTCGAAAGACTTCGAAAAGAATTGTGGCGAAGCGCAGCCGACGCTAACGAGACCGACCGTGTCGGAAGACTTTAAAAACAATTGTGGCGAAGCGCAGCCGGTGCTAACGAAACCGAGCGTGTCAGATGAGTTGGAAAAGAGTTGTGGCGAAGTGCAGCCGACGCTAACGAAATCGAACGTGTCGGAAGACTTAAAAGGAATCCGTTTGCGCTGGGAAAGAGAAAATTTTTTCACATCTGCGGAAGGAAATCTAGTTACAGCAGATTGTGGAAAATACCACTCGTTGGTGAACACATGTTTGCAGGATTTGGAAGGCGTGAATGCACCATGGATTAACCACCGTAATTAAACGATTCAGGCATGCATGTAAGTGGGTGCATGGAAAAGCAGGAGAGCGTTCATGTTTCTTAATTATTTTCTTTTCTTTGAAGAGAGGAAAAATGTGTTTTTTTTCAAGCATGCAAATGAGATTTTTCAATCCAGGCAGGCAAAAAACTTTAGACACATACGTACGAAATAAATAATTCAAAAATGTTCATCTATGTTATGTTCCGAAAAGGGTCGTGTGGCATAGTGATGTGAGCATGTTTATTTATAGAAAGAATTGTTGAAGTTAAAAGAGATTTTGAACACTACCTTGAATTACTATTCCACCTCGCTATCAACAACTTTTTAATATAGGCCATATCGACACATGGATAATTGTAACCAGAAATCAAGTAGAAAATGTGAATAGACTAGAGAGATGGCGATTCACCCGGGCCTCCGGTCTAGGGGGCCTCCAAATCATGAGAAGTTCTTTAAATGAAATTCTTAAAAAGCTTAAAAATATGCTGAGTAACTAAATAAGAGGCAGTTTAAAATTTGGAACTGCGTACATATAAAAAGAAAACAATAAATTTATTGTTTTCTTTTTATATGTACGCAGCTCCAAATTAAAATTTTAACATTAAAATTTTAATGTTAAATCTTCATAGTATCTTTTTGGCAGATATCCATCAACTGCTCAGCTCATAGGCCTTTATAGGCCCCCACAGTGCCAGGGGCCCCTCTAAATCGTGAAAAGTTCTTTAAATCAAATTTGAAACAAGATTAAAAATATGCTCAGTGGCGAAGTAAAATGGAGGTTAAAGTTTGGGGTCGCATACATACAAAAAAAAAGCAGCTTGGATGAGTTGTTAATAAATTTTTAAATTTAATTGGCAGGTGCAAAATTAAAATGTGACACCTTACTTAATGCATCAAGTGTAGATCTCAACATCAACACTTGAGTCAAATGGAGTTTAGACGCAGTAATAAATTTTTTTCTACTCATAGCGGCCAATACTCCGGGAATAACCGTCTTTGAAACTGTTTTTTGACTTAAGCACATTGCGCTATCCAGCGGGGTCGAACACTCGATTTGAACACATTTCATCCGTTCTGAAACATAAAATTTGTGTTCAAAATGTATGTTTGAAGCAAATTATCTTGAATTTTCTGGTAGAAAAATTCTAAATACGAGCATGGATTAAGAATGCCGAATTGTTTCAAAATGTATATATAGAAGCAAAATTCTTTCCAAGAACATACAATCCCAACTTCTAAGTACACTGAAATCAATAGAGTTTGACATAGCTTTGACAGCCGTGGCGGAGCCTGGTGGAGCGTACGAAACAAATATATTCTCGATTTTTGTTGTGGCGTGTAAGGGACTGCAGAGTTTTAAAGGTAGTCATATTATCGTATGTCTAAACAAAAGTACGTAATATCTTCATCAGTAAATACGTTCTTATATGTCTTGTAATTGTCTAGTCAATAAGCTCTTCTTACAGTCCTCCTAGTTGTGGGTGCTTCTTCTCCCTAGAATCTTAATTAAACTTTATTGATGATAATGGTAAAAAGAATAATTCTTTCTACTATGAGAATAATTAGGTATGCTCGCTCATGCAAAATGCGCTTTATGCGCTTTATGTGACACGCTTTATGTGACTTTATGGCTTTATGTTTATGACATTATGCAAATCAAAATTTGCGGCCTTCTAGTGACTGAGTTTCCCTACGGATTTAGATGATATTGAAAACTATGGATTTTTGATTCGTATTCATTCATTTTTCAAGAGAGGAAAAATGTGTTTTTTTTTTCAAGCATGCAACTGAGATTTTTCAATCCAGGCAGGCAAAAAACTTTAGACACATACATACGAAATAAATAATTCAAAAATGTTTATCTATGTTATGTTCCGAAAAGAGTCGAAAAAATTCCAATCAAAATTTGCGGCCTTCTAGTGACTGAGTTTCCCTACGGATTTAGATGATATTGAAAACTATGGATTTTTGATTCGTATTCATCCTCGTTACAAAAAGTTTTGACAATCGGAGTATAAAGACGTATATTTTATCAACTGAATATCAAAGAAATAGCGGCAGGACAATCGTGAGCGACGATTCAATGCACAATGACTCATGGTTTAATTTCTTTAAACCATGGTTCATTGTGAAATATATACGCATATGATGGTTATACCGTGATTGGGGAGGTTTTGAAATTGAAGGTGACTTTAATGGTGGTAAAAAATAACGAAAGTTTTAAAGTATCTTATTTTATCCAACGCATTGGATATTGATCGTCAACAACCTTTGACTCCGCCATCGTTTGTAAACATTTAGGCCCACACACGGTCGTTTTTATCTTTAAGATCAAGATTAAGTCTAAAGAGCTAGCAATATCAAAATTCATATGGCTTTATAAGAGCTCATTTTGATATATCCTTTTCCTTTGTAATAATACGTTTCCATGTACAGCAATCATATATTTCGTTTAGGAGATTTGAATGGAAACACTTTTGAATTTCCTCAACGAAATCTAGGATTCGGTGTACGAGGAAACGTAGTAAAAGCTGTTACAAGTATGCCAGCAATCTGGCAAGTCTAAAACGGTGCATTCACAAAGAGTATGACCTCCTGTATATGTTGAGCAGTACAATTAGCAAGTAAAACATGTCAGGCAGGCAATAGAGTGTACTTGCCAGAAGGGCTTTATAAACAACCTACGGTTCAAAACAATTCTTGTGGTGATACTAACTAAAGACTTTTACGCAACTTCAACCGCATGCAAATCGAATGGTCCAAACAGATCAGAAGAATTGGAAATTCCGTTTATAAGCACAAAATACTGCTATCATTTTGGCTTCCAAGATTTTGCTCAATCTTTCCTAGGAAAAAAAGGTTTTACTATAATAGTTGTTAAAGTATTTTGTTTTTGTACGCCCCACGCTTAATCTCGCGCCAGTCCGGTGGCGCCCCCACGACTTTCATTTTCGGGTGTAGAAGCACGACAAATTTTTTAGTCTTTTGGAAAACCGCCTACAAGTCGCCTCGCGCTGTTTATTGTATTCTTTTTCTTTTGTAATAAAACTGAGTTCTTTGATAAGTGTTGTGTGTTTTTATCAAACTCATCGTCCCTTCCATTTGTTCTCACAATGGTTATGGGCCCAGGGGCGAACGGATGATCGAGTTTTGATAAAAGGCGAAAAGAGAAATCGCTACGAACAAAGACTAGTTTTATCGAGACAAAGTGAACCACGTTGCAAAGTGCAAGAAAACTGATTGCACGCAATTGAGAGGATTGTGAGATCGGTGGATCGACGCAAGTGCAGGCACGAAATCGAGGGTAGAAGTATCCCGTACCCGAAAATCGTGCGACGCAGTTTCTCAACGGTTTGTGACGCCGCGTGGACAAAATTCTTTGTGCGACTGGTCGAAGACTCGAAACAGTGGTGTGTTGGTCCGGACTATATACCAACGAGCTGTGGACATTGTGTAGTGTTTAGTTCGCTCGTCGAAGTGCTTGAGCTGTGAACACTGTTCGGCTCAGTGCCGTGAACAAAGCGAAAGTCGCGATTTTCGCGTCCTTTGGTCGGTCGTGAAGCCGGAAAAGGAGAAAAGGCCGCCATCTTTGGTCGACAGAGTCGTGATTGGTGGATCGAGGACGCGTGCACGATTGGAAAAACGATTTTGAAAAACAAACGGAACAATGAATCCCAGCGGTACCATTCGTATTGAAGCGCTCAGAGCCGACAATTTTGATACTTGGAAAATCCAAATGAAGGCGTTGCTCTTCAAGAACGATGTCTGGGGATACGTCGGTGGAGCAACTGTCAAACCCGAGCCAACGGAGAACAATGCAGCAGCGATTCAAGAATGGAACGAGAAAGACGAGAAGGCAAAATCTGACCTGATTTTGGCGATCGGTCCAAACCAACTGAAACTCGTCAAAAACTGTGCGACATCTCGTGAGCTTTGGCTAAAGCTCGACGAGACCTTCGCGTCGAAGGGGCCTGCGAGGAAGGCATCGCTGCTGAAGAACCTGACATACAAAAAGATGAGCGAAAACGAGGATATTCGCGATCACTTGCGCGAATTCTTTGACTCGGTGGACAAACTCGAGGAGATGGAAGTTGACATGAATGATGACCTACTTGCGATCATGCTACTGCAGAGCTTGCCTGCAAGTTACGAAAACTTCCGAGTGGCGATTGAGAGTCGCGATACGTTGCCAACACCTGACAACCTGCGGACGAAAATCACCGAGGAGCACGACGCGAGGAAAAACTCAGCGAATTTGAATTCGAGTCAGAATGCCATGCACGTCCAGAAAAAGCCGCAATCGAAAAATAAAAAGAGCAACCCAAGTGAGGCGAAGAAAGGTCAAAAGGACAAGTCTTTTAACTTCAATTGCTACAAGTGTCATCAACCCGGACATAAACAAGCTGATTGTCCCCAGAAAAAACCAAAGAGCGGAAATTCGGCTAGTTTTGCCCTTATGACGACGGAACAGAGGATCGACGTGTGCCAGAGTACCATCAACGAAACCGCAAGCGTCTGGTGTTTGGATAGCGGATGCACTACTCACCTGTGTCGGGATCCGGATCTGTTTACGGACGTCGAGGATTACAAGGGCGGTCAATTGAAGATGGCGAGCAATGCTACTGCAGACATCAAAGGAAAGGACACAGCCCTAATCAAAACGAGCGGAGACAACGATGTGAAGGTGCTTGATGCGTTGCAAGTTCCTGATCTGCGTCATAACCTATTATCCGTGGCAAAGATAACAGACAAAGGATTCCAAGTGCTGTTCGACAAGAATCAAGCCGCGATTTTCGATGAGCAGGGTGAGACGAAATTGGTTGCCAAGCGAGTAGACGACTTGTATTACGTTGGAGAAAATTCTGCGGAAAGCTGTCAAGGTGAAACTTCTGTGGCGAGAAAAGTCGATTCGGAAGATTCCCTTCGGGCCTGGCACAGGAGACTCGGGCACCTCAATTTTCGTGACCTTGTCGACGCATCAAATACCGGAGCCGTTCGAGGCACAAATCTGCCAACTGGACATAGGGACTTGACCTGCGATGTTTGCCTGAGAGGGAAAATGGCGAAACTACCGTTCCCGAAGGAAAGCGAACGTAAAGCGGAAAAATTGGAACTCATACACACTGACTTGTGTGGTCCAATGAGATTCTGTTCCCACAGCGGAGCGAGGTACGTGATTTCTTTCATCGACGACCACTCCAGGTGGATCGAAGTGAGATTCCTGAATACCAAGGACCAGGCGTTCGAGGAATTCAAGAGCTTCAAGGCTTCCGTCGAGAAGAAACACGGAGCGCAAATTAAGGAGATTCGATCAGACAACGGCCGCGAGTTCGTTAATGCGAGGTTCGACGAATATTTGAAGTCGGAGGGCATAAAGCATCAACTCACGACTCCGTACACGCCGCAGCAAAACGGCGTAGCGGAAAGAGCAAACAGGACGCTGGGTGAGATGGCTCGTTGTCTGCTGATTCAATCCGGATTGCCACCGTCTTTCTGGGCGGAGGCATTTTCAACGGCTTGTCACATCAGAAATCGATGCCCGGCGAAGAAGATTGGCAAGAGGACTCCGTACGAGCTTTGGAATGGCAGAACACCAACCATCGACTACTTCCGAGATTTTGGATGCAGGGCGTTCATTCTGAACAAGGCACCGACTAAGGGGAAGCTGGACGATAGAGCCAAGGAGGGGATCTTCGTGGGGTATGCCGATCAATCGAAGGCATACCGAATTTGGCTACCTGATTCGAGAAAAGTCGAGATCACGAGAGACGTGAAGTTCATCGAGGGCGACCAAAAACCTTCAAGCGACACCATCGAAAACGGCAGCGGCGAAATCGAAAATGATTGGTTCGATGTTGATCTCATCGGAACATCAGCTGCTGGAGTCATCGCCGAACGCCAGGGCGACATGGAGAGACTATCCGAATCGAGTGACGGTGACGAAGTTTGGGAATCGCTAACCGAAGACGAACAAGTCGATAACCACCAGGACATGGAGAGCGACAACGAACCTTTTCTTGGGTTCCCAGATCCGCCTGCTAGAGATGAAGTTCGAGACGACGAAGCTCGAGATCACAGAGTTCGAGAGGACAGAGTTCGAGAGGATGAGGCCAGACAAGACAACACGACTCCAAGACGTCGCGGGCGTCCAAGGAAAATCAAGACCGGTTTACCTGGTCGACCACGAAAGGCGTATGCAAACTTGGCTGACGTGGCATCAGCCGCCGCAGAGGTGTTCACGCCGAAGGCCATTGCAGGACGTGATTTTTCCGAGTGGAAAGACGCCATGGCGTCTGAGGTAAAATCATCGAAAAGGAGACTTGGCAAGTCGTGAGCAGACCAGAAAATCAGCGCACCATCGGCAGCCGGTTTGTACTGCGAAATAAGTACAAAGCCGATGGGTCCATCGACAAGCGAAAAGCTCGAGTGGTGGCACGAGGTTTCGGTTTGAGGCCTGACATCGACTTCCACGAGACATTCGCTCCGGTGGCAAGATTGGCTTCGATACGGGCGGCGGTGGCTGTGGGATTCGCCAGAAACATGAAGTTTCGACAACTCGACATATCCACTGCCTATCTGAACGGAGTCATCAAGGAGACGATCTACATGGAGCCTCCCGACTACCTGGAAGAGGTTCTCGAGCACATCGTGAGAACCGAGAAGAAGGACAAGAAGCTGAGAGAACGGGCACAAAAGATGTTGGAAGCGATGCGAGGCGACGACGTGGTGCTGTTGCTGTCGAAGGGACTCTACGGCTTATCACAAGCTGGAAGAGCCTGGAACGAGTGTCTGAATGGAGAATTTCTAAAGCTGGGAGCAGTTGCATCCGACGCAGATTCCTGCGTATACATTCTCCGGAGGTCAAATGACACAACTTTCATCATCGTTTACGTTGACGATGTTTTGATGATATCAACCAGCGAAACCGAAATTGACCGGTTGAAGTGTCATCTGTGTCGGCGATTCGAAGCCAAAGACCTGGGAGACCTCAAGTACTGCTTGGGCCTGGAATTTGACAGAGGAGAAAATCGCATCGAAATCAACCAGAGAGGATACATCGACGAAATTCTTGAGAGGTTCGAGATGAGCGAGTGCAACACTGTGTCGACGCCGTTGGAGTTGGGGATCAAGTTGGCTAAGGAAGAAGGAGAAGGTGCTTGTCCGAAGAAGTTTCCTTTTCGTGAACTGATCGGCGGTTTGATGTACTTGTCCATGGGAACAAGGCCAGACATCACCCATGCAGTCAGCTACCTAAGCCAGTTCAACAGTTGCTTCGGAGAAATCCACTGGAAAGCGGCGAAAAGGGTGCTCCGATATTTGAAGAAAACGAGGGACCTGAGTTTGGTGTACGATCGAAAAGGACCACCTTTGATGTTCACGGATGCGGATTGGGGCAGTTGCCCAAACGATCCAAAATCGTACACCGGCTATGTTTTTCTCATCGGCGGAGCGGCAATCAGCTGGGAGTCACGGAAACAACAATCCGTGGCGCTCTCATCGACCGAGGCTGAGTACATGGCGTTATCTGACGCCACCAAAGAGGCCATTCACATGAGAAAGTTGCTGAAGAGTCTCGGAGTTAGCCTCGAGAAGGTCGTTATCATAAACGACAACATTAGCGCGCAGAAGTTGTCTGAGAACCCTGTGTTCCACGCGCGCACCAAACACGTGGACATCAGGCATCACTTTATTTGAGAAGCTGTGCAGAAGGAGATAGTAGCAGTCGAGCACGTCCCCACAGAAGAGATGACAGCAGACGTCCTGACCAAGGCTCTATCCAGGGCAAAACACGAGATCTGCGTCTAGGGTCTGGGGTTGAAAAGTGTTTGACTTTGTCTCGTTAACGTTCTAGATTAATCGTGGTTCGAGGGGAAGTGTTAAAGTATTTTGTTTTTGTACGCCCCACGCTTAATCTCGAGCCAGTCCGGTGGCGCCCTCACGAGTTTCATTTTCGGGTGTAGAAGCACGACAAATTTTTTAGTCTTTTGTTTATTGTATTCTTTTTCTTTTGTAATAAAACTGAATTCTTTGATAAGTGTTATGTGATTTTATCAAACTCATCGTCCCTTCCATTTGTTCTCACAATAGTGATATTTCTTTCCGGTGAAAAAAACTCACCCATCTGGATCTCAGAAAAGAAAACCCAATACATGGAAGGCTGAAAATGCAAAACCACTTGCTGTGTCTTTATCAAAATATCTCACCGGTACAAAAAGAAACCAATCATGCACTATATTGTGACCTGCGATGAACAGTGGATTTTATAGGATAATAGTCGCTGCTCGGCCCAATGGCTAGATGCCGAGGAAGCGCGAAGACACATGCCGAAACCAAGCCTTGATTGCGAACCAACCCAACGAAACCATCAATGCTGAGAAATACTGTAGTTGAAAACAGTATTTAAAAGATAAAATGCATCAGATATTGATAGATATATAAATATTATATATAGATATAATATGTATGTATATGATATTGGCACAGTTCGAGACTATGAACCACACATGAATCTCATCTCAGATAAATATTCCAGTAAGAAACCTTACAGGTGTACCATTGAAAACAAAAGGGAAATTGAAGCCCAAATCTCAAAGTTCTTGGAACAAAATTGATTGAAGAATTGTGTACTGCCCATTTGTAGCATAATTGACTCTTGCATATAAAAAAAATAAAGATGAAAGGTCGAAACTATGCATAGATTTTTGTGACCGCGATAAGTTACTTGCTTCACAATCACAGTCTTTTCCGCGAATTGAAGACCTAGTACCTGGGACAAGATTTAGTCAGTTTTTCTATTGGATATCAATTCCTCTTTCTGGTCAATTCTGCGTATCTCGGATAGAGCCAAGACAGGTTTCGTCACGTAAGATGGACACTTCCAATGGACATTTTGCCTTTGGCCTAAAGATCTCACCCGCCATTTTTTAAAGACTTCTATCAAACATAATGAGAGAACACCGACTGACTGACTTTACAGTCAATTATATAGACGATATTCTTATATTTTCGAAATCTTTTCCTTAGTTATGAGTTAATTGATTATTTGAAGCATTTTTTGATGGATTTAAGTTAAAATTTTCCAAATGTACCCGACTAGAATTGAATGGAGGGCATAGCTAAAGTTATGTACGGGCCTCGTAAGGTAAACGTTCGGTATATCAGATTAGACTTGCCTCATTCACACCTCATGTGCCCGTTATAGGGCAATTTAAGGCATACCAAAATTATATTTGTTTTGTGTAAACCAGGGCTTTACACAAAACACACGAGGCACTCGACACGCTCCTTAAGATTAGGTTAACATTAGAGTAATCTTAGGAGGGCCTTATTTGGGAAAGAAGGTGTTTACCCAGTTAGGTATTTTTACGTGATTCCTGATGAGGCTCTTACATTTAACATATAGTATTTTATTATTTATCATTATATTTATAATAAGATGATATCGTACAAATTATATTTTAAGTGAATCTTTTTTTAATTTGTAGGTTCAATATGAAAGTTACGTTTTATCTTAATGTGGTTTTTTAAAAAAAGCAATTGTTCCGCTTTAATTATTTTTCCGACTCTCACACATCTAGCGATTAATATTTATGTTTCTTCGACGAATAATTAAAACTCTTGTTTTATTTAGAACACCAACTTTCTTTATTAAATTCCGGTATACAATTCTTATTGTATACATGAACCGGTATTTGAAAAGGCACTCCAATGCAGCCTCATATTGGGTGAAAGGAGATAGAGGCTTGTCCGTGCCTTTCGAAGCGAGAGAAAATAACTCTAACTCTTATTTACTATAATCCCGGTATACAGTTCTTATTGAACCGGAATTCGAAAAGGCACCCCAATCCAGCCTCACATTGGGTGAAAGGAGAAAGAGGCTTGTCCGTACCTTTGACGTGAAGAACTAACTCTTCGAGACAATTCCACTTCTATTTATACTACTCGTCGCCTACTTGATTTGATTTCATTCAATTCAAAATATCAATGTCTACTTTATTTTAATTCAATTGAATTCAAAATCAATGCCTTCTTCGTTTTTATTAATTTGATTTGAGTAAGTGTAACAATTAATCACAACTGCCTTAATGTTATTACTTGCCTCACATTGCCTAACTTGCTTAAGACTCGCATTAATTGCAATTACTTATAGTCAATGTGCCTTGATTTGATCGGGTCATTGGTTCTGATAAGTCCGCTGGTGCAAATATTTACCGAGTATGCAATAATGCGCGGAACAATGTATCGCGACACGTGATAGCGGTTAACGTTCGGAAGGTGAGTATGATAGCTAAAGGTGAGTATGAAGGTGAGTATGATAACTTGAATATGTATCTTTCTACCTGCTGCGGTAAAAACGGTTCTACCTGCTGCTTTCTACGGATAAAAAATCTTTACCCGTCGGAAGAAAAACGCAGAATGGTATGAAATTTAGTCTGAGATGATTTACGACATAAACGACATAAGCAAACTGAGCTTATGAAAAGAACTGTTCACCTGGTGTTGAAAATATTTTCATATTTGATGCCATTGGTTCATAAAGCACCCTCTCCATACCTTTCTTCATGAGGACAGAGAGATCACAAAAATTTTAGACACCAAAGTGCACGCAGCTATCGAGACAAACGGTTGTCAAAGTTTAAAACTTTGATCAAAATTTGTTATTATAATAAATATTACTCTTAAAAAACGATTTGATCAATTATCAAGTTAAGTGAATAAATTTTACTTTTTAGTGTGGCGTATAGATACAGATAAAAAACATGACAAAATAGCTGATAAGGAAGAATCTAAAAAACAAATTGGTATAGTGCCAAATGAGTGGATTTTCCTCGACCCAGAAACAAATGAAGTGCAATGTAAATATATGCCAGAACCGTATGATAAGCATAAATCAGCACTTTCGAATAATATGATGGTAAATTGTCAACGCCCGTTTGATGATTGGCCAACTTACTCAATACAACTTAGAGGAAGAGCTAGTAAGTTACAAAACTTTTACCATTATATGCAGAAATTAATTATTTTTTGTTATTTTAAGGGAATTTAATCCTTGTCTGGTATTCTAAAAATTGTTTAATTTTTTAATTGTTCAGGAAGCTTATAAATTAGCGCTTACACTAGAATACCAGCCATATGTGTACTCTACTGATAATGAAGTATGTATCTGCAAAACAAACGGCAATAAAGGATGCTAAATAATTTCCCATCGGTAAAAACGTGAAAGCGACACTATCCGAGGCTCTTAAGAACAGTAAACTATATTTAAATATAGGTATAAATAAACGTAAGCAGTTTTCTCACACAAATTCCGCACCTAGTTGAAATAACAAGTTTGCAATATTAAAGAGATAAAAACAGATGCATAGTTTTCTATTAACTTTTAATTGAATACATAATACGTTTCTACAATTGACAAAATAAACAAGTATATTACCTTTTTAGAAAAGAAAAATAATTCTGATGCTACGTCTTCAAAAAAAGGAAATATGGAAGGAATCTTAATAAAAGTAAGTTGTGGGAGTTTTTCGCAATAATTTTTATGTTATTATTATATTAGTATTACTGGTATACAACAAATGTCTGAATTTTAACTGCCCAATCACGACAATCAAAAAAGAAGAGAAAATAACTCGAAAGGCCATTAAAACTTCGAATAACAATAACTCTGAATATGATGTGAGCGAATCTGATGATGAAAAAATTGAACCAAAAAAAAAAACGATTTTCAAAATTTGTTGAAAATCCAGAAAGTGATCAAGATAAGAATCATCAAGAGAAACTAATACGATTATATCAACCACAAATTACACAGTATGTCGGAAGAGTTCCCGAACTTTTGAAATAAAAAATCGAAAATTACATCTAAAGAAATTTATTCCAGTTAACTTTCAACATAGTCTCCTTCCCTAGATATAAACTCATTTGAGCGCTCCATGAGTGATTCGAAGGCTCTCTGGTACTCCCCTGAAGTTATCGCTGTGAGACGCTCGGTGTAAGCCGATTGAATGCTCGGAACATCTTCGAAAAATCGTCCTTTCAAGGCCATTTTTAGCTTGAGAAATAGGAAAAAGTCAGCTGGAGACAGATCGGGCGAGTAATGGGCAAGATTGATGCGTGGGATCTGATTTTTGGCGAGATAACGCTTCAAAATGTTCAAACGCTTCAAAATGTCATTCAGCAAACTCCACGATCCCGGTTCCTTGTACTCGGGCCTGATGCGATTAATCTGGTGCTTCAGACATTTCATCACCTCTACGTAATACACAGCATTCACGGTGGTGTTTGGGGGCACAAATTATTTGTGTATCAGGCCTTTGGAGTCGAAGTCATCTTCTCACGACTCTCTACCCTTCTTGAACCGACTAAACCACGTGTAAACGGTTGTACGCGACACTACACTTTCACCGTAAGCCGGATAGATCATTTTTCTCGTTTCCGCAAAAGTTTTTTTAAGTTTATAGCAGAATTTAATTGCGGCACGATGATCAAATTTCTCATCGATCGTAGAGCTTGCACCGGGGTACTAAACACACGTTCACTCAAGCACGTCTATCTCGGCAAGTAATGAACGGATACTGGTGGAAAAATTCTCAGACACTCCAGATGGCTGTAGCAACATAGTACCGATGTCGTCCAAGAGTTGGCAGCACTCGTAGAAGCGCTACAAAATAAGTTCGGGAACTTTTCCGACATACTGTGTATACTTGAAAATATTTCGAAGGATCCATTCTTATTTGAAAATCAAGAAGCATCACCAGAATCCAATAAATTACAGAATAAAACTGAAGATTTCAGTGAAATCAATTCATCAAAGTATAATTGCGAACAAGGTAAAACAAATTGTTATCATTATCAATAATAAGAAATTGACTTTTTATTTTAAGAGCTGATGAGTCATTTGTAATTCAAAAGGCTAATTAATTTTAACTTCTCAGCACCTAATCCTTTTGTCATACTAATATAACAATACCAATCATTATTGAAACAAAACCAATTATTATCGAAACAAGTTAGTCAGCTCAATAGACAAATGATTGAAGTTAAAATTTCTGTGAAAAATATTGAAGAGAAGCAAATCAAAATAATGGAGAGTTCAACGATTAATAATGATATCGATATGGATATTTTTGATGAAGGTGAAAGTAAAATTTTCGTTGTAAAAGTAAAGAACAGTTTAAGTTATCGGACACAAAAATAAAAACTAACATACAATTTCGGTAGAAGATACTAAATATTTTGTTCCTTAAAAATCTTTTTATAAGGAACATTAACTGAAGTAAATATTCATTGAAAATTTTCAATTTGATTGGCAAAGCAGGTGTCTCGAATTATCAATCAAAACATAAGCTTGCTAATAATGTTGGTGAGATTCTACGATTCTTTTTATCAAAAGATTTTGCTAGATTAGATGAATCCAAAGAAAGTGACTAAAACTAAAGACTTGATTTTTGGCGAAATATCCCTTTTTAAAGTTACAGGTACAATCGTTTTAAATTTTTGTTATTTCAAACAAGTTTCATAGTATAATTTCCAGAAGTATTGACAGCCAAGCTATCAAAACCAAAAGAAAGAAAACTCGAAGAAAATGGAATTGAAGCTGCTATGTCTGCATAATAGCAAGAACTGGGATGGCGGGAGTACAGAATGTTCAAAATATACCATCATCAGAAAATACTTCAACTTAATATTCATCCTAAAAATCCAATTTAAACAATTAT
This sequence comes from Stratiomys singularior, assembly GCA_954870665.1. Lineage (NCBI taxonomy): Eukaryota > Metazoa > Arthropoda > Insecta > Diptera > Stratiomyidae > Stratiomys > Stratiomys singularior. The sequence continues at coordinate 75,691,134 of OX940877.1, read as the reverse complement.
AATTACTCTAATCACTATTATATCGCTCTATTGGAATATTCTTTTAATTTTTAAATATTGGTTCAATCAAACTTATTCATAAATTATTTGTTTATTATTATTACAGTTAATTTCTTTTTGTCATTATTAAATTTCTTACAATTGTGTTTCATACTATTTTATAATATATTTAATTTTTTTTTGTTTGAATTTGTGTATGGGCTAATAAATAACTGAGGAAAATATAAATGATCAATATTTGTTTTTTTTCTTTATTCTAAATGAATTTACACCCTAATTATTTATTAAAAATATCATGAGGCTTTTTTAGAGCATGCCTTATATAATCTACGATAGGCATTTATCAAACGGCCCTATTTATTTTTCCTTGATATGGCCCTCATGAGGCGTTCTTAGTTCGACGCTAATATATAAACAGCGTTATACTTCCCTTCTGGGCCTAGTTAGGCTTCCATATTATGGCCAAACGGTCAAATCAGTCTATCCTGATCCGGGCCGAACCAGGAAATTCTAGCCGGTTAATTTTGCTTCTGATTCAGTAAAATATTTAGTTAACGTGATTCGGAATAACTCGCAATGCTCATTCAAAGATAACTTGATATCGATCAAAAATTTTCCAATCCCAAAAACTCCAAAATGAGAGACAATTTCTGGGAAAAATAAATTTGTGTATTAAGCTTATACCAAATATAGCGATTAAGTTCAAAAAGAACCAAAATTTTTTTCTGGTTTACTGAATGCCAAAGAACATTCGATAAAATGAAAGAAACTTTATGTTCACAGTCAGTATTGAAAATTTTGGACTCTGAATTAGCAATAAATATTTATTCAGATGCCAGTATTGAAGGAATACCTGCCATCCTCAAACAACCACAAATGGAAGGGGAAGAAAAACCAGTGACGTAATTTTCAGAAAAATTAAACGAGGCTCAAAATAAAAATACAATTTGGAAGCTGATTGTCTGAGTAGAAACTTTGTGCTTTAGTCAACTGAAAATATGGAAGAATAATTAAAAATAATTAATTTCATCAAATTAAGAGATACACTCGAAGACCAAGAGAAAGATGATAATATAAAATGTCAAAAAGGAAAACGGACCAAGAACTATATCTATTAGAAAAAAGTGAAGGAAAGGGAAGATAATTTTATTTGAGTGTGATTATTAGAGAAGTTTTTAATTTCGATGTATTGTGATTACTAAAGATTTCTTGAATGTCCACGGAGTAAACTACAAGGAATGTATACCTATGTGCAAATTCAAAACAGCGGTTGTACGATACATGTTGAAAATCATGAAAAATACGCCATTTTTGAAACTGAGTCGGCTGAGACAGCTGACCTTGAACTAGTTCATGAAGTTAGCGTCAAAAGAACTACTTACATTAAACAAGTTTTGACTGTCCGTTGACGTGAAAAACTACTTCAAATGGCATTGACTGTCCCAAGCATTATAGCAGCCTCACGAAAATTTAGATTAAATTTATTAAAAAAGAAAAGAAAATGTTGAAATGTAAAAGAAAATGTTGAATCCATTTCCTGATAGTTAATGATGATCCTCGACCGCAATTCGATTGACGAACTGACGAAGCAAACTCTTGCTTCGTTGCGTGGTCCTGCTTTTGCATAATTCACGTTATAAGGGCAGGTGCCAATCTTAGTATGTCCTTAATGCTTAAGAAAGATACCAATGAAATCATTACGGTAGATATACAAAGCAAGTGATGATAACGGCTCCGAAGGGAAACTTATAAACCATGACATTGCCAAACATTGAAAAGAAGAGATAACGATGGAGCATTTGAGTGCAGACGAGTACAGAGAAGGTGGACATTGATAAGGTTGTTAAAGTGCTAATCGTACGATATCATCTGATGGAAGATTTGACGCCCCTAGACCCCGCGCCCTACGTTATGCATGGTACATTTTTTGGCAGTAAGTATTGCCCGAAAGTAATGTGCCACACGTTCATTTGTCGAAATTTTTCAGCATTTCTCCGACCAGATTGTCTCTCCCATCACCTCCCACAAGTACTGCCACATCCTGTTCCAGCTTCTACAGTTGAAGAAGGTGTAACTTGCGTCGTCCCTTTCCCCGGGCCAGAAAGTGCAGTCTGGAGACCGTGATTTAACAATCTTGTGCAAGTAGGACTGAAAATACCCATGCCCGCTAAGAAGCTGGGTAAGGTAATAATCAGTCTCACCGTGCCTCCCATTTAGCCACGATCCCACGTCCCCTATAAAGCGGGCAGTCCAGCGGCCATTAGAGTCGCCTTCCCACGACTGTTGCCACTCGAGTATTGTACGTTGCCTCTCCTCTCGGTTGACAGCATATCTTGAGCCCTCCACTTTTCGGTTATAAATTCTCCGTCTCTCCCTAGCAAGGAGAGCGATGGGTATCACTCCTGCGATAACCAACACCACCGACTCAGAGACAGTGTGGTATGCTTACGCTACCCGCAAAGCTCCTCGTCTCTGTACCTGCGCCAAGCGATTTCGGTACAGCTCCTTACTGAGAGCTCCGGCCCAAACCTCAGAGCCATACAGTGGCACTGACTGTACAGCACTCATGAGGAGTCGGCGTTTGCTCGGTGTGGGCCCACCGATTTTGCATATTAGTTGACTTAAAGCCGAAACGCTTATCGCGGCCTTTTTCGTCATTGCCCTGATCTGTTCCAAAAAGCTCATTTTGCAAGTTTAGACTCAACAGTCGCATTTCCGATCTGCAAAGGAATTACCGTGGGAATTCTTTTCTTCGTGAGAATGACCACCTCGGCTTTCTCTAGTGCCAAACTGAACCCGCGAGTGGTCATCCATTCCCTCACTTGACGCATTAGCATTCCCAGTCTGCACTGCGCATGTGTGACTGTGCGTCCGGTGACCACTGCTGCTATATCATCTGCATAGCCGACCAAGCGCAACACATCTGGCAGCTCAAGCCCCAATAGCCCGTCATATGAGGCGTTCCACAAGTCTATTCCCAGTATGGAGCCTTGCGCTACACTAGACGTTATCTCCATACTGTGCCGCCCATCTTGTGTGTCATAGAGCAGACTGTGGTCCTTTGAGTACTACCTCAAAATCAGCATCAGATACCCTGGCAATCGGAAAAATTTTTCCAATGTTCCAAGAATATCTGACCATCTGGCGGAGTTGAAGGCATTTCTGACGTGAAGCGTCTCACAAGCAAGACAAGTCGTTATTCAGTTTTGTGCGTTTCGGCTCGACGGACTGCATTCACCACTTTCATGATGGCATCGGAAGTGGATCGCCCTGAATGGGCGTGGATGCAGCACGAATTGCGTCAGTGAATCTTCTCTTGATGAGCTTTTCGAACACTTTCCCGGCTGTGTCCAGCTTACAAAGCGGACGGTATGTAAATGGCAGCCCGGGGTATTCTTTTCCCTTCCTGATCAATGTGAGCCTCGCCACCTTCCAGCGAGATGGGAATACACCTTCTCTAAGGCAAGCGTTAAACACATTGAGTAGCAAATCAGTGCAAACGTGGAAAACCATTTGTAGCATCTCGATTGGAATGCCATCTTATTCTGTTGCCTTTTGAGGTTTCATAGAAAGCACCGCATCGTCCAGCTCATTATAAGTGAACGATGGACATTCGCCTGAGTCCACCTCGTGGGCAGCATCAACACGGACAGGATGAGTTGGAAAAAGCGCCTGCACCATGCCGCCCATCTTGTTTGCTTGAAGTAAACACGGCTTCCGTGAGGTACCGAGCTTGCGCAACACTACCTTGTAGCCGAGCCCCCATGGATCCCTGTTCACATCGTCCACAAGTTCTCACCAGCAGCGTGCCTTACTCTCATTGATGAGTCTTCGGAGTTCTTTCCTCGCTGATCTGTATGCTGCTGTCCTATTGGATGCTTCCTCTACGTTTCTCGAGTGCTAAGCTGCACGATGAGGTCTATGACACTCGCCTCGTTTGAATGCGATGTCTTTTGACCACCAATGTACATCAGGCCTATCGTGTCGAGGCCTCCGTCGAGGCATAGATGAGCTACAGGCAGAAGTGATGAGGTTCATCGTTGACTCCACGATTCCCTCGACTCCAGCCCTTCCGCTCCCCAAAGGGCACCCCGATGTCGTTCCGCCTTTCAGAATCACATTGGCGAAAGTCTCCAAGTCAATTTTTCCGATTTTCCACCCGGGAGTGAAAGATCGTTGAGATGAGCGAGGACTGGTATCGGTGATCTCAAACGCGATATATTGGTCGTCACTTGCTGAATAATCCTCGAGTACTCTCCAGTTCAGCGTCGTCGAGGTGAGGGACTCCGAGGCGAATGTCACATCTGGGATTGTTTCTTCGCAGCCCCAGCGCCGGAAGGTAGGTACATTGCTGATATTTAAAACTACCAACCCGGTCCTCGCCGGCATTTCCAGAATGCGTTGCCCTCTGGAATCGGTTTGAGACATGCCCCACTCAACATTGACATTCTTGCGGATCTTGCGCATAGAACGTCAGAAAAGCTTCTTCCGTCGGTGAGCTTCACAAGAATGGCGTCCCCAAAGACTCTTCGCTTTTTTCTTGCTGGTTTGTCCGCGGTATTTGTCGTTATTTGTACAGCTACTGTTTGTTGGCTGAGCCTATGTTCGCGTTTTGTGGATTTTTTCGCCGCCTGAGATATCACGAGTTGGAAGTCGTCTTTTCTTTGTGGCGTTTCTTTTTCTGGCTCAACGTTCTATTTACGCCTTTTCTCCTGTTTGCTCTCAAGAGGGCTAGCAGCAGTCCTCTTGATACTGCGAAGGAAAGGTTGGGTGACTTTAACGTGCACCGTTTGATCTGGATGTTCTTCTTCCAACTTTTTCCAGAGTCTCCTGTAGTGGCAAACTCGATCCAAGAGGTCTTCGAGCTCAAACACTCCGTTTTTTACATCTTTACTGATTGTTTTATGGTTTATGCACCCTCCTTGCATACGTTTGAGGATCGCATAACAATTTTTAGTCAACCGTTCTTCCTCGGAACGGTTCTCCGCGATAACCTCCTTAACAATCAGATCTTTTTCGCTGACTTTCTCCTCCGGGAGCTTACGTTTTATGTTGTAAAGATCTGTAATTGCACCCATTTCCAATATCTTCCATCCCTCTGGAAAATGAATTTCCGTTATTTGAACCGATTCATTACAATTAAACCACGTGCAATAAATTTCATAACCTAGATTTTTTTGCGTTGAAATTAAATTGTATAAAGTTGATTTCCATAAAATAATTATTGTATGAATACCACATTTCAATTCATAGAGATATATGCGGTAAAACTGCTTTTTACTTTGAAGAATTCTTGGTACAATGTGCCACTTTCACAAACTCCCGATAATCATAAATCAGCAAATCTCTGAAATTTAGGGTGAATTGAGTTGCATTGAATGAATTTCGTGGAAATTTAAAGTCATATTATCTGTAAATGTTGTTCAAAATTTATTTCATGAATGCGAACGTCTACTCCATTATAAAGTAAAGCATAGAAGGCATCTCAACGCCTTAATATTTAATATGTTTTATTTTGTTACATTTAATAAATCGATGGTAAACAACCGCCTAAACATAATCGCTTGTTGAGGGAAGCACTGACGTACTGTTTTTCCAGTATGTTCTTGGATCTTTAACTTGACTCGAATGTGCATGCAACTTGTCAAGATGTGATTAATCTGTCTCATTTTTCGTTCTCTACAGTAAGTCGTTCCTTGCGGGTATATTCTGACCGCCATACTTAGTGCTAACAACGTACAGTTCGTAGGATTTTCGAAGAAAGCAAATGTTAACAGAAAAGCATTAAGCACGACATATTAAACTTCAGTAGGAAATTCAATTACTTATTTATGAAAAGCTGATAATAATTCACTTCGTAAAGACTTTAGATTGTGCCCTATAATACCAAAAGACTGGAGGAAGAAATATTGACAAACAAACACTGTGCAGGTATAGTCGTTTTACTTTCCTTAGCTGAATGGGTTGGGTTAGGAGTCCTTGATATCAATGATTTTAAACATTATAAGAAGACACCTTGTGTGCAATTTTAAAAAACTCGATTTATGTTTTTTTTGCATATTTTGAAAGTCTATACCTTTATGAATGAATGAATATTTTCAATTGTTTTTGAGTTTCAGCCTTCTAAGTGAACTTGCTCTGTGATCAGAAAGTTAGATTCGTCCAAAAGTTATTGTTTCGGCTATGTTGCCATCGTAAGCTATTATAATATGATAATCCTTTCCTTTCTAGTCTTTAAGGTATACAGAAATCTATGATTAGATCAACACTTAAGGAATCTTTCGCCTTTAACTAAGTGACATGTGTCTGGAGCCAGCTATACTCAGTTTTCAGGTAGCCGTTACATTGAGAATTTCGCAAGATATGGTAGCAAGGAAAACTTCCATATTCAAAAAAAAAACAAAAAACTCAGCGGAAAACTTCCTTATCCAAACGAAACAGGTAAAAAAGTCGCTGTCGTGTTTATGCCAGTTTCATGGAAACGAAATTTGACGGGAAACGGACATACATTCAAGCAGTCTTCGACTAGTACGCTACTACTTCCGTCGAAATACTGTTACAACTAAAGGCCCAGATACAATACTGCGTGACGGCGATGCGAGATGCGGTTCTCGCAAGTCGCGGCACAACGCATTCAATTTACAATGCACGCGATGCGAGGAACAATAGTGTTCATATGAAAAATGTCAAATTGGTGACGTTTTAAATGAAATTTGCTTGCAATTGTTTTTGATCTTTTAAAAGTTTTGAATTTTGAATTTTTCTTCGTGTGGCGAATAATAGTCTCAACAAGGATGCACGAAATTTTCATTCAAAATTCATTCAGAATAACCCTAGTACTTAAAATGTAATTAAGGCGTTTGAATTTCAAGTTTCTGACAAATCTGACAATCTGACAAACGTCAACTCACCTATTGCGAGGAATTTTCGATTTTTCGAATATTTCTCGCCTCTCATCGACGCATCTCAATCATTTATGTTACGAAGACATTTGCTGAGAGACTCTCGTCGCGCTCTCGTATCGCAGTCTCGCAGTATTGTATTTCGGCCTTTATTCATTACGTTTGGAATCGTCGAGAAGAAAAGATGGGTTATAGGTCACGGCAGCAGTTAGCTTATGTGCTGTTAGCTATCATAAAATGTCACATCTACAATTCAAGTAAAATCCAAAAACTTGGGTAAACTTGTTGCTGTGGTGGTTGTTCCCTACGCATGAAAATGGAACACGGTAAGCAAAGACAATATTTAATTTGCTCTTTCATATCTGTTTAATATTCAAAAGGCTACGATACAAAGTCAATTGGCAGAATTAGAGGTGGAGCCTTCAGATGAATTTAGGAAATTCACATGTCGTCACCGGATTTTAAGTACATGTTGGAAAAGCGATGCACATTAAATCGAAATAGAAACATAGCTAAGAAATTCAATCCCAGGAATAGTAGGTCTGGCAGTTACATTGAGATTCTTCGCTTCGGGAGACAGCTTTAAAAGTTTTCATTACCTTTTCAAGACCTCTAGCTCTTTGATATCCAAAGTTGTATCTGTGCAGCATTGAACGAGGTATTCAAAAATGAAATTAAGTCTAGTAAACAATACATCCATTTAAATATTGTGTTTTTTAAATCGTTTATTGGCAAACTGAAACTGTTTTCATATAAAATTTTAATGATGTACTTGCGAAGTTCCCGTGAATATCAAAATCATACACGGTTTAATAGAAACAAGCATTAAAGAAATAAACATATAGAAACATTAAAACATGAAAGCGTAAGTGAAATCTAAACTAGATGAAAAAATTAGGTGAGAAACAAGGTGAAGGTAGAGAACAAGCTGAATAATCATTGGATGCAATGAGTTTTTGGGATATGTTGGTGTATATAATATGCCGGAGATGATGAATGTAATGTCGGCGAAGAGTTAGAAGATGGGAAGAATTGCCGACTTGGCGCATGAAGTGGTTTCTTTTGAATGGTTCTGATGTCGAAGCCATTGATCTCCCAGATCAATTGCATTCTAACTCAAGAATTTTTCCTAACCTATTGGCTGTCTCCCATACTCCTCACAGTCATTTTATGGTACTTCTTGCTTTAGTTTTAACTTTATTTAAAGTGCTCATCGCATCTTTCCTTCGTTGTCCGATGAACTTGATGGGATTTTTCCCGTGGCTTGGTACCACAGGACTCACAAATTATGGCGATCAGTCTCCCCTCGAAAAATCTTGTAACACAGTGGGTGCAGCCGAGAATCGTGCATTTTTTTGATTGTTTGCATATACATTTGCTTCACTGCCACATAAGTCTCGACTCATAAAAGGCTGATTATTTTTCAAAACAAAGACTAAGATGTTAACTTTTGGTTTTATATTTTGTATTCCGGATAATCCAGAATTATGGTTGCAAATGGAAGCAGTTTTTCAATACACACATTTTAAACGCCTGCCTTAAGATTAGCTACCTTCCTGCTTCATTGACGAACGCTCTAGTTTTATCGATCCCTAAACTTAACGAGGAAGGTATTCGCCCAAATAATTATAGGCCAATAAATCTTCTACCAACAGTCGATAAATTACTGGAATAATGATTTGACTGGTTAATCAAATTCGTTGAACACAGTGAAATTCTCCTTAATTTTCAATTTGATTTCAGACACGCGCACTCAACGGAGTAACAATTATATCCCGTCACTAAAGACATTAAACTTGCCATGAAAGAAAAAAGTGTTTGTAGCAATATAGTCTGTCCCAAATTTATAGGGGCACCCAGTTTTTTAGTCAAATTTTTAATGTTTTTAAACCAAACAAATCTTAATTTGCACAAGCTATTTCTACTCATCATTCACGATTTCTGTCTTTTTTTGGTGAGCCTACGACAATTTGTTCGTTTATTATGCCATTTTTTAAAAAAAAATAGTGTCTCAAGTTTATAGGGGCATTGAAAAAAAAACACGATTTTCCATAGAAAATTTTTTATTATTGGTAAAATATATTGACTCGCAACGAAAAATCAGTAATTAATAACGTTACCATCGTTTTTAAATAACATTTTCATCCGTTTTTGCATCGAATTGTTGAGATTTTTCAAGCTGCTCGTACTGACGCCTTTTTTGACGCCCTCCTCCAGCTCTGTGACTGATAAATATTGACGAGCGTTGTCATAAACTTCGCGGACCATCATGCCCCAAACATTTTCTATTGGATTTAGATCCGGAGAAATGGCAGGCCACTGAAGTACACGAATTTTCACTTTTCACAACCATTCTTTGGTAGATTTACTGGAGTGAATTGACGCGTTATCCTGTTGAAAGGTCAGTTTTGCAGAGTGGTAACGGCGCAAATAGGGCTTCAGATGCTTTTCTAGCACTGCCTGATAGTCTTCGCTGTTCATTCGATGCGAAATGATTTCTATGCCAACTTTTCCGAATCCACTGTAGGCCGCCCACACTATAACGGACCCACCGCCAAAGTTCCCCCTGGAGAAAAAACGTGGCACTTTGCGCAGATCTCGCCAATAGTCTCGAACGCCATCTGGGCCATCTAAGTTAAACTTTTTTTCGTCAGACCAAACAATCTGAAACACATATAAACAACCACATTTTTAATCTTACTCCACCTTTAGATAATTGAATGTATAAACTCCAAAATAAGCAAGTTATGTACCTTAGACCATTCATGGGTCCAATGCAACCTCTCTTCGGCAAATTTGTAGCGAACCACCATGTGATGAGCTTTTAATTTCGGGGATTTCTGCATTTTCTCGCGCACCAAATTTGGAGATTCTTTGAAAGTTCTATGAACTGTGCTTTTTGAGACGTGAGGCGTGTATTCATTTCTGATACGCCTACAGCCTTTGGTTGATTGAGAGGCAGCAGCAATGATTCTACGTTTATCTCGTTCCGAAAGTTTTGACGGTGGACCACGTTTTTTCTTTTCAGTTTCCTTGATTTTCTTTTTTAAATAACTACCAATGGCATTACTCGAACGGTTGATTAGCCTAGCTATTTCTCTATTACACTTGCCGCATGTCTTAAATGCATCAATAGATGCCTTTTCTTCTCTCGATAGGTGTTTTCCTCTACTCATTTTCACACAACACTCCACGTATAAATCTTTGCTGGCGATTAGCACGCAACTGAGTTTTCTGAACAAGCGTGCCTGTATTTATACCTGAGCCGATTGTTTCAGAAAATTCCAGATTATGCTGGTCGTCTAGAACAGTCTGGAATTTTCTATTATCCAAAACCAACCAATTCGAAACTTCTACCAACATTAGTTGCCGCAAACCACGAGTTTATCTATGATTAGGGCTCAAACCGTGACCACCAAACGAAATAAAAAGAAAATGCAGGTAAACAGCAACCGGATGACCGAAAAGAAACCCAGTTTTTACAGTGCCTCAAAATTTCACGGTGCAAAGGAGTATTTCCTTTATACTTTGTTGGCAAAGTGTTCAATTTCAACAGGAACTACAGTATAGACACAATCATTTGTAGTTCACGGTAGAATTTCACCAGCAAAAATAATTTTCGATAGAAAATCGTGTTTTCTTTCACTGCCCCTATAAACTTGGGACACTATTTTTTTTTTTTTAAATGGCATGATAAACGAACAAGTTGTCGTAGGCTCACCAAAAAAAGACAGTAATCGTGAATGATGAGTAGAAATAGCTTGTGCAAATTAAGATTTGTTTGGTTTAAAAACATTAAAAATTTGACTAAAAAACTGGGTGTCCCTATAAATTTGGGACACACTGTAATATCAATTGATATGGAAAAGGCATTTGACATTGTGCGGCATGATGGCCCCTTCTTCGAACTGATTCAATTTAAACCTCCATACCTAATCAATTCATTCTTAAAAGACCACTCAAAAGACCAAGACTGGGTTACAATGCCGTATACCCTATCGAAATCTCGCAGTATAACTGCAGAAGTTCCTCAGGGCTCATGCGTAAGCCTATTATTTTTCAATATATTTGGTGTATAAATACGAAATGCGGATTTTACTAAAAGATAACCATTACATATGGTTTTTGTCGGGGATAACTAATATGGCATTTTGGAGGGTAAACATCTGTCAACAAATTCCAGTATGCCATAGTCTTTGTATAAACAACATAGTTTCTTTCGCTTCAAAAATGTCGAATTACGTGCCATTAAAAATAAGTTTTGCGGGGAAGTCGAATAACCTTCTTTCATTTGAAGAAAACGGCAGCAGAAACTTATCGATTGTTAGTGGAAGCATATGATGAACATGCCCCAAGCCAAGACACTTGTGAACGATGGTTTAAAAGATTTAAAAGTGGCAGTTTCGATGTCAGCAACAAAGACCGTGGAAAACCACCTAACAAGTTCGAAGATACAGATTTGCAAGCATTATTGGATGAAGACAACACACAAACTAAAAAACAGTTGGCAGAAGCGTGGAAAGTTACTCAGGCAGCCCTGAGTGCCTGAGAAAGTTTGCTACGCGACCCCATTCTGGGGTTTTAATGTCAAATATTTATATATAATATATACCATTTTATAACATCACCAAAGTTGGCGGAATACAGTGGACTTGCAGCGTCTAGACACGTGCATTTGTTGAAGGTTTTGAGCTAATTCCACCGACAGCAGTAAACGATCGATAATCGCTATTATTATACTGTGGCTATACATTGTTAGTGCGTTTGTCAGTATCACGCATGTTGAATAAATCGCGCGCCGCTGACTTCCCACAAGGGAGGAATGCGCGCGCATTCCAAAGCATATGATCAAAGCAACCTGCAGCTAAACAATGATCCAATAACACTGACTGTAATGTGAATTAGTGGAGTGTTGACGCTCTTCTAGTGTGGTCAATTGTCAGTGTCCCCCGTAACAAGATTTTAGTTTTTTTTAATTTGTTCAGTAATTAATAAATCAATTATTATCTGCAATATGTTATTTTTATATATTTATTGTATTTTAGGATCAAAATAATTTTTGCCCATGGATAAATGGCTGAACTTAAATAAGAATGGTAATGATGCAGATGATAATGCTACAAACTCTTCTCAGGCAGGACAAAGTATTGGAAAACAGGCATCGAACGTGCGAAAAAGAAAATATGATGAGTCTTTTCTTCAATTTGGCTTTATATTTCAAAATTGTAAGGGTAATGAACAACCTCTTTGTTTGATCTGCAATGAATTATTGGCTTCGGAGAGTATGAAACCATCAAAATTAAAAAGACATCTTGAATCAAAGCATGTTTCGTATAATCCAAAAGAACATTTTGAAAGACTGTTTAAATCTTTAAATAAAGAAAAGCAAATCTTTGAAAAAATTATAACCGTTAATGAAAAATATTTACATGCGTCATATGAAGTTTCATACTGTATTGCTAAAAATAAAAAGCCGTTCACCATTGGAGAAGATCATGTGTTACCTGCTGCTATTAAAATGGTTGAAATACTACATGGAAGAAAATATGGCGATGATATTCGAAAAATTCCTTTGTCGAACGACAGTGTCTCGAATAGAATTTCTGATATTAACAAGGATCAATTAATACAACTTATTACAAGAATTAAAAAAAGCCCAAAATTTTCAATTCAGTTGGACGAAACAACTGATATTACTAAATTGGCTCAGTTGTTAGTATATGTCAGGTACGTTTATAAAGAAAGCGTGGAGTAAGAATTGTTATTTTGTCGTCCTATGGAAGACCATACTACAGGGAAAGACATATATTGTAAAGTTGACGAATTTTTAAAAGCAGAAGGTTTAGAATGGAAAAATTGCTGTGGAATATGCACAGATGGTGCAAGAGCGATGAAGGGCAAAACTATTGGTTTTAAATCATTTTTTCAAGCTGCTCATTATGATCATATAACTTTTACTCACTGCCTTATTCACCGAGAGGCTCTTGCAGCAAAAAAATTAGCACCAGAATTGAACGATGTTCTTCAGGATGCTGTTAAGATCATAAATTTTATTAAGAGCCACGCCCTTAACAGTCGCTTATTTTCAAATCTCTGATTCCAACTACACAACTTTGTTATTACATGCAGAAGTAAGATGGTTGTCAAGAGGTCAAAGTTTAAGAAGATTATTGTTATTAAAGGACGAGATCGAAATCTGTGTAACCGAACGAAAATGTGAACTCGCTGCTTTTTTTCAAAATGACTTATGGCTATCCAAGCTGTGTTATTTGTCAGATATTTTTGCGAAGTTAAACGATCTCAACTTGTCTCTTCAAGGAAAAAATTGCGATATATTTACTTCAAATGATAAAATTGAAAGTTTTATTAATATAAAGATCAACATTTGGAAAAGTAGGGTTGAAAAAAATTCGTTCGAAATGTTTTCCAGTGCCGACAATTTTGTAATCGAGAAAATTCATTGTAAAACTTTTATTGCAAAAATTATTGTAGATCACTTAAAAGCGTTAGAAGTACAGTTCCGGACATATTTTATATTAAATATTGATTTCCAAAAAATAGTTTGGATTCAAAAGGCGTTTTGGATTGGCTTAAGTGAGATTGATCACCTGCCACTTAAAGCTCAAGAGGAATTTGCTGAGCTTTCGAGTGACTCAAACTTAAAACTACAATTTCAAAAAAAAGCCCTTGACTGAATTCTGGATCGGTACTAGAACTGAATTTCCCACAATCACTGATATGGCGTTAAATGTACTTCTGCCATTCAACATTTACTTTCTCAGCTTTAACACATATTAAATCCCAATATCGTTCAGCGTTAAAAAATGTTGAAGAGGTCTTACGTCCAGCAGTTTCAAACATTCCACCAAGGTTTGATTTGTTATGCAATAAAAAACAGGCACATCCACCTCATTAAATTTTTTACCTATACTTTAATTTAATACTTACCACGCAACTACTTGAATATATTCGAGAGAATTAATCCACTTTTATTTTTGAAACTATAATAAATAGAATTTTATAATTTTTTGTGCAATTCTTAATTTTAGATTTTTGTATGTTTCAAAACGAATTCTAAACTTATATATTTTCATATGTATATGTATATTGTTACCTAATAAATAAATCATCAAAAAATATTAACTTATTTTTCTTTTATATTTGTATGGGGTCGTCAAGAAACTGGCAATCATAAATGGGGTCGTGAATGACAAAAGTTTAAGAAGCCCTGATCTAAAGCGATGTCTTTTCCGAAGAAAAGGAAACCCATCCTTCTGTCTTACTAAAATAAATTGCTTAGGTCAAGAATTTTAATGGTCATATAATTTTCATAACTTGGACTCACTCTTGACAGAAAGCGAACTTTCAAAACAACTGAAAGGCTACATAAGCTCGCTGAAACACAAAGTAATGAAGAAATAGGCTTAAAAAAGACAAAGTATAATGTCCTACAATCCGTTAATTTTGACACTCGTGAATGTTAATCTATAATAACCATCATGCTTTCTTAATGTTTTAGCATAATTTAAGCTTATGTGTTTAGATATAAGGTATTCAAAGTGAGGCTTGGGTAGTTTTATGGTAAAGTTGGGATTTTTAGCTTATTCTTTTTCCTTTAAAACTCAAAATACTCAAAGAAGAAAACATACACAACTATGTTAATTTTTAAATTTTCTACATCACTATAAGTATCACTTTTGAGATGAAATCCGGGATTAAAAATTTTGCTTTTTGTGAATTGTATGTATGAAAAGAACGCTACAGGAAATATTTTCGGCATTTGTTTCCTAGCCGTTTCTATCAGGAAATGATTCTTCCACCATTGAAGACAGTTTGGTGTTTAATATGCATAAGGTAGCGAAATCTTTTATTTCTGGGTACAAGCCTGGAACTGATTTTTACGAACTAGAAGTCCCGGATGTAAAAAATGTAGTTCACCATGAATAAGTTGAAACCAAAAAAACCAAAAAAAAATTATGATATCCTAGTAGATCAGAATTTTGGCTACCGTTAAATAAATTTTATTTATTTAAAGTTTGTAAGATCACAGGCAGTAGCATATGAGGCCTGGAATTTTAATTAATAGTGCCCTGTATAGGTTTTCATAATACTGAATTGCTCATGATTGAATAAAGGCTCTGACTGGGTCAAAGAATTGCACCTTCTAGGCAATTGTTAGGAGTTGTATTGCATAAATCTACAGTGAGTGAAGTATTTATAACCCTATGTAAATTGTTGGCAAGAATAATTCTTTTAAATGTTTTAACAGAAGGAAAATACGTTGCTACAGAAAAGTAGAGAAGGACTAAAAGACTCTATAAAGTAATGGAACATGGAAAATTCGGTAGTTTTCTATTTTATTTCGCATAGGTTAATTTATTAGGTAGATCTATAGATTAAAAAGCACAATCGAAATATTGCGGGCTTCGAAATGAAAAGGCAGACACTCAGAAATACGCAGAAATCCCGTAAACATAGAGGAAACTCAAGGAAATCATCAAGGATGACCTAGAAAAATGGAAGGGGATGCAGCCATCGATATGGTAAACTCAGGATGCGCTATTAAGATTTTAAAAAAATCAGTTAACTTAACTAAGTTATGATTTATGAAGTTTATTTTGCATGGGCAAAATAAAAATAGGTTGGGTGGTCTGCAGAATACGGCGAAGAGCAGTTCCTCTCCGCTGTTTCAAATGCTTAAGCTTCGGTCATACAGCACAAGGCTGCAAAGAGCCTGATAGGAGCTCCTTGTGCTATAAATGCGGCAACGCAGGACATAACAGAACAGAAAGCACGGCAGATGCGCACTGTATCATCTACAAGAACGCTGATCTCAGACCTGATGAGCTGTGACATATTCCAGGGACAGGGAAGTGCCGGGTATTAAAAGAATCCCTGACCAAAGCCAAAGCAGCTCTGCAATGACCCGTGTCCTACAGATAAACTTACATCGGAGCTCAAACGCCCAAGACCTGCTTGACCAATTCGCGAGGGATATGAAAGCAGATATATTGCTGCTCAGCGATCAACACCGAGATAAAAATTCATCACCATGGTACCCTGATGAATCTGGTACTTGTGCCATATGGGCTCGAAACAACACACAACTGAGAGTTCAGAGCCATGGGCAAAAAGATGGTTTCATGTGGGTCCGTTGCCCAGGAATAACATTCTTTAGTGTGTACTTGACACCGAATGAACCAATAACATCTTTCCAGGCGAAGCTCAACACTTTGGAGGACACCGTCTTGAGCACATATGGTCATGTTCTTATCGGGGGAGATTTTAACGCCAAGGCCATTGAATGGGGCATGCCTACGTCAGATCCCAGGGGGAATCGAATCCTGGAGATGGAAGCCAGGGTAGGGCTAGCCGTGGTTAACACTGGTAACACTCCCACTTTCCGCCGCTTGGGCTGCGTGGGCACCATCCCAGACGTAACTTTCGCCTTGGAGTCCCTCTCCTCTATGACACACAATTGGAGAGTTCTAGGGGTATATTCGCCCAGTGATCATCAGTACATAGCATTCGAGATCCACGACAACGTTCCTACAATCCCAGACACTCAGCGCTCCACCTTCGTGTGGAATACTGAGAGGATGGTCGTGGAGAAGTTTGTCGACACGTTCATGACATTCTTCCCACCGCTTGGCTCATCGCCGGGGAGCAGAGAACTGACTGCTGAAGGCATGGTGAACTCCACAATGAGTACCATCATCTCCGCTTGTAAGTCATCTATGCCCCGCCGGAGACATAGACACGGAAAGCCTCCAGTGTACTAGGGGTCCACTGAAATAGCTGAGCAACGATGGGAGTGTCACAAACTCCGGCGAGAAGCTCAACGAGCGCGAAGCCAGGACCAGGCATGCACCAGAATGGCAGTATATCGGTCGGCCAGAAAATGCCTTCGCAAACTGATTAACAGGAGTAAGGCCCGTTGCTGGTAGAACCACGTCGAAGCCCTGAACAAACTAGTTATGCGGAAGCTCAGGGCTCTACGGGCCTCCTGCGTACTTGAAGCGGACATGATGGACGAGATAGAACGGACAATTTTTCCTAAACATCCCGTCCGCGTTGATGCCACCAGCAGTGAAACAACATCAGACTGTCCACTCTTCACAAGAAACGAACTGGAGCTAGCAGTTCTCTCCATGAAGGCGAAGAAGGCTCCAGGCCCAGACGGTATTCCAGCCGAGGTACTACAACTGGCCTATCACTCTTGTCCTGACATGCTGCTCAGTACGTTCAATGCCTGCTTGCGGGAAGGCGTTTTCCCTGAGCGTTGAAAAACGGCAAGGCTCGTGCTGAGTAGCAAGGGGAAGGGAAATACCGAGTCGCCGTCAGCATAACGACCGTTATGCATGCTAGACACGGCCGGGAAAGTGCTCAAGAAACTTATGAAGAGAAGAATCGCTAACGTTATCCACGCCACTGGGGATCTTTCTCCAAGGCAGACCAGTTTCAGAACGGGACGTTCCACTATAGATGCAGTCGTGGAAGTGGTAAGTGCAGTCCAACAGGTGGAGGCACTCAGTCGATCCAACCGTCGGGTTGTCCTTCTAGTGACGCTGGACATAAAGAATGCTTTCAACTCAGCTAGATGGACAGATATTCTGGAAGCCCTGGAAAACTCTTTCCATGTTCCAGAATATCTGATGCGGATAGTCCAAAACTACCTGAATGATCTCAGCCTGATCTACGACACGGCGCAATGTCGTCAGAGGATGCTAGTCATATCAGGTGTGGCCCAAGGCTCCATCCTCGGCCCGGACTTGTGGAACGTCTCCTACGACGGACTGCTCAGACTTGAACTGCCGGAAGAGTCCCGACTGATCGGCTATGCAGATGACGTTGCGGCACAAGTGGCTGGGAGCACGTTCGATCAAGCGCAATTCAGGCTGAATGTACTAATGCGCCAGGTGGGGAGCTGGATGACCACTCACGGGCTTAACCTAGCGTTAGAGGAAACCGAAGTTTTCATCCTGACCAAGAAGAGGATCCCCAGAGTAAGAATGGTCCGAGTCAGGGACACAGTAGAGTCGAAACTATCAGTCAAGTATCTGGGCTTGCTGATAGGCTCTAAACTGAGTTTCTCGGAACAAATCAAGGCAACGACAAACAAGGCCGCAGCAGGGGTCTCGGCAATTAGTCCACTAATGGCCAATCATGGGGGACCAAGTGCAACAAAAAGGCGACTTCTGATGAGTGTCATGCAATCTACGCTTCTTTATGGAGCAGAGATATGGAGTGAAGCTCTTAACAAGAAACTGCACCGAAAACGGCTGGCACAGGTGCAAAGACGAGGACTACTGCGGATTGCATCAGCATACCGTACAGTCTCTGAGTCAGCGGTGTTGGTAATGGCAGGGGTGATATCAATCGCTCTCCTTGCTAGAGAGCGCAATGGAGTCTACCTCCGAAGGCACGAGGGTAATAAAGAAAAAGTTGCTCGCGATGAAAGACCATGCACTCTCGACGAATGGCAACAATCATGGTAACGTGAACTAAAAGGAAGATGGACCACTTGGCTCATCAAAGACTTGAGATCGTGGCTCAGTCGAACGCATGGTGACTCTGATTTTTACCTGACCCAGCTACTGAGTGGACACGGTTGTTTTCAGTCTTACCTGCACAAGATAGGTAAGTCGGTGTCTCCAGATTGCATATTCTGCATTGGTGTGAAGGATGACGCCTGTCATACTTTCTTTTTATGCAGAAGATGGGAAAAAGAGCGCGGTGATCTTGCCGAAAAAGTGGGTGAACTCCATCCAGATAAGCTAGTCGAAGAGATGCTGAAATCATTTGACAAATGGAATCACGTGGCACATTACGCTCGGATAATCTTAATAACGAAAAAAGGCATACTTGATCGGCTGCAGGCGTCGAGGGTGGACGGTTTCCTTCTCTAGCAATCCTCCTCCTCTTTCCCATCCAACTGGAGAAGGAATCCGTGTAACCCGAATGTGCCAAAAGACGTAAAATTGGGAGGTCTAGCCCAAAGTCATGTGTCAAACGGTTCCAGGCTAGGCGCTCCGGTTGACAGGGGAGGTGTTTAGTCGGTAGTCCAGTAGGTCCACTGGGTGTCCGACACTCAGAGCGTAAATAGCCTTCACCTCCCTACCCAAAACAAAAACTCAGGATGCGCTATTAAGATTTAAAAAAATCAGCTAACTTAACTATGTTATGAAGCAACTTTAAATTAGAAATTGCAAAAAGTATAAATGATAATATGCTAAACTCACTTATCAGTCTTATTATATTCGATGGACAGTTCCCAGCATCTTCATTTAGGCGTTGATTATCGGGAACCTTCATGATCTCCAAATTTTCCCAGGCATCTAGCTTTGAGATTTTCCTCACCTGTTTCACAACTTCTACGTTTTCCCATTTAATATTATGTCCTTGCTCAACAATATGAGCCGCGATTGATGACCTTATTGTGGTATTCCCCTTTCTTGTTGCATTTTGCGCTTTCGGGTTGTTTTTCGTATTTCATTTTGCATTCTGGTCACTCTACGTTGTGAATGTCACTTTTTTCGCCCCGTTTAAGAGGGTCTTTTCTACTTTCCGGTTGAGATTTAAGGCAGAAGTCTTAGCTAGTCCCGACAACTTCTATGTCGAACTTTTTCAAACAGTTAGTTGGCATGGGAGGCTCACTTTTAATTTATTATCTTTACTCTCACTTCTGTCGCTGAATAATGTGGAATACGCCCTTTTTTTTAAACAGAACTTCGTTCCATTGTAGAATCCGCATAATTTCGAATTCATTGTTGCCATTTATTTTCGGGGTATCCAATATGAATCGTTTTTCCCATTCATAACTTTCAAGCGTTATTGGATAGGTGACAAGTCAATGAATCTTGCTATTGTACGCTAATATCTTTTGCAATGAGTATGATTATATGAACATTGTGTCGTTCTTTGCGTTCCTGTCTTTATCTTTCTGTTAATCGAATTTTTCAAGCCATTCTTCCAATTGATATATCGCTGGTTTCATTAGGGTGCTCGGAAACAAAGCCTTGACGTCAAATGATACCAGTATTTCATTACTTTTGAGCGGTTCAATTTTCTGCAATTTCTCCATTTATCCCAAAAGTCCCCAAACTTTCACTGAATATTTGCTTTCAGTATCTCCTATATCCTGGATTTGCTGTATTAACCATTTCGCAATCTTAAACGTGGGTGAATTGGTGTTGGAAATTATCCCTCTTGCTCCTTTCCATTCTGTTCACTTTTGCACAGTTGGCACCGTATTCTAGCTAGGGATGGACTAGGTATTTGCAGGTTAGATATGTTATCGAAAAACGCCGTTGCTTATTTTAATGCTTTATCTGCTCGTTCGACGCATTCAGGATCGGTTCGATACGTAATTTGAAGAAATTTTCCCCTGCTAATTTTTCCATAACCGTAACCACCAGCTCATCATAATTGGTTTTGTCTATAATCACTATTATTTTATTTCCTTTATCTGCCTTAAGAAAATATGCTAGTTTGTTCTTCAGTGTCTTCAGGTAATTTTGTCCATTTTTTCGCTGCGCTCCATCCGTTCCTAATGTTGTTCATGCTTAGAAGTTGTATAATAAATATTTTTTAACGTAAACCAAACATATTTTGTTGTTTTGCCAAAAATAATAACCAAATTTAGTACATTTTCCATCTCAAGTTTGGGTCAAGGCCTTAAAGACCAACTCTATTGTGGATTTGGATCTGTAAGGAGTGGAGTTTACGTATATGTAAACACAAACATTGCATGAATATCATCCAAATACACATCAGTATGACTTTTCCTGGAAGATTCATTATGACGGGAAATGCATATGATACCATTGTTTTTATTGAAAGGAGTTACCAATAATGTGAACCATATTTTTTCAAAGGTGCTTCGAATCCTTTCTTCCACTAGGAATCAAGTTGCACATCAAGCGTTGCAAAAGTTTGTGTGATATTCTTGCGAACAGAATGGTATAATTTTCAGACAAAGGAGTGAATTTGTGTCCTGCAAAGCAGGAAACACTTAAACATTCAATGAAAATGAAATTATCGGGTATCAACTTACATCACAATTGCTTTTGACTTTGCTTTTCCTTTTCCTCCTTTAGCTTTAACAATGTGCATGACCTGTAACGTAGTCTATGAGTGGAAGAATGTTTTGCAGGTGGCACTACGCTATCCGCTGAAGTTGTTTTCCATTACCAGTTTTTTGAAGACTACATCTTTGGAAAACAGAAAACAATAACATTGACATACTACACCGTAATTATGATGGAAAACATCATAATATTTTCTTCGTTATCACGGCGTGACGCATTACAACATATTGTCGTCAGTGCTGTTTACAGTGTCATCTTGTATCAAGTATCCGATTTAATGTTATGGAAAAGAGAATAATTTTATTTTTGAACGAAAGATTTCTGTACAAAATCCCTACTTTCAATGAAACTGACTTTGCATTGAGAGTCTGCTGTGTGGGATTTGTTGCGCGGAGTCTTAATGTTTTTTTTTCAAATGGAATTTTTCTTGCATCGTAGGAATCTTTACTTTATTAAAGGAAAAAAACGTATTCTGGGATAGTTAGCATTCAAATATTCCAAGTAAATCGGATAATGGTCGCAGATTTTCATTTGTGACTTTTGATACCCAAAACAAAAGGCGTCCAACTAAGAAAGGACGACTACATTTCGCAAAGCTGTAATCATTGAGAAAAGAATTGGCAGAGTAACAACACGTATAGAAGGATAGTAGAAGGTATTAGCCTTATCGACAAGGTACCGGGTCATAATTATTATTTTCGGTGTGGGTAGAGTTGCTGTTCGTTAAAAAAAATTCAATTTCTGAAACGAAGGGTGACAAGACTTGGGCAATGCCTATTTAAATGCTTCCTTCGAATCTGTATAAAATACATAATGCAATGTGTCTGTTAATCAGCCATTAAGCGCCTTTTCCATTATTTTACGAGGGCATTTGCCATGGAGAGAATAAATTTATACGATCGTCCTTATAAACGCAATGATAATTTTTTCAATATCTTCTGCGTGTGTCGATATTTCCAATGCAGAGCTAAAGTTATGTTCGGACAAATTTTAAGACGTAAGAAACTTTGGTTTTTAGCAAATATCAATAGTAAAAATATGTAATGACAGAAAAGAATCTAAATACTTGAGAGTTATACGTCGTTAGCAAATGAGTACCCAACCATCAAAAAAAGATGTTCAAAATGCTGACATAAAAATGCAAGAAATGCAAGAAAAAAATCAAAGGGTTTTTACTTCCTTACTTATTAATATTATTCGTCTTAAAATTGTGATAGATATTTTCGAAAATCTGGTGTTCCCTCAGTGTTCCAATTGGCCTTCAAATATCACAAAAACGAAATGTCTGTGCGAAAAATTGGGGATCATAAGTAGAAGCCATTCGACAGTTCATGACATCATTAAACAGTTTGAAATTAATAAAAGTATTGAAAATAATCAAGATCCCGGCTACTGAAAAATTTTCAGAGGCAGATGGGCGGTGGATGGGGCAGCAAGTAAAGAATTATCCCAAGCTGAATGCGACAAAATTTACATCAGAAGTGCCTAACTACCTCCACATTACTATAAGTGCTGAATCTGTGAGAAAAGTTCCACGGAGTGACGATTTTAACGGCAAAGTTCCACGCAAAAAACCTTATTTTAAATATGAAAAATCAGCTAAAGCAACTTAAGTTTGATGAAGAGCATTCGTTACATGACTTTTCCTATTGAAGGACAGTGTTATTTACTGCCGAGAGCAAATTTAATGTTTATCAATCAGATGGACAAATATATGTGTCGAGACGACATAACTAGAATACTGCAAACTAACTAAGAACAAAACGAAATTAGAAAAAAAAGCATTTTATACTTAAACTACAATCATTATTTGAAGTGTGTGAAAACTGAATGGAAATTTAACAATCATATATTTGGAATTTTGGCTTATAATTTTTTTATAAATAAAACAGAAACTTTTTTGTAAACTATGGTTACCTAGTAAATATACATGGATTTTATTTTTGCTAAATTGATTTTTCTACCATTACCGAAAAAAATCTTCAGATAGCGCTACTGTCGGATTACTTAATTGAGCCACTGTATTTGTATTCTACACTAGCAAATGATCTTTTAAAAAGTGATCCTTTTCCCCCCGACTTCCTTGAATTAACGACTTCACGTTTTAGGTTCTAAGCAAAATGTGAGTCGTACTCTCCTCAATTACGCTGCACTGTTATCACTACATCATGATGAAGTCTTTCACCCTGCTCCTCACTGAAATCGCCCAGATATTTAGTGAATTGGTCTAAATGCGAGTGCATGAAGTGAATTTTTAGGCAGATGCCGTAAATTCGAACGCATGCATTCAATAACCTTGGCATAATTCTCAGACTTTGCCGCTGGTTGGGCAGCTCACGAATCGTCCGGCCCCAACTTACTAAAGGCAAATTTATATGAATTTATTATTTCTGCCATAATCCACTTCTCCTCACACTGGCCAAATTATTTATCACTTATTATTTATTAATGGCATTGCTTGTCATTACTTTCTCGCAGAACACACGAAGCGGAGAAACCTACAAAGAAGTCATCCCTCTTTAACTCTACATATACTAAACTAAAGATGGCGGCTTTGTCAATAAAATCTAATGAATGTAGTTGTGCATCTTTTGACAGTTACTCATCGTAGATTCAGCCATTTTGGACGAGCAGTTTTTAGTTGATAGTCGTTTGAGTGAGTCGATGTGAGTATTTTTGTGAAATGGAATAAATTGAGTACAGAGCTGTTATCAGATTTTTGTTTTTGAAACGCGCTACGCCAACGCAAATCACAGATGAGTTGAACTCGATGTATGGGGACTATGCTTCATCATTTATCACAGTGAAATTTTGTGCAGCTGAATTTATACGTGGCCGTAAGAGCTTGGAGGACGATAAACATTCAGAACGTCCAAAAATTGCAACTACTGACGATAACACTGCTATAGTTCAGCAAATGGTGTTAGACGACCGTCGAATAAAAGTGAGAGAAAAAGCAGAGGTTCAAAACACTAAATCCTTTTCTTCAGGACAATTCGATAAAAGATTATTTTCAAACGATGAAAAGTAATTTTGGTTTCTTCAGGAAGCATATGCTTTCCTTTTAATCAGAATACTAAAATTTTAAAAGCTTCTTACAGTAAATACAGATTTCATACTAAGAAATTTAGTTCCCTTGTGTTGTATGGTCGAAGTTCTGGGCTGCGTTTATGTTCTCGATTAGAGTCTTCTCTTAACGCATTGTGTTCAGGTTCATGGAGATTTGTATCATTAAGGGATTAAGATATACTTCGCTCTTCGCATGCTTACGGTCCCTGACTCTTGTTTTTTCTTGTGTTTCAGAAACTCTATTGGCTTCAACAGTTTTGAGCAGCCAAGTCGTTGATTTATAGAACAGTATATAACTTTCCTCTATTTGACTCTGACCAGTGCCATGGCGAAAGTATCATAGTGTCACTACTAAGTAGCGCTGACTCTTAAAAAAATCACACAGAAAGAGACACAAATGCCACCTGCAGGAAGTGAAGCGATCATTGCAAGATAGAGAGCCTTTTAATTAAATAAATATGTTAGTGCAGAGATCGCCGAGGCTCATTTTTTGAGCTTAAATGTATCTGGGAATAATTTTCTCGGGAAAAAAGTATATGTGTGTTATTGTGTTTGAATATAAAAGTTCAGAAAATCTTTATCCGCTTCTCTCCCAGCCTTCGTGTTGATATCCTACCTCTAACAAGTTTTGGCACATGGAGAATTGAAGTCGCAAACCGTGAGAATAGGAGTTTTTTCGTTGTGTAGGTGCTTGTTAGTAGTTTTGATAGGGTAAGCATATAGCGCGGTGATACTCCTGGGCGCCTCCTTGCAGGAGCGTATGGAAAAAATGGATTAACGTACATAGAACTTTGGATCATTGGGAGATTTAGATGTGCTTGGTTGTACTTCTCGTGATTATAACTGAAGTTGCTGGACAGAAGATATTAGGTCTACCGGAAAGATCTGTCCGCTTTTGAATTTTAATACATTTCATATTCATTGTGGAGTAGACTTTCCATCGCTTCTTATGACTTCTTGTCAGCATGATATCAACTTGTAAATGCCATTTTTCAAAAATGATTTTTTTTCACAGGTGAAGAACTCAGTCAGTGATTGGTTAGCATCAGCGTCAGTTTTGAATTTTTATGCTATTAAGTTTTGCATAAAATTTGCATATTTTGTTTTTAAGATAGAAACAAGTGATGATCGGAAGTTGTGAGATCTGGGGAGTATGGAGGATGTTACAAGATTCTCAGGCCAAACTCTGCGATTTTCTGACGGGCCGCTAAATCAGCATGTGGTCTGGCATTATCATGATGCAGTCTGACGTGCTTCCTATCGAACATCCCCGGCCTCTTTTTGTAATATACTCTTTTTCTCACAGTGTTTTCGTATGTACTCCATTTATGATCACCAGTTATCTTCTGGTCCAAGAAAGGTTTGTTTTCGTACCGAACATGCAGAGATATGCATATGACCCCTCGATCATTCAAATTTTTCCCACTTTACTGATGGGGCAACTAGCGAGAATATTTACAGACCAATCCCAGCTTTCGAGTATGGTTGGAAACGGTTTTCAGCTTCTCTGCAATCTCCGATGTTGCCAAAGAGGGATCTTGCACCATCATATTCTTGATAATATTGTCCTCGATCAAATATCGCCGTCCAAATGGTAGCTTGTCACTAAAGTCGAAATCACTCGTTTTGAATTTTTCATCTATTGTACGTTGTTTCACAAACGAAATCTGCTCCTCAACAATTCACTAAATTTTGCCACGCTTTTGTAGGATTTCTTCGTTGGAATCCATTCAAAATACAGTAACGTAAATGAACTTTATGGTAACCATACTTTTACAACCGCGTCTGATATTGATATTAGACATATACGTTTCATTTTTTCAGGAGTTTACATGTATGTTAATGAGATGGTAATAAGAGATATTTTCATATGTCTCAAACCGGTAAGTGCATATGGATTGAAACCGAAAAATTTTTCCGATATTTATTAAAGATATCTTCTCCATACATATAGCAAAAATAATCTAGATTAATCAAATAATAAGACAAGGACAAAATACGGACATTTAACGACCGGAAAAATACAGAAATGTAAATAAAATTGGCTAGTGAGAGTTGTTTTCTGTCATTCCAAAGCAAAAGCTGCTACTAGAGAAGTTAAGCTGAGTTAAAAACAAAACAGAAAATAACTAGATTTGTTTCCCTCTGTTATTTATGTTGTTTAAGCCTAGCATTGCGAAATGGAAAGTCCAGACACCAGTGACTCTTGTGAACCTGGATGTGGCGGTTGAAACAAGTTGGTATTCTCAGACGTAAGAGGTGGAGATACCTAATATAGATAAACCGAAAAGTTTTTGAGGAGTTTGTTAGTTTCTGCAATTATTCCTAATATTGTTGCCAAATATCAATTAAAGCCACCTGCTACCTCGTTTCCATTGTCACCCACTTTTTGAAAAAAGCACTATGTCATCAATGCATAACCATAAGAATTGGTGCAATCATCTGCTTTGTGATAAATTTTGTTTCGAGAAAGGCATTCCATTTCTACTAAAAAGGAGTCATTTTATTCAACCAATTTTGTCATTATAATTTGGGAAGTTCACGATGTTTATTACGAATACGGTTTCTAGTCGGACGAGATGAAACTTCAATTGTCAATTCATGTAATTTTTCTTTTCAAACCATATTTAATCCTTTCGATCTTATTAAAATTTTTATAAATTTTATTATAAATTTTATGTTTGATCGTATTTAAAATATGGAAGTTGTTTTTAGTTTCATTTTAATATGATCGAATACTATTCATTTGATGTCGGGACATTTCACCCGATTACTACATTTTGGTGAGACAATGTTTGGTATCAGTTGTAAAGTAATCAACATAAAATAAAAAGAATTAAATTATATTCAAGCCAACCTTTTCATGATTTCGCACTTGAAAAGAACATACACCTTCTTTTTTGTCTAAAACCGAGTATTTTTGCCCCTTAGATGGTCGTCCAGAAGAAGATCGTCTATTCACTTAGCGCTTCTTGTCTCTGCACCTGTGCCAACCGCTATCGATTCCATTCGTCGCTGAGAGTCAGCCTCGCCTCACCTCAGAGTCCTGACCCATAGAGTAGAAGTTACAACAAAGCAGTCATTGACATTCATCTCCTTGATGTATTGGCCTGGCTCTCCATACGTTGGCCGTTAATCGAGTGGGTGCCGTTATACGCGCTGTAGCCTTTTCAGCTGTTGCCCTGATTTGTTAGTAAAAACTCATCTTCGAGTCTATCAAAACGCGCAAATATTTAACTCCTGATTCCGGTTCAACCAGCGCGTTCCAAACACTGATAGGCCTCATAGTGGGAATTTTCTTCTTTGTCAGAATCGCTTCAGTTTTTTTCACTGCCAGCCTGAAACCCTAAACAGTCATACCGTCCATTACACTCCGCATCAACCTTTATAGTCTGAGTCACATGATCGACTGTGCCTCCAGCGACTAGCGCCTCGACATCGTCTGCATAATGTTTCAAGCGTGACTACTCCGGCAGTTCATGCTTCAGCATTTCATCAGATGGGAGATGTTCCACAGGTTCAGGCCGAGGATGGAGTCCTTAGCGACACCTGAAGTAAGTATCAGCTTTCGGCCACCTTTCTTCGATTCTAAGAGCAGGTTGCGGTCTCTAAGGTAGTTCCGCAGAATCAACATCAGATACGAGGCACGTCCAGAAAGTAAGTGTACTAGTACACTCACAGTTGTAGGGAATAATTTTTGAACATGTTGGCAACACTGCCGCGTAGCCTGACCCCTCCCCTTCAAAACGATACCAATCCGAGGTTAGTGTGTTAAAAATTCTTGACGCAGTAGCATCTCTCGCGAAAAATGTCGATCGTATCTCCCGCCAAGTGCGAAATTCGCGCCGTCATTCGCTACCTCGTTGCGAAGGGAAAAGCTCCGGTTGAAATTTATAATGAGGTGGAAACTGTTTACGGTAATAAAGCTATGAATCGTACGAGTGTGTACAAGTGGTGTTGCGAGTTTAAAAATGGCCGTACTTCCGTGCATGACGATCAGAGAAACAGAAGACCTTCAATTGTGACTGACGAACTTTTGGAAAAAATCGAGATTGTGGTCCGTGACGATCGTAGATTGACGTTAGATGAACTTTCTGCGATGTTTCCACAAAGCTCTTGATCTCTGATACACGAAACAATCACAGAAACTCTCGGATATCGGAAATTGTCTGCAAGGTGGGTCCCAAAATAACTGACAGAATAGCGCAAGTTGAATCGAGTGCAGAGCTCCAAAGAGTTTTTGGAACGCTACGAACTTGAAGGCGATGATTTTCTCCACTCTATTGTTACTGGGGACGAAACTTGGGTTGCCCACTTCACGCCTGAAACTAAGAGGCAGTCTCAACAATGGCGTCACACCTTGTCACCCTCCGCCAAGAAATTCAAAACCAGAATTTCAGCCAAAAAATCATGGCATCCGTGTTCTGGGACCATAAAGGCATAATTTGGATTGAATATCTGCCTCACGGGGAGACCATCAACGCGGCAAGATACCGTGAGATGCTAAAAAAACTGAAAAGGGCGATTCAGAATAAAAGGAGGGGCATGCTAACGAAGGGAGTCTGACTGCTGCACAACAATGCCAAACCTCACACGGCCAACGCCACGAAGCAACCCCTGGACTCTTTTGGATGGGACGTTTTGAACCACCCCCCGTATTCCCCTGACTTGGCCACTTCAAATTTCCATCTTTTCACTTCCCTTAAGGTGCACACGGGTTGGAACAAGTTTTCAACGGACGAGGAGGTGAAGGCGGAGGTAGAGAAGTGGGCGAAAGAGCTGGCGAGAAACTTCTTCGAGGCAGGCATCAAAAAATTGATCCCGCGGCTCACCACGTGCATCGAGAGGGATGGTGACTACGTCGAAAAATAACTTACATATGTAAAAGTGTAACCAAGTATGTTTTTGTTTAATTAAATTTTTTTTGAACCCTACATAAATTGAGTACACTTAATTTCTGGACGTGCCTCGTATATAGGTATTCGAAGACGCTTTTCAAGAATATCCACTCATCTAGCACAGTTATATGTATCGTTAGCTGTGACGTGGTCTAACTGGTTAGACCACCCACACGACTTCTCCAAATGAATCGGTAGTGGAACACCACTGAAGCCATACTACCGTAGACATAGGTCCCCGGCAGCACGAATCACGTCGGCGAGCGCTTCCCTGGTAAGTTTTTTTGAAAACTTTCCGGCCGTTTCTAACCTACACAGTGGGCGGTATGCAGCTAGTAACTCGGGATTCCTTTCCCCCTTAGTAATGAGCTCAAGTCTCGCCACCTTCCAGTACTCTGGGAGCACCCCTTCGAGCAGGGGTGGAGGAGCAGGTCAGAGCAAAAATGAAAGCCTTTCTTTCCTGCATAGAAGTGAATGTTTTTGCCATGAACATTTTCGTGAAAAGTGAGATTTACAGTGGCTCTTCACAGCGAATGGCCTTAACAATGGCGGGTTGGATAGGTAAAGAGGCCGCACTTTTCTCGTATTCTGTCAATTTTTTTCTGCCTCATATGAGTGAAGCGACCTTAGTGCACCGAGCTTCTGCATCACTGTTGTGTAGCCCAGGTACCATGGATCCCTATTTACGTCGTCCGTCAGGTTTTGCCGATGGCTACTGTTGATTAACCTGTGGAGACATTGCCCGACTGTCATATAAGCAGTGAATCGGATACATGCCTCTTATACTGCAGGCTTTCCCTGCCGGGTCGTCGTAAGGACATGGAAGACCTTCAAAAGCTTTTCTGCAAGACATTCGCAAAGGATCAACCATCAGTGTCTTTAACCAGCAGTGCGTTCCCAATATGTTTTCGATGCTTCGGAATCATTGTTTCTTGGTTTACATACGATGATTCATTGCATTTCCTAAAAATAAATTCCTGGTAGCTATGGATTGAGCCGTCTGCACCCCTCCTCAATCGCAAGTTGATCGTTCCACGCCCTTTTCTACCCCTTCGTCCGTTTATCCCGACCCCGTTTTGATTGGGCTGTAGGCCAACATTTTTCTGGCAGTAGAAACCGGGGCGACTATTGAACTGTCAAGAGATTTAGTCTGTTGCTCTTCTTTTGTCTTCAGCCACCAACATCTAAAGTGACATATTCGGTTTAAGAGACCTTCGAACTCAAGAATTCCGTTTTTAACCGCCTTCATTTGTGCATCGCAATTTTCATAACTCTTTCCGATTTACGTTAGAGCCGCTCTTCCTCTATACGGTGTAGAATAATGGAAGTGCTCAGTGCCAGCAGTGATAGGAATTCTATATTTGTGTTCCATGCTTCGGTCACTTTGGTGTTGACGGCAAGAATTATCAGTTTCTGAATCGTTTCACTTTGCTCTGCCATGTGTTCGTCTGTCACAGGTTGGAATCTCTGGTAGTATCAGATTTTTAAATTGTCGTCCTTTGGATTTGAAATAATCCTTTTCCGTCGTCACCTTTTCTTTTGCATACAGTTTATTATTTATTATTTAGTGAGGCATTTCTCCCGATGACTTCAAGACGTTGGGACAACATTTACTATCAATTCTAAATAATCGACATTAAAGAAAAATAATTGAATAATTATATAAGCAAACTTTTTATGCATTAAAATATGCATTCCTTACAGAACGTAGAAGCCGTTTTCTCTTTAATAACTAAACTAATAAGCTAATAGACTAATAAACTAATAATTAGTTTAAACTAATATTTTCGCCTGTTAGATGGTTGTCTAGAAGATGATCGCCTTTTCACTTCGGTTTCGCTTTCTCTCTTTGTATGGAGTTTCCTGAAAAAGATTATCAGGAAATTGTTGTCGTTATTAACGATATAACCTCAAAAATTACCTAGTAGACTTAAGAAAGATAGAATACGGAAACGGTTGGGTTGATCCATTCAAATTAGTTATAGGATGAACTCTTGAGATCGATCAGTATTTAAAAAAAACAGAAGAGCTCTTTTGATTAAAGAGTAAAAACGTTTAACACCATTAAATTTGTCAAGAGTTACGACAGTAAACCTATATTTTGTTAGATGTATGCAAAGTTTATTTATAGAATATAAGCAAGATTCAGTAGGCGGGAATGCGAAGTTTCTAGATTCGCAAAGTCGTGAGAGACATATTTTGGCAGATTGAGTTGAAAATTTTTCAGTTTTCTTTGTTGTAGAGGCATCTTGTATCAGGCATTGGATTTTCCTCGTTGTTAGAGAAAAATGCTAATTTGAATGCAATGAATCCTTGAATGAACTGAAACTTTTTGCTTCTTCGCATTTTTGTTTATGATGTAGGTTATTTTTTCCGACGAATTACTTTAAACGTTGTAAAATGGGATCCTGAGTTACAATAACACATCGTTTGAGGGGACAACCGTCGTTACAAGCTTTGAGGGTCCTTTCATGAAGAGTTGTTCCTTGAGTAGCACGATGAGAAGTTAATCTGGTTGTCAATTTGTGCATAGTTTCCTTCAGTCTGAAGGCGAATTTGCTCTTGGGTTTGCCAATCCTGTACTCGAAAAACTCCCCAAGAAGTTGAAATGATGTTGCGTAGACAAGTTTAGCTGGTGTCGCTTTGATATCTTCTTTGAATGCAGAGCGTTATGCATAGAGAATAACCGTTCACATATGGGTTCAATTTTCAGAGTTTTGACATACTTATTTTTGAGGTCTAGATCGTTCTATGTGTTCATTCAGCCAATCCAATACTTTGAAGATCATACAATCTGAATTGCATGTGCTTGATACCGCGAATATTGGGGTGCTCCTTGAGTGAAGAAATCTCAAATTGTCGACAAAAATTGGAAAATTAAACCAATGACGAAGTCATGGGCGACTTTTTCGGCCGATATGTCCTTTAAAAGAATCTGCTCGAAATGAATCGAGTGAATCTTGCAAAGCAAGTCAAACAGTAATGAAAATACTGCGAAAGAGGTAATGGTCCAACATTTTCAATGTTGATGCGGTTCAATCGCTCACCAGAAACAAGGCATTTTGTAACAGGCAGCTTATTTTAACGTTGGATTATAGCTATTTGACATGCAAGAATGCTTTTGTCGTCCCTCCGCAATCCCTCTTCTTTGAAGGCCAGACAAAACGATCAGTCATCATTTTAACAGTAGTCGAAACTCAAGAATGGAAAAGGCATTGAATGGCATTAAACGCTATTTACCGCATATTTTTCTTCATAGGAAGATAAGTTCAATCGATTGAAAAGTCAAGATATATCTTTTGTGTTTTTTGTAATGAGGAACAACGTACAACTTAAGTTCCAATCAAACATTGGATTCTTCTTTTCGAGTATTGATACGAGTATTGATACTATTCTTATGCATATTTGCTTCCAAAGAAGTTTCCAATTTTGACAGTATTTCTCCACTGACGTTTTCAGAGCCACCATCGTGTCGAACATCTTTAGTGAATTAACGGATGAAATCAATTTTAAATTCTAGATTCTGCGCGAACATGTATACCAGTATTTTGCAATTGCTATAAATTCAGGATGCTCTTTAATCTAGTGATGATTCGAAATGCCCTATTATTTGAAAAACTCCTAACAAAACTCGATTGTCGGTACCGATTTGTTTCTGTGTGTCTGTTAAAGTCCTTAAGTAGATTACCAAAAGAAAAAAACATAAATTCTTTGAGCGGAGACCCAAAGGCCGCAGCTGATTTCTGACTTTGTGGTGTAAATTGGTGCCAAACGTACAGTCAGAAGCCTCAACAAGAAGAACCAGCTCAGCATTTTTGATGGGTGATCCAGGAGATCTTAGTTGGCTTGTTTTTTAATGCACTTTTCGAAAGCGCCCAGAGCTACGCCACTTCTGATTTGTTATTTGTCATACTTTTAACCCTTCATAAGTTTTTGCAAAACGCCTTAACTGAGCATTATGAAACGGTGATAAAAGTAAAGTCGATTGCTGCAAGAAAATGTCAGAGGTCTGAAGGAACCGTTGTTATATGGAAATTTTGAAATGACAATTACCTAGTGTGGTTTGAGGTGACTCAAAATAGTGATTTCAGGTTTGCCTAATTCATACCTTACAGGCTCTATCTTAAGTCCTGATTTCAGAATATCTGAAAAACTGTTCGCATGCGTGCAAAGTATCGAGCATGGTTCCGTCATGCGTCCTTAATATTGTCATTATAAGTGAAAGCAAATGGAAGTCCTCCAAATACTTGATCGCAAAATTATTGACCAAATTACATTTGGGGAACTCGAATCATCTAAACGGTGTTACAATGGCAATCTGTTCAATGACGTCTTTGTGAACAGGGATCTGATAGAATGCTCGATTCAGAGTTCGAGAAAACTTCACAGTTTCCCAGATGAAGTGCAGGATCCTATGAGCACGATACAGGGTATCAGGAAATTTTTGAGATTTGACGCACTTGGCATCAGATCAAATCTATTGGACTAGCACCAAGTGAACTCGAGTGTCTACAGATGATTATTTTAACTATAGACCCAAATCCACTTTTGGAGATGTATTTTTTTGAAATAGGAATATGAACTTTTGGCTGCTTTGAAGGGGCGTTGATTTCAATCTAGTAGATATACCTGCTCTGCTTGAATTTGTCTGCTTTCGTAAGATTGATAAATTCTATTAGTAAATTTTTGTAGTCAGAATTGATGATTTAAAAAATTATTTTCACCTAACACACATTGATCGATTGCATCTTTCCAGAAGAGTTGAGTTTTTCAATGGTTCCTATTTTTAATAAATATAAATTAAATTCAAAATGTGGCAGAAAATTTGTGGATTGTTTTTCTTGCTAGGTTTGGGTGGTAAGTCCGATCCAGTGTCAAACATAATACGAAAGTTTAGTAGCTTTTCGTGAAAAAAGAGACAGCTTATGCCACCTTTACACTCTCGACGAAGCACAACAAGGCATGATTACATGGTTCGTGAGAGTGAACATGGAGAGTGAGAGTGTGAGAGTGTACATGGCACACTCGCTTTGTCTCGTTATGTCTCCCCTCGCCTCGCCAGCTCTCAATTCCAAGTCGGTAAATTGAGCGCGAGTCAAAGTACCTCGCGAGGCATCATGAGGGTGATCATGTAAATTGTCGCGCACTTCAGTCTAGCGCAAACGTCGAAAAAATGAACATCTAGAACAAGTGTTGAAAGTGAAAATGAGGAGTAATGAGGAGGAGCTGAGTTTCCTAGAATTTGACTTAAAAATAATAACAAAGCACAATATGCAACAGCTATCGTGCGTAGCTGTTGCATTTTGTAGCGTGCGAATCCTTCTCAGAGTTCCCAAAGATACTGAAGAAATGAGAGTGTACAAAATGCAATCCACTTCGACTTTTTGTGCGATTGTTTGAGGCGAGGAATAAGGAGAGCACTCGCGCGAGAATGTACAGCCGCTATAAGATAAGAACCTGGCATGTCGCTGACGAATTTTTTTATTTTTGTTTTGTATTTCCTGTACTAGGAACCTCCTTAAAAAATTTTGGTCCGGAGAGAAGTCTATAATGATACCTGCGCAAATAATTTTTTCTTGTGTAGCGATCTCATTGTTTACTTCGGGATGTAGACCTGCCTTGACTAGGAAAAGTATTCCAGCTGAGTAGGTATTGACGTTCACGTCTAATGTCTGTGGATAAATTGTTAATTTACTTGCACAATTCTCTGTTTTGACAAAAGACAACCGAGCTCACAGCGTAAGTTGTATAAATGAACGCTGTTTTCCATTCGCCCAACTCCAGAATCTGGTTGACTGTCTCGGCTATGCTTGTTTATTCGATCTTCAGGATTCTAACAATAAGTCAAATTGATTCAGGAACTTTGGAGAGCTATGTAGACTCGCTAGTTTCTTCGCACCTTGACTTGCCGACCACATTCTTCATCGACCAATCATCAAAATTGATTTTCTGTAACATTCTTTGTAGCTTTTTCAAACTGCTATCAGAAAATTTAGAATATACTTGATGCAGTAGTTTCTCATGTCCATGTCCTAACTTCCAGAGAGGCAATATAATATAGAGACCCACAATAAACATTTCAGATATAGAGCTCATCTGATTAGTTGATACGTCTGATTTGCGAAATTGAGCTTCGATTTGAAAACAACCCTAACTCGGTTGGAGAGGGCATATGGTTCTTGCAACATCTTAATTGTTCCATTGTGTTTTCCCCGTCAGCTTACTTTGGTTGATCATGTTAGTGGCCAACAACCATATTGATAGGAAATCAAAACCAATTTTATCATAAGATCCTGAAAAGGCTGATGAACACTGATCCCATTTGGGGGATGGGGTTCGGTAGACATGCCTTTACTCCGATCATGACTGTAAGCATGAACAAGAACGGGGAAATTCGAATGGTAGATTCGCAACAGCATTTTCGTCTCAATGTAAATAAAAGCCAATCTGAAATGAAACTTTAAGCCTGATGTGAAGCATATCCGTTTTTGGATATGTAGCCATATGATATTCTTACAGATACAGAGAGAACACTTATGTGAACAAATTTTCAATAAATAAGTTGAAATTTTTGACTTGAATATAAAGAAAAAATTCTGATCTTTTTGTAAGATGATACGGGAAGTGTCGATCTTTTATGTCACCATATAGACAAACATCCTTCACATTAAAAATAAAAAGCTTCCCTTTTATGAAAAGCGAAGGTCTCCCGAACAGCATCTTCACCGTTGGGAAACCAAACCAAATTACAAATCATCACTTTTTTAACCTGAATCTCGTCTGCGTTAATTATGTTGCAAAATGTACGTTGGAGCAGGCACAAGGAACTTCATACCAGTTAAACTCTTCATAAGCCTGATGGTCATATTGCACATATTGCAGATGACATTTCGATTTGCTCGAAGTCATAATTCATGCGGTATTTGTTGCTCCATATAAGCTTTGGATCTAAATCCACTTTTCACCGGAAAAAGAAGTGGCTGACATTTTACCAGCATCATCAAACTGTAGGTAAACCAAAATCTAGGCTAAGTGTAAATGGCGAAGTAAAAAACATCAAAACTTTTATTAAAAATTTCAACATTTGGGGGTCGTAATCTGATTTTAATTGTACTCTGTGCCATTAGTTTTGAGTTGGGTTAGTTTTGGCATTTAGTCCCATGAAAATTTATGCTAGGAAGATAAATTTTTCCTTTTTGGTAGTTTCTCAGAAATACATGAGAGGGTGTATGTTTGTGTTGCTAAATATTAAATTAAGACGGTAAATACTGAGCAACGAAATTTCCTCGCGGACATTTTCATTTATTAAAGTAGTCGAATACCTAAACCATTTAGTATCACCACGTACTACCCTCTAGGAGCTATATTGTTTAGGTGTATTTGCCAATGTTGGTGAGTCGCGAATGTATCTACAACATTAGCAAATATATTTTTTCCGGAGCATGCAATCCTACTTGCTGATGCTTCTACAGTGAATTCAATTGATTGGAAATGTTGTTTAGTTTTGTTTATACCACATCCAAAGCTTGAAGAAAGAAAATAAAATGTGTTATCCAGATATGAAACATAATATAAGTTAATAAACAACTTAAAATTTGTGTTAAAAAGGAAAATAAGACATTAAGTTTGCTTATTTGCTAATTAAAAAGTGACAAATCAACCAAAGTAACAAACAAACTTAACATATTCACTTCAATTTAAGTATTAAACGGTATTGCAAACAAACTCTGATGTAAAACATCGTGTAATTTAAAGTGATATGGATCTAATTACCTATGAAAGTGGTCTATAAAAGTGACACAAACAAATCATCTTCTCGTTATCGAAGGCAAGAGTCAATATATATATAATCAATCAAATATATCTGGAAAAATTCTCACAATCTCCATTCATCACGGATAATTCTATTTAAATTATTACATTTTAATACCAATTTTTCCCCGATTTGTGTCTTATTAAGTTATTTCTGATGCAGTTTATATCTTTCAAACTTTCAAAGTACTTATATTTTTTATTTTTATCTTATATTGATTCAGAAATTTTAATAGCTCCCAATAAAAGAACAGCCAGAATCGGGCTGGCTTTGATTCTCATCATAAGCACCTCGAAAACTCTTCAACATCAAACTTAACATAGTAGTCAGGTTCATCACTCACAATTATTCAATGGGCCCTATTATAATTATTATTATTATTTTACCGGGGCCCACTTACTGGAAAATATCATAGGCCAGAATCGGCCCTTAGCTCCCCATGTGTAGTACTATTGTTAACAGATGGTCCATCCTGTCGTCCTACAGAAGCCAATGAGTTCCTCCAGTTCTGTGGTCGCCAAGTGCTCCAATTCTGTTACGCCAGTACACCTCAGCCAAATAAGGCGTTTCTTGGCCAGGCTCGGGCAATCTAGGAGGAAGTGTTCTGTACTTTCTTTCTCCTCGCCGCAAGCTCGGCAGGTGTCATCCGTTTGGGTTCTTATTCGCTTGGTGTGTTGACCTAGAAGATTATGGCCCGTTAATACTGTCATCAATGGTCTAACGCCATTTCCGATTTTCCCCAGGAGTTGTTTTGTCCTCGTTTTATTATCTGTCGTATCTGTCTCTTTCCAGAGGATTTCGTCTACCTCCCTTTTTAACGTTGCTAGTGGCAATTAATTTTTGTCTATTCTAGTGGCATTGTGGTCGGCTGATCCAGCTCTCGCTAGCTCATCCGCTCTTTCGTTTCCCTCTACACCGCTGTGTCCAGGGACCCATGCCAGTTTTACATTTACTCGGGTTGTTGCGGCTTTGAGAGTCTGCCTACAATCCTGCACCATATGTGAAATTATGCAGTTAGAGGCAAGCGCCTGCAGTGCCGACTTACTGTCCGAGAGTATTTATATTCTTCCATTAAGGTTGTTTGTTGCCACTTCTATAGCCGCTTTTATTGCAAAAACTTCAAACTGGAAATTGTGGTGTGGCTCTCCAGTTTATAACTTCGGTTGAGTTGCGGGTGATCTGGGAAAAAGATTCCGGCGTCGCTTTCCTCATTCGTTTTGGAACCATCGATGTAGATCATAATATCACTTCCAGATATGAAATTCTGCACCGTTTTCCACGCTTCTCCGCTCGGATTGCTGATCTTGTATGGAGTTGTTGTGTCCACTATTGGTTGAATTCTTACCAGCTCCCTTTTACATGACGGGGCCATTCTCTCCATTTTTTCCAAAATGCATACGTGCCCCGTTTGTGTGGTTAGATAACCCACATGTGGATTTTAATCTGATGCTTGCAAGTGATGCCTCTCTGAAGATGAATTTGTATAGTGGCATGAGATTAAGCATTATCTCCATTGCAGCAGTTGGCGTAGTCCTAATGGCACCTGTGATGCCAAGGCAGGCTATTCGATGGATCTTCTCTAGCTCGTTTGCAATGGTTTTCTTTTGTAATGCCTGCCACCAAACCAATGCCATAATGAGTGGTTATTGGTGTCACTACTGTTGTCTAGATCCAGTGGGCAATTTTGGGTTTTATTCTCCAGGTTTTCCCCACTAGTCTTTTCATTGTGAAGAGCGCCACTGTAGCTCTCCGTCTGACTGCTCCTATGTGTGAGTCCAAGTTAGCTTACTATCCAAGGTTACTCCTAAGTATTCCACCGTGTTTACTAAACTTATATGTTTTCCTTCAATGGTCGGGGGTGAAAATGTCTCCGGTTTACAGTTCTTTGTGTAAAGCATGAGCTCCGTTTTGTAGGCATTGATGTGCAGTCCGTTTAGCTTCGCCCACCCGAAAAGATGTGAGAGTGCGGTCTGCACCAACTCCGATACGGTTTCCGGGAGCTTTTCACTTATCAGTATAACGATGTCGTCAGCGTACGCTATCGTTTTGAGTTCAGGTCTTCCACTATTTGGATAAATGTGAGTAATCAGACAAGTGGCGATGCTATGCCGCCTAGCGCTTCACCCCTGTTGGCAAATTTACTCAAGCTTACACCATTTTCTTCGTCTATAATCTTCGTTTTAACTAGTAGTTCTGTCATCTATTTAGTTAGATATGGGTCTATTGTATATCTTTGAATGACTGCTACTACGCTCTCAGTTTTTACATAAATGAAGGCTGCCTCGTTATCAATGAAGGCCGACAAAGTTTAATATTTGATGGCAAGGTTCCTCTCTATTCTGCTTACGACTTCCTGTAGTGCCGTCTAAAGGAGTCACAGTGTTTACTTGTTCTATCTCTTCATCCGTTGAACCCAGAAAGTGTTGGTTTAGTTGGAGCTTGATACGTTCTATGCTAGTTGTTGTCCACGATCCGTTCCTCCTTTTGAAGCATCGTGTCCACACGTTGTTATCTTTTCAGAGCCCTGCTTTGACTAGATGTCTCGTTTCCTCCCACAATATTGCCGGAAAAAAGATTCGAGGATTTCCTTTTCTCTCATCTCTTGCTTATAGTCCTCCTAGTCCGTATCTCGGTTTGTGAGCCGAGCTGTTCTGAATAGTCTTTGAGTATGTTTCCTGATCTCTTCCAGTTCTTTGTTCCATCAGGTAACATTTTTTGGTTTGACGATAGTGGTTGAACACATTTCATTGAAACTATCGACCAGTATACTTGTGATGTATCTCTCTTCGTTATCGATGTCCTTTCGAGCTCTCAATGCATTCGCTTCGTGTGAACCTATATCTCTTTTTGTAGCGTTTATGTAGCCGTCCCAATCCGCTTTTCTAGGATTGCAGTAC
The DNA here is from genome assembly GCA_954870665.1 of Stratiomys singularior. Taxonomy (NCBI): domain Eukaryota; kingdom Metazoa; phylum Arthropoda; class Insecta; order Diptera; family Stratiomyidae; genus Stratiomys; species Stratiomys singularior. Next base: position 75,651,465 of record OX940877.1, on the reverse strand, counting down.
ACCAGTCCTCTCGCCTCTTCTCACTTGAAAGGTGATTCATTGGTGGTCCGACAAGCTAGGTGAGTCACATACTCTCCGGCCGTGCAGGTCCTCCAATGCCTCTGTTGTGATAAGAGTGACGTCATTTTTTTGTTTTGAACGTTGATGTGTTACCATTTTAACAAGTATCTTTCCATTAAGTTGGTAAGGCCTTGTATCAGTGCTATGTCGGTGTTCACATCTGCTAGATGTTTAAGACTGTTTGCTGTTGCCGCCCTGATGTGGTGCAGATTTGCTTGGGTCATCCGCATCAGTTTTTCGCTTTTGCTCTAAGGGTTCGGTTGCCTTAGCTCTGGCAGTCACCTGGGTTAAGCCAAAACTCAGTTGTCCGTTTTTGTCCCTTAGAGTGCTGACGTTTTCCTTTCGCATGTCCAGTACCAGGACCATGCCTTTGTTGGCGACTTCTTTCTCCACGAAGAGATGCCACCTTTCCGTTTCATACCCCGTGTTTTGCATTTTAAGCGTCTCGAAGGCTTCCTGCGGTGTGTGCTCCGTTTCGGGTATAAATACCTTGACTAAGCATAACCGCGGTACCTCCTTTATGAGGACGACTGTAAACTCCGCGTTCAGAGTGGTGTTTACCTTGCCAACTGCAGTTTTTATATATTCTAAAGATGATTTTTAGAGTCTGATGATTCATAAAAGTCTAAAAGTCTGGTAAAAGATGCATCAGCGATGCATCAACGTAAAGAAACTTCCATTCGTATAAATTTTGAAAGGATATTCTTTTGAAAATAGGACAAAATTTACCACCGAACATAAAGTTTTACTAGTGGTTGGAATCCATTATATTTAAAGTTTTTTCCTAGTATTTTCTCTTATGAGTGACAAATCTGTGATTTGACTGACACACGTAAGCAGTGGCGGGAGTTTTCTCTATGACAGGGATACAAATCGTGCAAGTAAAAAATATTGCGTGCATACTTAAAAACATTGCACATGATGCAAATGTCTTCAGAAATTTCAAGAGTTGTACCCCATGCACGATTGATATGAAAGGTAATGGTTAAAATAAATATTTCAGGGACAACAATAGGTTTTCGAGACACGTCGAAATCAATATTAGGACGGATGTATCACAGGAAATGGGAAGCTTAACATTTCGTATTTCTATTTTACGAAAAAAAATTTTGGACCTACGTCCGAACGTCAGTGTGCAAAAGGCACACTGACGTACATCCGGACAGCTTAATCACGCGAACTGGAAAATTTGTTTGAAGTGTTGGCGATTGCAAGTAGGTAAGCAATCCTTTTAGCCCTTTGAGAACATCCGAAAAACCTAATAAGTCCAATCAAAACTTCTCATTACTGTCAATGAACTATTGTCTGCGACTAATGCATTCCGCATATCCCGAAAAATTCACAGCTGGTTGGGTAAGATTTTCTAGTAACACAGTAGTAACTGGTTGTCGAAGCAGCCTCACCGAATAGAAATGAAGTGTTCTATCCGAGTGCAATCATCTGCAACTGCTGTTATAAAGGGTGTTTTTTCTGAGGTATAGAACTCTTTCGTGATTCGTATAGAATAGAAACTTTTTCATGATTCGTATGATATGATAGCTGTCATGCATTTCATGAATAGTTTGGTATGTCGTTTTATCATGAACGCGTGAACGTCTGCGTAGCGTTTGCAACTTTTGCTGAAGTATTTAGAAAAAACCCTTTTGTTCGAACAGAATCAGAACGAAGAATCAGAATTCGATTAACCATGGATCGTTTCCGCACAACGTTTACTCTCACAGATAATACGCATTCATTCACACCTCTTGTCTCAACAAGGTGCCGTGTCATGTCACACCACTCTTGCAACCATCAAATTGTAGAAAGAAGCATTTAATGAGCGTCGGATTCCTCGTTTTGGACCTGTGAACTAGCCTACAAGATCTCGTGATTAATCACCGGTAGATTAATTCTGATGGAGATATGTCAAATCACTCAATCACAATCCGAAACGCTTTACCGTTTGGGAAGGAACATGTTAGCGAAATACTGTTCCCATTATTGGCAGGCCGCGACTGGAGAGTTTCCGGTGGGCCTCGCCACCGCAGTGTTGGTAAAGCCACCGGAGGGCCGGTCGCTATAGCAAGGTCCAACTCACACTCCTAGTTTGCGGTGAAAATAAAGTCTTTGTTTATTATTCACTTCTGTCATCTTCTTCGCTTCGTTTCAAGTTTCGTAATTTGAAATGACTGATCACCGCCTTGTGTCATTCGAATTGTAGTTCAAACTGAGTTTGTGGTTTGGAAACGTCGAAAATTGTTAAAGCTAAAAAAAGTGGTGCCCAAAAAGCGAGGCAAAGAAAAGCAATACTTTTAACAAATGCGGGAAAGAGTTGATGAATGCTGTTGATCTCTTGATTAATCGTGAAGAATGCTGTTGATGATAGCGCAAAACAATCCCAGAGAAAGTGGACAAAATTTGGGAGCATTTTTCAAATTTCATCCAGACAAGTCAGTGACGACATTGTGAATTAGCGGGCGTTTCCTAAAAAAAGATGTGACTAACCGAGCGTAGCTCACGCTTGATTATAAAAGCACTAAACTTTTCTGTTCAGTTTGCTTGGCCTTCTCAGACGTTTCTGAAAACAATTGTTTTACCAAAGAATTCTACAGTAGAAAGCAAGTTTACCTTAGAATTGAAGATCATGAAAGTATCGCTTGTCACAGAAGAAACAAAGAGGCATTTTCCCATACAAGCAAAATCTTACCGTTGAAAATTTGATCGACCCGAACCTTAATAAGAAAATTCACGAAGATATAATGAAGAATAGGAAAACTATTGCCTGCGTTATCGATTTCATAAAACTTGTAGGTAAGCAGTCACTTGATTTATGAACAGTTCGGCCTCGACAATTAATGCGGTGCGACGAATGGGGGTTTTTTGACCGCTTTGTGACGGTACTATGAGTGTTTTCTAAAAACTTCGTCGCCACCATGGATTTGGACACTTTCAATTTCTGACTTCGAATACGTGATACGATAAACTACGGCATCAATTATGAATATTTTCGGAAGAATCGGTGTTGTTTTAACTTTGCCAAATATGGGCCAATTTGGGAAATTGGTCAATATCAAGCTGCTTTGGTAGAGTATTCTTGGTCGTGCTTAAAATACAAAAGCAACAGCTTTTGCGGGTAAAAATGGCATGAGCTATAGAGGTGACAACAACAAAGCTGCGTGCACTCTCAGCAATGATAACGACAGTCACGGAAATTATCTTGAAGTTTTAGTTTTGTCGGCAAAATATGATGCAGATCTAATGCTGGGTCCACACGCTTGCCAAACCGCAATAAGCCGGAACAAATTCAACGTGTTGATAGAATGCTTGTCTTGTGTACGTTTGCAAGCGCTTGTGGCCAATCCGATCGAGTGTCGGTTTTTTGACATACATCAAAGGGAATTCACCACTAGTACTTGCGACGAATTCACACGTTTGCTTGCACTCAGTCTCCGTTATGCATTGGTGAGAGAATGAGTTGTTGTAATCCGCCTCTCAATAACTAATCCAAATTCACCTCGCAAGTGCGACAATGCCATAGCGTAAACACAAACAGCGCTAACACTCCGAACAAGCGACCGATCTAACGGTATTCAAAAAATTCGGGAGAGTTGCATTGGTGTTCGTAAAAATGTTTATTTTTCTCTATTTTGTCTATCTGTTTACATTGTGCTTGTAAACAAAACGAGCAAAAAATAAATATTTTTACTAACACTAATACAATTCTGTAAAATCTGTCCTGGATTTTTCTGGATCGGTCGTTTGTTCGGAGTGTTATCGCTGTTTGTTGTTACGCTATGGCGACACGCTGGTGGAATAAAAAAAACCACCACGAAGAACACGCGAGGGATCCCGTTGCCGAGAAGTGGTTCGTGCTGGTCGAGATTGCTGCGTCCCCCCATTTTTTGACGAGATTCTAAATTTCGATTGATCAAGGCCAGCGAATAATACTAATTGTAATATTGTGCCGCGTGGATTTTTTTTGTTGCTGTGCAAACGACGGTTCTAATATCATTATTCCTCGAAACGTGTGTGGCAAAACCAAAATAAAAGTTTTTTTTGAATCAGAAGGAGAGTGGGCGCGAAAGACCGGCGATGGGCATAAGATAGTTGTCAAAAAATCATTTGGCAGTCAACAAAAGTTTTGGTCCGAACTTCCAACCCAAGTGGTTTCCGTGAATTTAGCCCAGATACGTGCAAAGGAGGCTCAAAAACGCAGTGGTTGACCGCGAGAGCCGCAGCCAGGCTTTATTGCATCGAGGACTGAATCGCGCCCCTGTGATTTCTAGTGTTTTCCGCTGGTTTCGGATGAATGTGTTTTAATGTTGTGAAGTGAAAATAGCCGGAATTCGGTTCATACTAACATTAATGAAATTTGTTCAAAACTGTTCGTTTGTGTAAACTCAATTCAACAAAAGCTTTGAGTAACTCGGTCCCTAACGGGGCATATTTAAACATGGTTGACCCAGGACTAACATTGACAGTATAGCAAGAAAGCTGAAAAGCATACACCCCAAATCAAGATTAAAGGCCGAAATACAATACTGCGTGACGGCGATGCGTGAGCGCGATGCAATTTTCGCTCGTCGTCACGTAACACATTCAATATACAATGCACGCGATGCGAGGAACAGTAATGTTCATGTCACAAATGAAATTTGTGACAAATCAAATTTTTTTGATTTTTTTAAAGTTTTGAATTTAGATTTTTCCTTCGTCTTGCAAATAATAGCCCCTACAAGGATTCACGAAATTTTCATTCAAAATTGATTCAGAATAACCCCTAATACTTAAAAACTAATAAACGCGTTTGATTTCAAATTTTATTTAAGCGCCATATTGCATCTGACAAACGTCACGAACCTCTTTCCGAGGAATTTTCGTTTTTCCGAATATTTCCCGCCTCGCATCGACGCATCGCAATCATTGTACGTTGTCGTATACAAATGCATGTTACGAAAACTGCTTGACTCTCGTCGCGCACTCGCAGTATTGTATTTCGGCCTTAAAGCATCGTCCAAGCGCTCAGAGCTGTTGAGATTGGCAATTAAGGAAAACCGTTTAACACAACTACATAAATCGGATTATTCACCAATAAGCATTCATTCCGGTGTAGAGTGTTGCTGACGTATAATCAGAGTAGCGTATAAACGTATAATCGCATAGTCAGTTTCAATAAATTATCAATATCGTAAAAAAAACACGAAAGCTTTCACAAGGGGTAGAATAATTCGATATTAGTACATGAGAAAATTATTTGTACTTTGATATATCGAATACATGACTGCTAAATGTAGCTAGTTGTGATTAGTGATATGATATCAAACCGTCTCATGCTCATATTGGCAATGAGGAATCTGTAACGTTTTTATATCTGGCTTAGCATGAATTCGCCCAACTATCGGTTCGGCATGTAGAAGAATTTGGAAAGGACATAAATATATCGCTCCGGAAGTATGCACACCTCATTTATTGAAAATTTTAAGGGTTGTGCTAGGTCATGCTGTGTGAATCTACGCTCATCGGTAGATATACAACGATCTCGTAAGCATTACTAACATTACTAATATAGATATTTCTGTTAAATTACTAAAGAAATGGTATCTATTACTTTAAAAAAATTTAATATTAATTAGAATACCTTTCTGTTGAATCAACTTTTTCTTCATTTCCTAGTATTTTAATTCGCTATCGTCGTTAACATAACTGTATAATTATATATAATTGTATACTTATAAGAAAAGAATTTAATGGTAAAATTGTTAAAAGGTAATAAAATGAATTGCTAATTTGGAATTAGCTTTCGTTTGATCGGACCTTGTTTTCAGGATGAAAGTGATGGCGCGAGAGTAAGTGCAGGAGGATATAGGGCCACACAAGTGTGTCGTCGTTTTGGGTTCCGGTAGTTCGCCTTCTTTTTGCGAAAGTGATAATTAACGTAATCTATTTTCGGGCACAGTGGTATTTAGGTATTTCGGTGAGCAGAGGCGCGATCGATTTTGTTGTTTATTTGTGAAAGAATGTGAAAGGTAGAGTAAAGTAATGTTTGAAATATTGCCTTTGGATAATCGGGTTTTTCGGTGGCTGGTTCAATAATGGAACCAGAGCGGAAGTTCACTCGGGTTTGACACACGTCCGCAAAACTCGCCGCACTGAGCTAGTTCGCCAGCAGCCACCATCTTAGTGAACTTCTGAGTGGCTGAGTCGTTTACCCTCAGTTTACAACTCTTTGCCACATTTCTAGAACTTCACGTGCGGAGGACGGTGCGAGACCGTCTCGTCCTGCTGTCGTCGCCATGACGGTTGCGGATTAAAATCCATTACAGAGTGAATGGTCAAATAATGAATTATTTATATGGGTTTTTAACATCCACCATCTTCTTTGTCGTATTTGTCGTTTCCTTTCGCTTCATTTCTTGTGCTAAAAATAGCTTAACCACAATGTTATGTCCGATACAAGCTCAAAGTCCGTCATGTTTTCTTCTGCAGAACACACTAATGCACTCGCAAGCGTGTGGATTACTACGTTTGCTTCCGAAAATCAAGCTAAAATCGGCAAATGCCAAGCATTTGGATCCAGCATAAAGAAACATATAGACAAATGTGTGTCATTGAGTAGTGCATGCCGTGCCTCTAAACCGGAAGGGTGACCAGGTCATGGCAACTTTGTAACTTTAATAATTTTGAATAAAATTGCGGTATTCTTCAAAGAATCTTACATTAGAATGGCTATTTGGACCAATAGCTTATCTGCCCTAGATCGCCGACGTTTGAATTTAATTAGAAAAATCATAGGTGGGCGAAAGATGCACCATTGATAAAGATATTTGGTCGAGCACACAACAGAGCAATCAGTTTTCCTGACGATCGTGAGGTTTGTCGAAAAAATTGAAAATAATTCACGAATAAAACCTGACGTCCGATAATCAGCTAGGTCATACAGGTAAAATTTGAGGAAATATGAAACAATACTCACATCCTTCCTATTGCGTAGTACATTTGAGATAAGCATGCCATTGTCAAATAATCTTCGGCTCAGCTCATTAGATATACAAAAAGTCTTCAATTTGGTATCAATGAGCGCGGAAAGGCTATCGAAATTGCGAGACAACTTCGAGGAAATCAAAGAACCAATTTATTGAATGGGCAAGTGATGAATTGGCAGATAAATAGGATTCTGAAATTGAACGCAGCCTCCCAGCAACTCGATGTCGTAAGAAGAAAGTCTTGCCAGGAGAACTGAGCCAAGGTCAACATATTAAATCCTTAAATAAAGGTGGTTTTAAAGTCACCACCTTCTATATCAGCATAGACAATGACATTAAGTCAATGAATCGTCGTTTTGATGTCAAAAAAACCTCATTTTATTCAGACCTTACTATAATGGATCCAAAATATTCTAGCAATATCGAAGATTCTGGATTATGCGACTATTAGTTCAGTTGGCTGAAGAATGGGTAGTCCTGTCCTCCTCCCCCTTGGACGAAGTGCAGTTTCTAAATGGAGAAGCATCACAAGATTATTTCAACTTTCACTCCGAATTAAATTCAAGCGCACAAAAAATAGTCCTTGTAAAAATTGTGCAATCTGTGTTTTGAGAATTTTGGATACAGATAGGCTCCTCTGAAACATATTCCCACTTATCGGCTTGGCTTGCAAATATATATTTACTTTATCGTTCACACAAGTGGTTCGCGAAGTTTCAGTTTGCTTGAATAAATTTATCAAAAATAAATTGAGAATTCAACGAAACAGGAAAAACTCGATACATTAATGCTCTTGGCTACAGAAAAAGAATTTTCGAAAAGCACAACACCCGACGAAATCATTGAAAAAGTAGCTGAGAAATGTTCACTACTCCAAATATTCCTTATCGGGGGATATGCGATATGCGAATCTCCCAGTGAAAATGTGATACATATTTTTCTTGTATGAAAATATTACTATTAATAAATAAAAAGAATTTAGTTTGTGATGGTGAGAATGAGATACATATTCTTATGTAGAGATATTACCATCAAAAAATCTATTTTGCCATTGTTAAACAATGCTTTTCTCTTTCTTTCCATTTATGAGGCTGTAAGGAAATTTGGGAGAGGTCCCGATCGGCCAGACCTCTTCAGGCAAGTAAAATGTCACAAATTGGCCGGTTCAAGCCAAATTCCCGGGCCGGTTTTCATTTCCAGTCCAGACCTGATTATTGGTAAGAGTAATTGAAAATTTAACCTCTCTTTTTGATTCCTCCGCGCAAGTCATGGAGCCTACATGCCCATAATCGTATTTAAATAAAAATTGCAAAATTGCAGCTGTCTTTCAAATAAAACCAATTTTAAGGCATTCAAAATAATTTATTGTTATTTTATTTAATTTTAAAACTCTACATCTCGCAAAATGCCGCTTTATTTAAAAATAGGAGATTATCGTGGTTATGATTCCATAGACACGACCATACGAGTAACGTATTAAACTATTCTGAATACTTATAACATCCATGAGAGAAAGTTTGGAAAAGGATGAGTGGAATAAAACCATAATCATTTCCCAATCTTTCTCGTGTTGGCCGTTTTTATCTTTTACGACTAACTCACATCGTAGTTCAAATCTGCCTATTTACCCTTTAATCCTTTTCAACGGCTTTCTGACCCATTCGTCTTTCCCTATTTTACTAAATTTATTATTAATCAAATCTGCCGTATGGCAATAGCATCTTCTTAATAAATATTAGATAGACTGCGCTTCTTGTTTTAAGGATATCATAGTTCTGAGCAAAAATCAAATTGTAAATACTTATAAACTCCTGGCTTACTAAATTCTCACTCAACCTTTACTCTATCGCAGGCTAAAGTACAGACATTGATGTATTATTTTTCATAAGAACTGGAATAATTTCCTAAGTGTTTCATGTTGTCGGCATTTCCTTTTCACCACATAATTTTTCGAATTTTGAAACTTGATACAGGAATCATGAAAAACTCAACCCATAGGAATCATGCAAGAACAAAAACCAATCGCACTGAATAGTTTGCTGATTTACTGCGCTAACCCCCTGGCTCTTAAGCGATTGTAAAGATTGAATTTTGAAATGGATTTCAATTTTTTTCAGTTTTTGTTTGCAAATGTATTTTGCCCAGTTTGGTGCAGCCTGGTTCTGTTTTCCACATGAACTATTGACAGAAGTCGTGCAAACGATCAATATTGAATCGCCATCAAAATCATAGCGAAAAGAGAAAAAAGTGTAAAGCTTGTAAACTTCTGTTGCCATTAAGTTTAACCAGAAAAGTAAGGAAAAATCTTGTCCCAGCTTTCCACTCCTTTATAAAATGCAAGAAGAATTATATCCAAAATCTACAACTGCCAACGGATGTCCAGTGTATCATATCTCCTACGATTAATACGAAAATGTTTTCCAACACACTAATGCGATACCCCCTCAGGTCGAAAGATTTTATTCGAATCCGAATTTTGTTTTTATGTCCGGTATCCTTAATGGATTCTTTCAATAACTCATACAAATGAAGAGAAAAAAAACGTATTAATTTAAATTGAAGATTTTCAGTCTTGCAGAATTTACCTTAAAGCTGCGAAATCCAAAAGGGTGATTGGCAGGGACAATGGTAGGTGTTAGTTGGTACTGTTTATGATTGCTTGTTGGCTATACAAAAGGGAGCAAAACACATCGTATTGATATTTTTCTTGGCGATATAGGGTAACGGTAATGACATGATACTATGTCAGGATCTGAAAACCCTTGATATTTGAGATATACATTTGACAGATACGGAAGAGTAGCTTACATTCCATCCCTTCTTTATACAAAACCTGATAACTTTTAATGAGTTGCTGAATATGAGGTCAGTATTTTACTTCGCTCGACGGTGAGCATCAATGCTATATTACAGTGTCATCCTCTTATCAAAGTTTAGCGACATAACAGTAACTTGGCGATGAGTACTTTCCTTATCAGTCACAAAGTTGATAACTTATTGCCTACAAGCTTATCACATTATATCTGACATTCATTCATGTACAGGCTGATATGCTTGGCGGGCAAATGAGTTGTCACGTGCGTGTTCTGATGAGGCTTCTTAATAAGGACATTTGATATTTAAAGAAAATAGAGTAAACTAGCTGGAAAAGAAGGGTAAAGAAAAAAGTTATGACATCGCTTACGGCTTTGAATTTTCCATAGCTTTCTGAGTTGATATTTATTTATTCAGCCTTGTGTTGGATTCTAATGACTATATCCAGTAAATGTAAATCACAGGAAAGAATATTAAAATAATCAAGGTGTAACTCCTTTCTCAAAAGACTTTATTAAACGAAAATGTTTTAAATAACGGTTTTGAAAAGTTTGCGAAGAAGTTATCACGCTCTATGAAAAAATGACTAGAAAGTTTTACCTAGACGAGCTCATAAGTGCATCCGGAATAATAATTAAAGTTATTGATAAGAACCCGAAATATAAAGTCCCAAACTAAAGGCTTCGTCAAAAATACAGATTCTTCATGATAATATATAAATTAATACTTGCAATACGAGAACGGTCCGATAAGTACATAGCCTCACCACCAAATGGCGTCACTATTGTAGGAGAAATCTTCTATCGTTTAGTGTATTCTCGTAGACGGCTACTGTCAAAACTTCTGCCGAATCGGACTTGTAGTTTTGTTTTGATCACGTGTGGAAGCGGGCGTGACTACGGATTTTAGAAAATGGAGACAGAGCAATATCGGTTGATGTTTGATTTAGCCAGCTGATATTAGGCGATTCGCCAGATGCGTGCAAGCATAATAGCTCCTTCTCTCGATCGAGCCTAACTTATTTCTGAGCACCGGTGAGATCTTGTCCGTTTAAAAATTTGTAAGGATTACGTTGAGTTCGTTTTTCAATATTTGCTACAACAAAGTGAAGTGTAGAAAGAGGAAATGACAATTGAAAGAAGTTTTTGAGCAATATGATAAATTTACAAGATATGACGTCAAAATCCGTACAATACTACGCAAAAAATAATGAACCAGCGTGGATGGCAACATGTGTGTTTAATGTGTTATGGCAACATGTTTGTGTGTTCAATTTAAACACACAAACTTTACTTTTTCTTCAACATATAAACTACGAAGTCACTTATTGAGTATGGCATGCGTTAGGAACACAATGTTTTCAGTACATAAGATAACAATATAAACGTTTAACCTATTGGCGAGATGAATTTAAAACAACTATGCCAGTTCAGAGGTTTTGAGGAGGCGAAAGGAGACTGACTGGACAAAACTGACGAGTTATCTAGATATTATAGTTAAGCCATATGTAGAAACCCACACTCTGTAGAGAAAACCGTGAGGGCATTTATACTGGGTTAAACAAAATTATTTTTAAATTTCAAACGATGATTTAAAATAATTAGTTTGACAATGCTGGAATCTGGAGCGGGAATTTTCAAGTACTGCCTTAGAATTGTTTTGTGAAAAGTTTTGAATTTCATCTCGAATATTTGACTTTAATTTTTCAAGAGACCCTGTGTGGTTTTTATAAACCTGACTTTTGATGTATCCAAAGGAAAAATCCATTGCGGATCAGTCTGGGCTACGAGCTGGCCAGTTAATGTCATCTCTTTTCGATATATCTTTTGCCCAAAAATTTCCCGATTCGAATTGAATCGATCGTTGGAAGTGTGACATGTTGCCCCACCCTGTTGAAACCACGTACGTTGATAAAAACCATTAAAATCCTGTAGCGAGGGAACAAAAGTTCCGTACCATTGCAATTTACCGCTTTGTATTTGATGTAACAGAATTTCCTCTGTGGTCTTCATAAAAGCATGGACCAATTATTCCTCTTTCTGACAAAGTTACCCATACAGTAGTCTGGGTGAATGCAGAGGATTTGATGCTTCAACTGCGGATTAGTGTCAAACCAGTTCCTGCAATTTCGCCTGTTTCGAAACCCATTTACGTTGAAGTGCGCCTCGTCTGAGCAAATCTGGTGAACTCTTTTAACAGGTGTTGTAATTGCCGTCTCAAGTGTGGCAATTCCGGCAAGGCGACACACTTACAAGTTTATCTGGGATCCACCTCGCAAGTGGGACAACAAAAAAACAGTCTTGGGAATTGCTCGATTGCGGCCATTTTTTTCGATCTGGTGATTTTTTGGGTGTCCAAGGCCTGACTGTGCTTGTCATCGACAATTCTCAGTGATTCTGATTATTCTTTAAAAAAACAAAAAACGAAGAAGTATCGCGGTTAACCATTCCTGTGAAGAAGTATCGCGCTCAACCATTTTCATTTCTGCTGGCGCAACGTAGTTGAGGACATCAACAGGGACCCGTGGGGGCTGGGTTACAAGCTTGCCATGCGGAAATTAGGAGCTGCAAGGAGGCCCTGTGTCCTTGAAACGGAAAAAATGGACCAGATTGTTCGAGCGCTCTTCCCTATGCGTCCTATTCGTCCCGATCATGCAGATGTTGAATGTCTCGGAGAATGCCCACTTTTTACCGCCATCGAACTGGATGATGCGGTAAAAGCTTTAAAATCGAAAAAGGCCCCAGGGCCAGACGGTATACCAGCGGAAGTGATACAGCTTGCCCATAAACTTTTCCCTGACAAGCTGATTAACACTTCCATCGCCTGTCTGCAACAAGGCGTGTTTCCAAATTGCTGGAAAGAGGCGAAGCTCGTGCTGATCCACAAGGAGAAGGGGAACGCCGAGCGACCATCTTCATATCGGCCCCTATGTATGCTGAATGCCGCTGGGAAGGTGCTCGACAGGCTCATTAGAGAAAGACTTGGAGAAGCCATTCGAATTGCCGCGGATCTGTCTCCTCGGCAGTACGGCTTCAGGGCTGGTCGATCCACAATCGGTGCAATAGCAGGGGTAGTGAGCGCGGTCCAGCAGGCAGAAGCCCACAATCATTACTCGAGACGAATAGTACTGCTCATAACACTAGATGTGAGAAATGCCTCCAACTCTGCTAGATGGACGGATAGTCTTCGTGCTCTGGAATATTTCAGTGTGCCGAGGTATCTGATGCGGATATTGAAGGACTACCTCAAAAACCGGAAACTCATCTATGACACATTGGGAGGCCGGCGAAGAATTGATTTGACATCAGGGGTCGCGCAAGGTTCCGTTCTGGGCCCGGACCTCTGGAATGTCTCGTACGATGAGCTTTTGAGGCTACAGTTACCGGGGGAGTCGCGCTTGGTTGGCTACGTAGATGAGATGAGGTAATTGCTCTACCTCTGGGTCTGCGTAACACTGGCTGGATTCAGGACAAAAGCCTCTGAGTCTGGCGTGTTACGCTATAGATTAAATGAAATTAAATGCAACCCAAAACCCATCTTGCTTGTCAAAAGTCAAAATGAATCTCAGATGTGGTCTCAGCGTCTAAGAAGAAGTTCTTAGTGAACTGAGCAGATTGTCTTTCATCTTTGGTGAATAAAATGTTAGAAGTGATGAAAGAACCGAAGATGGCAAAAATTCGAGCTTCCGATCAGTTGGATCGAGTAGCTTACGGAGGAAGAAAAATTCGAAGTGCAAGCTTTCGTTTTGGAAGAACTGGCGATGATTTTAATGAGATTCTCGATATAGTTCCACCACTCACGTAATCTCATATCTACTGCATAAAAAGGAAGACATCAAGTGGCATAAATGACAAAATGCAGCCGTGTAACCTGACATACCTGCTAGCTTTGGTGCGGAAAAGGAGCCGATTTAGAGTTTCAGCACTACCTTTTCGTGTTTCAGTCGCAAGCTTGGTGAGAATTATTTTGCTGAAACATGTTTCTACAGCAAGTTGTGTGCTGTTCAGCAAGGTGTGTTCATTATGTCAATGTGCTCCTTTCATTTTTATATGTGCTAATTTCGGATCAACTTTGTAGGCGATAATATATCCACATGCAGTTATAATTAGGTAGGGATTTTCTTCCCTCTGAACATGTCGATGAGTATATACAATGGATATGTACTATTTTCTTCAAAAACATTACAGCCAATCGACTCTTCGCTCTGCGTCATTGTTTGCACGTTACTGACAAGAATGCTCGCCCGGCGACATGCAATGACAGGTTGCATAAAGTTCAAGCAATTATGGTTCAATCATCTTTAATGAACAGATCATTCCTTGCAAAGGAAAGGTCGTTGCAAAGCAAGGCGTGAAAGGGAAGGAATGAAAGTGAATTTCCTCTGCGGAACAGTGGAAAGCCGTATAACTTTACTTATCTAACAACGCTTCATTATAGCAATGAACATAATCCTGGTGAAAACGATCCAAAGTGGCTCCACAATCGTTCTTGAATTCACGAAATCGATTACAAACGGAGAAGTAAAGCTGGAGTATTTTATCAACAACTATTTTTTGCTGTTATCATTGTATATCATTTCAGGAAATCGACAAATCATCTCAGGTGAAACAATTTGTGCCAATGGATTCGCTAAACCGCCTCTCTCAGATTTCAAAACGATGACTGCCAACGGATGTTGCTGCAGCGAACAGCATTCTACTCTGTTCAGCCTTGACGGCAATTCGGGGGTTGGTTTGACAACAAGGTTGTCAATTTAGCTTCTGATTTGGTTGGTGTTCGGGTCGAAGACAAAACATAACGATGGGACCAACAGACAAATAGCTACATCGAAGTCAATTGCCCTGAGGCAGTTCCTTTGTACAAAGAGAGTTGTATCTGCTATCACAGCCACTTTGATGGCAGCAGAAGTCACTGCATGAAGGCCACTCTCTACGGAAATCATATTTTGGATTCGATGGCACTCCGCATGCAAGTGGCCACTCTCCTCATGAAGCTGTCCTTTCATTGAATCCTCAATGAAAGTGATACATAGAAGCGCCTCAGTGAATTCCCCAACGAACACCCTGGCAAATACTAGCGCTAATGCCACCCTGGAAGACGACTCTCACTCTGGAAGCGTCTCACGCTTTCGAAAGCAAAAATTGCATCAAACCATGTCTGAGGTGCGAACAGACGAAATCCTGAATCTTCCCATATGTGTCGAATCCAAAAATGCCAGTAAGCTTAAAATGATGGATGTGTCAAGAAATCCTTTATAATTTGCGAAAATAAAATATACTTTGTCAAACTTTGCTTGAAGACGGATTAAAAATTTTTTATGAGATTTATCAAACAAAGTGATTCTCGACTTAATTTTAATAATTTTTGCTTTTTTCTACATTTAAGAAGAGTGTATTATTATTTGTTATTTGTACTGGAGTCCACTTGCTGGAAAATATCATAGGCCAGAATCGGCCCTTAGCTCCCCATGTGTAGTACTATTGTTTACAGATGGTCCATCCTGTCGTCCTACAGAAGCCAAGGAGTTCCCCCTGCTTTGTGGTCGCCAAGTGCCCCAATTCTGTTACGCCAGTACACCTCAGCAAAATAAGGCGTTTCTTGGCCAGACTCGGGCAATCTAGGAGGCAGTGTTCTGTGCTTTCTTTCTCCGCGCCGCAAGCTCGGCAGGTGTCATCCGTTTGGGTTCCTATTCGCTTGGTGTGTTGACCTAGAAGATTATGGCCCGTTAATACTGTCATCAATGGTCTAACGCCATTTCCGATTTTCCCCAGGGGTTGTTTTGTCCTCGTTTTATTATCTGTCGTATCTGTCTCTTTCCAGAGGATTTCGTCTACCTCCCTTTTTAACGTTGCTAGTGGCACTTTATTTTTGTCTTTTCTAGTGGCATTGTGGTCGGCTGATCCAGCTCTCGCTAGCTCGTCCGCTCTTTCGTTTTCCTCTACACCGCTGTGTCCAGGGACCGATGTCAGTTTTACATTTACTCGGGTTGTTGCGGCTTTGAGAGTCTGCCTACAATCCTGCACCATTTGTGAAATTACGCGGTTAGAGGCAAGTGCCTCCAGTGCCGACTTACCGTCCGAGAATATTTATATTCTTCCATTAAGGTTGTTTGTTGCCACTTCTATAGCCGCTTTTATTGCAAAAACTTCAAACTGGAAAGTTGTGGTGTGGCTTTCCAGTTTATAACTTCGGTTGAGTTGCGGGTGATCTGGGAAAAAGATTTCGGCGTCGCTTCCCTCATTCGTTTTGGAACCATCGATGTAGATAATAATCTCACTTCCAGATGTGAAATTCTGTACCCTTTTTCACGCTTCTCTGCTCGGATTGCTGATCTTGTATGCAGTTGTTGTGTCCACTATTGGTTGGATTCCATCCAGCTCCCTTTTACTTGACGGGGCCATTCTCTTCACTTTTTCCAAAATGCATACGTGCTCCGTTTGTGTGTGGTTAGATAACCCATAAGTGGATTTTAATTTGATGCTTGCAAGTGATGCCTCTCTGAAGATGAATTTGCCGAGTGGCATGAGATTAAGCATTATCTCCATTGCAGCAGTTGGCGTAGTCCTAATGGCACCTGTAATGCCAAGGCAGGCCATTCGATGGATCTTCTCTAGTTCGTTTGCAATGGTTTTCTTTTGTAATGCCTGCCACCAAACCAATGCCATAATGAGTGGTTATTTGTGTCACTACTGTTGTCTAGATCCAGTGGGCAATTTTGGGTTTTATTCTCCAGGTGTTTCCACTAGTCTTTGCTATGTGAAGAGCGTCGCTGTAGCTCTCCGTCTGACTGCTCCTATGTGTGAGTCCAAGTTAGCTTACTATCCAAGGTTACTCCTAAGTATTCCACCGTGTTTACTAAACTTATGTGTTTTCCTTCAATGGTCGGGGGTGAAAATGTCTCCGGTTTACAGTTCTTTGTGTAAAGCATAAGCTCCGTTTTGTAGGCATTGATGTGCAGTCCGTTTTCTTTTTTCTTTTCATCTTTTCCCACCCGAAAAGATGTGAGAGTGCGGTGTGCATCAACTCCGATATGGTTTCCGGGAACTTTCCACTTATCAGTATACCGATGTCGTCAGGGTACGCTATCGTTTTGAAACCGTTCCCGTTGAGGTCTTCCACTATTTGGTTAACTGTGAGTACCCAGACATAAGGTCATACTATGCGATGTACCCCTGATTGTCGATTTATTCAAGGTTACGCCGTTTTCTTCGCCTGTAATCTTTCTCTTAGCTAGTAGTTCCGCCATCCATTTAGTTAGATATAGGTCTATTACATATCTTTGAATGACTGCTACGGCGTTCCAGAGTTTTCAGAATGAAGACGTTAAGCTGATAGGTCCGTAATCCGTTGGTTTGTAGTGGCTGGCTTTTGCCAGCTTCGGTATAAAAACTACTTTAGCTTCTCTTCAGTCCAAAGTAATATAACCTTTGGATATGGAGGCTCTATATATTTTCACCAAAATCCGTATTATTGTGATATCCGCTTTCATAAGCTTGATCGGACACACTTTGTTGATCCCTGGTGATTTGTAAGGTTCAAAGGTATTAATGGCCCGAAGGACCTTTTCCTCCCTTACCATTTGTTTTAGGGAGGTGGGGGGTCACGTTGTTTAGTTGATCTGTCTCCTCATCCGTTGAGCCCGGGAAGTATTGGTTTAGTAGGAGCTTGAGACGTTCTATGCTATTTGTTGTACACGATCCGTCCTCCTTTTGAAGCATAATGTCAACATGTTGTTCTGTTTTCAGAGCCCTGCTTAGCCTAGATGTCTCGCTTCCTCCCTCAATATTGCTGCAAAAAAATTCCTGGATTTCCTTTTCTTTCTTCTTACAGCTGTTTTAAATATTTTCAGATTTCGCTTATAGTCCTCCCAATCCGTATCTCGGTTTGTGAGGTGAGCTATTCTGAATAGTCCACCAGCTTACCTTGTTTTGTTTAACGCTAGCGGTTGGACACATTTCACTGAAAATATCGACCAGTATACTTGTGATATATCTCACTTCATTGTCGATGTCCTTTAGACTTCTCCATAGATTTGCTTCGTTTGGACCTATATATCTTTTAGTAGCGTTTGTGTAGGCGTCCCAATCCGCTTTTCTAGGATTGCAGTAGACCAATGGGGTCCTCTCGCCTCTTCTCATTTGAAAGGTGATCGATTGGTGATCCGAGAGGCTAGGTGAGTCACATATTCTCCAGCCGTGCAGGTCCTCCAATGCCTCTGTTGTGATTAGAGTGATGTCAATCACTTCCGCTCTATTTTTTGTTATAAAAGTCGGTGTGTTAACCTTATTTGCTAAGTTTTGGTTATTAAGTAATTGACTAACAGTTCACAGAAATGCGGTCGAAAAATTAAATTAACTTCCGTCCGACATCTAATGCAGCTTCGGATTTTATTTGACTCACTTGTGGCAAAGATTTTAAATTGTTTTGCACTGATTCCAATTATCTTTTCATTCAGGTGGTAAGGCCTTGTATCAAGGCTATGGCGGTGCTCTCAACTTGCTAGATGCTGAAGCAGGTTGACTGTTGCCGCCCTGCTGTGGTGCAGATTTGCTTGGGTCACCCGCATCAGTTTTTCGCTTTTGCTCTAAGGGTTTGGTCGCCTTAGCTCTGGCAGTCACCTGGGTGAAACCAAAACTCATTCGTTAATTTTTGTCCCTTAGAGTGCTGACGTCTTCCTTTTGCATGCCCAGTACCAGGACCATACCTTTGTTGGTGACTTCTTTCTCCGCGAAGAGATGCGACCATTCTGTTTCATACCCCGTGTTCTGTAGTTTAAGCGTCTCGAAGGCTTCCTGCGGTGTGTGCTCCGTTTCGGGTATAAATACCTTGACGGTGCATAACCACGCTACCTTCTCTATGGGGATAACTCTAAATTCCTCGTTCGGGGTGGTGTTTATCATGGCAACTGCAGTCTTTAGATATTCTAGAGACTGCACGTCGCTACAGGTCACAACCAGATGGCCCACTGTCGGTTTCATTCCTCTGAATGTTGGAATTTTTTCTGGTTTGCTGCGTAAGTGCTTGAAGAGGTCCTTCTTCAGGGCAGTTTGCAGCTTCACAAGTTGATCCGCCTGGATCTTACCTGTTTCATTGAGGTAGTCCAACACTGCTACCATTAGTTCATCTGTTGCTGAGTCCCGATAGGACTTCCTCGCCTGAGTTTGGGGTTCGGGGCTTACCCTCCGTTCGGTTTTACCAGTGCCTTGGTTGCTATCGTCGGATCTCATCCACTCATTCCCTTAGTTTGCTATCACTCTTTTGCTGGTGCTAGGATTCGTTGGGTAGCTCATAATCCGATTATGTTTTGGCGCTTCAGTTTCATTTGCGCCTATCTTCTTACCATTCTGGCTGATGCTCCGGTTTTGCCAGTGGATGCAGTAGCTGCCATTGCGCTTGTTTTGTTGCAGTCACTCGTCAAATGCACGCACTGCTCGCTCAGGGTACATTTCTGGCCCAATAGCTCTGGGCAACTGTTGCTTGGTGCCAGTTGTCTGGTAGCCGGAGATTTCTCCCCCTCGTATGCTGTCCAATGAGGGTGCTTCTTCGCGTTATACTTCTTCCATGTTTTTTATTTGGTTAACTCTTTGCTTCCCGTCTCGCCCTTTGCCTATCTGATGGTTTGGATCCGAAGGTCTCCTGCAGTGTAATCTTTGGGTTCATTGGAGTTAGTAGGTCTCCTCGCCACGTCGAGGCGGGTAACCATGAGGGGGTAAGTGTAGTGTAACTCGTTTTCATTAATTTGATTAAATGAAAAAGTATCTAAGCTCACTAATATGACATGAAGGTTTTTGATGCGAAAGAAGTGTTCAGGTTAAAAAGTAAAAATATGATCATTGGGTACATATGTCCAATATATTGGGCTTCGCGCAAGTTCCAGGTATGACTAGCTATCTCAAATCTATTATGATGGAACTCAGCGGATTCATATTACTCTAGAAACATATTTAAAGAGAAATTTTCATCAGAAAATTTATGGAAAAAGTATACACTTGTTTAAGAAATAAGAAAGAAATGAAAATCTAATTCGCTTAATGAGTTAGATTATGTTATTTGCATGTATTGTAGCAAAACCAAAAAATTTATTGTCACATACCATAGTTCTCTCACATTTGAAGGTACTGGTCAGCGCTTACTTGGAAGATTTACTTGGAAAATAGCATCGCTGCCGGCCTCTTGTTTTGAAAGTATGATCATATAACTTGTTCTTGTTGTTCTATAACATATCATAGTTTCGAAAAGATCTGTAAAATCGTGTTTTTTAGAGTCTCTTTCATGTTTTAAGCATCTTTAAGCCTCCAGCCACTGAATAGATGCTTTAAAGGTTTTGACAGGGTGACGCAAAAGTTTCTGGCCAGCGAAATGAAAAATCATCTCCAATAGATTTATCGGCAAAAGTTTCGACAGCCACTTTAGATTTTCCCGTGTTTTTCTTGTCTAGATTAATTTCCATTATGATTAAAATAAGAAAAATTAAAAGATGCCACGGAAATAATGAATTTCATTAAAGAGTCCACAAAAAAAGTTCGAAAAATCCAAGAACGCATCATTGCAAATAAAATACAGAAACTCGGAGCTACTTGGAGTTTTTTAAGCCGTAGGCGAAAACTCTTGTACAGTAAAACGACTTCTGAAAATTAGCAATACATTCAATTAGATTTTTTTACTTGAAGTGAACGTACCAAATTTATCGACAGACTTTTATTTCAGCGATTGTTTATGCCAACCCTCAAAACTTCGTGAATCTTCAGCGAAATTTTTTACGTGACGAGAATGTTAAATCAAGACGGAAATACAATAGTGCGAGACTGCGACACGAGAGCGCGACGAGAGTTTCCAAGCAAATGTCAAGCAGTTTTCGTAACATGCATTTGTATGCGACATCGTACAATGATTGTGATGCGTTGATGCGAGGCGGGAAATATTCGGAAAAACGAAAATTCCTCGCAACGATGTGCGTGACGTTTGTCAAATGCAATATGGCGCTTAAATAAAATTTGAAATTCAAACGCCTTAATTACTTTTGAAGTACATTGGTTATTATGAATGAATTTTCAATGAAAATTTCGTGCATCCTAGTTAAGGGTTTTATTTGCTAAACGAAGGAACATTCCAAATTCAAAACTTTAAAAAAATCAAAAACAATTTTCAGCATTAAAATGTCACCAATTTGACATTTTTCATATGAACATTACTGCTCCCCGCATCGCGTGGATTGTAAATTGAATGCGTTGCGTGACAACGAGGGATAATCGCATCACGCTCACGCATCGCCGTCACGCAGTATTGTACTTCGGCCTTTAATCATATTCGAAAACGCATTGTAAGTGATTCCACGTATGCATCGATCGGGGTACAGTTGCAGCGACATATGTAGAATACTTAAGGTCAACAAGAACGCAGAGAAAAAATGGCATAATTCCGAGGAAGGGTTGCGGATATACAAAGACGGGGTCAACTGTCGGCATTTTCAGCAGAAGCAAAATGGAAATTTCGAACATTGGCTGAAAACAGAACAGGATTGGCGACGCGAGCAGTGAGGAAACAGGTTTGGTTCAGGAAACTTACGAAAAGACTTTCCAAACGAGGTTAATTTCTGGCAAAAGCCTCGGATTTGGTGATAACAATGATCGCGGTGAAAAACTAAGTGCAAACATTCTTTTTACGGATACGTCAACGATTCGATTGCATGCTTCAACCAATCAATACAAGAGGACAGTGAGGACCAACGATCCTGCAATATAGGTTCCGAAATTTAACTTAAAAATCGTGATATCTTGTGAAATGAGCAGTAGCGGAAAGAGCCAACCTCAAGAGGGTTCAACAAGAAGACTCTACTTATCGAAAGTATTACACTGAAAATATTCTCCTATTTTGTGCAATTCCAAAGTCATTGCCTACAATTCAGATATGAAAAGGAAGTGACTTAGATGCAAGATGGCTCCAGGGTGCATTCGTCTTTAGGAACTTGTGAGGCGATTTTCAGCATTTTTCTAATGTGTCGACTGATTCCAAAATGTATGATAAAAATTAACTTATCTTTTCCATACGACGCGTAAAAGCAACATTTCAAATTTGATTTTTTAATATAAAAAGCATGATAATAACTTGTTTTGAAAATTCATTCCGTTTTGTTGAAAACATTATTTGTTATATTTTATTTGTTAATTATCATACAGGAAATGTATTATTTTTAATTTCCAAAAGGAGTTACTTCAGTCGTATCCAGCTTGATAGATTCACATAATCATAAAAATTACCATTTCAACAAATCATATCTTCTCACAATGTACGAACAATCGAAAATGCCCTAAGTAAAATAAAATATTATGCTAGAGACAATAACATATAAATATTGATCATTTAAGACTTCTGCGAAATATTGCGAATACGCAACGTGAGGAATTATGTGTGTTAAAAAAATATCTTAACAGCAGTGTTAATTTTGTACGGAATTCGAAGAATGGTTCCTGCATACATCCTACTGTTCAATAAGTAAGGTGAAATTGTTTATAAAATGTAAATTCTTTATTTATTCTTCCAAATCAATTTCATTCCCTTAAAACTCTTATTCCAGTCCTCGAAGCAGTCGGAATAGTCTTTTTCCGGTATATATTTCAAGTCTGTTTTTTGTTTCAAAATGCATTTGCGTTTTGAGTATGTTGAATAACCAGAAGTCGCACGAAGCCAAATCAGGTGATTACGGTGGTTGCGGGGCTCATGAGTCGAGTTTTTGGCAAAAAACTCACGGAGAGCCAATGCAATATGACATGGTGCATTATTGTGATGAAGGAACCACGAGTTGTTCGCCCATAATTCCGGCCGTTTCAGAAGAATAGCTTCACGTAAACGACGCATAAGGCTCAAATAATATTTTTTGTTGACAGTTTTGCCCGGCAAAGGAACGATAATCAAAGAAAACTGTCAACATGACCTTGATTTTTGATTGACTTCGCGGTGGTCTTTTCAGTCTTGCTTCACCTTTTGCACGATATTCTCTGGATTCGTGGGTGGTTTCAGGGTCGTATGCGTAAATCCAAGTCTCGTCTCCACTCGCATTGCGAGTGTTCCTGATAGTCAGACAGCAAAGTTTCACACACATGAACGCGACGCTGTTTTCCCAAAAAATTGAGCGATTTTGGCACCGATCGAGACTTGACGCGTTTGAGGCACACAAAATCTTTCAAAATAGTGTGGGCTGCGCCAAATGATATTCTAACACTATCAACGAGGTCTCTGATTGTCAATCGACGATTTTCCAGCACAAAATCTTTGGTTTCTTGAACGTAGCCCTCGTCGGTAGACATTAATGGTCGTTCAGAGCGCGGTTTGTCTTCAGCGCGTTCGCAACACGCTTTGAACTCGTTGCACCACTTACAAAAGTTTTTTTTGTGCCACAGTTTGATCACCAAAGGCCTTCCGCAACATTTTTAACGAGTCTGCACAAGAATGTTCCGCAGACAAAATTTGATGCAAGTTCTTTGCTCAACGAAATCACACATTGTGAGAATCGAAAAATTAACTTTTGGTTGTTTACAAAAACACGTGTAACTCGGAGATAATTAAACCTCTTAACAAACAGACGCTTGGCAAATGTCAAAGACAGTCCTACCTAGGAATTTACGTTATTTCCTAATGCCCGGGAGTTTTAGATGGCAATTTCACCTTACTTTTTGATCATAGTAATACAACCTTTTATCATAAGCAAAGTACGCTTACTGGTTTCATTTTAGAGCACTAGCAGACTAATAAAACCCTTTTTCCGAAAAAATGGTCCTTTTGTAAGCCCCTGTAGCATGTAGAAGGAATAATTCTGGTGCGTTTATGGATTTCAAACGATATAAACGCTTTTATTTTGTAGTTATTCGACAATCGAACGTCAAGTAGAGTGGCTTGGATTTACTCTGGAATTAGTAAATTTGGACCGTTTAGTACTTTTGTTAAGCAAGTGAAAAATAATCAGTATAAATTAGAGCAACAAATACATTTTTGTAACTAATAACATAAATGCATTTTTGCTTGGAGAAAACCACTAACTGCTGAAGAAATGATAAACATATTGTAAGCGGACGACGAGTAAGAATACGCTCGCCGAATCCATGCTGTGCACATACCCCGCTGGATGACAATCCACTGACGAAGAAGACCAGGATGTTGATACGCTTGGTTGTTTCGACAGTACTTTGCCCACTGATTGATATCGCCGGGACGTATGAAATCCACGCTGATTTACCAACTGAGTCAAAAAAATATTACATGAGGAGCCTGGTCCAACGTATTCTCAAAAGTCAAGGCAATCTCCGATTGGAAAAGGGAGCATTCCATCTCTACAAAATGATAAACTGCTATGGTACAAAATATCGAACAACGTTTAGGCGGAAAAATGCCATTGGAAATATTTTCCCTATTTTTGAGTGATGAAGTTTTTGAACAGATTGTGTATTTTTCACAAAAATAATAATGTGCTCACAATCGGCACTTATTCACCCTCAATAAGGTAGTGAGTAATTCATCTGGAGCTGGTGGTAATAGTGTATTTTTTGATAAAATATTGGTGTGTATGCAACGAAAAGATATAATAGTAAACGATCCTACTTTTTCAGTAATTACGATATCAGTTAAGTATTTTTGTTGGTCTTGCTAAGATAGTCTTGTCATCTGGTACATACTCCGTAAGAACCTCCTTGAGCTCTGTTGTTGTGTGCACTCGCGTGTGTGCAAACCGGACGTAGAAGAAATCCCTGTCGTGCAGGATAATAAAAAGAGAAAGCGACGCTATCGCGTATGAACAACTATGTGGTTTTTGTGTTGATGCTGCGCATAGGAATAAAGTGAAAGTGACGCTCAAGGTGAATTTTTAAATGTGTGTGTTTTTGATATGATTGCCAGGTATGGCGATATTATATGTTGCATGTGAGCGGACTGAGTGAAAAATCCCGATAAGAAAAATTAAATAAACCAACTGAATATTGAAATCCTGAAGTGCACTAGTGAAACTATAGTGTAGTTATTCCCTAATTGCCCCCAAGCGGGGCTCACCCCGTACAAGCCAAAAAAATACAAACAAATAATATCATAACTAATAACCAAAGACGTATAATTGCAGTGCAGGGCTCGTCCCTGTTGTGAATTTCGTGCCCCACTGTGCAAAGAAAAATAGACTAAAGCAAAATGAGTGTGGAACACTTAGCCAAGCGAAAGAAAGTGACGCCGAGTCTTGTGACTCGCGACGCGTGATTTGTGGAAAGTGCCCGCGTGAAAGAAGAGAATATAAAACTTAAGTCAGAAATCAGTGAGCTGAAAGAAATGCTCAAAAAAAGTGATGAGCTTCTTAAAAAACTAATCGCGCAAGGTGCAAAAATCAACCAAGACGTGCCGTGTAGCAGTGGAAGCCGCGGTAACGCAATCGAGTCGAAAATGGATAATCAAAAAAACGAGGAAATCAGTAGCGAAACAAAAGGAGCCGAAATGAGCGAGGACGAGGCAGGAGACTACACTACGGTAGTCGCCAAAAGAAACAGGAAGAAGCAGAAGGCGCAGCAACCCGAAAAGGCGGAGGTACAAACTATAAACACAATAGTAAGTGAGAAGCAAGTTAAAAAAAATAAGTTGCCGCCCATTAATGCGTTTCATCAGGACTCTAATGACCTGGTGAAGCTCATTAAAGAGTGCGCAAAAACGGATAAGTTCGAAATTAAAAAAATTAATAGCACAAAGACACAGATTAAAGTAGATAGAATTGAAGATTTCAGGAACGTGAAGGAAGTCCTCAACAAAGCAGAGGCTCCCTTCTACTCATACACTCCTAGAGAGGAGAAAACGCAGACGTTCCTGCTAAAGGGACTCTGTCAAGGGTACGACCCTAGTGAGCTTCAAAAAGAACTTGAAACCAAGGCTGAGACAGTGAAATTCGTTTCAGTGAAACCTTTCACTACGCGTCGCTCTATAGTAGAGAAGCGAGTCCTCCCCATATACCTCGTACAAATATCACACGAGAGCTCTGCAGCCGAACTACTAAAGCTGAGGTTTCTCAACCATCAAGTAGTACGGTTTGAAAAATTAGTAAAGAAAGACATCATGCAGTGCTTCAGATGTCAAAGATTCGGGCACAGTTCGGCGAACTGTAACATGCAGTTCCGCTGTGTTAAATGCAGCGTTGTCCATGAGCCTGGCAAGTGCGGGTTGGGGGAAAATGACGGCAAAGACAAGATCTTTTGCGTCAACTGCAGGACATATGGACATCCTGCTTCCTTCAAGGGCTGTCCAGCCTATGAGAAATTTAAGAAGCCCATGCGGAATGAGCGCGCCCCACCAAGTCGCTCGGTGATTGCCCCAGCTCCCATTACCCCTGGAGTATCTTTCGCAGCTGTTGCGAGGGGTACTTTTGATTCAACACCCCAAAAGAGGGATGAAAGTGATTTAACCACTATGTTCAAGATAATCTTGGACAGGCTGGGAAAAATCGAGAACACCCTGATCGACCACAGCTCCAAAATCAGGGGCCTTATAAGCACGTCTAGCTATTCTCATGACCAATACTAGACACCTCTCTGCAGTGTTGGCTCGAGATGAACTTCATTTAATAGCTGTGAATGTCAACTCAATAGCGAGTGTCTACAGGAGGTCTGATCTACTGGATTTTGCGTCTGAACACAAACCTGACATTATACTGCTGAATGAGACTAAACTCAACGAAAGACATAACGTACAGTTCAAGGACTACAACTTCATACGTACTGACAGACCCAACTCGACTAACGGAGGAGGGACAGCAATAATGCTCATACGACATATCAAGTACGAACACATAAAAAGACCAGAATTCAGTGGATTTGAAAGCCTAGAGTTGACATGCATAAAGCTTGAAATGCAAGGCGGCCAACGTCTCTTTGTTATCTCCGCATATGCATCGAGTACGAAAAATCTGGGTACGAAATTCAGGGAAGAGTTCAGCCTCGTGTTTGAACTTCTTCGACTAGATGATCCCAGTAATTATTATGTTCTAGCAGGTGACCTGAATGCAAAACATAGCGACTGGCTGAACGAGTACGCCAATCCACGGGGAGTATTTCTAAAACGATGGATTGATGAGAATCAAATGGAATACCGATGCCAGCTCGTCGGGCCGGGGACTCCTACATTCCCTCGATCTGGATCGTATCTAGATCTTTGCATAGTTGATATGCGTCTGAATCTTACTGGCTTGACAGTGGACAACAAACTGAAAACTTTGCACTATGACAGCGACCACAAAGCAATACAAATAAGGATTGCTAAAGAGAACAGTGACTTATTCCTACTTACTGCCGAACAAACACCCAACAAATACAATTACAGAAAAACAAACTGGACGAAATTCAACCAAACACTAACACAAATACACGACCCACTTGTACAAAACTCAACCACCTACATTCCGAACAATACAAACTTGACTAATGACCAAATTGACGAATACATAAACGAAATAAACAAACTCATACTCACTGCAATGGACCAAAGCATACCAAAAATTACACCACGAAACAACATGGACCAATACTTGACCCGACGCATAAAAAAACTGAAAAAGCTCAAAAGCATGATTCTGACGCATATCAACAGAATATATAGGAGTTCCGCTGCGAGATGGCATCCGCATTTAAGAACTCTCAAAGAAATTATGAAGGCTGTGCGTTATCTCATCAAGTTGAGCTTTACTCGAGAAGCAAGCCAACAGTGGGCTGAGAAAGCGCAGAGCATTCATCCTCAGGATCCGGATGGAATGTTCAGCCAGATCAACGCTTTCTTCAGGTCGAAGAAGCCGGCAACGGTGTCGACTTTGAAAATCCCGTTAGAACATGATGAATATAGGATGACAGAAACAGATGAACGTGACAACATCCAACGTCCCATACAATACGCAACTGTAACAAACGAGACAGAAAAATTAGATGTAATTGGTATGAGTATGGAATCAGTCCATCGACAAAACTCAAATCTAGGTAGTTCTCGATTGATAGAAACTGTCAAAAATAAAGTTGAAGAATTCCTGACTTCTTGCAGTCGAGAACCCACTCTCCATTTCAGTGAGTCATTAAATTCAAATATGCTACCACAGAACAGCTTGAAAGACTATTTTGTGTCGAAGGAGGATGTACTGCATGCCTTTCGGACACTTAATAACAAAAAATCAACTGGAATTGATGGCATACCCAACATTGTCCTCAAACACTTACCAGAACCAATAATGAACGAATATACTTGCATTTTCAATAATGCACTCAATAATAAATACTTTCCGCAAAATTGGAAGAAGGCCAGGGTCATCCCCATTTTGAAGAAAGGAAAAGATCCTAGCGACTCGAAAATCTATCGACCGATAAGCTTATTGTCGAATGCAGGCAAAGTCCTTGAGTGTTTCTTGAACAGAAATATCAAGAAAAACCTCGAAGACAAAAATATCATCAGCAATAGTCAGTTTGGCTTTCGCAGAAGCCATTCTACTATCCATGCTATCACAAAAGTGACGTCAGATATCTGCTGGCATTTAAATGGAGGAAAATGTGTTGGAGCATGCCTCATTGATATGGAGAGAGCCTTCGATACAGTTTGGCTTGATGGACTGATCTTCAGACTCATACAGAATAGGTTCTGTAATGATTTGATAGCCATACTAGTGAGTATGCTGTATGGAAAAGAATTTATTGTCGAAGTCGGGGGAAATACTTCCAGTAGAGTATTTCAGGTCTCTGACGGTCTACAACAAGGAACAGTAACGGCACCAACGCTATTCGCGATATTATTGAATCCTCTTTTGAAGTCATTTGGCTTCAACGATAGTCCTAAACGGATGATTGTAGCGTTTGCTGACGACTTGATTATATACACTGCAGACAGCAAAGCTTCGGTGGTTCAAGCTGAGCTGCAAAGTATGTTTCAAGATGTCCAAACGTTCACGAATGCTTGGAAGATGAGGATCAATGATAAAAAATGTGAGACTATTTTGTTTCGTGGACCACTGGCAAAGGCCGGCAGAGACTTGAGGCGAAATTGGAAGGATTTCCATATTAAGTCGAACGGAGAACGCATGCCACACAAGAACACCGTGAGGTACTTGGGCGTGTTCCTCGACTATCGCTTGCAGTACATCCAACATGCGAAAACGCAGCTCGAGAAAGCAAGAAGGGCATTTATGTCTCTTAAGAGACTTTTTATGCGAAACACCTGGAGACACGTGTCAAGGTCATATGTTATCAATGTCTCGTAAGACCCATTATAACATACGCGTGTCCCATATGGTTTAACCTGAGTGCTTCCACCATGGAGAAAATCAGGGTGTTTGAGCGAAAATGCTTAAGAGCTTGCACTGAATTGTACAAAACAGCGGAATCCGACTTCAAGTATTATTACTCGGATAGGGAGCTTTACGACGCAGCAGTTATTCCAAGAGTAGACTCTTGCATTATACACCAAGTAAGGAGACATTGTCTGCGATCGAGTATGACCGATGAGAATATGTGGATCAGTCATCCATATTATCCTAATCAGTTGTACTTTGAGCGATGCAGGGAGACAGGCTTCATACCACCAGAAGCATTTCCTTACTTAGATGGAAAGAGACTTATCGTTGATGGACGTGGAATACCTGTTATCTACCACATTTACAGACGAAACACTGACAAGAGACTTATTTACGACGATAGTATAGACAGCCACAATACTGAGGTAGACTTACGATATTCGATGCATATGTGTCATAAACAGAGAAACCACCAACAGTATTGGTGGCTGGAGTGAGATTCTAGTGGTCGGGTGAACGGTTGGCGTGCCTATAACACGCGGAGTAGTGAATGCCGGGTGATTTTTTAAGCATATTCCTACTTTCATCTGTGTTTTTGTTAGCGAGATATGAGCTTTTTAAGGTAAATAACTTGAATATATTTAGCTATACGTAGTTCTCTTATATGTAGATTAAATTAGTATGTACTATGATTAAGCCAACTGTAAGAAATAAACAATAGTAAAAAAAAAAATATTAAAAAAAAAACAACCCATAGGCGTAATTAATGAATGAGTATGATGTTGACCTTTAACCTAGGAATAAAGCAAATCTAGCATTATAGTCAAATTTATGTATGTTACATTCAATTTCTTTTTCTCTGCCTGTCTTCTTCTCTTTCCGTTGTTATTATTTATTTGTTATCTTCTTACTTTGTTCTATTTCTCTCGTTCGATTGTTACTATTTATTTGTTATTTCTTCTATTTCCTTCACTTGTCTCTTTCTCTTTTCTTCATTTCTCCTTCTCTTCGTATATAAGATAGTTTTAAAATCTCGAAACAAATGAAAAATTAATACATTAAAAACAAAAAAAAAAAAAAAAAAAAAATCGAATATTTATTATTAACATAGAATTATAGAAAACCAATTAGTTATTAAAATAAGCTCTATTTCTAAATAGGATTAAGTAGACTTAAGTTAGCGGTAGACTTTGAAGTTTTTTTAAATTTTTCTTCAAATTATTAATTGTAATGAAATTAAATTAAGCAAATAGTGTCAGGGGACATCCCCATTATATGTGATTGACCTAGACCAGAGTGCCCTCAGTGGCCATAGGTTTAAATAGACGTAAGATAGCATAACCATTTTTTTGCTCTCTTTTTTGTGGAAAGGTGTACATTGTATGATATATGAAAAAAAAAAAATAAAGAGATTTTCTTACTCTTACTCTTACTCACCCTCAATAAAGCAGATCTTAAGAAGTTTTTCGGTAATTTATTGCTGACTGGCTATCATTCCTTGCTTGCTGCGAAATAATGCTGTCCTTTAATGAAGACAAAAATGTACTTTTCGTCAGAAAATGTATGAGTCGTAACAAATTCGACTCTATAAAGGAAAATATTTATTTATATGACAATGGTGACTTGGACAAAAATGATAAATTCGCTAAATTACATCCTGATTTGATGTCATCAACTAAAAAAATTGCAATTCGGAATATTTTCCCATACCATGTCACTTGATGAAGAATGGTGCCATATTTGGGGCGCCACAGGTGCAAAATGTTCATCAAAGGAAAACCAGTCAGATTTGGATTCAAGTTATGGTGCTTATGCAGTGCAATTGGCTACGTATATCAGTTCAATCGATACCGAGGCAAGAACAGCAACGTCATTCGAAGTGAATTGGGTCTAGAAGTAAATAACGTTCTGGACTTATTGTCACTAATACAGGATTCAAGGAAACAAACTGCTATGCATTCCGCAGGAAAGAGGCTAATTCTCCACTGGTACCATCAAAGAAAACCGCACAATGTACAAAACTTTGGTAGCTACGAAAAGTCTTCAGAGAAAAGAGAGAGGATCATTCGGCTATTGCTTCGATAAAAAACATGAACTTATGTTAGTTCGATGGAGTGATGATTATGTAGTAACTGTGGCAACTAACGATTCTAAAATAGAAATAATGGTTACAGCAAAGCGTTACAAGAAAAAATAAAGAAAATGGTGAATGTACAACGACCCCAACTAATAGCAGATTAAACCAAAAATACGGGAGACCTAGATCTTCATGATAATGGAAGAGGTTTAGAGGTACTTATAAACTTAATTGACAGTGTTGTGGTGAATGCCTGGAAAATCTATAATATGGCAAATGAGGACAAATTGAGCCAACTGGAATTCAATTCTCATATTGCTGTAACTCTAATGAAAACTGAAGAAGCGTAGTGTGTTGAAGATTCGTATTTATTGAGTAGTCAAAATACAAACGTAGGTTGACCATAAGAGAACTCCTTACCATCTGATTCTCACTACGATAATATTGGTCATGTCGTCGAAGAACAGAAAGGTAAACATTGAAGAAGATACCGACACTGCAAAAGTACAACAATTTACATGTGTAAAAAATGTCAAGTACATATTTATGCTGATTGCTTCAATAAATTCTACTCATGTTAACGATGCAGCTTGCATGTGTATAGTAAACGGAAAACTCAGTATTTTTTATCATGATTTTCTCTTCTTTAGTGTATTTGCAACTGTTTTAACAATAAAATTGATAAAATATTTTTATTTTCACTCTTGGGAATAAATGGGTTAAACGATAGTGTCTTAATGAATAAAAACTTAAAAAAATCAGCAGATGATTTGATATTTGCAAGTTGAATAGAGTTCGATTCCCGGCCTATCTTAAATAATAACGTGACAGTTTCACAAAATACCACAAAATTCAGAGTCTAAAGAAAACGAAGGACTAAGTATTTATGTTAAAATGTGTGATTATGTGATGTGTGAAGCTTAAACTAGTTAAAATTATGATACAAAATCTTACTCTTTTCTTTCAAATGTATAAAGAGTTTTATTGAAGTTACAAAATAAACCCAATGTTTCTCATGTCTTTACCAGCATAAAGGTTAAACTTCAAATCAGAAAAGGATGCCATCATCCACAATTGATTTCAACAACTCCTTATTATTTTCATGGTTATAACTTATGTCCCTTACGAAAACTGCTCCATCAGCAGTGAAATATTACTTCCGTAGTTAAAATGTAAAGTGAAATCAGTGCCGAGTGACGCTTAATTTCCTTACTATTCAAATGCACTATAACCTACATCGCTCCGGGGTTAGTCAGCGTAATCCATTTAGAAAGTCATCTTTTGCAGAACAACTCTTCGTTCAAGACGAATAATCACCGTTCATTTGTACGACATTCCTGTGCTTCATATTACGTTCTCGAGTAATATCAAATCGTCCTGGGAAACAGATAGGGAGATGTTTGTGTATCATTACTTTCACGCAGTCGTTCACGCGAATTCACAAGAATTCCCTTTGACATATAATTCGCGAGGCAAATGTGCGGTAGTTAGAAAGAAGCACTTTTGACAATATGATACTTCTGAGAAATCTCATTACCTTGACATATATGATACTATTATAAAATACCCGGGATTGTAAGTTTCCTGGAGATAAACGTAGTCAAACGAAAAACAAAATGGACCATTTGAAATCATAATGCAAATATGAAATTTAGCAATAGATTTTGCCTAATATTAATTGAAATAAAAGACCTCATAATTTCCTTTTATGGTCAGTATATTCTGTTTTCATATAAAATTTTTTCTCAAATGACATATTTCTTACGTTTTTAACTCATACTAAAGGTATTCACAAAGCTGTTATTTCAACGTCAAAGTTGAACTGAAGGCTTTGTTAAATAAATTTTCATGTATTTCTGTATCAGAAAACATCCACTCTGTGTTTGTTGGATTTAATCATGTTGTACTCTGGAAAATCGTCTGAAATATTCATTGATCAATTATTGGATCAATTTAGTTCTATTAAAGCCCGAATTTAAATAATATGTGTTGTTGTTTGAGTTTGAATAAAACTTTAAATGCATTCATATAAGCAAGCAAAAAGTGCGATCCAAAAGCATAAAAGCAAACTTGAACTTTGATGTTTATCTATGAGCCGTTCGGTGCATTAATTGTTTAACTCCACAAGAAAGATTCATATAAAGGTATACAAATGAGAAAGAAGAACCGAAGAATAAACGCCAGTAATGGTAACTGAAACAAGTAATAAAGTCAAATTCAGTCCTTGAATTTTTAACATTTAAGTCGAAATCTGTATTTATTGCAGATTATGTTTGAACAATCAGCACAATTATTAGTGGAGAAATGTCAGCGGAGAAATCCGAAAACCTCTATCCTCGGAAAAATATGTAAATTGGGCCACAAACGATGACAAAGCGCAAGCAGAGCTGATACTTCATATGAAAGGTTCATGTGTTGTTACGCGTCGTTCTTAAGCGTGGTCGTTAGGCACTGACTTCTTCCCAGCCGTCGGGTAGTTCCTGCCCGGGAAGTAACCGGCCGGGGCCCTATGTCCCGGTAGGTCCGTCGGAGACGGGCGTGGGCGCCACTCGCTTCCACCAAGCCCCAATATGCCTTCAAGCGAGAATGCGGGAAACCAATTTGCCTTCCCCAGACGTTCTTCCTCTTCCTGAAATACAAAGCGTACTGGTTTTTTTTTAAGGAGAGAAACCTGCGCGAGTTGTTTTTGTCATTATTATTTTTTTTGTTTTATTTTCCTTACGACTATCTTAGACCTAAGTGATAACAAATAATCCTACGGCTTATAATCTATTACTTAACTAATGTGTTGCCTCCGCTTCCGTGGCCTTGGATTCTTCGTACACAGCCTAACTCGTTCGCTGTTTGTTCACTAATTATCTCGTCTCACTTTAATCGAAGGTTCGCTCAAGATACAGAACGGATCCTACACACGGCGGTGCACTCGTTAACTATTCACAATCTACTAAAAGGGAAAAAAGAGAGCCATTGTTCTGTTTCGCCTCCTTTTAAACTAACCATCTAGCGGATTGCTGGTCCTCCCGTTGCGGCCGTTCACGCTTCCAACAATGACCTATCGAAGACTCGAACCTCTCTTGATTAACCACGGTATTTGCCGTGTGATGAGTTTTTCCAACCACACCAGATCTCACCACCTTGACCCTTGACCGCTAACAAGTGTTGGTTTGGTTTGAGTCGTGGAACTGGCTCGAATTTGCCGCTGTTCGCCGGCCTCCAATATCGGGCGATGATTTCCCCGAAATTCACTACAACGAAATCATTCCTCACTTATCCTCTAAAGGTGGTTGTCATCTCTCCCCAGCCGCGTCTTCAACTAGCCCGCCTCACCTTTTGCAATAGCTGCGTCGGCATGTCTCTTACCGCATCAGGCAACATAAGGCTTCAGGTCTTCGGCGTGCCAAATACCTGCATCTTGATTCATCCCGTCCAGCAACTTAAACATAGCTGGGGACACTCGCTGTTCCACCTTGAAGGGGCCCAGGTAATCAAGGGCCACTTTAGCGGAATAATGCTGGGCTGCCAATGATTGATCGTGGTTTTGCCGCCACACTAGATCCTTTGGACTGAAGGGAGGAGGTCTCTTCCTGAGGTTGTACCGTTGTACACTTTTCCTCGCGGTGGCCTTCAAGTGTTTTAGTACTTCCTCCCTCACCTCATCGAGCTTCTTGGCCCTGTCCGCCGGGTTCCGTAACATTCCCTCCTCTGCTGGTGGCTTCGGCCCCTTCCGTGTTGTTACCATCTCCCGGCCAAAGTTAAGGAAGTAGGCTGTGCTCCCCATCGTTTCATGGGTATAGGTGCGTAGCGCACACCCAATCTTCGCTAGATGCAAATCCCATTTCCGGTGGGTATCCCCCACATATGCCTTCCGTGGGGACTCCAAACACCATGAAAATCCGCTCTTCCAATATTTTCGCTACCTGCGCTGCAGTCGCTTGCCTGAAAGGAAAAACCAAAGGCATCTTGGTGAAGTAGTCGACTACAGTAAGTATCTGGGTGTTCTCCTGTGAGGACCGTGGCAATGGTCCCACCAAATCCACACATATAATTTCCCCTGGTTCCTTTGTCTGTCCAGCCCGAAAATACATCGGTCCATACGGTGGCCTCCTCTCGACTTTGGTCGCCTGACATACCTCACATCGCGCTACATATCGTCGGATATCTGTCCTCATCGTTGGCCAGCAGAATCGTTGTGCTGCCCGGTCGTACGTTCTGCTTATGCCCATATGACCCGCCGTGGAATCATCGTGACACTGTCTCAGGATCATAGGATCCATGTATTGCCACGCAACTCAGCATATCGGCTGGGAATATTCCGCCATAACCCACTTACCTCAATACGTCATTCGAAGAATTTCTCTGGATTCTTCGCTATCCTGGCCCGCATGCCGTCTATCCATCTATCCCCTGAGTTTTCTTCCTCGGACGCACTGATCACAGGGATTGCTCGCGACAGAGCATCAGGAACCAGATGCTCCTTTCCTTTACGGTGGACAACATCCTAATCGAACTGTTGTAACCTTACAGCCCAGCGGGCCAACCGACCATTCGGGTCCCACAAGTTGTTCAGCCATACCAAGGAGTGATGGTCCGTGACTATCGTGAAGCGTGTCCCTTTTAAGTAGGGTCTAAGTTTTTGACTGCCCACAGTACAGCCAAACATTCCTTTACGGTGGTGGATCAGTTTTTCTCTGTCTTGGACATGCCACGACTAAGATAGCACACTACCTTTTCCCCTTGGGGATGACTCTGACTCAAGACCGCGCCTAATCCCTGATCTGATGCGTCCGTTTCGACATTAAACGGCAACGAGAAATCTGGGCACGTGAGAATGGGTACCAACGACAGCATCGCTGTACAACGGCTGAAGGCTGACTCGCATTGTTCCGTCCACACAAACTTCTTATTTTTACGGAGTAAATTCGTGAGTAGTGTTGTCAATGCTGCATGGTTTGGGATGAATCGTCGGTACCAAGATACCATTCCAAGAAACCACCGGACCCTGTTTACATCCGCCGGCTGGGGGATACGCAATATGCATTCTACCTTCTCCGGGTCAACGTGCAGTCCACTTTCGTCTACCACATACCCCAGGTATCTCAGTTGAGGCCTACAAAACTCATACTCACAAACTCTCAGTAACCACTATCACGTCGTCCAAGTATACAAAAACGTATAGCTCCAGGTCCTGACCCAGCATTCGATCTATAAAATGTTGCCATGTAGCCGGAGCATTATGCAACCCAAAAGGCATTCGATTGAAATGGAATAGACCCCGAGCGGGTACCGTGAAGGCCGTAAGTGGTTTGGATTCTTCTGCCATGGGGATCTGCCAATAAGCTGACTTGATATCCAACGAAGATAGATAACGCGCTGCTCGAAGTTTGTCTAACGTGGCTGAAATATATGGCAATGGGTAGGCATCTCGTTCCGATACGCTATTTAGCTTCCAAAAGTCAACGCAGAACCGGAATTTGCCATCTTTCTTTTTCACCAGTAGAATAGGAGATGACCACGGACTCCTGGATGGCTCCACCACTCCCAACCGCACCATTTCGTCCAATTCCTCACTTATGTGTGCTTGAACCGCTGGAAATACCGGATAGTAACGTTGCTTAATGGGCTCAGAAGAGGTCTTGAACACGTGTTCCACTACTCTCGAACAGCCCAAGCCCTCGCCCATCAAGTTGAACTCTCTCTCAATCAGCGCTTTGAGGCAGGCTTCATCCTGTGCAGTGAGCCTTTTCCTCCTTTGTAATGAGGCACAGGCGGCTATCGCCACAAAATCCCAAGACTCCCTGCCAAGATCCAAGACTATCCGGAATGACCGGAGAAAATCAACCCCCAGGATGAGTGCTTGTGGAACTGCGGGCACCACCAAAATTTCCATCCATCTAGTTTCCCCCTTTACTGTCACCCGTGCCCAGATCTCACCCTCAATTGGTACGCAACCACTATCCGCTAGTCGTATGGCTGAATTCTTCGCCTCCCGAAGTTCCAGCCCTTGCGCACGCAACCACTCCCAACTGGGTTCCCCTATGATTGTATGAGTTGCTCCGGAGTCCAGCAACCCCACCAAAGCTCGGCAAAAAATATCCACCTCCATATGTGGACGGTTATCCTCCACTGCTTCTTGCAGTGCGAAGTCCACCTGTTTCTCTCCTGCCACTGGTATGTTCTGATGGCTCCGGTTCTGATCCTCTGTGATAGCGCTCACGTCTGCCTGCGTATTTTTGGCTTCGGGGCACGCCACTCTCAGTTCTGGGGCTCACCACAGGTCCTGGCTGTGTGCCCCAGCCTCTTACAATTCCAGCAGCGAATCCTTTTGGTGGCATCTTGCAATGTAGCAACCACTCCTCGCACATCTGCCTCGCAGTACGCTAAACTAAACAGTTGCTCTAAACAGGTGTAAGGAACTCTTGGTAATATTTTGTTTCTATGACTTGTTTTAGTGGTCTCCCGCAAGCTTTTAATGTCTTTTTTTTAAATTACCACTTCTTCAGTCAAACGCATTAAGACTCTCTTTGTTTCCTCGTTTTGCGTTATTACTTTCTTTAAACAATCACAAACTACTAAAAAGAATTAAATGTTCAGTAGCATCAATTATTTATTATTATTATATATATATAATATTATTATAATATAATATTATTATATCTAGCTTTACATTTATTTTCTTTGTTGCCTAATCCCCCTTTACTGTATTCTCTACCTGCCTTAGTAACATTTGTATTTGAAGGCATTGTATAGTGATTTCATCAATTTTTTATATTAAAATTTCAATTTCACCTGCTGGTTTCATAGTTTCATATGTTTTCCGGTGCTGTTTGCCTACACTCAATATAGACTCCGAATAACTCGAGCCGTTGTCTTCATTTTCCACCCTTCGGATTCCTGTTGATGTGGAGGGCATATTAGCTCCTAAAAGGTAACATAAAAGAATTCTTCCGATGATGATTTATTTGTCAGATATACCTGGCTGCAACATAAGGTAACGCATGTAATCAAGTTCCTCCGTTTCTGTGCAAAACAGGTCGTTCTGCTCAATTGCGAAAAAGAAGGGTATGAGGTAGTCAGGATCGAGGAGGGCTTCAAAATAGTTAAGAGGTTAAATTAAGGAATGGGCTTTATTATATTTGAATTTGAAAAGTGTAACAAAGGAACAAAATAATAAATAAATTGACCGCTCTCCGAAAAAGCAGGAAACTTGAGTGTGACTTGTTTCAAATTATGCACGCTGTCATTTGAAAGTATATTCCGAGCGTCCCCTTCGTAAATATGCAACAAATTCGAAGGCATTGGCAAATCGAATGCTATATTTAAATTTTGCACTGGATGACCATATATTAACGCCTGCCCATTAAAGGAATCCTTAGATATTTTTGAATTTTATACAAGGTATTTCCCACGAGGTAAAAACAATCTGGGTATTTAATTGAAAGTTTGAAATTTTGGTTCGATACAAATGCATAAGTTTGATCTGTTAATGGTTTCGAAAAAATGGGAAAAATGGACTGTGTAGAAACACGAGTGCGGTTAATGCTACGCTCAACAATTCTTTTATAGATTTGCTTCACTACAAAATTTCCTTTTTTTACAAATTTTTTTAAATGTTGTAAGTAATTTTCAAATTTAAATGCACTAATTCTTTCTAATGAACCATATAACTGAACCTCTCGCGGCAGCTGTGTCAGGCAGTGATAGTTGTACGTTAAATATTCCATTGAATATAAGGTTGGAAAATTTTTGATGAAACTATTAATTGAACTTTGCGAGCAAGCAATATTTGGAGCTAAAGACAAATTTTGTAATAAAATTCGCATCGCAAGGCTAATTTTTAGGAAATGCCGATATCGATCTTCATCCAGAACGTCTTTTAATATATATGGGCCGGTATATAATAGAAATTGGCGAAACTCAGTTGCTTTCCATCAATCTAATTCAATGAGACTTCTAGGACTTCTACAAAATTCTTTTGGAAACTTGTTTTTTTAAATATTTAATTTGTAGTCAAGCGAAGCGATTTTATCTTTGGAGAGCTTAAACATTCCTCTAGCAGAGAGGAATTGACCCATAGTTTTAGCAGAGTTTTCATAACACCTAAACATACCACATGCATATAGTCCAGTGGTATCTGGTCAATAAAATTTATAGGTAAATCTTCTAGCAATATTGGGCAAGTAGAATGATGATGTTGTTTTTGTAATCGTGCACGGAAGGATGCATCCGTTCTTAATGCGCAAATTTCTGGGGGAAATACAAGGCGTCGTAAAACCGTTTGACCTTTCTGAATACATTTAGTACACGAATAGAAACCACAACGTTCTTTAATTTTGAGCACAAAAGCTCTTGCCGGAGCATCGCCCGCAAGTGCATTAAAACTTATTGAGTAATGCTTACTCTATTAAATTATTCCCTCTTTAAGCAAATATTGTAATTCTAAAACAAAAGGCCTCAGATATTCATCCGCGTCGATTGGTTTTTCATTTCCACCGTAAACTCCTATTAAAAACACATAATTTGTACTATCACCGCTACACAAAATTGGCC
The DNA here is from genome assembly GCA_954870665.1 of Stratiomys singularior. NCBI lineage: Eukaryota > Metazoa > Arthropoda > Insecta > Diptera > Stratiomyidae > Stratiomys > Stratiomys singularior. Next base: position 75,611,726 of record OX940877.1, on the reverse strand, counting down.
AAACTTAATTTTGTGAGCTTTTGGCAACAGGAAGACCGTCAACATTAAAATTTAATGAAATCGTTATTGCGTAGAAAATCCGTTAGTCCATCAACAATTCCATAGTATATATATTCTCCATTACCCATTTTAACAGATGTAACATTAATTTTTTTTTTGGGTTGGGGGGTGAAGGCAATTTACGCCCAGAGCGTGGGACTCCTAGCAGCATAGCATCTGCATAGCCGACCAAGCGCGACTCATCTGGCAGCTCAAGCCTCAATAGCCCGTCATATGAGGCGTTCCACAAGTCTGGCCTTCTCTAAGGCAAGCGTTAAACACATTGAGTAGCAAATCAGGACAAACGTGGAAAACCATTTGTAGCACCTCGGTTGGAATGTCGTCTGGTCCTGGTGCCTTTCGAGGTTTCATAGAAAGCACCGCATCCCCCAGCTCATTTTTAGTGAACGATGGACATTCGCCTGAGTCGACCTCCTGGGCAGCATCAATACGGACAGGATGAGTTGGAAAAAGCGCCTGCACTATGCCGTCCATCTTGTCTGCTTGAAGTAAACACGGGTTCCGTGAGGTACCGAGCTTGTGTCACACTACCTTGTAGCCGAGCCCCCATGGATCCCTGTTCACATCGTACACAAGTTCTCGCCAGCAGCGTGCCTTACTCTCATTGATGAATCTTCGGAGATCTTTCCTCGCTAATCTTTATGCTGCTGTCTTATTGGGTGCTTACTCTACGCTTCCCGAGCGGTGAGCTGCACATCGAAGTCTGTGACACCCGCCTCGTTTGTCTGCGATATCTTTTGACCACCAATGTACAGTAGGCCTGTCGTGTCGAGGCCTCCTTCGAGGCATAGATGAGCTACAGGCAGAAGTGATGAGGTTCATCGTGGACTCCACCATTCCGTCGACTCCAGCCCTTCCACTCCCCGAAGGGCAACCCGATGTCGTTCCGCCTTTCAGAACCAAATTGGCGAAAGTCTCCACGTCCATTTTTCCAATATTCCACCCGGGAGTGAAAGATCGTTGAGACGAGCGAGGAGGGGTATCACCGATCTCAAACGCGATGTAGTGGTGATCACTCGCTGAATAATCCTCGAGTACTCTCCAGTTCAGCGTCGTCGAAGCGAGGGACCCCGAGGCGAATGTTACATCTGGGATTGTTCTTTCGCAGCCCCAGCGCCGGAAGGTAGGTAAATTGCTCGTATTTCTGGTCATTGCTGGTATATGCCCAGAATGCGTTGCCCTCTGGAATCGGTTTGAGACATGCTCCACACAACGGCTCTGGGGTTGAAGTCTCCTGCTACGAGTACTTTGCCATCTGTGTTCAGAACAACATCTTCTAGTGCGTCCAGTCTATTTTGAAAATATGGCATTGACTCATTCGGCGTCAGGTCTCCGCTGAAAAACGTTACACACGGGCACCGAATCCAGAAAAAACTGTCTCCTCGGCCGTGACCTTGAATCTGGAGTCGCATGCTGCCACGAACCCAAACAGCAGCAGTATGGTAGTCATCGGAGAACCAGGCTGGTGAGGTCTAACTTCGATGTTGTTGGCTCAGCAGCAGCAGATCAGCTTTCTTTTCTCTGGCGAACTGCTCTAACAAATCTTGTGCATTGATGCTACGGTGCGAGTTAATGTGAAGGGCTCTGATCATCACTTCAGAGCTGCTTTTGCTTTTGCTAATGCCTCTCTAAAGGTCGGGCACGCGCCTGTTCCTGCAACGTGAAGGTTCTCTGAGTTGAGAGATAGGATGATTACATAACATACAGCGCGGAGTCTCAACGCACTCTTTTATCTTATGCCCAGACGCTTCACACTCAAAGCAAAGCATACTACGGTCAGGGCCCTTGCAGTTCGAAGTGGTGTGCCCGTATCCAAGGCACATGTAGCATCGTACTTGGATGGCTTAGCGGCGAATTCTGCACATCATCCAGCCGATTTTTAGTTTTCTTTTGGCCAGTAGTAATGTAGCATCTTTCTCCGTTACGTCGAATATGGCCAGGCGTTGCCCTCGGTGATTCTCTGGAGAAAGCTTTACTTTTACTAGAGTTATTCCAGGGAACTCTTTTAGAATGGCTTCTTCGACCTCAGCCGGATCGACGATGCAATCCACGTCCCTTACTTCCAATGAAGCCCTTGGCTCCGAGGTAGAGACGGTGGCTTTTGCCTCAAGGACGTCCTTTATTTTGTCGCGGAATATCGATTTATCGGAGGAGTCCACTCCAAACTCGACGAGTAGCCCTCCGGACCTCGTCGGTTGTAGAGTTGTAATAATCGTCCCTGTTTTCTCCGGCTTGAGATTCTTGCGGATATCGCGTAGAACGTCAGAGTAGCTCCTTCCTTCGGTGGGCTTCACAAGAATGGTGTCCCCAAGGACTCTTCGCTTTTTTCTTGCTGATTTGTCCACGGTATTTGTCGTTGTTAGAACAGCCACTGTTTGTTGGCTAAGCCTATGTTCGCGTTTTGCGGATTTTTTTGTCGCCTTAGATATCACGAGTTGGAAGGCGTCTTTTCTTTATGGCGTTTCTTTTTCTGGTTCAACGTTCTCTCTACGCCTTTTCTCCTGTTCGCTCTCAAGAGGGCTAGCAGCAGTCCTCTTGATACTGGGAAGGAAAGATTGGGTGACTAACGTGCACCGTTTGATCTGGATGTTCTTCTTACAGCTATTTCCAGAGTCTCCTGTAGTGGCAAACTCGATTCAAGAGGTCTTCGAGCTCAAACACTCCATTTTTTATATCTTTACTAATTGATTTTTGGTTTTTCTTCAACCATTCTTCCTCGGAACGGTTCTCCGCGATAACCTCCGTAACAATCAGGTCTTTTTCCCCGACTTTCTCCTCCGGGAGCTTACGTTCTATGTTGTGCGTTCCTCCTACTGAGGTCGATTCAGTAGTAGCAACCTTAAGAGTGAGGTGGTCGTAAACCTCCGGAGCCGCATATACTACCGGCCCATCACTGCTCTTTCCACTTGGGGCTGAATGAGATCGTGGTGGTGAACGTAAGGTTTTCCCACTACGGGAAAACACGACAAGAAAATCGTTATGGTTGTCAGAATTATGTTCATCAGCTCGTTTGTTTGTCTCCTCTGCATTATTCTGTTTGTTGTTGTTGTTGTTGTTTTTCTTCATTTTGTTCTTAAGGGTCCCCCCTCAGAGCCGCTATCTCCGCTCGAATGTGTAGTCACCATAATGATCCCATGGTTATCTATGCAAGCAGGGAGGCCATGCGAGGGTTGGCTCCAGCCCACCTTATGGAGTCAGGTGCTCAGAGCCAGATCAGCGCTAATCCGGAGTACGACTCAATCGAACCTACACCACAAACTCAATGGTGCGAGCTGCGAACGTACTCTGAGGCCTGTCAAAGTTTTATCGGGACGGAGACGGCGTGATATTAGCCTGGAGCCGTTCACGCACGGGTTTCACCCCGGCGGTACCGCTCAGAAGGCGACTACGTCCTCATGGCATACATCATGGCCGCCAGCCCATATGCGTCAAATAAAGTCGAGATTCAAATCATAGTCCAGGTTCGTTGCTGTGTTCTCATTAGTCGCCTCTTACTACAAGTTGGGTTACTGTGGATGTATTCTAGCCTCCCCATCCACAGCGGTAGATGTAACATTAATAGGAGTACTTTTCAAACTACGTGAATCTTTTGGAATGTCTTTAATGGAGTTCCCTAGAATTTTTAACAGGTCATTAACTGCCGCATTATTTATTGAATGCTTTGCAGCCCACTCGGCCAATTTTGAAGCAACATCATTCTTAATTCTACCATCTACATTACTTTCAACCGAAAATATATTAGTGGCAGGGACTGAAATAATTTCTTCACTGTTAGCGACATTGAATTCTGAAACTTTATCGTTTTTAATGTCGTCAAAATAATTAAAGGATAGCGAATCAAAAGGAGTTTTAGGAGTGGAACGGTTGCCAATCGTCAAATTTTTGATAATATCTCGAGCTTCTCTTTGAATTGTTTTTCGCGACATTGTAGTCACGGACGGACTGGATTCACAGTTGGAATTATATCTGAATTAAGTAAGAAACATATTCGATTTAAGAACATTTTAGTGAAAAATATAGAATGAGATACTGAGCATGATGATCAATCTGATAGCTTAGGAGTTAGAAATTTAAAATAATGTCTAGCGGAGAGAGAGAGCCCTCAGAGTCTAATGATGAACTCATACGCCTAACTAACAGACAAAGATCTTGTTACGTTTTCCGTTGTGTAGGCGACATAAAAACCAACAATAAATAAATAAATAAAATAATGACTAAAATAATAATAAAAGAGAGCAAGCGGTATTAGATGAGGATTATTTGTTATGATCGGATGAAGTTTTGGTTAAATTTTTTAATTTGTACTCATATTTTTAAGTTAAAAGAAAATCATACGAAATAAAATAGAACCAAGACTAGAATTAAAATGAAAACATTCATAATTAGATACAGGTATCTAGTACATTTATGTACACATTTGGATAAATAGTTTTAAATAAAATGAAAAAACATCTCAGTAAAAAAAATTCATTAAATTCTTGAAGCAAGGATAGTATCCAAAAAAGTGAATCAAGTATTAAATAGATATAGAATCCAGAAAAGTGAATAAGTAAAGATAGATGCTGAACAGCGACCAGATTGCTCGGAATATGAGTGTTTTTCAATGGACCTCACGTGTTTGCAAGATGTTGATTCAATACATCAAGAGGAATACATTTGTGTAATTCATGACTATGTTTCTTTCTGGCGGATGCCAGAAGACGCTCAAGTGAAATCCCAAAATCAAGTGGCGCTGACAAAGTTGCTTTAATATTTTCCACAGCTTATGATCAACCTAATATTAATGAATCCATAGGAAAGCCTGAAATGATACTTATTTACAACAGTACCAAAAGTGCAGTGGATAATGTGGACCAAGTGTGTTCAAATAGTAGCGCAAACCGAAAAACTAAGAGATGGCCATCATGTATTATTAACCCTAATTACTTATCAGGGGTCATTCTGACCCACATATTAAATTTAGCCTAAAATTTGGACCTAAAAAAAACTAGCAATGCGTTTGAATTGGGACCTCTGTTGCTATCTACTGAGAGTTTGAAGTATCTACTACTCGTTTAATGTGCTGCAATTGAGCCTACGCATCTCTGCAGCTCTTTTAGTTAAATAAACTAATGGTTTCTAATTATTAGGGGTCATTTTAGTGTTTGGAATTTAGAAAATTAAAAGGTTTTATTTTTGTGTTATTTTTTGTAGTCAAATAATGATGGTAAGTGTAAATAAATCAAACATATATGTACTAATTTTTTTCAAACCTGCAATTCGATACTTTTGATTTTTCTCAGTCACTATATAATTTACGCCAATCCATTAGAAATCAATTGCTTCAGGCTCTAGAACCTGCTCTAGAATAATGATTGGCCAAAATGCTTCTGAAGAAGGATTGATCTTTTATCGAATCGATCAGATAAAGATTACGAGAGTGACGATTCCAGTGAGCTAAATTCTGATCTCGGAAATGCTTCGGTACAACAATGATTCCTTGATGTTCGTGAGAATAAAAGCTCTGGTCGTCCAATTAGCAAGCTTCGCGGAATAGATGATTTTGTATGAAACCTGAAGCCTCCAATTATTCCAACAAGATCTGCAGGTATCTCAACGTTTCTTTTATGTGGATATTCATGTAGCACATCAGTGCTGCCTTTAGCGATCGATGAAAACGTTCAACAATCCCATTTGCAGAAGGATGATATGCCGTCATTCTGATATGTTTGCAGCTGATTATTTTTGTTAGCGAACTGAACAAAATGGATTCAAATTGAACGCCGCGATCCATTGTCACAATCCTTGGTGCACCAAATCGTACTACCCAATGATGGTAGAAATTCGTAACGACAGATTCTGCGGTGATGGGTATGGCTTCCGCCCATCTATAGAAACGATCTATCATCGAAAGAATATATTTATTTCCGTTGACAATTGCCAGTGGTCCAACCAAGTCAATGTGGACATGGTCGAATCTCTTATCGGGAGCAGCGAACTGTAGTGGAAAACTTGTAACGTGCCTGCTGACTTTCAAACGTTGGCATTGGATGCATGACTTCGCCCAATTTGCGATGTTCTTGTGAATTTTAGGCCAGACGAATCTTTCACGCAACAAACGGCTCGTTATCTTATATCTTCTTATGTTATATTATATTATCGACAAGTGATGCACTGAGTCGAATGCTTGCCGTCGTAGTGATTGTGGAATATAAGGCCGTGCGTTTCCCGTAGATATATCGCAGTATAAATATGCTCCATTCATTTGCAGCCTTTGTGAGTCCAACGATGTGTCCGAATGCAATAGCCTTTGTAGATCACTATCCTTTTGTTTTTCTGCTGCTACGTCTGCCATGTCGATTGCTTTTGCTGTTACTGCCTCAAGTCGAGATAACGTGTCAGCTACCATATTTGTTTCGCCTTTCACATGGAGTATATCCGTCGTAAATTTGGAAATATACTCCAGTTGGCGCATTTTGCGCGGTGATGCTTTTGAAGATTTTTGCACAAAAGCATAACAAAGTGGCTTGTGGTCCGTTCGTATTACGAAATGATGTCCTTCTACTCTGTCACGAAAGTATTTGGTAGCCGAAGAGATCGCCAGAAGTTCTTTGTCATAGACGCTATAGTTTCGTTGAGGGTCGCTGAATTTTTTCGAGAAGAATCCATGCGGTAGCCATTCTCCGTCGACGAACTGCTCTAATACTGCTCCCATCGCAAATTCCGAAGCGTCTGTAGTCATGGCCAGGTTAGCATTTTTAACGGGATGCTTGATACTTGCCGCTGCTGCTAACAACTACTTGCTCTTTTCGAAAGCATTTACAGCTGCTTGTGTCCAGTTTACAGGCCTCCTATCTTTTTTTCGCGAATCACGCAAGAATTCATTGAGGGGTGCCTGTACTTCGGCGGCATTCTTCAGAAACTTTCGGTAGAAATTTACCATTCGAAGGTATCTTCAGAGATTTTGTATTGTTGATGGTTGTTCGAATTCCAAAATCGCGTTGACTTTTCCTGGCAATGGTTTGATACCGTCACTACTGACTAAAAATCCCAAATAGTGTAATTCCGCTTTGCCGAGATTGCACTTCGACACGTTTATTTTTATGCCATGTTCCTTCGATCGGCTGAACACTTCGTACAAATGTTTTCGGTGCTCCTCCACTGAGCTGGATGCTATGAGTACGTCATCTAAGTATGCAAAACAACAATCTAATCCAGATAGAACGATGTCGATGTATCTTTGGAACGTCTGAGGCGCATTGCGAAGTCCAAAAGGCATCGTCAGGAATTCAAAAAGACCAAAGGGAGTAATGACCGCTGTTTTTTCGATGTCTTCTTCAGCGATTGGCACCTGATGTTACGCGCGTACCAAGTCGTTGGTTGAAAACACTGTCTTCCCGTGCAGATTGTGGTTAAAATCCTCCATTCCTGCAACTGGATACCGATCTGGAACTGTTATCGCGTTGAGCCTCCTGTAGTCACCACATGGCCTCCATTCTCCCATATTTTTCGAAACCAAATGGAGTAGACTAGTCCAAGGGCCACTTGAGGGGCGACATATTCCTTTTTCCACCATATACTCAAACTCAGCCTTTGCGGATTGGTATTTATCCTGCGGTAATCATCGTACGCGCTTCGCGATTGGAGGACCGTTTGCCAGTATATGATGTTGAAGTGGTACTTTTCTTGCTGGTGGTAACGTGTCAGAACTCGTTAATTCTGCAAAATTTAGGAGGATATCGTGGTATGGTTATTGACGATTTACCGTTGTTGATTCGCCAGATTTTTCCGTCAGAATTCCGATCGCTTCGAGGTTCGTCTTTCCATCCACAAGCCGTTTCCGCTTTTGATCGACGAGTAGATTGAAATGCTGCAGGAAATCAGCTCGAAGCATGGGATGGTCCACTGCTGCTATGCAAAAACGCCACTTAAAAATTCGTCGCAGTCCGAAGTCAAATGAAAGGATCTGCTCTCCGAACGTCGCAATGGTCATTCCATTTGCTGCATATAACTTCCGCTCCCCTTGGTGTTTTTTTCCTTGGCTCGGGATTACTGATACCTCTGCTCCTGTATCCACCAGAAATCGTAGATCTGTTCGGCTGTCGGTGATTAATAAACGGCTCTTTTGCCAGAGGACGTCATCGCTGACCACATTTGACGATGACGGCTTTAGTTTCCCTGCTGGGAAAATTGGCATGGTGGGCGACAGTTTTTCGCCTTTTTCCCAAATTTCTGTGGTAATAACAAAAGCTATTATCCTTACCTTTGTTTGTCAATGATTGCGATCATAAACGCTGGCGATTGCGCGAAGAAGATCGATTTCTGGAACGCGAACCTTGGCTTTGTGTGCTCGCTTCTAATCGATCGAGTCGGCTTAACATTTCCACAACAAGCGGGTCCGAATTTGTTCCGGGAACATGTGATGTCGATGCTACTACTGCTGGAGACGCATTGAATTCCGCCACTATCATGTCAGCCATTTCCAGGAGTTTCGTAATCTCTTTTTCGGTCGAGACGGACATGATGGCTCGAACATGGACTGGTAAACCCCGCATCCACAAGGCACGTAGCGCATCCTCCGGGAGCTGTGAGCCGGCCAAGTTCTGCATCTGTCAAAATAGATGTGATGGCTTTTCGTCGCGCAACTCTAACTCTGTCAGAACTTGCGTTAGCTGCTGCTGAGAAGACACGGTGAATCGAGCAATCAGCTGCGTTTTCAGCTGTTCGTATTTATTGATTTGTGGTGGATTTTTCACTACTTCCGCGACTTGCTTCAGGACGGTAATGTCGAGGGACGCCACGACCGCGTTGAATTTGGTTGTGTCCTAATACACTTGACAGTGTCCAAATGTCGCTTCCGTTTGGCAAAACCAGAGTTCTACCTGTGACTCCCAAAATGGCGGTAACTTCACATCGCGCACAGATTCTACACAAGGGGCTTCAGTTCCAGGCCACAATTCGTGCGCGAGATTCAACGTAGTTTTTGGCGTTTCCATGTTGCTTCTTTCTTTTGGCGTTAATTGTTCGCTACCGGTCGCCATTTTTGTAATTCGCTCCACGTGGGTTAACGTTTTAATGTCAGGTCACCAATTGTGGGGATAATTAACTTGTTATATTTAAATAATACACACAGATTAACGTAAGCCACTAATTTATTACAACTGTATATAAAAACAATGTCAAACACAAATTTGTTAGAGATTGACCACTGGAGGACTGATCTCGACGATGGTTAGAGGAAGAAGAAGAAATCGCAACGTCTTACTTGTTATCGAACCGATGAACAAAATTGTTGAATTTTGTGCTAAAAAAATTGGAAGAAATGAAAAATTGTATACATATATTCATTAACATATTGATATCACTGAATTAAGAGCATTTGTGGGGAGATTATATTACAGTGGGAAATGGAAATTTACAGGCATTGCTAATAAACAATTATGGAGCAACGAAAATGACATGAGGTGTTTAGATACGTAATAAGTATGGCGAGATTTGAGTTTTTAGCAGCCATGCTACGATTTGATCGCAAGTCTACTCGAAACACCGAAGATAAATTTGCTCCATGAATTCGTGAATTGTGGGATAAATTCATGGAAAATATTACCAATCTTCCAATAGTATGACAGTGGACGAACAATCACTTAGTTTTCGTGGAAGAAGTTCTTTTCGCATATAATAATATTTTATAATTATATTTTCGCATTTGATATTTTCATGTATAAAATCAAGGCCTGTTAAATATTGTCTTAAATGATCATATTGGACGGTGCAATTACGTTCTACATGTATTTTGGGATGAGAATATATGAGCTCCAATACATGGATCAAATCGCAGTTACTTGTCTTCATCCTCCAAAAAAGAGCTCGATGTGGTTTCTGTATCCGTGAAAAAGATCGCAAAACAATGGAGGCGTGTCCATCGTTAGAGATGGCAAAAACTGCTATTTTTGCATCACAGTGATTTGCTGCGATTGCTCATTTGAATTATCTGTGAAAAAGAGCTGCTCTTTAATCACAGTGATATTTTGCGTGTGTTGAGGTAAAATAAATTTCGATGCTAAGTATATAAAAAATACTCTTTTGCTAATTGTATGAAAAAACTCAGTTTTATTAACGTACATAGAAGTACTTAAATATATATACAAAAAGAATAAGATTATACCTTAATTCTAGTTTTAGCAAATGCATTCCTTAACCTAAATGTAAACAATATAAATACATTCACACATTGTGATATAAATTAAAGAAAAATTCAATCAAAAAATCCAATTCAGAGTCCACTTAAAGCTAAAAAGATTACTTAAAATCTGTAGAACAAGAGATGCTAGTTAGCATTCTTTTATTAGTTGCAAATTTTATTTAAAAATAAAATTTTCTCCACTTTATATGACTGCAGTCTCGTTCTGCGATTATTGAGCAGATACCCAGCTTTAGAAAAAAGGCGCTCACAAGGTACCGAAGTAGCTATTGTGCATAGATTTTCCCTAGCTAGCTGACTAAGATAGGGATAGTTATGTTTGTTGTCTTGCCACCATTTCAAAGGATTTTCATTTTTCGGAATGATAGTCTCTTCTAAGTATCTTTCCACATCAACACGCGCTCTGGAGGAAGCTGTTCCGACTGGTGTAACTTTCAAAACTGCTTTATTATAAGCACTCCAGACTGACATTTCATCATTTGAAATATCATTGTCAGTTATAGTGTGCGGGTTTTCAGTCGAATGTGAATTTCCACTGCTACTTGCAATTCTTGCTGTGATTCTTTCGATAATGCTGTGTTTCGTCTGATCGGCGGTTAATTCTCCTTTGAAGGCAATGTTCTTAAATCTTGGATCTTAAAATGTCGCTATATAAAATGTGTCATTTGATTCAAGATCATCAAATTTAGAATCAATCCCAGGTTTCAATGAAGAAACCAATGACACAACACTAGGATGAAAGTTCATTTTCAAAAGCTGATCAACCATATTTTTTAAACCAGAGATAAGTACAATCACGAGTGATGCCGTTAAATAATTTTCTCCGCTAGTAATTTTCGTGATCGCCTCAAAAGGTTTTAGGATTTTAATAGCCTGAGTTATAATTGTCCATTCGTCAACAGACAAAATCGGAAGGTTTTTGTCGATGAGAGCTATTGTAGCTTTGACTGCGTCTTGTAGTCCATTCATCCTTTCCAACATATAGAATGTGGAATTCCATCGAGTTGAAACATCCAGAACTAATTTTTTGGGTTCATTTCCTGCATTTTGTTGGTACTGCAAGAATTTCTGATTCGAAGCTGTGCTTCTTTTAAAATGCACAACAACATTACGGACTTTGTCAAGTATTAATGCCAAAGGCTAGAGACCATCTTGGGTGATTAAATTGATGCTGTGTGCCAAGCATCCAAAATGCTTCCAACGTATATATTTTTTTAGCGCTGATTTAATATTTGCAGCATTGTCAGATACTGCAAAAGAAATTTTTGCGGAGAGACCCCATTCATCTGTCACGGATTTAATTTTGTTTGCTAAATTAAGAGCGGTGTGTCTATCGTTATAGCTCACACAACTTAGTAAGGCTGATTTAAAAACGGAATTTTCGTCTACATAATGAATGATCAGTCCTATAAAGCTTTCATTATTTACAGAAGTCCAACAGTCTGTTGTTAGACTACATTTTATAACTGAGCCCATGAGAAGTTTAACTTCATGCAACACTTTTTCGTAAGCCGCAGGAAGCATAGTGTCCGAAATGTGGCGCCGATTTGGTAAAACGTAGGAACTATTTAATGATTTTACTAGTCGGCGGAATACATAGTCTTCCAAAATGCTGAAAGGTTGAAAATCGACTGTAAAAAGAAGCATCAAGTCTTCGTCAATTTTTTACTTTCCGGTCATCGTTAATTTTCCAGGAACAAAATCGTTAATTGTCCCTAATACCAATGACGATCGCTTAATGGATCTGGGTTCTCGATTTTCCTGTACATTTTGACCCGCACTTGTACTTGGCTGCGGATCCAGTAAAGTTGTCTATGACTTTTTACAGAATGATTGGTTTTGATTCGTTAAAAGATTAGATTAAAACTAAGCTCTCAATATCTTCTATTCCAAATTCATGCTTCTTGTGAAGAAACATTCAAAAATATTCTAGCCCATTATTATTTTAAAATAAAACATTTTCTGTGGAAAAGAAGCCCAGAGAACAGTACATATTTAGTTAACAAATTAATAACGAAGTAAAACTAAGGAAAAAAATTTTAAGTAACTTTAGCCAAATCACTTTACGTAAATAGGTAAAGGTACAAATGTATATGTCGCAGTGCTAGGCATATACATTTGTAGCAACCAAACCGCCGAGCGGACATCAATATCAAACATTTTCATTCCGAGCAGTGACCAATTCGTCATACACATTTTGAAATCAAATAGCAGTCTCGGCCGAGATTGCTCATTTTCATTCAAATAGCAAAATCGCACAAAAAGCTATTCTTATGAGCAACATACGACTGCTACACGTTGCTTACGAAAATACTGCAGTCGACATGAGCAGAGATCACAAATGAGCAGTGTTTGACTGCGATATTCTAATCGTCTTCTAGCGCTGTGTTTTCGGTCGCTGGTGGCAGCTGCTATTGATGAGTCTGCTCATTTTTGTAGCAGTGATTTTTCAAGTTCTATCGCAACCTACGATTGCTCTTTTCGCATCACTGTGAAAAAATCGCAGGTTGCGAAAAAGCATACCAACTCTATCCATCGTGCAACCGTCCAATGTGCTCAAACCATCACAATTCATTATGCCTTGAATGTTTTGGCAGGGATTGAAAACTACATGTTTCACAGTTTATCACACCTATTTTACTGCTTTTTATATAAAAGTTGTAATTCTAATCGGGAAAAGATGCATATGAACAAAAGTAGATTAAAACATCAAATTTGTTGGAAATTTATCAATTCAATACAATACAAAAAAGCATACCAACTCTATCCATCGTGCAACCGTCCAATGTGCTCAAACCATCACAATTCATTATGCCTTGAATGTTTTGGCAGGGATTGAAAACTACATGTTTCACAGTTTATCACACCTATTTTACTGCTTTTTATATAAAAATTGTAATTCTAATCGGGAAAAGATGCATATGAACAAAAGTAGATTAAAACATCAAATTTGTTGGAAATTTATCAATTCAATACAAAGTTATATCTCATACCATGTTTCGAATAATTCTACTTTTTGAATCAGACTCACCAGTTCAAATTTTTATATTGTTTTTTTGAAATACTATTCAAACCAAATTTCATACATAAATAGTAAAAATTATATAGTTATACAGTTTTTGATGAAAAATCAATTTTTTTAAACTTTTAAATTATAGGAGATTTTTTAAAGGTTCAAAATCTTTTTATTAGTAAAAAATCGTAAAAAAGTATATGTATATTAGTAAAAGTATATGTGAATTTTTTCTGATTCAATCTTTGCATATAAACAGTATGACAATGTTCCAAAGTCAGCTGGGGTCATTTAAAACATATGAGTAATGTGTCATTTTTAAGACGTCTAAGTGACTAGGGTTAATATTATGCTGAACTTATTTCTAATTAACGCTGACAAGGTCTAGGTCTCTAACAACATAAGAAATTAAAAAAAAACATTTCCGCAGCTCGAAGAATGACAAACCATTGTTGTATCAAAAGCAAAAATGCAATTTGCGGCACTCACAATGTTAATAGCTGCAGTAACTGCATGCATTAATTGGTTATTGATTATTTTGTTTTTGTTTAAGATCTGCAGGAATCAGTTTTTCGTGTGATGTAACAACGTCCTATTTTCATCAAATAATTTACATGATACTTGCGTCTGTTATTATGTATTCCGCTCGACAAATCTTTAGTTATTACGTAACTAGAAATACAGTTTATTTATCGCTGGAAAACTTGCGTTTAACACACTTTCTCTGGCTAAACTGTTAATTAACGAAACCAAATGCTGGCAAATTTGAAATCCTCCTACTTCAAATCTTAAGCATCTGTGCAGACAAAAACCTTATATTCGAGCACACATGATGTATGAAATAAATTAGATGTATATTTCTATCCCCAGTGGCAGACTCTCGGTAACAAAAAGGAAGAAACACATTTCGTTGAAAGCATTCAGTGAAAGATAGCAGGACTCATTTTATGAGACATATTTCATTCGCATGGATATGCAACATCAAGTCAACTTAACTCCACATGACATAAGCTCAAACAGATTGAAGGCACTATACGTTTATGTCAAAATGCATTTCCTGGAACATCTGTTTCCGTCTTTACGCTGCATATTTCGAGCGTCGTAGATTCGCAGAAATCTCACTCTATCATAACAGGGTGAGGAGCTGAAGTGTATATGCATATACGCATATGCATATTTCCCATGATCAGCGATTCGAGCAACATTGTGCGAAAGAGCGTTATCAGTAATACGTTATGAAATCATCTATTTCCGCCGGGAGGTGTAAGAATGCTAAGTTTTAACTGCTTCCAATTGCCAATCAGTTCTTTGGTAATTTTCAACGAATGCAGCAAGTACACTGAAATTCATTGGTAAGGCGAACTTGCAAACTTGCTGTGGTTACGGTTAGACTGAATATTCTTCAGTCGAATGCGGACTATAACAAGAAAACCCTTGCCAAAAGTTACATCATTCATATCCTCATTTTCATGTCATTACTACCATTAATGGAAAGCGATGTGCACAAGCGAGTTCTTTCGAAAATTCTTTCCATTAATTATCCCATTCTCCAAATTGGTCGCAGCGCCAATTTTCGCTTATCAGACTGCCAAAGTCCACTGAAGAAAAACAAACTTGCATCAAATATGGAAGGTGTATTAGAAACTCAAACTTTTTTTTTGAATTTTTCAAAGGCTGTGAAATAAATTCAACACATATTGTCCTTCCTCAACTAATTGATAGCCATAAACCAGTAATAGGGATTTAGAGCAGTTTTATGTGCAAGTGGAACCGAAATTATTGCTCAAATAGTGGAGAATCAATGGCAGTAATTGCTCATTTTTACCATTTTCACAAATGTCCTTATAGCTAGAAGTATTTTCTTCGTGCGGATGGTGCAGAACGACGATGTTTGTTTGTATTCATGAATCCGAAAGGATATACAGCTTGACGAATAGAAAGATCATAGAGCTGCGACTTCACTATCGAAAATCGTTGAGAAGGACTGCATGGAGGCGCGCATGTAAGGATGTGAATATAGTTCGACAATTGAAGCTTGCAATCGACTTGTTGATATTTATCTGTTAAGTGTTTGACCCGAGAAAAGATGGGGTATTGATCAATCCATTCACGCACGAACCATAGAAGACCAGGACAACGATTCAGAACTGGCGGGAATCAGGAAAGTGAAAAAGAATGAGAAGAGCCAACCGTTGAAGACATTCCTCATTAAATTTCAATAACAAAAGTATTTTATGCTCTGTGGAACAGTTTAGTATTGGATAATGGTTGTTTGTATCATTGGTAAGAGAGCGAAATACATCAAAAATAAGGGCCTTCTGGTTCTAAGATATACGAAATAAATTTGTTGGATAATAGTTTGAGCGAGGCGGTCGGGGTGGGATTTAGCGGCTGCAGACCCCCTGACTTATATGTAATTAGATAAAATAATTTATGATTATAATTTAAAGAAAAATAATTTTTATTAGTTATTGTTGGAGTGATAAGACCGCAAACATCTGAATGTACAAGAAATAGTGGTCGTTTAATATGATATTTATATTAATCTACCTTGTTTACCACTTATGCAAGCTTCACATAGGTTATAATTTGGTGTAACCTGATTCATTAATCTTATATCATGAAATATTATATATATATTTTTTTTTTGATTCAAAAAATTTTGATTTTCCTGTGTGACCAAAACGTTGGTACCACAGTTCATAGTTACATTTTATGCTACTATTTTATGCTTATGCTAAAAAGACAATATACTTTCGGGTAAATGAAAATATATTGTCTTTTTCTCAATCATAGAATCGATCCCAATTAAATTGCTTGAAAACATATCCATTCTGAAAACTTTATTATTTTTACTCACCACTACGTCTTTGTTGTTAAATATTCCAGCCTTATAATGCACCTTTCAACTGTGGCAATTCCAACAGGATTGCACACGGGAAGAAAAAGTCAAGAGAAAGGACGAGGTCATAACGAAAAAAAGAAGAGAAGGTTGTCATGCAGAGGACGGGAAAAAAACATGGGGTTGGGAAAAACAAAACCGAAAAAAGGAGCAATAAGACAACAAGGTGAACATAGAAAGAGTATTGTAAAGCGGATTAAGTGAAGTGTGTTGAATAAAATTAAAAGTTCAAACTTTTAATAAACTTCAAATTTGTGTTTCACTTACAAGAAATGTGGGATTGAATAATTATAATGATCTTTGAAAAGAAGCAAACGGCTCTCCTCGACTGCTTTTTACGACCACCCAAACTCGTCTATCTGGCCACTCGCTGTTCGCCATCGAACCGGCCACTCGCTGTTCGCCATCTAACAGGCCACTCGCTCCGGGCTGCCAGCACAGCTCGTTTCTCACATTCGGCCATCCTGAACTTCATCCGTCTCGGATGAAGAACCTTCGTCTTCATAGTCGGCATAACGGCGCCACGGTTTCATGCGGTCAGCACTTGTACTAGTTATCTTCGGACCCTATCGCCCATTTCTTTTCACCTTTGTAACCTCGTATGGACCCAAAAACTCACTGGCTAGCTTCTTACCGACAACAAACTGCGTTCTTTTGATAGCGACAAGGTCCCCCACCCTTTCTTCTCTTCTTGTTCTCTTCTTGGATTTTCTGGATGTGTTCTCTGGCTTCGTTTCGTCTCTGGTCTCTCTCGGCATTAAAATGTTGCACGTGTAGTTCCTCTATCGTCTGTCGAATGTCAGTATGCTCTGCACCCCTGCCTCGCACCCCAAAGAGTAGCTCGAACGGCGTAGTTTTAGTAGCTCTATGGAAACTCGTATTCAGCGCGAATTGCAAACGGTCTACATATCTGAACCATTTCTCAGGATACTAAATAGCCAGCTTCTTCAACGCTTGCACTATATTGGCGTTGACTCGTTCAACCTGCCCATTTCCACGCGGCACTCCGGTGGTTGTTAACACATGATGTATGTTCTCCCGGTCACAGAACTCTTTAAAAACTGCGGACGTAAAGGCAGCCCCATGATCACTGATTAACTGCCTCGGGTTTCCAAAGCTTCTCTGGATCTCGGCGAATTTCCTCAAGACTTCAGCGGTAGACAACGTTTTCGTAGGAAACAGCCAAGTATATTTCGAGAAAGCGTCCACAACGGCGAAAATATAGCGGTATGACTTACTGGTGGCGTCCATCGGCCCCAAATGATATATGTGAAGAGTGTCTAATGGTTGATCCCCCTTGTCTATACAATGCAGCAACCCTTCTTGCCTTCCGGCATTGCGACTTGCTAGAATACACCGCACACAGTTCTGAATGCAACTCTCCACCTTCTTTCTCAAACTCGAGATGTGGTATTCGTTGTCAATTTGGAACTGCGTCTTTCGTACGCCAAAATGACTCCGTTCGTGCACTGTTCGAATTACTTCTGATTCCATCACTCTCGGTACGCATAACAGCTCTCTTCCGTTAAATCCTTTGAACAGTAATAATCCCTTTAACACATAACCATCATAATTTGGATTCGATTCCAGCACTTTTTTAACAGCTTCGATATGTGGATCCCTCGCTTGCGCTCGCTCCAACCTGACTATAAATTCATCGCGCATCAAATATACCATAGTCGGAAATCGGCTTAATGCATCAGCGTGCAGTAGGCGACTTCCAGCTCGATGCTCCACTTCGAAGTCGAAATCTTGAGATTTTAGCGCCTCCTGCTCAATAAAATCTAGCCGACTAGCCCGATGCACGACCGACATTTTTCCTTCAGCTCGATATGCATCTTAAACGGTGGCTCCGCTACGACCTGCAGCTTGTATGATTCGATTAACTCTTGCACCTATTTTGATATTCCCGCGGTACTACTTCTAGCGGTAAACCGTCGTCTTCTAATGTTGCAATAGACATAACAACTGCTTCGTCTTCAGCACAACAGCTTTTCAATTCAACCCTGTCCCTTTTAATGATTATATCAGCAACGGCAGCAATTCCACGGCCCAGCACGCAATCAACACTCATGGCCCCATCTGGCACGACATATAACCATAATGTCATTTTAATTTCATCCACCACGGCATCAGCCAGAAACTTTCCTTTCGCAGCAACGGAGACTCCTCCAAATCCAAGAAATGAACGAACAGCTGGTTCAATTTGAATATTCGGTAACGTATGCAGTACATTTTCCTTGATTAGGTTCACGTCACTGCCCGTGTCAATAATTCCTCTTACTGAAACTCCTCAAATTGACACATTTTTCAACATTGGCGAGTTATCGACGGACTTAACTTCAGCAACGTTCAACACTTTAGGGGTTTGGCTTAACGGACACTCTTTGGACATGTGTCCCGACT
Source organism: Stratiomys singularior (assembly GCA_954870665.1). Lineage (NCBI taxonomy): Eukaryota > Metazoa > Arthropoda > Insecta > Diptera > Stratiomyidae > Stratiomys > Stratiomys singularior. The sequence goes on along the minus strand of OX940877.1, from coordinate 75,593,165 downwards.
CATGGCACTTTGTAGGGAAAGTGCAAGCAGCTCTTATATGATCGGCTGACCCACAATTAAAACAATACTTTTTATTTACTGCAATACCAGCTCCATTGTTCAGTTTTGTGTTATTCAGCTCAATAGTATCGGCTTTTAATCGGCTATCGGCTACAACTCCTAATCGGCTATCGGCTACGGCCATTGCTTTCTCTTTTATGTCCTCGTAAACCTTCAGCTTTTTCTTCAACTGCTTTACGTCTTCAGCTACATACAGCATTATTTTGTTAATCTCATTGTCTCGTATCGCTTCAACTACGTACTCAATCAGCGACGCTTCATCTATATTACCACGAGCGGTCATCTCCTGCATTGCTAACACATAAGCCACCATTGACTCGGAACTTTCCTTCTTTCGTTCTCTTAATACCCAATGTAGTTTGGCACCACTAATTTTCATCGAAAACTCCTTTTGCAGAAACTTCCGTAGTCCAGTCCACGACTGCACTCCTCTTTCAGCTTGTACTGATATTTTGGCATCGCCACGGAGCGATTTTTTAGCAAACACAAATTTTTCAAGCTCGTTCCAACCAAACATCTCGGCGATTTCTTCGAAATCTGCGACCCAATTCCCAATTAGGTAGTGTTCACTACCATCAAATCTACGAATTGTATCTTCAACGTCTCGAAACGAGAAACTGCACTTTGTCATAGTGCCCGCCCTACGGTCACGATCAGCCCACACGCCACTTGATTTTTCATCCTCGTCGTTCTCACTTACCTTCGCCGTTTTAGGTGGTTGGGAATTTTCCATGGTACATTTTTTATTTGCGCTTGAACTCATCATTCTCAACTGATGTGGATCGCCCAATTCGTCATCCGACTCCGATTCATCGTTTATGTGCCACTGTTTAATGCTCATTAGTTTTCGCAGCAACAATAGTTCTTCATGTTCGGCATCAGCTCGACTCCTCTGTTCCTCCCTCACTCCTTGCGATCGTTTGCTGGTGTTGTCGTCGCTGTCGCTACTGGCCTTCACATTTTGGCCCTCGATCTCTCGCCCTTCATCGATTTCCATTTCTAGCACCTCAAGATCGTTCAAACATCGACACAGCTGGGCAGTTAACTGCTCTTTTGTTTTCTGCTTCGTACTTATTGATAAAATTTCACTTACTGTTTCTAACTGTACTTCGTCGAAAGGATCCCGAATATACTTTTTTTTGTTTTCCCATTCTTCACTGTCTTCGCCTTCAAATTCAAACCCACCGAACTCACGTAATTGTCTACGATTTTCTCTACCGTCATCTCTCTCGAAAACGACTTTATGCAGCACAGCTACACTCGATGCTTTCGATCGCTGATGGGTCAAACTATCCCACACTAAGTCACCAAGTGTCAACTTTCTACCCAACATAATCACTTCACTTTTTTACTTCAAATTGTCCGATCAATGACTTGTCCGATCCCGGTTGAGCCCCCAAAATTGTGGGATTGAATAATTATAATGATCTTTGAAAAGAAGCAAACGGCTCTCCTCGACTGCTTTTTACGACCACCCAAACTCGTCTATCTGGCCACTCGCTGTTCGCCATCTAACAGGCCACTCGCTCCGGGCTGCCAGCACAGCTCGTTTCCAACAGAAACAGTTTACTAAGAAAACAAGATACAGTTTACTAAGTTAAAGGCCGTGTACCTGGAAAGGCGGAACTATATTATAAGTACACAGTTGTGTTCAGCAACGTTTTATTCTGCTCCATCGCTCTCCTCCCCTTATGTGACAATATAATTCTCAAGTGTCTGGACAGTCCTCATACATACTAGAAGTAGTCTACAGGTCCTTCCAAACACCTGATCATATAATCCTTTCTATTTAAGTATCTGTGCAAATGGTACTTTGCACTGGTGAATTATTGTATTCCCTGTTACAGAATCAACGGACAAATATCTTGACTGCTACTTATTTAAGAACCAGGAATTCCGATCAATAATTATAAGTGATTTATATATAGTATGTATGATTTAAGTGATATTATTAAATAACACTTAAACTTTATATATTGGGATTGAAAATAATATTGGATAACAATTTTGAACTGCTTACAAATGGTCTTCTTATTCTGATTTCAATGATGTCCCTAAGCTCTTGCGTCATCAAAACCGAAAATTTTGCACATCTTGTCCTATTACAATGGATTTCCAGCATCCACCAACGTCTTTTGTGCCATTTTCTCCACTGATTTTGTTTCGGTATACACTTCAACAATGCTAGTATGCAGTTTGCCAAAAAATGGCTTCGGTTACCTTCTCAACAGGTTTTGAACAAGCTGTCAATAGAGCTTGCTGAAAATGGAAGATGTAACGGTTGTTTCAGTAAAGCTTGGTACTTCGAGAAGATTCATTTACCTAATGTTGGAAAACTCTTCCTTCAACTCCGCTTCATGTGTGGATATTCTAGATACGTTGAAAAACTCTTTTCTAGTTCCGGATTATCTTATGCGCCTTCTGAGGGACTGCCTCAATGGGCGTAGCTTGCTTTATGACACGACAGTATCGCATCTTAGACTAGCTAGATTAATGCGCTTTATGAGAGGCTGGATAACCACTCGAAAGTTCAGTTTAGCGCTGGAAAAACTTGAGTGGTCATCTTGACAATGAAAGTAATCCTTAGAGTAAGGATTGTCACTGTTGATGACATACTAGTTGTTTCAAAGCTACTGGTAAAGGACCTGAGGCTACCGATTGACTCAAAGATGAGTTTCACTGAGCAAACAGACAACGATAGAGGAGCCTACTTTAGGTGTTTCGGCTGTGAGCTGAATGATGGGTAACGGAGGCTGGCCCAAGCCGTAGTCATCAAGAAGACGCTTCTTGATGACTACGGTAGAATCAGTGCTTATATATGGAGCAGAAATATGGGGCGACGCCCTCAATAATAAGACGTACCGAAAACGCCTGGCGCAGGTCGAGAGAAGAGGTGCACTGAAGATTGTGTCATCTTCTCTTACAGTTTTTAATTCGGTAGTGAGAGCCATTGTAGATTTAATGCCTATTACCTTCCTTGCTACGGAAACCACGCCATTTACTGGTATAGAACAAAGATTCCAGAAAGGCAAAAACTTTTAGCAGCAATCCTGGGTAATTGCACGAAAGGAAGGTGGACTGCGCGGTTCATCTCGGATCTGAGCTTTGGCTAAATCGCTGGCATTGTGAGATTGACTTCTATATGAACGAGCTGTTGTTCGGCACAAGATCTGTAAATCACTAACCCCGACTGTAGATTTTGCCCAGGAGAGGAATATGATGCTTGCCACTCATTTTAAGCATGCAAATGATTGGATAGGGTGTGGTTGGATCTGTGCAGGGAAACAAGAGGGCTCACCCCTAATAATCTTCTCACTGGAATGTTCGGATTGGTTGAAAAATAGAAACTTGTGGCACACTATGTCCGAAAAATCCTGAAAAATAAAAGCAGCAGTCGAGGTCGCCGCGGCCACCTTTCCCACTACAGGAGTGATCACCCTGCTCGCAGGCACCTGACAGCGTGGCAAAACGAGACTTGATTTGAAATAGTGTGTTAAACGATTCAAGGCTATATTTTCAGGTTAACAATGGAGCTGTTTAATGTGTAGTCGAATCACGTGAAAGTATGGGAGCCCCACGTTCCGTGCGTGAATGCATTTTCCTCCTAACCCACAAAATATCCTATTTATTTTGAAATAACAAGTCGAATAAAGTACTTACCTTAAAGTTTCCTCAACTTACCTTAAAGGCCCTCTTCAGTCAGTTTGAAATTTAAAATATTGATTCACAGAAGCAAGTCCATAAGCGTTTCACATAACAGGCATATAATTTCATTTATGATTTAGCATTATTGGATGAAATTTCGTGTCGAACGCAAAAAAAAACTTGTTTTGGAGTTAATTGTCAACCAATCAACCATTTCTGAACACTTACATGCAATGGGAAAATTCAAAAACTTAAAAAGTGGATCCCACATCAACTTAACGAAAATCAACTCAATGCCCGAGTCATAGCACGCAAAAAACATCTTCAAGAACACAAAAAGTCGAATCGTTACTGGCGACGAAAAATTGGTTTATTACGATAACTCTAAACGTAAAGCATCGTGTGTTGATCCCGGCTAACCATCAATTTTACAACCAAAACGCGGTATTCATTGTCAAACGCTTATGCTGTGTATTTGTTGGAACCAGAAAGGTGTTGTGTATTATGAGCTACTGAAGCCGAATGAAATTGTCACAGCGGATCACTACTGATGCCAATTGTTCAATTTGGCGCAGGAAATGAAGGAAAAACGACCATTGAAAGCTCGAAAACACCACAAAGTTCTGTTCTACAATGAGAATGCCAGACCTCGTCGGGCAAACATCGTTACAGAAAAATTAGAAAGGCTTGGTTGGGAATACTTTGATCACCCATTTACTTTCCAGACCTTGCTCCTTCTATCTACCATTTGTCCCGCTCGATGCAAATCAACTTGGCCGACCGATGTACGCTTTCCAAATGCTGAAGAAGTGCGAAAATGGGTCGATGAATGGATTTCCTCGAAAGATGAGGACTTTTTAAATGTGAAAACAATAAACATCCCAGAAGATGGGAGGAAGTCATTGTACTCATTTATTTCGTAATTTAAAAAATGCTTTTTTGAAGCCAAAAAATTGACATTAATAATCGACCCACCCTATAAATTCCGTTAAAAGAGGAATTCTGCTGCTGTTCCGAATCCAACAAACACGCCTGGAAGTGAAAATAATTTATTTCGAAATGTTTTTTTATTCGATATTTTGATTCAGAGAAGAAAACGCACTGATAAAATTGTGCTACGTGTACCATCAACGGGCTACCTGGGAACGCCGTAAGAAGAGTGACCTTAGGCAGTGCTAATGTTGCCACCAATTCGAACAAGCGTACACCAACTGCGGCCTCTAACGAGTTGTATAGCGTGTGGGGATGAGCATATGTACCAGGAATGTCTCCGGAAAACTATTAAAACACCTGAATTGGCTCCACTCTGTACAATCTGCAAATCACATGGTTATCTTCCAATTTTTTCAGGTGTACGAGAAGAAAGCGACATGTGGACAGTGCTATTGAGATAAAAACAAAAATGGTAGTTCTTTCCTGAGTACATCCCGTATCCCATTCATCAACGTTGTCGCCCTTTCTTCAATACCCTAAATTATATTCCCTCCAACACTTCTGCTGCCAGAAATTTTATTCCAAGAGGATCACAAAATTCACCGACCCTTATAGAGTGAGAGCCAGTGCCTGCCAAACATACGTTAAAGTATAAAAGCTGAAAATTTTTTTGCGTGTTATCACTGGTGTAGGGAATAATGTTTGAGGGTTACAAACCTTGAGTAACGGTGCCTTCGGTAGGTATCAGGTAATCAACGTGCACAGTACCTGAGCTCAAATCTACTTTGAACAAGGCAGCAGCTCGTGTACCCATGCGACACTCCGCACAAAGCAGCCAAAGCAAGTCTGAGTCAGCAAACTACCCATTCAATAAAACATTAGAAAATATACGTTTCAATGATTGAATTGAAACTGAATTTTCAAAAGAAGGAACAACCGGACTAACGAAGAGTATTTGGAATTTAAAAACGCAAAGCACCTCAATGCATTATGATTAGTTAAGATTACTGAGACTTTCGCCAGATGTTTTTAAAATCATAGAACAAATCACGGGGCATAAGCATTCCATAATAGAACTCTGATAAAGATCCCATTCCGCAAGGCAATGAAAATTTTAATGCTCTTTGGAACAAAATCAGCGCTCGGAAGGGATACTTCAGAAAATTTTAATGCCTTTTGGAACAAAATCAGTGCTCGGAAGGGACACTTCAGCCACTTCTGGCACAGTCACCTTACGTAGCTTTGACCAATAAAGTCAATACCGAAGTTCAGCCTCCATCTGAAGAAAATGAAGGTTCTTACCTTATCATGTTCTCTAGCTCAAATTGAGCATCTTCTCCACAGATTTTGGCAACTTTTTGCGTTCGTACACTAAATAGCAGGCTGCCTGTTGGGTTTGAAGAGATTCCGAACAGAGTTCTCAAAAATTTAAGGAAAATTATTTCCTCTTTCATGACTTTAAAAATAACAATTGTATCAACAACGGTTACTTTCCCCACCATGGAAAGATAGTAGACTTCGAGAGCAGAGTAACTATGAGATTAAAACTACCAACTTCCAAACTATTTCTTTGTTTCTTAACCTGGTTTATATCTTACAAAAGATAATCCTCCGAAGTTTTAATAACGAAGTTTTCTCTAACTACAAATTTCTGTGTGGATTTGATCGCAAACGGTCCACAGATCAAGCATCATGCCATTGCATAACAAAGTCACCAGAAATCTACATCGGAAAGAGTGCACAGTGGCATGCGCTCTAGACCTTAAAAAACCATTAGGCTCACTTTGGATCAACAGGTTCAAGTTCAAATTGAAAATGTTAGTATGTCTAGTCGCTGTGCTTCGAACATTTATAGTTTCCTTTTATATAGAACCTCGAGAATAAACGCGGGGAACCTCATTTAAAATCTTCATCATCATAGTTATTCCTGGGGCCTGCAGGGTTCTATGCTTGGTCCCTTCCAATTCAATTTCACCTTCATGATATCCCAAGATCAAACAGCTCTGACTCGGAATTGCTTTTTACTGAAGAATTCTTACGTTTAAGTACGGTAGTAAGTTTACTTACTTACAACTTACTTCATGCTAACTTTGCTATATGACATTCTGGGAAATTTTCATCGAGTGTGTACATCCGCGATATTTACCTTTCGTTCACGATATCAATGATATTGCACATTAGTCTGCCCTTCTTTTATCATCTGCTGTTTGTTTGTTTCATGGAACATTCTTCATTCTCATTCATGGAATATTTGAGCACGTGTAAATATCGAAAATTCATTGGAGAACACATCCATCTTTGAACAACATCGTCTTTTGGACATACGTGTCCAACGGTCGCGAAAAAAGCATGAGCATGTCACCCTGTAGTGTGGATCGTGGGTCCAGTAGCTCGATGATAATTTCGGTACCTCTGGATCTATTGGCCGCGGATGCGATTCATGGCAAAAGTATCTACGTGTAGCCTGTTAGGCTGTAGTGTGGCCGAATTGCTAAATGTCACCTGAAACCCACCTTGTTTTCAGTTCTTTCTTTTTTTAAAATGAACTACAGACGAGGCCTCGGAACAGTTCTTATTGAGCTCGACGGAACTTATGTTTTTAATTGTCATACTGACTAAAAACTTTATTTCATTAGAGCTTCCTTACGCTGGATTAATACACGAGAAGTTTTAATAAAGTTAACTTTATTGCTCTTTCAGAATTACACATTTCGTTCCGAACCGAATGTTTTCTTAGTTTGACTTTTACAGCCTATGTTACTGGCTTATTGACTTCGTACTTATGACTGGCTTCTTTTTCTAGTTTGTGAATCTCTTATAATGTTTTTCTTGCTGACCCATTGTTATTAATTTTGAGATCCAATATCACCTAATAAAAACAACGATAGTGATTCAGATTTGAAATCGTTTATGACTTTTTGATATAACACTTGCATCAACGGTGATTTGGATGTTCCAAGCGTTGAGCTGAAATTGAACGTGGCAGATATTCGTTCTCCCGATCAATTGGATCGAGTAACATACCGTGTTATGTAGAGAAAACTTTGCATATGATTCTCGCACCAGTCGTGGTCTACGCCACTAGCGCCCCGCAACATAGTCTTGTAAAACCAGTAATTATTTTTCCTTAGTCAAGACCCAGATACAATATCGCGTAACGGTAATGCATTTCTCGCCCGTTGTCGCGCAACGCATTGCATTTACAATGCACTTGATGCGAATTCTGCTCATGTGACAAATGTCAAATTAGTGATGTTTATAAATGAAATTTGCTAACAATTATTTTTGGGGAAAATTTATTCCAGGTTGAATAAAAACTGAGTATTTTGTGAAAAATTGTGAACGGTGCTTTTAAGGTTAGGTTTTTAATATTGCTTATACCAAAATTTTCAAAAAATATGAGAGCTTATCAACGTTTGTTGTACGTCACTTTGGCCTATGTAAAATTTAAAAAGCTACAATCATAGAGGGCGCGGAAACCCCGAAACCCCGGTGGGTGAGCCCCATTTTTCAAGACCGGCATAAAAGTGATAAGAAAATCGCTTCAGGTCAATGGTGTATTGAATAAATCCTCAAAAATTAAAAGATTTTGCGTATTTTTTGATGATATGATCACTTTTAGAGAAAATTTCAAAGATTTGCTTCAAACCATAATCCAATTATTTGATTGCTTGAGATCAAATGGTCTTCGGCTTAATCAATAAAAAAGCATTTTCGCTGCAGATGCAATCGAAATTTCGGGACATCAAATCGATTCAAACGGTAGAAATAAATCAGGCAAACATAAAGAAGCCATTTAAAACACAGCCAAAACATTGGACATTTGAAGAATTGCAACTTTTTTTGGGCAAAGCGAATTACTACAATTCATTCATACCAAATCTTTAGACAAATTAAACTTAAGAGAATTCTGACGTCTCCGCAAGTGCTCATGCGCTACGATCCCGCACTATCTCTTCTCTAGCCACAGATGCAAGCAAGACTGGTTTAGGTGCAGCTTTATCGCATTGTCTTCCGGATGACAGAGAAAGACCGATAGCATTTGCAAGCCGCACAATGAGTCAGAAAGAGCAACGATACCCCCAGATTGACAAAGAAGCATTCACATCAGTATGGGCAGTCCAAGAGTATTTCGATTATCTATATGCCTCGCATTTTATTTTGATAGCAGATCATAAACTTTTGATACAGATTCTTCATCTAACGAAGTCTCTCCCAGTTTTGTGCATTAGCCAATTACCTGGCTCATTTCATTAAGCGGTGGTATTTAAAACTTCAAAACAAAATGCTGATTATATTGAAAGATAGATGGGAAGAGCTGAAGCTGGTTTCGAACACGCGTCGTTGCCGCTTCTCGTCAGGTGGCAACTCACCGGCCGCCAACAGCTAGATGAATATGCCAAACAAGTTTCTATAAAAATTCTAATACCGACTATTGCTCTCATGTTCCCTTTTACAACACTGAAGTGTCAGTCAACATGCTGAATGTTAAAAAACAATATAAAGCTACAGAGAGTACAATAAATTGGATAATTTCGTAGTCTGTCAAATCAACCAATTGCTTATTTGTGCTGACCGCATCGCAATAGAAATGCGAAGAGACACTGAATTGGGCAGAATCGTCCAATTGTTAGAGTTAGGATGCAACTTGGCTGACTACAAATACAAAATACCAGAGTCCAATTATACTCTGGCTGCAGGTTGCCTGCTCTGTGAACACAGAGTGGTCGTACCAAAGACTCTACACGATGATATACTCAGGGATCCACTGCAGCACACCTAGGTATTTCGAAAATAAAAAGCATAGCATGATCTATTATCTATTGGCCTGGTATCGATGGGGACATTGACTGAGTTGCAAAATTCTGTAAATCGTGTGCCAAAATCTCAAATGCAAAATGTTCTTAGCCAACTCTGGAGTCAAATATCACAAGCAATTATCTTGTGATATTATTGCGCCTTATCACCATTCTACAAACGGCCAAGCGGAACGGGTCGTTGAAACAATAAAAGACGCTCTGAAAGCAATATCAACAACACCAAGTAACTTAATACAGAACCTGAACAAACACATCAAGTTTCATCAAGCTCCACATACGACGACGAACGTTACGCCCACGGCACTCTTTCTTGCTCTAACCATACAGACACGTCTTGATCTTGAACAACCCGATATTTTACACACCAAAATGACAGAGAAGCAGCAAACTCTATTCAATCCTTAGTTTCGAGAACTACAAGTATCCGAACAAGTACACTGTTGCGCTTTGGCAGGTGGGCGACCTGTTTGCTATTCGCAAATATTGCCAATAGTGAAGATTAAACACTCGCGTATTATCTAAAATTAATTATAAAAGTCTTATTTACAGTTTTCTCTACGATTTAAAATTATTTTAAAATCACTTATAACTTTAATTAATCCGACTCTAAATTAATTAATTACGCACTTTATCAAACGTAATCAAACACTTATTTACTTGTCCAACACTTTTCAATGATGATCGTTTCCATCGCACTTTTCTTGCGAGCACTGTCGCTCTCACTTACGTTTCATTCACAACTGTTCGTCGCTTGCCGTAGTCGCTTATATACAACTACCAACCATCCCAGAACCTTCCATGCGGATTGTTCTCGCGTGTACGCGTCGCGTCGCTTGCACCGGGATCTGTTGTACTTGATGCGCGCGACGTGTTTATGCTTACGCATTGGAGAAAAATCGATGTGTTGGTAGTTGTAAACATGTTTACGACTTTTTGTTTACGCCGACTACAGTACGCGTGACCTGAACACGTCACAATACCTTATGTCAGTTAATCCAAGAATGGCCAAATAGATCCCCGGAAAGGTCATAAAACGTTTGAACGACATTCATTTTGGAATTGATTACGAAGGAAAGGTTTTCAAACGTTACATAGACCAAATGATAGATACCTCGTTTACCAAGCATCAAACAACAATCCTGAACAAGTGATCGATCGAATCGAAGAGTCCATTTTTATGAAAAGGCACAACAGAATCCTGAACAAGCAGTCACATTGATTCAAAAGGCATCCGCTGCCAACAACCAAACATCCGCCAAAAATCAAAAACAACGAGACAGGAGTTCACAGATCTACAAGAATTCGACGGCAACCTGATCGTTTTCAGATTACACACTAATATTATTTAATACTTCATTGCTTTTGTGACGTGGCCAGTACCAGTAATTATTTTTCCTTAGTCAGTCTTAGTTCGCACCTCGACGATGTAGCACGAACTCAACAAAACCTTCTAATCAATATTTTGTATCAATAAATATTCGCTTTTTATATTAACATTGCCTGTCACTAGCATCCTGACAAACAGAACAATTCAGACGTTACCATGCCATCGACTCGTTTGAGAATGAGCGTGTAGAAGAAAAATTCTTGTATAACTACCAGCTTTTGATTTGGAAGAGATTGGCGTTGATTTGAATGCGATTTTCGATATAGTTCCACCGCATGTAGAGCCTCAAAGCTATTGCTCATAAAAGGACATGCGACCACGCAACCTGACGGAATTGCTTTCTTAGTTTTGCTTTTTTGCTTTCTTAGTTTTCTTAGATTTTCCTGAGAAAATCAGTGTTGGCACGGCCATTTCTAGGAGAGATTATACAAAGTTTGACATCGTGGATCGAATCAGTAGCCAACTGCTTGAGTTAGATCTTGAAGGAAATCCCTGTGTTGATGAGCGGACAATTCTCTTCAGATGGAAGTTCATTGCAAAGCAATACTTCAAACGGAAGCCATGCCCCTGAGGAATGAGAGTGTATTTCTTCTGAGGAAAGGGTGGAATGCAGCATAATTTCCTTGTTTACTTAAGTGGGAGTCAAGTTGTTTTTCGACGAGCATTTTATCCTCGTTCCAGTTTTGTGAAACTTCAGAAAATCGACAAATCAATGCAGCTTGAGCAGTTCTCGCCCATCAACCTCTCCCAAATGCCGAAACGATGGCTTCCTACGGGCACGGGTCCAACGAATATTGCTTGAGCTGAAACCCATTTTCACTAGTTGATTTTACAACGAAATCGTCAATTTGACTTCTAATTTCGTCGAAATCGAAGTTGAAAACAATGCTTAAAGATGGGACAAACAGACATGTGGATGCATCGAACTCAATTGTCCTGAGGTAGTTCCTTAATATGCCGATTTATTCGATCAAATAAGTGAGTGATTATGCATTTCCACGATCGGGCTATCATCGCCGCTCGTATGAATCAGCATGCCAAAGGAAGGAAGTATTGTGAACCGACAACATCCTGCACCTTTACATACTTATCAAATCCGAAAATGCCAGCATGTTTTAAAATGGATTAATGTGACAAAACAAGTGATATGTTCCCAGGCCCTTAGTTTATTTAATCTGCGAAAATTGTAATTTAATAAATCAAACATCGATAAACCATTTAAAATTGTTCATATTGAACATCTGAGAAATGAAAGTATTAACCCTTTTAGTGCCACGGAACGCCGTCGCGCTGCTATCATTAGTTCCCAAAAATGCCAGCGTCGCGACAGAGCTCCTTTTGACAGTTCACTTTTGGCGCGCACAGGTGATAGTCGTGTTACCGCATTCGTATTTTTATTCATTATATTGAATTCTAACTATCTGCGATCGCATATTTTTTACATAAACATCGTGATTATAATTTTTTTAATATTTCTAGTTTTGATTTCAAAATGTCGGACACAAGTGAATTTTACGATACAGACGTTGAAATGATAGAACAATTTGAAAACTGCATTGGTGATTATAAAAGCGATAGCGGAAGTGATATTGTTGTTCCTGTCAATCGGAGGTTGCGTGTTATTAGTGACAGTAGTGATAGTGAGGATGACCTTGAAAATAAGACCCAATCAAACGCGCAATTTGTGGAACTACTATCAAATGCCACGTTTACAAAACAAACTGAGCATGCATTTCTTGAAGTATGTGGACCCAAGCATGCTCCTCAAGGTGACGTAGCCCCATTGGAGTATTTCAATTTATTTTTCACAGAGTTTTTGTATAAGAAGTTGGTTATCGAAACTAATCGGTATGCTTTGCAATTTTTAGAATCACATCGAAATTTGAAACCTAATTCACGCGCAAAATGTTGAAAGCCTTGCACAATACCGGAAATGGAAGCATTTGTGGCAGTACTCCTAGAAATGGGTATCACAAGAAGGCCTACTATTTCTTCTTACTGGAATAAAAATTCACGTCATATCCCATGGTTTTCTAACATGTTTTCCAGAAACAGATTTCAATTACTTTTGAAATTTTTCCATTTAGTTGACAATGAGACTCTAGCATCACCAGGACATCCCGAATACAACCCATGTGCCAGATTTTACTTCATGATAGAACATGCCAACACAGTTTTTCGTCAGCATTATGTGCCCAATAAACAGGTAAGCATAGATGAATCTTTGGTTGGAACAAAATGCCAAACTACCATCAAACAATATTTACCAAACAAAAAACATCATAAATGGGGCATAAAATTGTGGATGCTTTGTGATTCTAGTACTGAATATTGTTTAGGTTTTCATTGTTATCGTGGGGCACAATCTAATGAAGATAAAGATGAAATAAAAAAGACAGGTCTTGGTTCTGTAGTGGTGGAAAAACTCCTATGTTTGGGAAACTATTTCGATAAAGGATACCATCTATTTACTGACAAAAAAAAACTGAAAATTACCAGTATACAGTTAGCCAAATCACTTTTGGAGAAAGATACATCTGTAACTGGCACTATAAGGCGCAACAGAAAGCTTATACCCAAAGAAGCAAAAATAACACAAGTTGGTGAGCCTAAATATTTTAGTAACGGAGAAATTCTAATGTGTTCTCATCGCGATAAACAGTCCGAAAAAAATCCAGTTATCCTCGTTTCCACTGATAGCAATATTGGAAACGTTACAGTAAAAAAGAGACGTGGAAATTGTGAAACAGAAAAAATCAAGCCAGTTATGATACATGCCTACGATCAACTCATGGGTGGTGTGGGCGAATCTGATAAAATGCTATACTCATACTTAGATGAAAGAAGGACACTGAAGTATTGGAAAAAAGTAGTGTTCAATATTTTTGGAAGAATGACTCTAAGCTCATACATAATTTATCAGCATAATTCCAATAATAAGAAAATGACCAGGCTGGAATTTACTTCTAGTGTTATAAGTGCACTAGAGAAAAAATGGATGGATGGAAAAAATAAAGCAGAAACACATACTTCGTCGAAACCTACTTTTGGCTTGGAAAAATTACCAGGACGAAATTTACGACGATGTGTGGTATGCAGCAGTAAGGACAGAAGTGCAGTGAAAATATCAAACTTAATTTGCTCCATGTGTAAAAAAGGACTGTATGGTGTTTGTGTAGGAAAACACGTTTGCAAATAAATTTTCTTCATTCTTGATATACTTTCTGTTATTTTCTTGTCAATAAATATGTTGTATTCAATTTCTGTGTTTTTATTATCATAGTATAAAATATTCTAAAGAGAACGTTGAAAAAATTATGAATATTGGAGTATGTAACGGAAATTTTTAATATTTCTCTTGTTCATATAAATTATCTATAAAAATGCACTTTTTTACTGGCATTTTTCGCATATAGTGGTAAAATATGTATGGCACTAAAAGGGTTAAGTTACACTTCTTCGTTTATTCACTTATTACTCAGACATCCGATTTGTTCAAGTCAGCCTGCTCGCAGGTGTTCATATTCTATGTTTTTGATATCATAACTTGCATCTTGATGTCCAAAATTATATCGATATCTAAATGATTTCCGAGCGTTTCGAAATATTAATGCTTATTCACATTGTACTGTCCAATACTAGACAAAAACATGGAAAACCCATTCGCAAATTACTCAAAACAGCTGAAAAAATTTTAGTTTAAAATATCATGTTGGAGGGCATACATCCGCCTTAAATTTGGAAACTTTCCATCAACATTACCACGGACAGTATCACATAAATGTTTCCTGGCTAATTAAAACATATAATTTGTAAAACGATAACATTTTCAATCATGAAATGTAGAAATTATGAAATAATCAATAGGTACATTTTCCATAAGAATTTCTGCAAAGGGATGGCCACACATATTATTTGAATGTTCAAATTATCAAGAAATCGCTCGCTGAATCATACAATTCACTACGATAACTTGAATTGAAAATATGGAGAAATCTAATACTTACTATTGCCGATTCTCATCAAGTATTAGGATATTCTCAATCATGATATTAATGATAGAATTATTGATTTGAACATCTTTTGATTAGCTTAGTGTAGACTTGTTATCAGCTTAATATCGCAATTTCTCATGTTCATTCAGCTTGAGGAAATAAAATCCGAAGTCAATCAACTGTCAAAATCATATGAAATGGGCAGAGTTTAATTTTTCGAGAGATGTTGTTCTAGTGGAGTTAACGTTCCCGTTGAGTCGAATTGCCTGTATTCATGGGCTGTACAAAGCTGTGTATGATGGAACACATAATATAATGATATTTTTCGTAATTCAATTAATTTAATGATGAAATCATGTTTTTTGTATGTGAATACTCAAAACAAACGAATATCGCAAGGTTTGTGATCATAGTTCAGAGCACGACTATTTCGCCCATTCATTTATACCACGAATGAAGATTTTTAAGCATGGACTGGTGAATTAGTTTTAATATACGTCAATTTTGGTGATTGTTGAAAACAATTTGGGCTTTGGGACTCTACATCTTTTACCTTCATCAGTTACAAGGAGTATAAGGTCACACTTTGAAGGACAGAAGAATGAAGAAGGGCAAAATATGTTTTTATATCAAACAGAGTGAGTTCCAGTTCAATTTTGAATAATTGAATAAAAAATTTGAAAATAAATAAAAATTTGAAATAAAGGTGATGTGATTCGAAAGAAGCGTTCAAGTGAAAAAGAAAATATATGATCTGAGTGTATTTTTGAGCACAGCGGAATAAATTAGTCTAGTTACATGTCTGGGAAAAATCTTTGACGGCTGAAAATGGAATGTGAACGAAAATGTTGATTTGTATTTAAAGTGTACGTTTGGGAAAATAAAAACAAACTTAAGCCTGTATTGAATTAAGGTTCCCCGAGAAATACCGATGTATAACTAAAAATGTGATGATGATGAAAAAATATAATCAACGACTAAACCAGCATTTGATGCGGCGCATCATCCTGTGCGGAAATAATATTCCACAAATAAACACAAGATATCAGCTGAATCCCTAAATTATTATGATGCATTCTAGATGGATGGATTGAGTAAAACCTCAACAGTATTTTCAAGTTTTCGCTTCACCAAAATACTGCTGAAAAATTATTTCAAAGTCTCCAAACCATTATCCATTCTTATGTGGTAAGGTTGAATCTAGAAACTCACTTTTGAAGTTGTGTTGAAAGCATTAAAATAATACTTGATATTTTATGTGAGCCAAGTTTTTCATTGGAATATCGTCTGGAAAAAGCTTATGAAAAGATAGCGATGATGTACACCAAGTTGAAACCTTTGTGAGTCAAGGCAACAAGAAATTCGAATTCATGTAAAGCACGTACTCAAATCTAATATTACAACATAGAAAACATTATGAGAAGGATACCTGTCTCCTTTTTTTTTGCTTTTATCCCTTTCTCATGCATCTTTAGTTGTTGATCAAAGTCTCGTAAGCAGAACTTCACACTTGATGAACGTTAAAGGATTCAATGCGCGTATTTACAGGGAAGTGTAAAATTTCAGAAATAAGCTACAGTCCTTACGTTTTAAATTTAAGAGTTGCTTGTAAATGGTTTTACACTGTTGAGTACGAGTGGCAGCAAATGTCCTTTAGCTGTTCGCTTGTTGGTGCATACTCTGCATATAATCATAAACCTTAGATTTTCTAAAGAAGTATATGATGCACAGCTGTAAAAATGACATTTGAGGAAATTTTTAATGTATTTCATGGGCATTCGCAATGAAAAATCAATGACGTTTTCATTTTTTCGTTTTAAATTTGAAATGCTGGGCGATTTTTACATTGTTTGTTATTATTTTTCTTATTCATTAATTTATTTTTTATTTTTTTATTTATTATTATATTTTAGATTATTTTTTCATGTATTAATCTTGTTGACTTATTTTAGCACTTCATCCTGAAAGTGGTAACTGAGACAGAAAAAGTTTCAATAGTTTAAAAAAGAATGACTATTCATTGTACTTGATCCGAAAATTCTCAAACGACGTTGATCTTAGTTTATCGAAATAATTTTTTTTTCGAAGAAACTTATAAAGACGTTCTTGTTGAATTCAACGAATTTCTAGGTCTCAAGGGCGATTCAAAAAATTTGCAGAGCACTGTATCAAGAAATAAACATAGTTAGTCCTTTTCGAATCATCAAAACAAAGTCGTTTTATTGAGATATACTAGCTGAACTGAAACCTTCACATATTGGAAGAGACTACCAACATGAAGACGGAACTAAACAATCTTGTTTTTTAAGTTTTGAGGACCGAGTTTTTTTTTAGACAGTTACCAGGAGAGAGTGTTGAGATGAGAGTATGCCCAAGCAGTTGTTTTTTTGCAGTTCTTTTCTCTTTTGCATGTGCTCTTGTCAAATCATCCTGTAGTCCAGTATGGGTTCTAAAGACTTGGTTCCCAGCAAACATTTTCTCGGAATTTAACTAAATTCGGATCGCCTATTCTTCGCCAGAACGAACAAAAGTCAGAAAATAGCATATGTGGCACGTAAAGGTATGGACAGAGCAAACAAGAAAACATTTCTTTTTCCTGTTTTCTGAATTCAATTTTATTTTTATGGGTTGTTGATCAATTTGCTTTTGTCAGTATCAGTTTAGAGTTCTAAGTGATATTTTTGGTTATCCGTTTTCGAATTCATACTCTCGTTTTAAATTACTAATTTGCATCGCGAAATTTGCGATTATTTTCTCGATCACGCATTACCTTGTGCAGCATTTTCACAATAGGTTTGTTACGCGATCAAAAATAATCGTTTATGAGTTCTTTTTGATTAGTTTCATACGCAACCAAGGTTTATCCCTTTCAGCTTCTTCATTTGTTTTCCGACTGTGCGAGTTATGTGTTAATTGTGTGGTGTGTTTCAAAAAACAATTTAGTTTAAGGTTTCGAGAGAGTGGTACTTTGCCACTTTTTGAATTCCGAGCCGTTATGAACAATTCGCTTTTCACGGATTCTCGACCAAGTGTCGAAACGCAGGTAAACTACAAACAATAAACTTTTTAAATGCCGAAGCTTTGCCTCCCTTCTTTACAATAATTTACAGCAAATTGGTTAGTTAAGTGTTTTTTTGTCTTGTTGCATTAACATTTTAGATAGTGTGATCCTAAGTGAATTTCATTCAAATAAATAAATATTTTTTATATAATCCAATATTAACGATTTTTGCATGTTGAATGTATGAACTTTGCACATGTGAAAGCCGCTGATATCAATTCAATCAATCACAATATAGACTCATGGATTCTCGGTGCTCTATTGTAGGTGCATGTAATGAAGTGTACATTGGGCAACAAAAGGAACAGCTGTTATGCTGATTAGGATACTGAATAAATTAGTAATAAGTATTACAGCTGGTTTTGTTGGGTGACATATGTATCATTGAGATCGCATACATTTACTAATATTGGCAGAACTGCAAGATAATGGCGACCGTTTATAGTGACGTCACGTTGGTGCTTTCCATTGGTGGACTATATATCATCACAGTCCCTCTGACAGAAACGTTGCGCTGTGCGCTCGACTGATTTATATCCTACTTACAATAAGTCATCTTTTTTCACTCCCACTTCGTCTCCCAATTTTATTGAGTAGCTGCAGATTTTTAGAGCTCGTCATTTTTCCAAGACATGAATTTTTTTACATAAGCTTGATTGTATTCTCCATGTTTCGATGGTTTACAGATTTTCTGTGGCTTAATATAAACACAATTAATTCTACAATTCAATTTTTTTCATGAAGAAAAGACTTACTTTGCTGCTTGTTTGTATTCCTATTTTGTTAACGTGGAGTCTGTAAGAATCTTATAGATTCCTTTTAAAAAACAATAGTCTAATCTACTACTTATGAAAGCTCGATAAGAATTTTGTGTAATCAATTATTTTCCTCTAAAACGTGTTCAAATCAAAAATGTTTCTTATTTTGTTAAGGTACAATTTCACTATGGAAGCCAGTTCGTATTGATGACAATGTCGCGAAAAACAGTTCAAAAAGAAGCTTGAAATATTATGAATTATTTGACGATTGACTTCAGGTCCACTCCTTAAACTCCTTCGGATTCGGCATTCCATAATAGTTATGCCGACATTACGTACGATAACGTTATATATATATATATATATATATATATAAGTTGTAAAATATATAAGTTATGGACTGACCGTTCAAAGCAATCACATCACATTATATTACGTTTAAATTCAACAACATAAATATTCTATTAGACTCAAATTTTATTCCATTAGACACTGGCGGATTCGCCGGCAAACTCATTTTCCGACACGGCGATACGAATTCGTATCGATTCGTTTTGTCTGCTGGGTATTTCAACGTGGCGATTTGTTTTCGATGTGCCGCAGTAATTCATAATTGCAATATGCACAAACGCAAAACTCGCTGTTTTTGGGAGATCATACTACAATATTCTACGAGTTTGGAGACCTGTCTTTCCATCAGCACGCCATCCTGTCTGTCCACTCGTTTCTCACGTTTTCTCAGAAACTGCGAATACTAATATCGGATGTTTTGTTGAATATGGTTGTATCCTGCTCGATCATTATTACTTTTTGTCGAAACTGTCTAAATCTTGTTCTGTGTGATTATCCTTTTTTCATAATGTTTGTTCGGAAATTCAAAATTAGCAGGGATTGGGCTACACATGTGCAATCACAGCAAATCAATCAAGCCTGCATATCCCAACGACCCATTACGCATTACATACCGCTATATGACGCTATAAGTTTTCTTAAGAGTCTTCAGCGAATTATCATTAGACCACTGTCCGGTTCTTTCGATTAGGAAACATATTCTTAGAATTTCCTCGCATTGGCCAAAGAAACACCTGAAACGGCCGACGGCATAGAAAAGACAATATAATCTCTAACAAACGAGATCAAACAGGCAAAAGAGGGCAACACAATTATAACTCGAAACGAATCCCTACGAAATCCCATAAAACCATTAAAAATTAGTTAGGAGAAGGAAGGAGAAGGAAGGAGAAGGAGTAGGTACACAGGTGAGCTTAGATTGGAAGTTAAATCCATCCGGCAAACAAATGAAGTACGTGATAAAATAAACGAATTTAGAAATGAGCAATGGGAGTGCTTCCTGCAAGACTTAGACATAAATTCCGACGCCTTTTGGATAGGGACCGCATGCTCCTCGCTGCAAGGCAAAATGCAAGTGCCACCAATCCCATAGCCCAAATAGAGTGAAATACAACAGTGCAGTAAATTTGAAGCATTCGTGACTTCCGATAAATTCAATTCAGGGAAAATTCATCTGACGAGGAGGATAATGACTTTACGGATGAACTTGATTCAGCCGACAGGCTCCTAAGAGCACAAATATACAATGACCACACAATACAGCCGACACACATTCATGAAATTACAGAACTTGGACAAGCTCTAATCAAACTAAAATATCCGGAGCATGACGTACTACATACAACAACATACTACAAACACTAACGAACGTTATTAACACAATCTTCAAGGTGCAAAAATATCCAAATTTATGGAAACCAGCGCCCGTTATTGTTTTTCCGAATCCAGAAAAGGACCCAACGTTTCCAAGAAATTTTGCCCACCAGCATCCTCTCATCGATGAAGATTGCAAAAAGGGCAGCTCCGCATCGTTTCAACAAATCATTAAAGGATAGCAATATCCTACCGGAAGAACAAATTGGCTTCAAAACCATTCACTCTATTGGCTTAAAGCGCAGAAAATAAACAAAGCTGGTTATTTTTGATGTAGCAAAGGTTTCTGATGAACTTGGTCACACAGGACTTGTACTCACATTACATGGACTCAACTTGCCGCGACAGCTCACACCAGTCACTAGCTACTTCTTAGAGGGCTGAACTTTTTGTGTCAAAATCAACAAGTACCTTCCAACTCCGCTGCCTATTCGAGGTTTTCTCTAATATATATACTGCAAACCTTCAAAGGCTGCCCCCAGCAGTAAAAACGTGGCCGTATGCTGATGACATTATCTTCACTACAGATCGATAAGAAAAAGTCATGACTTCAAAACTGCAGTGCTAAACCAATACTTTCTTGGAATATTTTCGCAAATAGAAAATTAAAGTTAATATATTATTAATATATTTAATATTAGAGTTAATAAAGTTAATATATTATAGTTAACATATTTATAGCCCGGAAGAGAGGAGAAAATCAACAGGCAATCAAAATTGACAACGAGACCATATAATGGAGAAGAACGGCAAAATATCTTGGACTTACCCTCGATGAAAAAATTTCACAGGAGACACGACATACCAGGCAAAGGAAGATACTATATAGGATACTGTGCAAATAAACGCCTACGATAACTCGATGAAGTCATAATAAATCCTGATTTTTTCAATTGACAGCTCGTCTGTTTCAATCTGCTGACAATGGACTCGGTTCAGCAGCATACTGTTGGCAGCACAAATTGGTTGCTTCTAATTAAGCCAATGTCCTCCACGTATGGCGGAATAGGGAGTTTTTCAAAGGTGTACTTCAATAGAAGTCCAAGATTGCCATTGATTGATTCCTGATTTTTGCGGCTTCCTACATATTTGGCTCAGAGGTCAAAATTTTCAGCATGAACAGAAGAAAGGAGCACATTATTAATTGTTTTGCACGCGACAATCCAGCATGTGTTAAAATCTTGCCATTTAAATCGAGTTTAATGTTCTTCGTTGGAACTTTAAGACAATAAGTATGATTGCAATGTGAAGAATCCGAAAAGCATGGTATAAATTTTAAATGAAGTTTGTTTTGCATTCCTTGGGTGGTAAATGTTGAGATAAGTGAGCTGATAAAAGTGTCTGGTAAAACTTATTCCATCTGAACAATTATTGAGAATAAACTAATGTGTCCTGTGTCCTAAAGCTTCTGCCTGAATGGATAAACAATCTGATTTATAGTTCTGGAAATATATTTCTCCTTTTATATTCTATATATTTTATTTCTATATTTCTCGTCTCTTCACAACAAAATAAATAAGTAAGCATGAATGCTCTCATGCTTCTGCACGCTCCCGCTTACCTACGCGCCTAAATAATTTTATTACGGTGGTTAATACACGCTTACACTCAAGCTTTCCACATCCTACAAATATATGGTCACCAACGAGTGGGGTTTTCCACCATTTTCTTTATCTAAAATTTCTTCTGCCAGATGAGTAAAAACTTTCTTCTCCCAAACAAAAAAAAAATCACAGTTGTTTGGAGTCTCCCAGCACGGTCGATTAGGTGAGAGTCTTCTATTTTCCGCGCTTCGCGACATCCACTCGTATTCTGGGTTTTTGGCCAAGTTCCCTAGAATTTTTCTTCCAATCATTCGTAGTTTGAAAAAGCTTTCATTATTTTTTCTCGTTGATCGAGTACAATTATAATTATAGTTTAAACACTAGACTCCACGTTGGCTTTATTGAGAGGACGCTGCAGAATTTCGTCCTGTTGGCTGTCCACTTCCAGTGTGAAACCGTGTTTCTCAACGTTTTGACAGTTCTTATCTTAAGCAACTTTCAGCGAACGCTACGTCCATCCTCTCACTTTGTTGGTTTCTCTTATGGTTGGCAGTAAATCTCCAGGCCCAAATTCCTGTAGGGACGAGATGATCTTCCCAAGCGACTAAGATTCATCATCTCCAGCATCGCATCTTCATAATCTGGACATCGGTCATCAAAAAACCATTCTTTTTCAGAAATTGTTAATTTAGTGAATAAAATTTAATAAAGGTTCGGATCCTTAACATTATGAAAAGATAAATTAAGTTTTAAATATATAATCTAATATAATAAATTAAATAATTGTTAAGTGAGAAAAACACATCGTAGTTGTTTTTCATATGAACTTAGAAGAATCATAGATTTCTGCAAATGATTTCGTAGGCTAAAGTCGAAGGATATCGGCCTTCAAGAAAGTGGAGAATATGATTGTTGAGGAATATGTGCAAGTAATGAGTTTATTGCTAATAACTTGTACTTCATACCAATCCGGATCAGCATATAGAACGCATCTGGGAAATTGCAGGCATGAATGTTAATTTACAAGCATCCAATAAAATAATAGCAGAAGAAAAACATTGCGAAGTAGCAATGCATCCACGACAGATACAAATATTTACAACATGACTGTCAGTTCTTATGGAGCTTGAAATGATGTGTTGAAGTCAACCATGCTATTTTTAATTTTTCACGGTTTTGTGCTTTCTCCTTAATCTCCTTCCAGGAGCTTATTGAGGTTGCCATATTCTTCTTATAATGCATTGATATAAGTTTCAATCTATAAATGAGAAATTTTATCCTCTCAGTAAGTAAAATGCATTCGGAAAAGTTCATGACAATTTCTAGTTTGAGCACTTGGTGCTATTGTTTCCTTTTTTCAGGATGCAAACAGCGCTTGGAAATTCCATTGCTCTTATTGCAATACCTTCCACTCTAACTAGTAATCCTTCAGTTTTCGATATTCATGACCTATAGTCAATCGGACTATGATACATTCTGTTGCTATATACACGTTCGAGGAGGAATCGCCATTATTTGCCAAACGTCACAGTCGATTTCACTTGACTCAAAACCTGCTATTGACAAACATGCATTGACTGTTTCTGTTGGCATTACTCTGCAAACACAAGAGTCATTTCGTGAAGTTAGTAGAAGTTCATCTTCTGCAATCCAACACACGAGACTTTGCTGTTTATTGAAAGCTTCAAATTTGGTATTGACTCTTCTGTATAAAATTTCACGTGGACTTCATGCTATAGATCACAAGGACGAACCGTGTTCACTCGCAATTTTTTAAGTCAGATTGATTGATTTGGTTTTGATGTAATTATGATACTTTCTTTCTAACCTGATCCTAAGTACACAATATTGGTTTTAAAAAGTCATTAATTATTCAAACCCGATTATGGTAACCAGCAGTTCTGAAATGGCAATTACTTTCACGGTTGCTCCCAGGAAAGCGTGAAATTTTATTATTTAAAACTGACTCGTATGTCAATACTTCACTAAACCGTTTGTAAAGCGTTTTGTCTCTACCAATATTGCATCATATTGTATAATCTCAGTTTCAAATCCTCATTCATCTACATATATCGAGCAGCGACTCCGTGTAGCGCTGTTGGCTATATATTAAAATGTCTCGAGGTTCGCAATTAAACACCGTATCGCTCTAAAGTACATTTTATTAAAGGTGTTCTCACAATGGCGTTCTAAGAAAGAATTAGGTCAGAAAAGCGTTACAAGTACCATGTGTACAACTTACATCGACATCCAGATGTCGCTTCCTTCGTTCGAGAATCCCTACATATGTTTCCTCTTAGAACTGTCAATTAGACAATTGAAACGCCGCTTGCTTGCTGCTTGTTTTTCGGGGCCCAGAATATGTTTCAAATACTGGTAATCTTTTCACCGTGTAGTTGACGAACGGTGATAGCGTCGTATCCTGAAATTCTATCATAACGCCGGTTTCAGTCGATGAATCGAGATTATCGTTTCATTTCCATTCATCATTACATTGAATACAACGTAAGGATGTTGTAATGATGTTTTGTACCTACCTAGAAGAATATGTGGCAGCATGTCTTGAGTCACTTGTAAATAAAAACACGTCCTTGGCGATGATGGTTCGCAGGAGTCGATCGAAGGTTTCTCATATCTTTCAGAAATTTTCCACCACGGGAATTTGATAATAGGTGCGGATGAGGTTGATAGTCGATAATATAGTTTTTCCGTACAAATTATAGGTGAAATCTTGAACACTGGCAATGGGCTACCGATCTGGATTGATCGAGGTTACGAGATCTGGATGGCATAATCTCCATTCTCTGATTTCTTTAGAACCAAATAAAGAGGTCCGGCCCGTGGGCTCCTCAAAGGTTGACATATTTCTTTATCCACCATGAACTCGAATTCCAGTTTGGTATTTATCCTGCGATTAGCGACCAGCTTTTCCCGCGACGCGAGTCCTTTGGTGAGAATATGATGTTTGAGCATCGTGACGCGCGTTATTGTAACAACTGCTGGGTTTAGAATAGACGGACACTTAGATAGGATTTGGTAAAATCCTATCAAAGTGTCCTGTTTTACTAATTTTTTGTTCCTGTTTTACTAATTTTTTTTTTCAACTTAGGAAACAATTGGAAAAACTACTTCGGTTTTAATATTTGTAATTGCTTCCATCTTCATAAAATCTTTGTGCTAGAAATACAGAAACCTTCCTTTTAATTTTATGTTTTTTTTTGCTTTGGTCTGTAGTGTTAGTGTTGCCGTTGACCTATCTCTTCCGCTTTAAGTTCACAAGTTGAAATGTCATAAGAAATCTGCTCCCAGAATTAGTTGTTCTACAGCAGCAATACAAAACGACCATTTAAACTTCGGCTGAGACCTAAGTCGAGCAAAAGAATTTTATTTCCGTAAGTTTCGATTTTTGTCCCGTTTGCTGCATACAGTTTTCCTTCCGTTTTCTGAAGATTTCTGTGACAATTAATTACTGAAACTTCTGCACCTGTGTTCACTAAGAATATATTTCCTTTAAACGGTTAAAAAATAAAACAGTTCTTTTCGTGGACATCGCCGCTGACGATCTTTGTCGATGGCGCAGTTAGTTTCCCTTCCGCTGATAATGGCAAGGCTCTCGACAGCGAAGTGCTTGTTTTCCGTTAATTTGATGATATTAACAGATCTGTGCTGTATGTTCTTCATGCGAAACCGTAGTATAGAAGTTTTGGTTTCTTTGACGATTTTGATTTGAATTTAATTCGAGATTGTCGATGTATTTTCAAATTTGTGAACGCAGTGGTTCAGATTCAGATGTGTGGCGCACAGAAGCCTGCGAAGTGGATGCAATTACAGCTGGCGTTGCTTTGAATTCTTCTAAAATTTTATCGGGCTTTTTTTTAATGATGGCGTTAGATCTTTCTCGATAGAAACTGACAGTTTGGCTTGCACGTGGACTGGGAGTCAACTCAACCATAATGCTCGTAGTGTATCCTTAGGAAATTGGGATCCTGCTAGTGCTTGCATTTGTCTGTACAAGTGCGCACGTCTTTTATCGTTCAATTCGAGGTCCGTTAGTATTTGCGTTAGTATCTATTGAGGCGAAATCGCCAATCGTGGTAGCAGCTGTTATTTAGTTCCTCGAAACTGTTTATAGTCGGAGCCCTAATAATATCATCTGCCACTGGCGCCAAGACCGCGGTGTCACAACTGCATTGAACTTTGCTGTGCCGAAGAACATTTTTTAATGGCTGAATGGTGATTCGGTTTGTGAAAACCACAACTCCACTTTTGATTCTCAGAATGGCAGTGGTTTAACGTCACGAACAGCATTTAATTGCAAAGGACTACTGCCAGGCCATACGCGCGATATTTTCTGTCACTTCGTTCGTTCGAGAATCGCTACACCCGTGTTTTAAAACGACACATAAAAATTATTAGATCTACCATGAAATTCTCTCCAATCGTGTCACTTTAAGTTTCAATCCATATTCACACGTTGGTTGGAGATATATATGATTTTATATCTGTCTCTCATCAATCTTTACTATTGCATTTACCTTTGCAAACAAAGGTCTCTAATGCCATTATTAGGTAGGACGCGGTTGTGAAAATATGCGTACCGATAAAGTTGATTCACGCCACTGTATTTTGAACGAATCCCAACAACGAAGAATTGCTACAGAAGCGTATCGAAATTTAGTGAAAGTTGTTGGTACAGATGCAGTTTGTGATACATAGAACGTGCAGAAGATGGCTTGAAAAATGCAAAGCAAGTGATTTTGACTTTAGTGACAAGCCACGTTCAGGAGGGCCAAATTTGATTGATGATGACATTATTAAGATTATGTATCTAGATAGCAAGATCCTTTTTCGACAGCATCGGAGATTGCAAAGAAGCTAAGTTCAAGTCAAACTCAAACCGTTTCCGACCATATTTTAAAGCTAGGATTGGTCTATAAATTTTCTAGGTGGGAGCTTCATCAGTTAAGTAAGAAAAATTTGAATGATGGTTTCGTCATACTCATATCTCTGCTCGATCGGTACAAGAACCAACTTTTCTTGGACCTGATGATAACTGAGGATGAAAATCTGAAAAGAGCATATATTGAGCCTGGGCAGCCTGCCGCCTCCCCTTCGAATCCTAGCTAGAATCTGAAAGAGAAAATGTTGTGTATAAGGTGGGACAACAAATACATTACAAGCTATTAAAACCTAATGAAAAGCGAAATTCGAGCGATGCTGTAAGAAAAAGGATGATCTAAATAAGACGATAAGAGAAAAGAGGCTGGCGATGCGTAATAGGAAGCATGTCAATTACATCATGATAGCGGCAGACCACATGTTGCTTTGACAACTTGTGAGAAAACCGCAGAGCTAGGCTGAGAAACTCTGTCAAGTCTACCATTTTCGACAGACCTCGTAACCTCCGATCATCACTTGTTTGCTTCTTTGCATAACTTTTTACACACAAATTCAAAACTTAAGTCGATGTCAACCAAGTACTAGTTGAGTTTTTCGCCTCTTAAAATAAATCATTTTTAGAAATGGATTTTATATATTGCTATCACGCTGGGAAAGTGCACGATAGAAAATGTACTGTTCAGTAAATTTTATTAACTGTATGCAATTATATTATACTCTTTCAATTCAAATATGGACAAACCTTTCCGGGAGACCTAATACGAGGATTGTTATCAAAAAAGATAGATTGAAAGATAGTTCTTACACAAGTCAAAAAGAAAATGTTGATGCGGCGAAGACTTTGATTTATTTTCAAAAAAAAAAAAAACAAATAAATAAATAACCACAATAATGACATAATTGTTGTAACCGGTGGGTCGCACCTGCAGCGACAAAAACCAACATGGTGAAATAGACAGGGTTATTTGAAAAAACAAAGGCCACATAATGGCAGCCAAAGGAAGTTACTTTTAACCGACTAGCTCACTTCGCGGGCGTGGGGTTCTTTGGACATTATTTAAGCCCTGATTCTTCCATGTCACATACACACACACAGGAAGAGGTTACTCTTTCATATTAGACAAAATAAATAAATAAATAGAAATAACCAAATGAAAGTAAGTAAATATAAAGTATTCAATTTACATAAATTGTGCTACGCTGCGTCCACACGAATGACTTGCTTCTACTGTGCTGATTCTGGCCACCTCTGCTTCCTCAAACACTGATCTCCACCTAAGATTGATTTCGGGGCTTCGATGAATTCCGCTGCGCTACCTCTGATCACCTCTGCTTGATTTCGGGACTTCAATGAATTCCGCTGTGCTTCGTCCTGACCACGTCTTCTGCCTGATTACTATCTTCTTGGCATAGATCTTAATCAAAATGTTCTCTTGGGCTTTTTATAATTCAAAGATTTTGCGACTGTTTCCCCATGTTGGGTGCCATGTGATGTATTTTCAAATAAAAAAAACATATAATCAATAAATAATTAATGATTAATAATGATTTAATTGTCGCAACCGATAAGTCGCCATGGAGTGAATAAAACGGAACAAGGTTAAAAGATAAGTTTGGCATTATGCGGCCTTTGTATTTTCAAGAAAAGCTGTCTTTTAACTTTGTTCCTTTTTAACCGCTTTACGGTCGCTGCGACAATTATATCATTATTAATTATTTATTTATTATATTTTTTTGAAAATACATTACAAGACAACTACAACTATAAGACAATTACAAGAAACATACAGATAACTGACTGTTTTTGATTTACTTGTGTTTAAAGAACGATTTACCTCACAGAATTTCTAATATTATTTTTGGACTTTTTTGGAACTGTCGGCAGAACAATAAGAAGTATTGTGCGTCGTATTTTAAAATTTGGCAAGTAAGCTTCAGCAAGATACAATTTTACAGTGGTGAATGAAGGCACAGAACATTTCTCTGAACCCACCAAGAGGAATCGCTGAATGCACTTCAATAAAATGAAAACAGTATACCATATCATGTCTTTCCGCAAACGGGCATTGACTGAGTTTTTGTAAGGCAGCTATATTGACCCTTTATGCAGTTCAAAGAAAAGGATTACGCAGAATTTCAATCCTCATGAGCCAAGGATAACCTCCTGTAGACCAGCGCTGGAAAAATAATAAAAAAAAAAACACTCGGAATTAGTTGAAATATGTGAGCTTAGAAGGGACCATATAAACATATTTGATTTGAATACTTTACAACAGTGGTATTTGTTACTGTTTACTTTTATCGGCATGGTTCTTCACCTCTGCCCAGAAGGTAATCGGTCGGAGCCCTCGGGCCCGGTAGGTCCGTCGGAGGTGGGCGTGAGGGCCACTCGCTTTCACCGAGCCCAAATATGCCGCCAAGCGAGAATGCGTCCAACCGATATGCCTTCTTCGGACGTTCTTCCACTTCCTGAAAGCTTAAGTTTACAAACGTACTGTTTTTACCCAACGGAGAGAAACCCGAGGCAAGTTGCTTTTGTTTCTTTTTATTCACTTATCCTATGGCTATCTTAGACCTAAGTTAGTATTAATCTACAACAGCTTATAACCTACTAACTTGGTGCTTGTCAGTTGCCTCCGCTACACCTTGTTGTGATCATTTAGATGCTGATAAGCCGCGTACGCAATCAATCGCCACACCGCTCAGTCGCTTCCCTTGCCAACTATCTGGTTTTCGATTTGGCCTTGTTCACGCTACTCCCGGCGCTTCCACTCAGGCTCTTGCACCTGCAATTCCACTTTTGTCCCAAACAAACTTGTCAATACCAAATCCAGGCCACGCATCCAAACTGCAACTGGACACCCCAAACGTTTTATAATCTGTGCACCAACTCTCCACGCACTTTCCCGCAAACTGTCAGGTTTACCAGACATCACAAATGGTTTTTCAATCGGTTCATCAACATCCCGTGGCCAACTTCCAGTCCGTTCAACAACTTCCCGCGCTCTTTTCCGCACACTGTCAGGTTTAACGGACACCTCAAACGGCTTTCAAACTGTTCACCAGCATCCCACATTCTTTCCGCACACTATCAGGCTTAAAAAAAAACCAACTCACGGACCAAATACACGGCGACGCTGCCCAACACGTATCGTTCTGAGAAACACAATCACAAAAAAGAGGGACCATTTTTCTGTTTCGCTTCCTTTTAAACTATGTATCTAGCGGATTGCTGATCCTCCCGCTGCGGCCGTTCACCATTTGGGAGATGACCCATCTGAGACTCGACCCTTTTTGCAGCGCTGCGGTTTTTTGGTGTGGTGAATTTCTTCAATCGCACCGGATCTCACCAAACCTCGCCTTGACCCTTGACCGCTGATAGGTCTTGGCTTGGTTTGAGTCGCGGAATTGGCTCGAATTCGAGGATGGCGAAACAATACCGTAACATATTGTCAAATACTTACCAGTGAAACTCAACATCTAGATTATGCACGCTTTACTTTTGAAGGAATACCCACACTGAAAAGTTAAATACAACTTCTACTATTTTTATTCAAGGACACATTTAACCACAACTTTGACCGACTTTTAAAAGATGTTAGTGGTAAATTTTCAACAGTACTTTCACAATAGCTGTTTTCTGCATTGAAAGAAGTGGCAGTGAAGTGCGGAAATGAGGATAACACTTCTAACACCACCACCTCATGTCCCTCTTCAGGAACTGTTTTCCACTATAGGCTATTGTGGTTCAACTATTTTTGCCTTCATGATTACTAGACCTATAATCCGTAAAAGTTGTTATGACGAAGGGATAGCTAAAAAAGGTAAGTCAGCTCATTTCTCAATGATTATATCGAAAAAAATGTGTTACAATTTATTCCCGTGGGTGAGCCTTGAACTCCCAGCCTTCTACCCAAATCACTGGAGAAGTGTTGGGCTCGATGCACCGCCTCAAAGCGCTGATTGAGAGAGAGTTCAACTTAATGGGCAAGGGCTTGGGCTGTGCGAGAGGAGTGGAATACGTGATCAAGACCTCTTCTGAGCCCATTAAGCAACGTTACTATCCGGTATTTCCAGCGGTACAAGCACACATAAGTGAGGAGTTGGACAATATGCCGTGGTCATCTCCTATTCTACTGGTGAAAAAGAAAGATGGCAAATTCCGGTTCTGCGTGGACTTTCGGAAGCTGAACAGCGTATCGGAAATTTGCCATAATAATAATTTTGAATAATTTTGCTCTGTCTTGGAAAGACCACGGCTCAGATAGCATACCACCTTTTCCCCCTC
Organism: Stratiomys singularior; assembly: GCA_954870665.1. NCBI lineage: Eukaryota > Metazoa > Arthropoda > Insecta > Diptera > Stratiomyidae > Stratiomys > Stratiomys singularior. Next base: position 75,562,050 of record OX940877.1, on the reverse strand, counting down.
TGGATGGTTCTGGCTCAGCACTACCCCGATGCCATGGTCTGAGGCATCCGTCTGTACCTTGAACGGCAAAGGGAAATCTGGGCATGTGAGAATAGTTGCCGTTGACAGCATCGTCTGGCAGCGTAAAAAGTCCAACTCACATTGTTAGGTCCATTCAAACTTCTTGTTCTTCCGAAGTAGATTTGTGAGTGGCGCTGTCAACGTTGTATTGTCCGGAATAAACCGCCTGTACCAAGACACCATTCCGAAAAATTGCCGTACCTTCTTCACGTCGCTCGGTCGGGGAATATGTAATATACACTCTACCTTCTCCGGTTCGACGTGTAATCCGCTTTCGTCCACGATATATCCCAGATATCTCAGTTAAGGCCTACAAAACTCACATTTCTCTCGAGATACCCGTAAACCAGTCTTCCGCAATCGTGATAACACTACCTGAAGGATTTCTAGGTGTTTTTCGAAACTCTCAGTAACCATTATCACGTCGTCCAAGTATACAAAAACGTATGGCTCCAGGTCCTGACCCAGGATACGATCTATAAAACGTTGCCATGATTGAAATGGAATAGACCCCGACTGGGTACCGTGAAGGCCGTAAGTGGTTTGGATTCTTCTGCCATGGGGATCTGCCAATAAGCTGACTTGATATCCAATGAAGATATGTAACGCGCCGCTCGAAGTTTGTCTAACGTGGCTGAAATATATGGCGATGGGTAGGCATCTCGTTCCGATACGCTGTTCAGCTTCCGAAAGTCCACACAGAACCGGAATTTGCCATCTTTCTTTTTCACCGGTAGAATAAGAGATGACCACGGCATTTCGTCCAACTCCTCACTTATGTGTGCTGTACCGCTGGAAATACCGGATGGTAACGTTGTTTAATGCGCTCAGAAGAGGTCTTGATCACGTATTCCACTTCTCTCGCACAGCCCAAGCCCTCGCCCATTAAGTTGAACTCTCTCTCAATCAGCGCTTTGAGGTGGGCTTCATCCTGTGCGGTCAGCCCTGTCCTCCTTTGCAATGAGCCACAGGCGGCTTTCGCCGCAAAATCCCAAGACTCCCTGCCAAGATCCAAGACTATCCGGAATGACCGGAGTAAATCAACCCCCAGGAGGAGTGCTTGTGGAACTGCGGGCACTACCAAAATTTCCATCCATCTAGTTACCCCGTTTACTGTCACCGGTGCCCAGATCTCACCCTCGATTGGTACGCAACCACTATCCGCTAGTCGTATGTCTGAATTCTTCGCCTCCCGAAGTTTCAGCCCTTGCGCACGGAGTCCGGAGTCCAGCAACCCCACCAAAGCTCGACCAAAAATATCCACCTCCATATGTGGACAGTTATCCGCCACTGCTTCTTGCAGCGCAAAGTCCACCTGTCTCTCTTCTGCAACTGGTGTGTTCTAAACACTCGCGCCCGCTACGCCACCTAGTGGGTGCGGTTCCCGTTTCCCTCTGGGTTCTTATTCCTTCCGTGATGGCGCTCACGTCTGTCTGCGTTTTTTTGGCTTGCACAATCGGGACACACCACTCTCCTCACACCACCGCGGCCACAACCAAAGCATTTCTTGGGCTCGCCACAGGTTCTGACTGTGTGCCCCGGTCTCTTACAATTCCAGCAGCGAATCCCTCTGGTGGCATCTTGCAATGCGGCAACCACTCCTCGCCCCTCTGTCTCACAGTACGCTAAATCGGGTTCCAGTAACCGATGGCTTCGACGATTTGGCGGTGGAATGAAAGCCTCGACTCTTACACTTGTTGTCTCGAGCCTCCTTCCCAGTTCCACGAGTTGAGCTACTGAAGTGACCGATACTAGGCTGAGCTGAGTTGGATGGAAGGGTGTGATGTTCCGCATTATGCGACGCAGCTTTTCGTCCTCAGTACACTGCACGGTAAGACGCTGGAAGAGCCCCTCCATCGTTGCCACGTATGCCCCTATCGACTCCTCTTTTCCTTGGGTCCTCTGTCGGATCTCCTCCCACAATCAATTAAATTAATCAATTCAATTAACAATTAATCAATTAAAGCATCCTTCGGTATGTTGCCCAACCGCCGTAGTCCATAGTCGACCTTTGACTTGATTTTCAGGAAATCAGCGCTATCTGTTCCGCCCTCGAAAGCGTTAAATAAGCCTTTGACCTCCTCCAACTTTTCCCGGACCGCTCCCAAGTCTTTCTTGGCCGAAAATGGGTACACGCCCCTCTCAACCATGGAGCAATCCATCGCTCGTTCCGCCTTGATCGCGGTACGCAAAGACTTCCTCATTTCGTTCACCGAGCCTATAGGTTGATCCCGTATCTCTAGCTCGTACGTCAACTCATCTCTGCCGAGGCGGTCAACGAGGATTTTCCCTTTTGATGTCATGTTTCCTATTTCCCTTGCTGGCCCTTAACGTAATTAAAACAACGGTTCAGAAGTGAAATTTTTTGTTCCGAAATTTTGCAAATCGAAATTACCCTAAGCGCTTCTAATAATGTCTCTACTCGCCAACCGAGTCACGCTTAATGCACATGCACTCCAAATCCACACATCAAATACACATTCCCGCAATTTATAATTCACCACACAATATTTCACTTGGCACTATTGTCAATATTACGCACGATTTGTCCTCACTAGGGTGAAAATATCACGCCCTTAACTGAAACGACCCCCTATTATTGCCGATCCAGGATTCGCACACCGTCAGCATGTTGACAAGTGATCAGCCTGGATAATCAGGATTGTTTGCCGATCAATGTACGATGGTGCCATGGTTCCAAGCCCCACGCAATTCAGTGAAAATAGCCCCACGTTGGGCGCCAAATGTTACAACTTATTCTCGTTGGGTGAGTCTTGAACTCCCAGCCTTCTACCCAAATTGCTGGAGAAGTGTTGGGCTCGATGCACCACCACGGTAGTTCCTGCTCGGAGAGTTAACGGCCGGGGCCCTCGGTCTCGGTACGTCCGTCGAAGACGGGCGTGGGTGCCACTCGCTTTACCGAGCCCCGAAACGTCACCAAGCGTTTCCCGCTCTCCTCGTAGGAAACCTCCACACTCACTCGGAAACCGTTTGATCCCTGAAAAGTAAACGGAAAAATGCGACCTGGAACAAAAGACCATCTACCGTCCGCGTTGCTTCTGACTCACGAGCGGAAGAGAAACTCATGTTAATTTGTTTACTAAACTCTATTTCTAACTGTATTCTATTGGTATCTTATGCTAATATAGTAGTTAATTCCAAAATGCAAATACATAACTCCTAATACTACGACCTACGTGAAATCCGCTACCGAGATGGATGATGAGCTGACTGCTTTACTTTTGCGACGGTAGCCACACTCGCGATTCTCCTCCATACTTCCGCCAACTAAAATTATCTTCGCCTGTACCGCAACACCGCGTACCAATGAGCGGCCAAAGATAATCGCAAGAACTGCATCTTCGCTGCGCCCCAAATCAGTTTCCCATACCCGTACGTTCGCCGTGTATTATACTGTTTCAATACTCCAGTCCCTTAAGGAATCGCACTTCCGCATATTACAATAGGTCAATAATTCGGTCTCTCACGAGAACGCACTATTTTACCGCGTCCGACAATATTTAATATTTTAGTCCCAGTCTCTCAAGAAAAATTACACTACTTATCGCGTATTAAATTATTTTAACGTTATTTTCCCTTTTCTAAACTCAAGAAATCGCACTGATATTAATTCAACTATCACTCCAGATCCAACTAGCATCTAACACAAAAAGAAGGACCACCGTTGTTTCTCACTACCTTTTAACACCCATCAAATTAGCGGGTTCGAAATTCTCCTGCTGCGGCCGTTCATACTTCGGGCGGTGACCCACCCGAGCTTCGATCCATTCGCCGGAATCGCTGTAATTATGGTACGGCGAGTTCCACCATCCACATTGGATCACATCCCACTTCGCCGCAACTGCCGGCTGACAGGTGACCGGTAAAATCTGATGTTTATTTATTTATTGGTGTTTAAGTTTGTTTTTTCACCTATTCATCCTTAATCGAACATTGCCGCGGCTGTTTGTTGCACAGCTGTTGGCAATCAAACTGTGCAACCTTTATAAAGTGAAGTTCTGTGCAAGTTGTATGGAGGTAAGTACCTATTTTGTGATGATTATTCGTTACATCATTTCACATTACCATTCGGTGTCCGTGGCCCCTTACGCCCAGACAAAGATCGCGAAAGTGAGCCAGATTTGCGGCTAAGTGTGTGGCTCGGTTTCATTAGCCAGCATACAACCGGTTAGCTCGTTGCGGTGGCTCTTTATTTTGAAGTTGATGTCGGTGGATTCTTGCGTTGCTCGCTGGCTTCCATCATCAAATGATCCCGTATGACCAGTTCGTTGATTCGCTGCTACCCTTACAAACTAACTACCCTTCTATAATTTTACCATTTTATAAATACAATTCCAAAAAAATAATACTTCTTTTCTATAATTTAATTATAATAATAATTACTTACTGTATAATAACTTAAATTTAACTTTCTACGAGTTTCTCTTCGCACATTTCGTTATCGAGCAACAAATTCAACTCCTACTTCGCGGATCAACGGAGGGTAGTGGTTGTACTTGTTTACTTCATTCGTCACTTACGTTACTTCCGGAAGACGCGTTCGCCGGGTTGCTTGCGTGGTGAAAGCTCCCCCCCCCCCCCCCCGAGGGCCGCGAACCCACACAGTAACAAATGCTGAAGAAATTTACATTTTTTACTCACTGCGATTTTAAATGCAGTTTTTGAACAGAGGAATGTGGAAATCAAAAAGTTTTTTCCTGTTAGGGCAGAGTATCCTTTTTTTAAGGAGCATTTCACGTGAAGCGGATAGCGATAGTTATTTGCGGTCCTGAATTTTGTTTATATTCAGATTATTTGTTCTTATATATCCTCCAGAGACCTGGTGTCCATATAAATGACCATTACTCTGAATTGATTTCTGTTATGAGCAAACAAGCAAGAAACATTTTTCACGTTCTATGTTATAATTCAATATTCAGGCTAAACTGCCAAAACTGTTACTATAATTGTTACTGAAACTGTTACTGTGTTATTACTGTAATTTCGCATTAATATGCGATAAGTCCGATGATATGGAGGCAAAAAAAACGTTCGTTATCAGGTAATTTCATGTTCGTGTTGATTTCGTTCAGTTTTTTGTGCGTTAAGGTGAAAAGTATCGACAATAATATCTTGTATTTGTGATGTGAACTGTGAAGTGATGGAACTGTTTTATTGTCGTCCATTTAGGTGGACACCCGGTTCATAGTCCTGAACTTGAGTATTATTTTCTTTTCCTATGCAAGTTCATTTTCGCGAAAATATTTTGAAGATCTATTTTTCAAGTTATCAGTGACCTAGCAATTGAGAGCACTAGAACAGGACTAGCCTTAGAACATCACAATTCTGGCGGATGATTGTTCAGAGATAAACTTTGATGGAGAAGACATCGATAAAGATCTAAACATAGATGACGCAGAAATTGAAGGAAGACTTCCAGCAGGAAAGATACTGGAAAGAACTAAGTTTTTAACTTACTTAAAAGCCATTTTTTTGGTGTAGGGAGGTGAAAGCTATTTACGCCCTTAGTGGACCTACTGGACTACCGACTAAACATCTCCCTTGTCAAACGGAGCGCCTAGCCTGGAATTATTTAACACATAACTTCTGGCTAACCCTCCAAATTTTACACCTTTTGGCGCTTTCGGGTTACAGGGATTCCTTCTCCAGTTGGATGGAAAAGAGGGCGAGGATTACTTCAGAAGGAAACCCTCCACCCTCGACGCCTCCAGCCGATCAAGTATGCCTTTTGATCAAGTATGCCTTTTATGCCAATACTAGGATTGTCCGAGTGTAATGTGCCACTTGATTCCATTTGGGAAATGATTTCAGCATCTCTTCGACTAGGCTATCTGAATGGAGCTTTTCCACTTTTCTGGCAAGATCATCGCGCTGTTTGTCCCATCTTCTGCATGAAAAGAAAGCAAGCAAAGTGATGATAGCAACGTGAGTGATGGGTATCACCCCTGTATCGTCTTTCATTGCAATTTTTCTTTATTACCCTCGTGCCTTCGTTGATAGATCCTATTACGCTCTCTCGCAAGGAGAGCGATGAGTATCACCCCTGCAATTACCATCACCGCTGACTCAGAGACTGTCCGGTATGGTGATGCGATCCGCAGTACACCTCGTTTATGCACCTGTACCAGCCGTTTTCGGTGCATTTCCTCGTTGAGAGCTTGAATCCATATCTTTGCTCCATGTAGAAGCGTTGAATGTACGACACTCATTATCAGTTTCCTTCTTGTATGGCTTGGGCCCCCATGACTGGCCATTAGTTGGCCTTGTTTGTCGTTGCCTTGATTTGCTCCGAGAAACTCAGCTTTGAGTCTACCAGTAAGCGCAAATGCTTAACTGATAGTTTTGACTCTACTGATGTGTCCGTGACTCGGACCAATCTTACTCTGGAGATCCACTTATTGGTCAGGACGACCAATTCAGTTTTCTGTAACGCTAGGTTAAACCCATGAGTGGTCGTCCAGCTTCTTACCCGGCGCATTAGCAAATTTAGCCTAAATTATGCTTGATCGACCGTGCGCCCAGCCACTAGTACCGCAACATCATCTACATAGCCGATCAGTCACGACTCTTCCGGCAGTTCAAGTCTGAGCAGTCCGTCGTAGGAGACGTTCCACAAGTCCGAACCGAGGAAGGAGTCTTGGGCCACACCTGATGTGACTAGGATCCTGCGTTGACCTTGCGCCGTGTCATAGATCAGGCTGCGATCCTTCAGGTAATTTCGAACTATCGGCATGAGATATTCTGGTACTTGGAATGAGTTTTCCAGGGCTTCCAGAATATCTTACCATCTAGCGGAGTTGAATGCGTTCTTTATGTTCAGTGTCACTAGAAGGACTACCCGACGATTGGACCGACTACGTTCCTCCACCTGTTGGACCGCAGTAACCACATCCGCGACCGTTTTTAACCTTCTTCGGCTTGTTTTTCAGTTAAGTCAACTATGGCCATGTACTGACCTATATCGTTTTCAGGGGTTAGTCGTAATTTTAACCCACTTAATTCGTGTGAAACGCTTTTTAGGCACTCTTCCACCTCCGTCCTGTCCGTAGCGCAGTCAATGTCTCTGATTTCGAGGGTAGCCATTAGTTCAAGAGAGGCTACAAGAGCCTTTTCCCCAAGAGCCTTTTTGACTGCATCCCGGAATTAGTTGTTATTTGTTGTCTCAGGTCCAAATTCTGCAAGGCCACCAGATCTGGTTGGCCGGACGGTTCAGATGGCAGTTTGAGTCTCAAGTTAGTTCTCCAATCTGTCGGTTTGACCAGCAGTGCATGCCTTAGGGTTTTACGGCATAGCTTGCTTCGTGGTTCTTGTTTCTTGTTTGAGGTTTCTTTTCCTTTGTCCCCAGGAAGGAGCTCATCATTGGTGACTTTTTCAAAAAGGACTCTTCTGGACGCTTTTTCGTTGGCCTTGTTTGCCACCACCTGGGATCCATCATTCCAAGTAATCTGTCTGTTCGCTGCTTCGTCCTTCTTTCTTTTGTCTTCGTCCCCTTGTATTGGGCTACTCGCAAACCTTTTGGTGGCGCTATGCGCGGGAATCACTTGCGTTTCGACCGGGATACTGGTCTTTTACTCTGCTTCCGCCATTTGTGTCTGTAGTGCCCGATTCGGTCTAAGAGCTCTTCCAGCTCTAAAATACCATTCCTAATGTCCTTGCTTACGTTTTCCTGGGCATTGCAGGAATTTTTAACTTTGTTTCCTGCCTTACGCATGAAGCGCTCTTCTTCATGCCGATCCAATACAATGAGATTGTCCTGCACCTGGTTTTGAGGCGGGCTTTTTTGTTTGCGTTAGACTGTAGAGCTCTGATGGCATCAGAAGCAGTGTCAGTGGCAGCATCCCGTCGAATCATGATCTCAAATCTCTCAAATCATCGGTGGTTTTTCCCTCCGTGTGTTTCCCAGGCGATTGTTGTTCATGCTTTTTTCCTTGTCTTACGAGACGTTCCGGCGTGCGTATTGTTTTTTTGCTACCTTCGAATGCCCCCAGTATTTCTGGTAGGTAGAGGCTCTCTGCCTTTTTGTGGTCGTTCGTCCGTTTGTCGTCTGGGTTTGGATGTTTGCTCGATGTTTTAGATTTTATTTTAGTTGGTATTAATGTGTAAGGCATCATGCTAAAAGGGTCCCCCCTCGGAGCCGCTATCTCCATTCATATGTGAGGTTGCCTAAATGGTCCCATGGGTGTCTGTGCAAAGCAGGGAGGCCATGAAAGTGTTGACACCGGCCCTTATGGGGACAGGTCCTCAGAGACAGACCAGCGCTAATCGGGAGTTTGTCTCAACGGAACCTACACCACCAACTTAATGTTGCGAACTTCGAACGTTCTCCGAGGCCTGCCAAGGTTTTACCGGGACGGAGACGGTACGATACTTATGTATATTTGAGCCGTTCGCACGAGTTATAGTTCAAATAGAACTATGTTTCAAAAATAAACAAATTTTAAATTATACAACGTATATTTCTTCCAAAGTCTAATTAACAACTCCCCTTTCTTCTTCAATTTTTCGGTTTTTATATCCTTTGAAGCTACCATGTGCAAAAATATATCTATCGGTTCTTCGAACTACAGTTTTACTTTTTTTAAGAAATTTGCTAAGATAGCCAGCACGTGCATAAATAGGTGAAGGAGAACACCTGCAATTATACAAATTGTTGTGAAGAATTTGTGTGCACTTCCGGCACGTGGGGCCCGTCTCAGGTGGATTAAAAATGTTAGGGCGATGATCCCGTAATTCCTCCCCCTTTAGAAGGTTGCGATGGCCATAGAAACTGGATCCTTGCAGGTTCGTTGGACTGAGCTACGACTCGTGAATCCTGTTGGAGTTGTATTACTTGTGATCTTTGCAGATAACAGATTGTGCAGGCAGTTGCGATGATGGTTAAACAGGACATTATGGTAAGTGCTGTATAGAATTGCTGTTGGTACGTATAATTGCCGAGAGTAGCGGCCTTCCTCCTGATGAATTGATGTTTCTGTAATTCATCTAGTTGGATGTTGTTGGTACTGGCGGGTGTGAAATTCACTGTTGAAACAAGGTTGGAACGATATGAATTTCGTCCCAATGGATTGGTCTTTTGGCGCTGTATGTAATTCCATTTGTGGTTATTTCTCAATTATTGTAGCGTATGAAAAAGGTTCCTTCGATCTTCAATTCGTCTTGGCCACAGGTGGTTGTGATGGTGGTGCCACGAACATTAGGTGGTTAGGTTCTGGCTCGAAGATTTCCATCTCGAAGTCGCGGTCATGTAGTTCGCAATTTGCAGGTATGTTGCTTATGATGTTTGCAGTGCAATTTTCTTCGGTACTTCTTCTCATTGTAGTTGGTTTTGAGCAATAGCAAACGTTCTCAATGTTTTGGCATTTTTCGTCGAGACTATGTGAGTTGTTAAGACTCGAAAGGAGATAGGGTTTTGTTAGGATGGTTTTGGTTTTGTTGATCGGGAGAGGGATTATGTGATATAGAAAGTAATGTTATTTTAATGTAATAGGGATTCGAATGTTGAAGATTATATTGGAATCGTTTGAGTAGGCTTGTAGGCTCAATCATTCGTAAATTTGTTCATTGGATTTTATGTCTAGCTATTGATTTTCGAAAATGGAATTTATCTCGGATAGTTCTAGTGGACTAAGAATTGTTCTTGATATAATATTTAGTTTTGCAAAGATGATTGCTTCCGAAATGCTAGTGATATGATCGTTTAGTAGGTCAATGTTATAGTTTACTTGATTTTAATACTGTATGTATTTTAAATTATTATGTTCCTTAATAACTTGGTTTTTAGGATTTTCGTTTATATAGTTCAAATAGTTTGTAATAATTTTTTGTTGTTGATTAATGTGATTTGTCAAAACGTTTTATCATTTGTTCGATTAATAGGTATAAGGTTAAGTAGTTTGTTATTAAGCTCTGCCACTTTAGCTTTTGTCATGTCTAAGGATAGTTTGAGTTCTGAGATGTTTTGAAGGTTGCGAGTGTGTCTTGTATGTAGTCGATATTTGTTCGATAGTCATTCAATCGTACGATATGTATCAAGTTGTCGTAGGATGTGATAAGTCGTGCTGTTCCAAGTTTTATGGGTAAGACTCCATTGTTATTCGTCAAGTCCCGTATGTCCAGTTCCTGTCCGTGTGCTATGAGCATGTGCCTGGAATTTGCGTTTTTTCTTTAGTTTACTTTTATGGATTTTTTTATTTTTATTTGAGATAATAGTGATATGGTTATTTTGTTTTACTTCATGTTTTGAAAATCTTCGATTTAATTTGTTTCTACGACATTCCTTTCTATATACTATTGATCCTTCGTTATATGTTTCAGGGCTTTCTCTAGAGGAATTTAATTTTTCGTTTCTTTTATTAACTTGTTCTTCTAGTAGTTGCTTTAATTGGGGGGTATAATTTAGATTGGAATTCCTTAAGTTTCTCGAGATATTCGTGCGTTTGACAGGGTGTTAGACTGTTATTAAATTTGTATGTTCTACCATAGAATAATTCATAGGGAGTGAATTTCGTAGCGGAATGAATAGAATTATTGTAAGTGATTATAACTTCGTTTAAAATGTCTTCCGGGTCATTTTCACGATTTTTTTCGTAGACTATTCTGTAGATTTCCGTTAAAGTAGAATGTAACCTTTCTACTGGTGCATTACTACTGGTTTGTTGATATGACGTCGTGGAATGGTTTATGCCGAATTGTTTGCAAAAATCATTGAAGAGAGTGGAGGTAAACTCTGATCCCTGATCTGTAACAACAGTTATTAAATTTTGGGGGGTGCCGTGTAGACTGATATAGTGTTTTAGTGCTTTAATAATGGATAAACTATTTCTTGCGGGTAATTGGTATGCTGCTGCAAATTTGGAGAATTTGTCGATGATGGTTAGAATGTAACGTTTGTTTATGGTATAAATGTCTGAATGAAGTATTTCTAAGGGTTTGTTGGGTGTTTGAGACGTTTGAAATTCTGGTTAGGGAGGACTCCTCTCATATTTGAGAAGTTGGCACTTGTCACAATTATTTATAATTTGCGTTATTTTATTTTTTAAATAAGGGAAGTAATAGTCTCTTTTGAGATGAGCTAGAGTCTCATTTATTCAACGGTGGTTATTTTTCAAATGATAGTTATTTATCAGAGCGTCCTGGTCATCGCTTTCAATGATTTCTTTAAGACGCTCAGTGCATCTAACTAATTTGTAGCATCCGGATTGTGAAAAATGTTTTGAATAAACGTTTTGAATTATTCTAAAGATGTCGTCTGTTGAGAAAATTGCCGTAGTTTTATTAGGGGGAATATATTTTCTAAAGATTTCCGTAAGCGTGGGTTCTGAAAAATCCTGCATTTTAATCGTTCGTCTCTATTTGTTCCTAAACGATGTTTCGACGGAGGTTGAAGGTTGTCTATTAGTTCTTTCCAGGACTAGTTGAAGCGAGAATTCGTTTAAAGGTTTTTCTGAAATTGGTATACCGGTATTCATGTCTTCTTCTGCCGAATGTATGGTAGTACCTCTTGTACTCTGAGCTGAAATGTTGGAAGGTGAGTTTGTGGTTTCGTTGTTATATATTTCCACGGACGCTGCTTTCATGGTTGCCGGTGATTTTATTCTACTCAAAGCATCGGCATTACTGTTTTGGGAGCCTTTCTTATAAATTATCTCGTAATCATATTCCTCAAGTTTAAGTCTCCAACGTATTAATCTGGAATTAGGATCCTTAAGACTCATTATCCAGGTGAGTGGTTTGTGATCGGTCACGATCTTAAACTTCCTTCCAAACAAATATGGTCGGAAATATTTAGTGGCCCATACAATGGCCAAAAGCTCCTTTTCGATCGTGGAATAATTTGTTTCTGAGTCATTTAAGGTTCTACTTGCGAAGCAAATGGGACGATCACTGCCGATGGGTCCTTGTGATAGAATGGCCCCAATCGCGAAATTGCTCGCGTCTGTTGTTAAAACAAACGGCTTACTAAAATCAGGATGTTGCAGGATCGGGTCATTCATAAGAAGATTTTTACAATCGTGAAAGGCGCGTACGTAGCGATCATTTAAATCTATGGTACGTCCTTTCTTCAAACATTCTGTCAAGGGTTTTGTCAATTTTGCAAAGTCTTTTACGAATTTGCGATAATATCCTAGCAACCCGAGAAAGGATTTAATCTCCTTTGGTGTTTTTGGTATAGGATAGTTGGCTATCGCATGGATTTTTTCGGGGTTGGGTTTAATACCCTCTGTTGTGACGATGTGACCCAAAAATTCGATCTCCTTCTTCAAGAATTCTGATTTGTCCAGTTGGACCTTCAGATTTGCCTCTCGTAATTTCTGAAATACCTTTCGAAGGTGTTCGCCATGTTCCTGTAAGGACGTCGAAAAGATGATGATGTCGTCTAAGTATACTAGGCACACCTTGCCTTGAAGGTCCTTTAGTACGTTGTCCATGACACGTTGAAACGTGGCAGGCGCATTTTTTAGGCCGAAAGGCATACGAACGTATTCGTAGTGACCGCCTTCGACTGTAAAAGCAGTTTTTGGAATATCTCTGGCATCCATTTCCATTTGGTGGAAACCGGAAGCGAGATCCAGTGTTGTGAAATACATAGATTTGCCCAATTTGTCTAATATTTCGTTAATATTAGGAAGTGGATATCTATCGCTTATCGTTTAACTTCCGGTAATCAATTACCAGTCTCCATTTTTGTTTACCGCTAGCGTCCAATTTCTTAGGTACTATCCAGACGGGTGAACTCCAAGGAGAATAGCTCGGACGGATTATGCCTTGTTTGAGCAAATCCTCGATTTGTCTGTGGACTTCTTGTTTATGCACGAAAGGATATCTGTAAGATTTTGTATAAATTGGCAAATCGTCGGTGGTGTTGATTCTGTGCTTCACCTGATTGGTGAACGTCAGATCCTGATTAGCTTTAAAGAAAATATCATTGTACTGATGACAAATTTTAAATAACAATTTCTTTTCTTCGCGATTAAGGTGGGAAACTCGTAAAAGATCGATGAGATCATTTGAGTCCGTGAATGGAGAGCTTTGTTCGCATCTAATTTCCACGTTGTTAATTTCCTCATAATTGTCTGAAACTTGTTCTACCATTAAGGGTTGTTCGATGAAGAGCACTTTCTCGTTTCCAGACACGTTAGTTACTTCTATGGGGGCGTACCAATTAACAGCTGTGTATATGCCTTCAGAGATGAATAAATCTGGGGTAATTTGGATGGGTTTTATAAGAATGTCTCCATTCCGTGCATCCACAGGTAATTTTGCGATGAATTTTGAATGAGGTGGTACAGTATACTTTTCAGACATGAAGTTTGGTTTGAAGTTGAGTGGAATTGTTGCGTTTTGTGTTATGAGTACGTTCTTACTGAAATCAACTTTAGCACCTAACTGAGATAATGTGTCAATGCCTAGTAGGCCATCAAAATACCCGTGAAATTTGAAAATCAGGAACCTTATTGTTCCTGGTTTGTTAAACTCGATAAAATTAGGAAGAGTCACTTCTTCTTTCACTTCATGTTTTGCTAGAATTGTGCAGATTGAAACTGGTTTTGTTGGTTTGACGTCATGGGGATTCACATATTCAGGATTGATGAATGATGAAGATGCGCCGGTATCTATGAGAAATTTCAAGGGTCTTCCATAAGGAGAAGATATCTGTATGTAGGGTAGAGTGTTCCCATGTTTGTTTACGTCTAGGTACCCGATGGGTTTGTGGAGGCATTCAACTGAAAATTTTCATCGTCTACCTCGGTGTTAGGAGGATATGAATCCTGGTCAGAATGAGAGTCCTGGCGATCCATGTTAAAAGGTTCGTAAAGATTTTCATAATTTTGAATCACGGATCCTGGATTATCCATAGGGTAATAGTCCGTTGGCAACATAAACTGTTGGGGTTCGAATTGAATTTGGTTGTCGCTGTTTGTGTAGTAATTTGGAGGATTTTGTTCCGAAATATTAAATAATTCTCTCACAGTGTTTCTTGGTGCTGTTTGAGGAGTAAAGAAGTTATTTGCTTGTGGGATAGGTGGTCTTTGTAGAGGTCTCCTTATTGTTCCTGATGTTTCCATCGGTTCAGGCTTTGACTGAATGTTATTGTTCGGTCTGCTAAAGAATGATTTATTTTGAGGAGTAATTGTATTGTGATAATGATTTGGTCTAAAATTATTATTTGGCAACATAAATTGGTTACGATTAAAAGATTGATTTGGAGCACTGTGACGCTGGAGGCCAAAAGTGTTATTATTTGGCGCTTGATAGTTTGGCATCATAGTTTTCAGTGGGAGGAATGTATATGGCTGGTTGTGGGGATGTCTAGCATAAATTCCTGTTGGTATGTGAAACTGTGGTGGTTTGGGCCTTAATAACAATTGTTCGTTTGTTTGCGGTCGTGATTTAGCAAAATGATGCCTATCAGAGTCAGATTTGGAATAAAACATGTTTTGTTCTTTAATGCAACATGCATACGCTGCTGCAATGGTTTCTGGTTTCATAGCTCGAATGGTCGAGCCCAGTGGTTCCTTCAAGCCCGAAAGGAATGCGTTTAGGCACATTTCCGAGAATAAAGATTTTTTGGCGGCTATAACGTTAGGATCCACTTCATGTATATTTGTGTGGGTATTCATGCTAGAAAGTATTTCTACGATATTACTGTAGAATTTATGTACGGAGTCGTTATTCTGCCATAGACCGTGAAGGTCTCTGATAAGAGAGGTTTCGTTCCTCTTATCCGAATAATGTAAGATTAAATTTTCCTTAGTCTGGTTCCACTCCAAGGGAGTGCCGTACATGTTAAGTACTTCGTTGGCTTCGCCGACGATTTTATTCCTTATGGCTCTCAGAAGGAGTTGCCCATAAGCAGTGCCATTTGTTATACTGATTAACGACAGAATTTCATTAACGTTGTCCAAAAAATCAAAAAGGAGCCGCGGATTTCCGTCGAATTTTGGTAGATCTTTTATCGCATCCGGGACGCGGAGAGAGTTAAAAATATCAATGGTTGTCATAACAATATCACCTTCTTTATTAGTCATTGAAGTTCGCGAGTTGTTATTTAAATTATTTTCACTATTATTAGTATTGTAATTATGATTAACTATTATATTTTCACTAGTATTATCGATGTTATTTATGTTTTTACTATTATCGGTATTATAATTATTATCAATTGTTATACTTTCACTATCACTACCGATATTATTTATATTTCGACTAACGCTATTCACACTTTCACTTTCCGAGATAAATCTTAAGTTTGTGGTAAAATTTGTAAAATTTCTTAGCCTACGTGTGAGAGTAGGATACGGGTTAGGGGCGGATTTCTTTTTTTTGTGGAGTGGATAGTGGCATAGGAGTAAAAAAAAGTCTCGACTTACCAGATAATTATTATCCACATACTTGGGATAATTCAATTTTCTTGAATTTCTGCTACAGCAACAATTGCAAATGCCGATTTTTTCCTACACTTGACCGATAAACCGTCAAATCGCCACCTTGTTTCCGATAAACCGTCGGATCACTATTTTTGTTTCCGATAAACCGTCGGATCACCACTTTGTTTCCGATAAACCGTCGGATCACTATTAATATCTCCGCCGCCTAAGTATCGACTGCGCCAATTATAGTTCAAATAGAACTATGTTTCAAAAATAAACAAATTTTAAATTATACAACGTATATTTCTTCCAAAGTCTAATTAACAACTCCCCTTTCTTCTTCAATTTTTCGGTTTTTATATCCTTTGAAGCTAACATGTGCAAAAATATATCTATCGGTTCTTCGAACTACAGTTTTACTTTTTTTAAGAAATTTGCTAAGATAGCCAGCACGTGCATAAATAGGTGAAGGAGAACACCTGCAATTATACAAATTGTTGTGAAGAATTTGTGTGCACTTCCGGCACGTGGGGTCCGTCTCAGGTGGATTAAAAATGTTAGGGCGATGATCCCGTAATTCACGCGAGTTTCACCTCGGTGGTACTTGGTCCAAAATATCGTGTCCGCCCGCCCAAGTGCGCCAATTGGAATTCGTTGGTCGGTTCGTTTTTCCAGAGTCGTTTTCCGCTGGAGGGGGCTTGCAGTGACCTGCAGGTCCTCGGGTACGTGGGGGCGACACTCCGCAAAGAATACTTGCTTTTAGGAGTACTCCTGTTGAGCAGCATTCCCCCTGCGGGATACTTAGAAGCCATAAGGTTACTGTAGATGAGTAAATGATCCCATTTACTAGTTCTGCTTGCGTCATGAAGCAATTTTTTCCGAATTATTGTTTCGAGTTTTGTTTATTAAACTCTTGCAAACGCATCGTTCTTATACAAACAAGATCAAATTATCCTAAAAATTTGAAAAACGAGATGCTTCAGTACATAGAATTCAAGACAAATATGGCTGGAGATTGCCTGTTCTTCAATGAATACTTATGCGAGGGGTTTCCCGAATCATTAACTCTTCGTTCAGGAGCTCGGAGAAATATGAAAGAGGAGCCACGAAGAAGACTATCAAAAAAATTTACGGATTTCGCAGACACGAAGAATTCAATTCGATGTAAGTTACAAGGGTGTGATAATATCTTGCGTGTTACTTGTTTCAATTTTTCATTCAACATTTTAAATAATATATCATTCGATTAGTGATAACTCACGAGATATTGCTCTATATTTTTTTACTTAAAAGTAACCATAATATCTTACCAAATTTTTTGAAGCGAACTGCTTAATTATTTGAACTTACCTAATTATTATTAGAAAACTAAACATATGATTAGAATTTTCCAAACTGAAATACATGTTCTCTAACAAATAATCATTCGATCTCTGGCTCTTGCCCAGTGTAGACCTACATCCAAGTGTGCCAGAGTGATTTCAATTGCAAGTTAATCCATATAGCTCTTTTGGTTTTCATTTTTTAAGTAGTGAATCTATAGCTCAATTCGAGACTGCATATACGAAGTGAGTAAATTCCCATCTGAATCTCCCACTCCTGCCCCGAGCAGGAAAAGAACCCAGGACTCTTCGCTGACAGAAGGCTTCCTGAGTGATCAGTTAAGACGCCACTAAATTCATCGAGCACTGTCAAGCGCTGTCCGAGCTTTTACCCAGCGACGATTAAGTTCAACAACTCAACATTGAATAACGAACCAAGGTGAGAGTTCTTCCCACTAATTTCATCGATAGGCCACGGAGTAGTATTAATGCCTTGATAAAAGATTTCAAAGTAGAAAAAAATTCCATCAAAATCACGTCGATTGGACTAAAGCTGTTCCTTACCAATTTTGATGACTATAATACAGTAGGAAATCATCCGAAGACCATAAAGGAGTTCACCTCTTATTTCCCTCATCGAAGGCTATGTTTTTGTCCAGTAAAAGGTGTACTATCAGGGTTGTATGGCATGTACATGTTGTGCGAAGAACTTAAAAGCTCCTCAAGGCAGAACAAAACGCGTAAGCATTGGATATCAAAACATTTAACCTCTAAACTTGGAGATCGCGAAAATTCACACTTCCTCCTATACATGCAAAAAGCAACAAAAATAACTGACCTCAAAAATCAAAACAAAAATCATTGCCAGTATATATTGTCTTCAGTTTTTGCTTTATTCATGACGCCAACATATGTGAACTTTTTTCCTTTAAAAGTTTAACCACTTCAATTGACGTGAACCAATTATCTTCGGTCGAATCGTAAATGGGTTTTGACAGCCGTATAACTCTTTGTGTTGTTTTTGATAATTCCTTCTCAACATTTGTCGGCCCTTGCCCATCGAGGTTTTTTGACATGAGTTTCCATCCATATCTTCCTGGTTTTTTTTTTGGGAGATACATTAGGAACATGCAAGGGGAACCAAAGCTTACGAGCGTGTCATAAATGCACATATCAAAGCGTGGAGTAAAATATTTTTAACATTTTGCTAGTCAGCAGCGGGATCCATCTTCTTATTTTCATCTTCAAGTTAATCCATATAGTAATCCACAACTATTATTATTTTAATTGTTTACAAATCATTATAGATTATGGGGCTGCCAACCGAAACGAGGCTCAATGATTACCTTGGTCGTATACCTGACATGTCAATATCTCAAGTTTTTGCAACTCTCTATTAGTGTTTTCGCCGTTTCATCCAAATGTTGTCCCGACATCACTTATATCACTTTTCTCATTTTCTAATTAATTCAAAACAAAACGCTCAAAATCTAGATCGTTCATGCTCATTTTGAACTGCAATAGCTGATTAAAGTCTTTGAAAACACAAACGCACTATTGGTGAGTTGACGACAAAATGACGTCAAGTACCACGTATCGTTTTAAATACTAACTTGCAGTATCCGATTTATTTTTGCAGTCACCGGGAAACTGACATTTAGACAACTACTAAGAGGCGTTACTGCGTGCTGCAAACCATTTCTGAGAAAAACATTGTTAATATGTTGGCGACGTCAAATTTATAGCACTTCACGCATTGAAGGTTGAAAAAACTACGATCCTAGGTTTGAAGTGCTTGCATGGTATGACTTGGCATAAATAGAATGATTTTCATTAACATTTACATTAGCTATGTTCAAAAGGTCTATGGAATTAGAAGTCTGGCCATTTAAAATCAAAATTTTTTTCCAATCTTTGAAGATTTTTAAGGCAGAAAATGTTCCAGGAAGCATCTCATAAATAGGTCTAAATTGAGATAAGATGACTTTTTGTTCATGTAAACGTTGGAGCCATCAGGCAAACTATCAGAAAATTCGGGTTTTTTGTTGACTCCTTTCATAACTAGTACAGGCGGTAAGATACGGCCTTCTTGACTACAACCAGAGAAATAGTTTCTTCCTTTTCCCGATTCGTAATCACATAAACGTCCTTTCATTGTTAAAAATTTTCCAGGGTTATTAATATGTTGGATCCCACTCTCATCAAAGTTGAAGATATTTTCAGTTGAATTATTCTTCTCTACATCTGATTGCAAGAGTTTAAAAAATGCAGCAACTTCTTCCCTATTCATACCCTGAGCTCGAAGAATCGATATTTAAATGCGACAAGCCAAAGGTCTGTCGCATTGAAATATCTGTATTCCATTCTTAGAAGGAACTAAGCCAATGTTGCCCAACTATTTCTTTTTCATTCGAAAATTATTTTGATTCAGAGCTTCTCGGCGAATCGATAAGCAAGTGAATGAATGGTACCTCGAAGAGGAGCGAAGTCAGGCCTAGCTAGGCGTTCAATGTACGATGTCAAACGTTGTTTCTTTTTCTTTTCCGAGACATGCTACAACAATATGAAATTTATATTAAATACCACAAAACTTTTATTTGCAGGGGCAAATCAATATAAGTTTAATGGAAAAAGAATATATACCTTGAGGGCCTAGTCCATATTTTTTAATATTGGCTGTTTGACTCGCCTAGATAGGGCACAGATCGGTACGCCACTCAAAATTTTCCAGGAAAGAAGTCACGACTAATCGAATTTTTGGCTTATGATTGATAATTTTCATCAGAAGCATTCGTGAAAAACTAAGCATGATATTCATATCAACATTTCTATCCCATATAGGAAATATGGGAGGTATGGCATCTCTCCTCATATGGCGTCTGTTAAACGTGTTAAAAACGGTTAAAACGTGTGTTTCTTGAATGTTTTTGTAAATCATTGAAGTAAGTAGTGAAAGGGCTCGTGTCAACCACAGATATGTTGCTTGAAATAGGCATTAACTGCTTCAAAATTATTAAAAATTATCATTTTTCTATGTAATCACATAGTATTGAAATTGACAAAAAGGAATCGCAGAAGATAATGAAGGTGTGTGAAGTTGGACCGTTTTTGGTTTTCCATTTTGGAAAATTGGACACGTGCCCGTTCAAAACTTCAGTCATAATGTTACGCGTAGTCCTTAGGCCTGGTCGTTAGGCACCGTCCTCTTCCCAAGCCGGGAAGTAACCGGTCGGGGTCCTTGGTTTCCGTAGGTCCGCTGGAGATAGGCGTGGGCGCCACTCGCTTCCACCGAGCCCCAATATGCCGCCAAGCTAGAATGCGGCCAACCGATACGCCTTCCTCGGACGTTCTTCCGCTTCCTGAAAGACAAAGCTTACAAACGTATTGTTTTTCTTTTTTCCTAACGGAGAGAAACCCGCGGCAAGTTGGTTTTTTTAATTCACTTCCCTATGACTATTTTAGACCTAAGTTAATAATAATCTGCACTTATACCCTACGGCTTACAATCCTACGGCGTATAACCTACCACCGTTGTCGCCATCAATCGCCGCACCGCTCAGCCGCTTCCATTGCCAATTATGTGGTCTTCGATTTGGCCTTACTCACGCTATTCCCAGCGCTTCCACTCACGCTTTGGCACCTGCACAATCCACTAATGTCCTACGCAACTTTGTCAGCGCCAAATCCAGGCCACAAGTCTAAACCGCAACCAGAAATCCCAAACGGTTTACAATCTGTGTACCAACTTTCCATGCACTTTCCCGCACACTGTCCGGATTAACAAACACTTCAAACGGTTTTCCAATCGGTTCCTTACCATCCCCTGGCCAATTTCCAGTCCGTTCAACAACTTCCCCCGCTCTTTTCCGCACAATGTCAGATCAAAACGGCCACTTCAAACGGTTTTCAAACTGTTCACCAACTACTGCGCTCTTTTTCGCACACTGTCAGGTTTAATGGACACTTCCCGTGGTTTTCTATTAGGTTCATCAGCTTCCAGTGGCCAATATTCAGCCCGTTCGACAACTTCCGTACACTGTCCGGCCTTTCCCCCAAAAAGAAATCCACCTGATTTTCCTCGAACCGCGCGCTCCACTCTGTAACCGCCTTTACGAAGATTTGCGTTCCGAACTACAAACTGCTGAACTCGAGTGATCAAATTTTGTTGAAATAGACTCCCCGTCGCAATTTCACTCGGAAAATTCACTCAAAATGCGGTACAGATTCACTGACCAAACACACGGCGACACTGCCCAACGCGTATCGTTCTGCCAAACATAATCACAAAAAAAAGAGAGCCATTGTTCTGTTTCGCTTCCTTTTAAACTATCAATGTAGCGGGTTGCTGATCCTCCCGCTGCGGCCGTTGACCCTTCGGACGATGAACCATCCGAGACTCAACCATCGCTGGCAGAGCTGCGGTATTTGACTTGTGGTGTGTTTCCCCAATCGCACTGGATCTCGCCACCCTCGCCTTGACCCTTCACCGCTGACAGGTGTTGACTTGGCTTAAGTCTCGGAATTGGCTCAAACTCGCCGCTGCTTCGCCGGCCTCCAACAACGAGCGATCATTGTTACTTCTAAGATTCTTATCTAATTCTATGCTTAATTCTATAAAGTGTGTCTAATTCTATACTTACTTCTATAACGCATATCTAATTCTATACTTAAATGTATAATGCATATATAGTTCTATACTTAATTCTATAATGCATATCTAATTCTACACTTCTTACAAGGTTTTGGTCTCTGCGCCTACGAGCTTCTCTCTTTCGCATGACGAATTGCCAATTAATTCATCCATGCCATAATACCAATTTTTAATCCGTGAAGGACGCTCCCCCGAGGATAGCGAAACTATACCGTAAAAGTATACTTCCGCAGTTATTACGAGACGATATGAGCAACAATTGTAACCTCTGCGAATTTTCAAACGTGCATTTTTTATCGAAATTTTAATTCCATATACTATTTGTCAACGATGACTAGCCTAGGTAAAAATTAACCTGCAAAATATTAGGTAGGAATCCTGTAATAATCCAATTGACATCGAGTGACCATCTAACGATATTTTTTGAAACTTATTCGTTTGATTTCTATTTCGAATAAATGTCTGCCAATACATTGACCCACTAAGCGTACTGA
Organism: Stratiomys singularior; assembly: GCA_954870665.1. Classification (NCBI taxonomy): domain Eukaryota; kingdom Metazoa; phylum Arthropoda; class Insecta; order Diptera; family Stratiomyidae; genus Stratiomys; species Stratiomys singularior. The sequence continues at coordinate 75,540,131 of OX940877.1, read as the reverse complement.
ATAGGGATTTTGCAGATTTTAAATATTTTCGAACGCTAGTTTTGACGTTCTTATCAATTCTTCTTATCAATCCAAACTTTGGCATAAGCAGATAAATCGACTGTCTCTTATACTTTCATAAGATTTTCTCTAAAAGTATCTAAAGTATCTAAAATAGCTTAGATATCATTTGAATATTCCTCCGGCGTCCCCTGTACATTAATATAATTAAACTGATGTTATTTCCAGTTTATTTCCGCAAACATTTGTTAAAATTATGTACTAAAATGTCCTCGTAGGGATCTTATTTCGTAAGAATTTAATTTTGCAGAACGTAGCAACGATAATAACATAACATAGAACTCCAGAGCATGCGAATTTCATGTGCATACGTTTCTATGATATATCCCAATGCGGGAATTCACTTTCATAGGCACATATCAACCGAATGTACAAACAATATCGTGCGTATCCTTTGTATTTAGCGTTTTAGAGTGATGGAAATCTCCGCAGAGAATGTGAGACGGTAACTACTGTAAAATACTTAGATATACATATGGTGGAAATCGCGTATCTAATGAATTGTTTAAACACATTAGGAATATTACACGGCAACAAAGCAGCGAAGCACTTCGTTTCGAATACATTTTCAATATGAAGATGGGTTATGGTTAAATGTATATTGGCATGAAACTATGTGAAACTATGCATGAAACACAAAATATGATATAGTTTGTAAAATTTAACTTTAAGGAAAATATTAAAGCCACAAAGTCGTTCCTAATTGGAGATTATGAAAGTAAATATAAGGGGCAGGTAAATGTTTTGATGACCTCTGCGATTCCTGCCGAGAAGAAGTCGTTAAAAATGATGAAAAAGAAAAATTGATTGAACTTAAAGGAAAGATGAAACGAAAGTCTATATGTGGACCCAATTGTTGGGTTTCTTATGGGGAGAGGCTACTTTCGAGATTCGCTTTGAATTCTGTTTTGAATCTTAGGAATATGATGATTTGAATGATGAAAATTGTGCACTTATGAGAAGATTTTTAAGCTTTTTGGAGCATACAGATGAATAGGCTGCAAAGCAGTCTAGGTATTTTTTATGATAAATTGCTATCCTCTGGATTTTTGTTTTTTTTTCAAAAAAAGTTTGCGTTTCTTCAGTCTACTCTCTCTATAACTCTCATAACATTCGCAAGCATGTTACCAAGTTTTTCTCTCTTTATGATGTTTGTACTTTTATACTCCCCAAACAAGGGTAATGTCCTGTGCATAAATAAACGTATGATCAGAGCCTATTGCTAAATCCGTTTCAAGGACTTGATGTTGAAATCTCTTATTCGAAATGAAAAACATTTTAAGTCCATTGTTAACAGGAGAATGATTATATTATTCTATTTTCAAACGCTGACAGCTGAAATGAATCAATTGTTGTTAAAAACAACGAGCTCATATGAGCTCGCAGCTTAATTCAGACAATTTAAATTCGTAGAAACGTGTAATCCACTGGTGAGATTGATCCTTCTTTTAAGGCAATTATGAAAATGTCAACTGCAAACATGCGTGGCCCTAGGAAAATAAGAGAGCTGGTATTTTCCTCTCACACTCATTCATACATATCCATACGTGTGCAATAGTGCGACCAGATATAGTGAATTCCAACATTTTTGGTAGTTTTACAGGCATTGGTTATAGTATTAAGCAGATGCAATAAATTTGGTGTATTTTAGAAGAATTTAAAGTTTACACAATGAAATTGTGCTTTTTCGGCATAATATGGCCACCAATGTATGCTGCGTTCATTAATAGGGTATTGCCAACAAATATAATATTCTCTATTCTTTGGTACTACCCTTTCTTTTGATTCCGAATAAAAAAAATCATCATTCTTATACGAAATAAGAGAAAGCTTCCAGAAAAATCCCTTATTTCCTTTGAATGCTTTCGTTTCTCACTAGTTTGGTTACATATCGTATCGTGCGCATCGAGTGCAAAACATGCGTTAACTATTTTTTCATAGTACTTTATTTTCCAGTTGACTTCCGTTGTCCCTTCCATTAAATAAATAAATAAAAATAATTAATAAATAAAAGAAACAAATAAATGAATATAATAAATAAATAAAAATAATAAAATAGAAGAAAAAAAGATATTAGATAAGAATGTAAGAGTATTATTAGAATTTTAGATAAGAATATTATATATGATAAGAAGACTTATTATCTACCTTCTTCTTCAAGCTTAAAACGTGAACTAACTTTATCCAGGAGGTGTGGGTTGCTTGAAGCTAGTGTTGCCGATCTTGCTTCAGTTATATTTTCTGGGGCTATTATTGCCCAGATTCAGGTTTATGTTTCTTCGACGGAGAAGATAAATAAAACTCTTGTTTCACTTAATAACACCAACTTTATTAATTTATATTTATATTTATTCCCGCTTGTCCGGATGTATAATATATACAAGTATCGTCAGCATAGAGAGAAAGTTTAACATTCGTGGGTAATTGTGGAAGATCTGCCGTGTAAATGTTATAGAGTATTGGGGGCAGTTGGGATCGATTATCGATTGGGATTAGCCGCAGTTTGGATAGGTGGTTGTCAATTCTGACGCGGAAACTTCTGCCTAACTGAATCCTAACAGTTGATGATCTTTTATACCTTCCAGCTGCGTAACTTGCATAGTTCAATAAAGTAAGTTCCCAGGCTGTTAGATTCTTTATGTGACAAAGAATGATATCAAAATAGTACATAGAGACATCTGTTGATAATTATGTAAACAATACTGTCAATATCAAGAAGTTCACTCTTCCAAATAAAAAAACGTCCGCGTTATCCTGCAAAAACTTGTTTCACTAATAAGCCATGGGCACGGACCCATTTAAGTTGTAAAAATCGTGCAATTGTAATATTTTTCGTGTGTTATTCCTGGCATTCTTGCGACATTTTTGTGCTGTTGCAATAAATTTCCGTAACAAAGACGGGTCTTACGCGCGTTGCAAGGTCCAGTAAGTGAATTTTCTGGCGGTTTGTGTGATTTGCGTTAGAACCACGTTGAGGTGCGACTTTTGCTTGCAAGTGGAACTTATCACATCGCGTCAGTGTATTCGGAATAGTTTCCGTTGGAACAGAATGTGGTTGTTTGGCCGCTTGTGACAAAGCGGGCAGCGGCGATTTTCCTAGCATGAGCTGAAGAATTGCAAGAGCTAAATATGAGTTCCAGTCATCTCGCTAACCTGCCAAAGTTGAAACGTCGCGAGAACCTCGACGATTGGGCATTTCCAGTTGTGAACTTGCTGATTTTGGAGGGCGCTGACAAGTATCTAAAGCAAGAAGGAACGGCTGAAAATGTAGCGGCGGCAGATGCAAAGGCACGAGCAGAAATAATTTTGAAGATAGATTCGGCGTTCTCCGTCACATATAGCACACACCGACCGCGAAGGAACTGTAGTTCTGCGTAGTTGTTAAGCAGTGTACGTGGTTTGAGCAGAAGCTTTATATTTACAGAGAAGAACATCGAAGCGAAATCATTTGTATTGTTCCTCGTATTCAAAACACCTAAGTTTTTGTTGTTGAGCCTTGTCAGCGTATTCTTTATTTCACTCTAAAATTCCAAGGAGTGCGTTTTGAACACAAGACTATATGATATTCTGTAAAATGAGTCTACGCTCTGAAAGTACGCTAAATTATTTGGAGGGACTTTTTTGATGTCCTGTCATGGGCGGGCATAGTAAAAGTATATGAGGTGGACGCTTAAAAGCGGCGGGTCAAAGGAACCCAAAAAATATATTCAGCGACCGGCCTGGGCTAAAAAGACTACAAAAGCACACGTCAAGCTAAGAAATTGTGTCAAAAAAAGAAGCGGTTCACCGGTTGACGGTTGCAAAAAAATAATCCCAGGTAACCCTGTCCACGTCGAAAAGAGGTAGCAGTAATATTTCAAGAAGTTATTCTTAGCACTTTCAAACATATTTAAAGCTATGAATCCTTCAGAAGCAGAACAAAATCTCATTGTCACATCACTAACCACTTGGTTCGTACAACCACTTGGTTGTAAAATATGGTCAGAGAAGCTGTTACCAGACGACCAGCGAAGAATTTTTAGTTGTCCTGAGCCAATAAAAAACACGAGGTAATATGTGAAAATTATAGAAGCATCATGCTATTGTGTGGGTAAAATAAAATCCTCTTAGGAATCTAGAAAAAAATGAGGTCTTATCATAAAAATATTATAAGAGAGTACCAGGAAGGCTTTCAAAATGGATGCTGTGTAAAAGATCAAATATTCTTAGTTAAACAGGTACTCTAATAGTGCTAGGAATAAAACATCAACATACACCTATTCTTAGTAGACTTTAAACATGCCTTCAATTGTATTGACATCAATGCGGTATACAAAACAATGCTAATCTTTCGTAGTCCAACAAACGTAGTCAGCATGTGCTCCAGCAAGGTCCCAGCTTATGGTGATATTAGAACTACGGACAGCTTTAAAATGTAATCAGGCATGAAAAAAGGGAATGCATTTGCTCCGCTATTTTTCAATATTACGTTAGAATACTTCATCAACTGGATAAAAGCTCCTCTTTCTTGTACCTCTGGTACACTAATGTTCATGTCCACACAATTGCTAGTGTATGCTGTTTTTTTTGTGGTACGGAGATGAAGGCTGTTCACGCCCTGGGTGTGGGACTCCTAGACGCACAATGCTTTTGGACTATCCGCTAAAGACCTCCCATATAAACCTGATAACCAAGCCTGGAACCGTTTGACACATTACTTCGTGGTAGGCCTCGTGTTCCTACGCCTAGAAGTGCCTTCGGATTATGGGAATCTCTTCTCCAACGGGAAGGAAGTGCTAGAAAAGAGATCCTTCCATCCCCGTAACTTTCCAGTGCTCCAATAAAGCTATCTTCAGTATCAGCACTGCCCGAGCATATTGTGCCATGCGATTCCGAACGTCAACCGTTTTCAGCATTTCTTCGCCCATAGCTTCCGGATAGAGCTCTCCAGTTTTAAGAGGTCCCCTCGCTGCTGGCTCCCTCTTGTGCAATAGAAGATTCGTGACGGGTGTCATCCAACCAAAACAGACAGTTACGGGAACGTGCTCTGTCAATTTTTTGCAGGTAGGGCCAAAAACAACCGTTTCCGCTTAAGAGCTGGATCAAGTAGAAATTGGTCTCAGCATACAATCGATTTAGCCACGGACCTTCCCCTTGAGTCGTGCTCCCAAGACTGTTGCCAATCGCTGAGAGAGCGACGTCACTCTTCCCTGGTGATCTCTTCTCTTTGGTCTTCGCTTTTGCGCAGGTAAATACTTTTGCGCTCTCTCGCAAGGAGGGCGATGGGTATCACCCCTGCGATTACCAGCTCTGCCACTCCGGAGACTGTTCAATATGCGCATGAGATTTGCAGTGCTCCTTGTCTCTGCACCTGTCCCAACCGCTTCCAGTGTAATTCCTTCCTGAGAGCGTCGCACATAAATGTTCTGATCCGTAGAGTAGAAGCGACTGCACAACGTTTAATAGGAGTAGTCTCCTTGATGTGGTGGGCCCCCTATGTGGGCCTTTAAACGGGTGACTGCCATCACACGCGTTGTAGCCTTGTCAGCTGTTGCCCTGATTTGTTGGGAAACACTCATTTTCGAGTCTATCATGACGCCCAGCTACTCTACTACTGATTTCGATTCAACCAGCTGGTCCGCAACACTGATAGGCCTTACTCTGGGGATTCTCTTTTTTGTCAGGATGACCACTTCGGATTTTTCAGTGCCAGCTTGAAACCGTGAGCAGTCACCCAGTTCATTACCCTCCACAATTTACATACTGAGTCTAAGTTGCGCATCGTCTACTGTGCGTCCAGCGACCATCGCCACAACATCGTCAGCATAGCCGATCAAGTGACACATCCGGCAGTTCAAAACGCGGCAGTCCATCCTCGGAGATGTTTCACAGGTCCGGGCCAAGGATAGAGCCCTGCAGTAAAAAATGTCCGTCACCTACCTTCCCTCAAGTTGTAGAGTAGGCTGCGGTCCTTCTAATTGTCCCTCGGAATCCGCATCAGATATACTGGTAATTGAAAACGCTTTACTAGCGCTTTGAGAATATCCATATATCTAGCGCAGTTAAATGCATTTCGCACATCCAGAGTAGCCAGCAAGAGAACCCGTAATGTGGAAATACTGAGTGACTCCACACGTTTGACCCTTCTCACTACTTTTCCAATTGCATCGAAGGTGGAGCGACCTGCTCTGAAGCCATACTGCCGTGGAGATAGGACCCTGGCAGCACGAATCACATTAACGAGTTTTTCCCTAGTAAGTTTTCCAAAAACTTTTCCGGCCGTGTCAGGTATTCACACTGGGCGGTGTGCAGCTGACGACTCGAGATCCCCTTTTCCCTTAGTAATCAGCACAAGTCCCGCCACCTTCCAGCACTCTTCGAACAGCCCTTCGCATCAACGTATGCTGATGATATAAATGTTACGATACGGAATATCGGAACATTGAAGTAACATCGTAACATACGGAACATCGTAATTCCTGCAATACCCAGAAAAACATAAGCAAGGACATTAGGGATGGTATTTTAGACCTGGAAGGGTTCTTAGACCGAATCGGGCCCTACAGACGCAAATGGCTTCAAGCTGAAGAAAAGCAAAAGACCAGTACCTCAGTCGAAACGCAAGTTATTCCCACGCATAGCGCTACCAAAAGAGTTGGCAGTAGCCCAGTCCAAACGGACCGCGACAAATGGAGGAAGGACGAAGCAGCAAACAGACAGGTTACGTCGAATGATGGATTCCAGGTGGTGGCTACCCAGCCCACCAAAAAGCGTCCAGGAGGCTCTTCCTTGAAAAACTCACCAATGATAAGCTCCTTCCTGGGGACAAAGGAAAAGATTTCACTTGTTTCTTTTTTCTTCACCTCAAACAAGAAACAAGAACCACGAATCAAGCCACACCGCAAAACTCTTAGGCATGCACTGGCGGGCAAACCGACGGACAGGAGACCTTGCGCAGAGATTTTGCGGGAAATCAAGGGAGCTGTATGATCCAATGACACTGGAGCTGCCATCAGAACCGTCCGGCCAACCAAACTTGGTGGCCTTCTTGCAGAATTTGGACCTGAGACAACAAATAACGACTCATGCCGGGACGCAGTCAAAAAGGCTCTAGGGGAAAACGCAACAGTAGCTTCACTTGAACCAATGGCCACCCTCGAAATCAGGGACATTGACTGCGTTACGGACAGCACGGAGCTGGAATGACGCCTCAAAAGGGTTTTAGCCGAATTAACTGGGATCAAATTACGACTGACCCCTGAAAATAATAGAGAGCAGCGCATGGCCATAGTCGACTTAACGAAGAAACATGCCGAAAAACTCGTCTGCACGGGCAAAATAAAAATAGGTTGGGTGGTCTGCAGAATACGGCGCAGGGCAGTTCCTCTCCGCTGTTTCAAATGCTTAAGCTACGGTCATACAGCATAAGGCTGCAAAGAGCCTGATAGGAGCTCCTTGTGCTATAAATGCGGCAACGCAGGACATAAAAAAACAGAATGCACGGGAGAGGCGCACTGTATCCTCTGCGAGAACGCTGATCCCAGACCTGATGACTTGAGACATATTCCAGGGACAGGGAAGTACCGGGTATTCAAAGAAGCCCTAACCAAAGCCAAAACAGCTCTTCAATGACCCGTGTCCTACAGATAAAATTACATCAGAGCTCATACGCCCAAGACATGCTTGACCAATTCGCGAGGGATATGACAGCCGATCTATTGCTGCTTAGCAAACAACACCGAAATAAAAATTCATCAGTATGGTACCCTGATGAATCCGGTACTTGTGCCATATGGGTTCGAAACAGCACCCAACTGAGAGTTCAGAGCCATGGGCGAAATGATGGTTTCGTGTGGATCCGTTGCCCAGGAATAATATTCTTTAGTGTGCACTTGACACCGAACGAACCAATAACATCTTTCCAGGCGATGCTCAACACTTTGGAGGACACCGTCTTGAGCACAGAAGGTCATGTTCTTATGGCGGGAGACTTAAACGCAAAGGTTATTGAATGGAGCATGCCTAAGTGAAATCCTAGGGGGAATCGAATCCTGGAGATGGAAGCCGGATTAGGGCTAGCCGTGGTGAAACCTTGTAACACTCCCTATTTCCGCCGCTTGGGCTGCGTGGGCACCATCCCAGACGTGACATTTGCCTCGGGGTCCCTCTCCTCTATGACACATAATTGGAGAGTTCTAGAGTTCCTAAACTCCCAGATACTCAGTGCTCCGCCTTCGTGTGTAATACTGAGAGGATGGACGTAGAAAAGTTTGTCGACACGCTCATGACATTCTTACCACCGTTTGGCTCATCACCGGAGACCAGAGAACTGACTGCTGAAGACATGGTGAACTCCACAATGAGTACAATCATCTCCGCTTGTAAGTCATCTATGCCGCCGGAGACCTAGATACGGAGAACCTCCGGTGTACTGGTGGTCCACTGAAATAGCTGAACAGTGAAGGGAGTGTCACAAACTCCGGCGAGAAGCTCAACGAGCGCGGAGCCAGGACGAGGCATGCACCAAAATGGCAGTATATCGGTCGTCCAGAAAATGCCTTCGCAAACTAATCAAGAGCAGTAAGGTCCGTTGCTGGCAGAACCTCGTTGAAGACGTGAACAGGGACCCATGGGGCTTGGGCTATAAAATAGTTATGCAGAAGGTCGGTTCTCCATGGGCTCCCTGCGTACTTGAAGCCGACATGATGGACGAGATAGTACGGACACTTTTTCCCCCTCATACTGTCCAAGTTGATACCGCCCACAGGGAAAAAACATCAGACTGTCCACTCTTCACGAGAAACGAGCTGAAACTAGCATTTCTCCCCATGAAGGCGAAGAAGGCTCCGGCCCAGACAGTATTCCAGCCGAGGTCCTGCAACTGGCCTGTCACTCTTGCCCTGACTTGCTGCTCAGTACGTTTAATGCCTGGTTGCGGGAAGACGTTTTGCCTGAGCGCTGGAAGACGGCAAGACCCGTGCTGATTAGCAAGGGGAAGGGAAATCCCGAGTCGCCATCAGCATAACCACCGTTATGCATGCTAGACCCGGCCGGAAAAATGCTCGAGAAACTAATAAAGAGAAGACTCATTAACGTTATCCATGCCACTGGGCATCTTTATCCAAGGCAGTATGGTTTCAGAACGGGACGTTCCACTATAGATGCAGACGCGGAAGTGGTAAGTGCGGTCCAACAGGTGGAGGCACGCAGTCCATCCAACCGTCGGGTAGTCCTTCTAGTGACGCTGGACATAAAGAAAGCTTTCAACTCCGCTAGATGGAAGGATATTCTGGAAGCTCTGGAAAACTTATTCCAGGTACTAGGATATCTGATGCGGATAGTCCGAAATTACCTGAAGTATCGCAGCCTGATCTACGACACGGCGCAAGGTCGTCGGAGAATGCTAGTCACATCAGGTGTGGCCCAAGGCTCCATCCTCGGTCCGGACTTGTGGAACGTCTCCTACGACGGACTGCTCAGACTTGAACTGCCGGAAGAGCTGGGACTGATCGGCTATGCAGATGATGTTGCGGCACTAGTGGCTGGGCGCACGGTCAATCAAGCGCAATTGAGGCTGAATGTACTAATGCGCCGGGTGGGGAGCTGGATGATCACTCACGGGCTTAACCTTGCGTTAGAGAAAACCGAAGTTTTCATCTTGACAAAGAAGAGATTCCCCAGAGTAAGAATGGTCCGAGTCGGGGACACAGTAGAGTCGAAACTATCAGTCACGTATGTGGGCTTGCTGATAGACTCTAAGCTGAGTTTCTCGGAACAAATTAAGGCAACGACAAGCAAGGCCGCAGCGGGGGTCTCGGCAATTAGTCGATAAATGGCCAATCATGGGGGACCAAGTGCAACAAAAAGGCGTCTGCAAATGAGTGTAGTGCAATCTACGCTTCTTTATGGAGCAGAGATATGGAGTGAAGCTCTCAACAAGGAATTGCACCGAAAATGGCTGGCACAGGTGCAGAGACGGGGAGCACTGCGGACTGCATCAGCATACCGTACAGTCTCTGATCCAGCGGTGTTGGTAATTGCAGGGGTGATACCCATCGCTCTCCTTGCTAGAGAGTGCAATAGCGTCTACCTCCGAAGGCACGAGGGTAATAAAGAAAAAGTTGCACTCTCGACGAATGTTAACAATCATGAGAACGTGAGCTAAAAGAAAAATCGACCGCGTGGCTCATCAAAGACTAGAGATCGTGGCCCAGTCGAACGCATGGTGAGACTGACTTCTACCTGACCCAGCTACTGAGCGGACTCGGTTGTTTTCAGGTTTACCTGCACAAGATAGGTAAGTCGGGGTTTCCAGATTGCATATTCTGCATTGGTGTGAAGGATGACACCTGTCATACTTTCTTTTCATACAGAAGATGGAACAAGGAGAGCGGTGATCTTTCCGAAAAAGTGGGAGGATAGCCTAGTTGAAGAGATGCTGAAATCATTTGACAAATGGAATCAAGTGGCGCGTTACGCTCGGGCGATCTTAGTAATGAAAAAAGGCATACTTGATCGGCTGGAGGCGTCGAGGGTGAACGGTTTCCTTTTCTAGCAATCCTCCTCCGCTTTGCCATCTACGTGGAAAAGGAATCCCCGTAACCCGAAGGCACCAAAAGCCGTAAAATTGGGAGGCCTGGCCCGAAGTAATGTGTCAAACGGTTCCAGGCTAGGCGCTCCGGTTGACAGTAGAGATCTTTAGTCGGTAGTCCAGTAGGTGCACTGGGAGTCCGACACTCAGGGCGTAAAAATCCTTCACTTCCCTACCCCAAAAAAAAAGTGTTACGATACCAGCAATCTAAAATGCCAAAGAAGATGCCTAAATTAAACTCATGACTCAAACGACTCAAACGTCTTCAGGTTTTGTTTTGACCTTGGAGACTTCAACTTTGGAATTGTGAATGATTTGATGTACCTTGGAGCCAGCATGACTAAATAAGGCGCGGAATACGACGTAATTGGAATTTCAATTCCTATAATGCTGTAGAAAGATAACCGATAATGCCGTACATCCCATTTCAAGCTTCAAATTTGTGTATGGACAAAACAAGGACAGTGTATGGACATAACAAAACAAAACATCTGCGAATAATGAGTCAAGCCTAAGCTGCTGTATGGATATAAAGCATGGGCCCTGACCAGGGAAACCAAAAAGGTAGTGAGCAAACATGCAGGATAAGTGCTCCGGAAAATCTACGGTCTAGTGAAAAATGGTTCAGAATAGGATGAACGTTACAACGATGACTTGTACAAATTATTATCGATGAAAGATACAGTAATTTGTTCAAATTGGCCAACATTTCATAAAGCTAAATCCAGACATAAAGAGAATTCTAGTGGGGCAGGCCTCAAGAAAGGCTTAGCGATGAATGCCGAATGAATGCCCTCCAAAGTCAGGACTAGTCATGTGTGGGATAATTTTTCTGGTAATGAATGTGGTTGAATATGCATAATCAATTCAATAGTAAAAGCATCGGCCTATTTGAATGCCTCACATCACGTGTGTCCGTTAGAGCCATTTTATAATGACGGAAAATTTGTATTGCAATAGGATAATGAACCATGCCATACTGCGAAGTATGAAAATATTAAGTTCGTACAATCTTACTCTTTGACATGAAAAGTAAAATTTCTTTTGAAAGAGATTGAGAGGAACTTCGGGTAAGAGATTAGAGGCGTATTAGTCGAAGACACGTCCATAATCAAGCATAAAATGGCTAAAAAGTACCCGGATCCAATTTACACGTCCAAATCGTTTACACGTCACCGCTTATGACATCAATTTGGAAATGGTTCAGTAATTCAGGCCAAACGTATCCCAACAAAATATTCATTTGGAACTATGGACTTCTAGATACTAATAAAAATAGAAACTTCAAAAAATATTTGACTTTATGCTACCTGAACAACTCTTTTGTGTCCATTTGTGTCAAAACATTTTTTTCAGTTTTGCATTAAAACAAGTCAGAATCATAGCTATATTCAGATATTCCTACGAAAAACCTCTTATAACAAAATTTCTTGTCCTTACACACAATAAATATGCCTACTTTTATCATGTCTTTATGGCAGAAAAAGAACGTCGCATTTTTCCGAAATCATTCAAATTTATAAAGACCCCAAATGCATGCCTCCCTTATATCTTGACGAAAGTATAGAGCCAGTAATATAAATTTTATGCTATAAATGAAATTGGAAATTTCCGGTAATTAATTCTTTACCTGAAAGACAAAATAACCATATTACCAGCTATCAACTCATCAGATAAATAGGACAAATGTGCTGTAACTGCACGAATTAAATAGAGCTCTTGATGGTTGACTTAGCTTAAAGATGATAGAATTCATAGACGTTTTGTCGAAACGAAAGAACAAAAACTTCAAGGAAAAGTAAGCCCTCAATATTTCCTGGGCAATTCGCGGTCTGTCTTGGAAAGCCACGCAAAAAAAAAAGTTCTCTTCATAGGTGAAGTAAAACTAGAGTTTAGATAGGAATGTTAAACCTGTTGATTAATATTTTCAGTGAATGTCATCAGAGGTGCTGGAGCGATGGAATTTTCAAGATACTTTAAAGTTAAGGAAGGTTGTATAGCAGAATGGCACTTACAGTATAACAATAAATATTTGGTAAAATGTTAGCCTTATGCGTACAAAATTTCAACAGAAGCTCGGACAAGCCAATACAATAAATAGAAATTTATTTTAAAAAGGAAACCACACAAATTTTAATTGGGGATGCGCGTGTAACCTTTGTCCATTCATTTCCAACATTTCACTCTACACTGTCCATTCATTTAGAACATTTCACTCTATACTTTGTAAGGTGTACAAGAACTTTGTGACACAATTGATTTTCTAGTAATTCAGAATAATTAAAGGACCGAGCCTGAAAAATGTTCATTGGAAATCGAAACAGTTCCATATTTTCTGCCTGTTTACGAAGGTTACAATTACTGAGAAAGAGGATTTGATATTTACGCACTTTCAATGGCTTGAACACCCAAAGGCTAATATCGAGTGGGCTGAGTCTAATTAATTTACTTATGCGTAAAAAAGTAGAATGAGAAAGGCCAGAAATACTTTATCTAAATTTTTTCAAAGTATCTTCGCATTTGTAGTACTTTTCCAATTGAAAATGCCAAAGTTACAGTTAGAGAAAAACAATTTTTCTGCTCCCACCAGTTGCTAGTATTGATATGGGGGATTGAAGTAAATAAAATGTTGTTTTAGGGTACGTGATTCACGAAAAATATTTGAGGTAAACTGGAAAGTCAATCATTAGTCCATTTTTGAAACGCATTTAATATTACCTTCTATTGAAAATAGGAAGCAAAAATATTTACCCTTTTTTGAATTTTTCAGCTCAGGCTTCTGACTTCTTTAATACAAACTACCTTGAACTTGCTTGGAGCAAATTGTTGAATCAAAGGTGGATTTAATGAAACATTTCTTCTACCCTTGCTAAATAAAGCTTCGAAAATCATTCCAAATGACTGTTAAAATGAGGGAAAAAGTGCAGGCTGTCTGATCATTATTATCAAATTCAAAACAAGCTTCAGGTTGAATTACCGAAGACTTGATTGCCAAAATGCCATTAGCAAGCCCACAAATTTGTGAATTTTGTTTTAATATAATGCACGGAGTCTCTCAGGTCTCACAAAGACAATACCAGCGCAAGGAACAACTGATGCTAAACTTAGCATAATGCTAACTTTTGTAGTTTTAATCTTACGTTGGTATCGAATCAAAGGATTTTAGAATAAAACATCGTTTTAATAACTATTCTTATTATTCCAATTTCTAAGTTACTCTTATCACCGTTTATTTTGAAACAGAACTTTTTTTGATAGCGTACAGAGACAGACTGACGAAAATCAAACATCTTATAATGTGTCCTTCTTACAAACATATGTACAGCAAATGTAGAAATATTGAGGCCGGTGTCTGGTATTCGCTAGGGTCTACTCATATTTTGCATTGGCATACCCTATTAAAGTACATTTTGAGAAGGTGAATCCAGTATTCTTGAGGGGAGTTTTCTGAGGGTGTTGCCCTTCGAAGTATTTGTACAAGTAGAATTTAAAAAAACCATTTTATCCTCTAATTCGGTGATTAAGAATCCGATCTATTAATCAAAATATCCTAAAACTACCCACTCAGGTCAGCTTTTACGACTTTCCAGTCAATATAGTTGTATGAACGGGAGAGTTCAGGGTTTTTACACTTTGTTTCACCCTGAGGTCAGCTCTGCCAAAAGATGGTCAAACTTGGTGACAACTTCATATCTGAAGTTTCATAAGGTGTGTTACCTATTTAGCGGGTTGGTAGACACAACGATGAATTCGGCAGGTGGATTTGTTCAATGCAGTCAAAATGAGACCCATATCGGCTTGCAATCCATCCTAACAGATTTTTTCGTGTTACGGTAGGTACCTGAGTTCCCGACAAAAGATGTTCTGGCTGAAGTCACCTTAAATTGCATCACACAATGTAACTCAACGTTTCTTATACTTTTGTGTTGCTTGGGTCCGCCGGACCTTGCATGGTTGGTTTCGAGGACGCGTCTCGGCTGTATACAGCCATCTTCAGCTCGATCTGACGTCTTTATCGCAGTGTGCATCTTTTTATAGGTGCAACTTTTATCGGAGGGATAGGTCGGGTTAATTAGGCGTTAGGTTTTTAAAGGTTTCAAGCGTTTGAGGGTTTTTAAGTTTGGGTCTTTTCAGGGTCGTAGGATTATCGATTATTATATTTTGTTTGTGTAGTATTAAATTTGCCATGGTATCGGGTTCGTGTGTGTGATTTTGTAGGTGTGTTGCGTAGTAGGAGTCTGTTTTGTTATGTGTATATGAACGTATGTGCTCCTTATATCTAGTTGTTAGTTTCTGTGTCATTTTTCCTATTTATACCATGTCGCAATCCCTGCATGTTAGTTTGTATATGCCGCTGTTGTTGTGTGTTGGTGTGTTATTGGGCTTCGGTACTAGTTTGTTTCCGATGTTGTTGTTGGTTTTGAATGCGGTATGTAGTTTGTATTTTTTGAAAAAGCTTGCCAGTTGGTATGTCTCCTTGCCTACGTACGTCAAAGTGGTCCATTTGTGTGCGTCTTTTGGTTCGTCTGATGGTTGGCGTTTTTTCTGCTTTTGTTGTGCAATCAGTTTGTTTATATCACGTTTCTTGTATCCGTTATTGTTAGCTATCTTATATATGTTGTTGAATTCTTCGGTGTAGTCGCTGGAATTCATAGGGATGGAGTGTAGCCTCTGCACCGTTGATCTGTATGCTGCAAGTTTGTGCTGGTCGGGATGGTTAGATGAAGCGTGTATGGTCTGGTCCGTAGCAGTCGGTTTCCTATAAATGTTATGTTCCAAATGGGCTTCTCTGCGTATGATGGTTAGGTCTATGTAGTTGAGTTCTCTGTTTGACTCTTTCTCCATGGTGAACTTTATGTTGGGGGGATGTTGTTCATATACGTGAGGAGTTCATCTTCCGATAATAAAGCAGTCGTCCACATACCGCTTGTAGTATACGATTTTGAATTTTTCCACTATTTTTGGTATGTGTACATCCTCTATGCTTTGCAGGAATACTTCGGACATTATAGATGATATTGGGTGTCCCGTGCCCAGTCCGTCTTCTGCAATGTAGATGTTGTTGTCGAACTCAAAGTAGTTCTGCTGGAGTGTGATTCTGGGGAGGTTCACCAGTTCTTCAGTGAATCGTGAATTGTATTTTTTCTCTTGCGAGAGCCAGCGTTTCATCTACGGGTATGGGGGTGTAGAGTTTGGTGATGTCCAACGAAAGAAGCCGATAATTGTTGTTCAGCGTTAAAGATTTGGTCGAGGTGGCTAGTTCAAAACTGGCTTCGATGGTGTATACGTCTTCAAGGTTGAAGACGTCTACCAATACAGATGCTAGGTGTTTTGACAGTTTTTAGGCGGGGGCTGGACGGTAGTTGACGATGGGTCTGATGGGGATGTTGGGCTTGTAAAGTTTGGGTAGTGCTTTGAGGAGTGGTGTTGAAGTGTAAGGGTCTATGCACCGATATTTAGCGTTGGGGGTATGATTAGTGGTGCTCGCAAAAGTACATTCCGTATGGCCGTTTGGTACTTGTTCCTGGGGTCTCTGGTTGCCCTGGTGTACCCGTTTGCGTTGATGAATTCCTTTGTTTTTTCAATGTAGTCAGCTGTCTTCTTTCTTATGCTTGTACACAGTTATGGTTGTCACACAAAGTAAGTACTTTTTTTAAGTTTTCAATGAGATCCTCACCCAAATATCCATAGTCAACATACAAAACCGTTAGAAAATTTAGAAAAAATGGTCGTTTGAATAAAAACACCAATAAAATATGTAAATGATTTATTCATGATTTATTACACGGATATTGATCAAATGTTATATTGACAGTTAAAAGCATTTTTTTTTATATTCGTTGAATTTTGTCCTCATTAATATAACCAGCCTTGTTTTAAACTATTTCTGAATGAATTTGACTCATTCTTTTGAGTTACCGAAGTAGTAGGGGTTCCCTGTCTTCCATCCTCTGTGCTTATATTTTCACAATAATGGTAAGCTTGGTGGATAACAATTTCCAACTTTTCTATTAAGCTCATCCAATACTGATTCTAAAGGAGAGAGGTCTGACGATTATGATGACCATTAAATAAGTGGCAAAATTCCCTCTTGCTGTTGCCTCAGGAAGCCCACACATAATTTCGATGAATGTTTTGGATCGTTGTCATGCTGGAAACATGAAATAGTCAATTCCTTCCAGAAGGAATTCAACTTTCCTGCAGTGTTTTGGGGACGCGTTGCTTAATCAGTTCTCCATCAATTTTAGTCAAATCGCCGGCCTTATTGTTATCAAAGCATTCCAAAACAATCACATTTCCCCCTTTATCCTCAAGGATCTGCACAGCATACAAACACACGTCTATTAGGACAAAAAATCTGAAACATAGACTCATCTCTCCAAAGGACTTTTTCAGTCTTATTCCGTCCAATTTTCATATGCTTTAGCCGACACCAGTCTGTTTTCTTTTGAGTAATAGTCGGTCTGGTTTTTGGCTCCAACACATCCTCTCAGGTCAATAGAGAGTAAACGTGTCTTAACAGTTGTGATTGAAACTGGCTCTTCTCGTATATAATTTAAAGTAGCGGCAACTTGTGGCGAAGTAAAATATCGATTTTGTAAACTGACTATTCTATTCTAGACTATGTTCTAGATTTGGGACGTCCACATCACTGCCTGTCTTGATTTTTTCCAACAGCTCACTTTCATGTAAGAGTATAATGTACACCTTTACATGATACTCCAACTTTTTTTCAATTTGGTGTAGAAAATATCCTTCTCTACTCAAAGTTGCAAAAACACAAGATAAATTTGGTACAGAAAATGGATAACGATTCCACAGCTTTAGAGAATGCATCTCCGTGGTGGTGTTTGTATTCCCCAGTATTCTTGAGCCAAATCCCTTTTGAAGCGTAGAACTGGCGAACAAATGACAATGATGCAGGATAAAATGAAGCACGCGGTAACAAATCTTGACGGTGAAATATAGATAAGCTACATTGACTGACTCAACATACTGAGTTTTTAATCCACTTGAGAGTGGAAAAAATCAAAAATCCACTTGAAAGTGGAAAAGTTTCAACCGGATAATGGTTCCTTTCGTTGCATACAGAAGTATTTATGATACTTATGTTTACAAATCGGTTTGGCTCCGTTTTAAAAACTGCTATTCAAGGGTTCAGTTAACTGCTGTTATTTAGGGGTTCAAAGAAGAAGTCCTTCCTGTTTGACTTCAACCTTTTGCAGTTCTTTTTCTTCTTCCCAGTAACGTTGAATTTAGAAGGCTCAGGCACCACAAACTGAAAGAGTGGCTTTACTTGTCATTCATACAAAGTGTGTTGCATTGGCCACGATTCTATTCAATCTTTTAATAGATGGTGTTTGTCCCACTTAGTACAACAGAAACTTGAAGAAACTTAGAGGAAACTGAGATTCTTCTATGAAACCAAGGTTTAAGCTTGTGAGTAAGTAAGTAAGTAAGGTAAAATGGGTCCAAATCTTACCTTGTATAATAAAAGTGTTTTTACAATCGTAGCTTTTTCCAAAGTCTGGCTTGAATTGAATAAGACTTTTCGTTTCCGTCTTTTGGTTCACCTTTGTGAAAGTTTAGACCCATAAGACATCTCCTAGGATAGTCTGGTGTTATTCTTTGACATAAATGTCTTAAAAGGAAATGTATTGACCTTTACTTAAAAAAGCAGAATTTTCTCAGTTGCGAACATTTACAACCTTGACCAAAAGTATCAGGCACCCTAGATTTTAAGGTTGTCTAAAAATCAAAATAATGAAAATCTCAACGTCTTCTTTATAAATTGATTCATTATTATAAGTAGGTAATGAATTAAGTTAACTTAGAATTTAGTCGATCCACCTTTTAATTTAATAACTGCATTCATTCTATCTGGCATGCTGTGTACAAGCATACAGTTCTTCCTAGTAATTTATAGATATTTAAGATTTTATACTGTTCTGTTTAATCCTTTGCTTCAAAATGCCCCAAAGATATTCGATTGGGCTTAGATCTGGGGACTGTGCACGCCAATCTATTAAGTCAATATTGTTCTCAGTAAACCAGGGCATTGCGGTCGCTAACTTATAACAAGATGCATTGTCTTGTTGAAATATGACTTCGTCTAGGTTGGTTTTATCCAGGATACTGGTTAGTGAAGGCGCAATCGCAGTTTCAAGTATTTCTATGTACTTTTCGCTATTCATACATCCTATGCAAATAAACATTTCGGCAGCCTCATCAGCAGTTATGTTATAGTAATAGTCAAGCACAGAGAAAGTGCTTGACTATTGGTACAAAGTAATCTACACACAAAGCCACACACAGCCTATAAGAAAGAAACCAAAGCCTTCATAAAATGCTCATATGTTTTATGGTATAAATAAATTAAATGCAAAAACAGTTAAATTGACTTACCTTAAAGTTAGAGTCATCAGACAACACCACATTGCACCAATCTGCCTCTGTAAAATTTTGGTGCAGTGGAGCCTACCAACATTTCTTTCGTTGGCTTCTAAAAGTCACGGCTTTTTCCTTGCTTTGCATCCTTTAAAACCCGCTTCTCCAAGTCTTCTTCTGGCTGGCTGAGCACTTATTGGATTTCTAGCCTCTTCGGAATATACAGCAGGAAACTCTGGTGAAGTTTTCTTCTGATCTTTAATGAATTTGCTTATTAATTTTCTTTCCTTGCGTTTCGTATTTACTTGTTTTCTGCCGGTTCTTGCTTTATGAGCGTGAATGTCAATCCGAAAAAATCATTTGATGGCTCGAATATTTCACCAATCTTCCTTGTTTATGGAGCGCGAATATTTCACCAATCTTCCTTGTTTATGGAGGAGATGTATTTTCACTCAATTTGGCAAAACAATTACGCTTTATTTCGGCATTTTCGGTGTGAAGTGCAGCAAAGATACTTTCGGTCTGGTCAATTGAGCGCAGAGAAATTAACTCTGAAGTACAATTTGTTCATCTGCTCCCTAGATCAGGTTCTCCGGCACGTTCAGCTGAGCCGCTGACTTTTCTATTGGGAAAATTGTCTATATCTACATGTATCTCTCAAACAAATAGTATTTATAACTTGCTATGAAATCTAGAAAAATCTCCTCTTTTTCCTTTAGATTTTTTTACCTTTTACACTCTTTTACCTTAACCCCGAACTTTCAAAACCTCTGTGAAATTTTAATGGGATTCTACTTAAAGGAGCCTTGCTACTGAAGCGTGTACCTAAATTCAGCAATGCCCCCTCCCCCACTCCACTTTCTCCAAAACAACGTTTTGATGTGGTATGTTTTGACAGAACCTAGCAGGAGTTTCAAATTTTCGAAAAAACTTATATCTTAGCTTTTTGCGACAACTTATTGGAGGCCAAACGGTTCCCCCTGTGGTTCAACACTTTTTGACAACATTAATTTATCAGCTCATTGCTATTCTCAATAAAAGATTTTGACTTGGATCTCGGTTTGCCTCCTGATGAAATCTATTTTCATCCTTGAATCCTATAGTCAGGTTTATCGGATTCCATCTATGGCCAGTGTTCAAAGCCACTATCTTGTCAATCTGTCCTGCCCATAGTCTTGCCTTATTATGTATCTCACTGTATGTTAGCACATATGTCTTATGTCAATTTTATTTGCTTACAAATAACAGCACCATCTACAGTGTGTGCCATTAAAGATGTCGAACTTGAATCAGCTATAAAAAAGTTTTGAATATTTAAAGTTATGAGTTTATTAGAAAGATTAAGCCCTTCCATTTGGGAATGGAAGACAACAGCATGTAAATGACTTCCATGGCCAGCCTTACAATACCCCATTGGATCAGTTCGTTTTCAGTATATTTTCAATTTTTTGGGCTTCTATTTCGTTAATGTAAATTTCGATTTCATGATTCAAGTTTTCTTTGGATTGTCAGCATAACACTTGTCCATAACGGCTCCTCCAAAAAAATGTCTAACGGAGTCAAATTGCAGCTTCAATGTGGCCAATTAACATCAGCGTACTGGACTAGTGCGCACATGGGCTGTTTTATCTGACAACGATCTAGTTTCATGAACTCTGCTTCACAAATTTATCCAAGATATTCTTTTTGTCAAGTTTTTTTTCGTAAATTTCTTACAGTTTGAGTAGAAGACTCACCACTTTGGAAATCAGGTTTTAATATTTCTCAGC
The DNA here is from genome assembly GCA_954870665.1 of Stratiomys singularior. NCBI lineage: Eukaryota > Metazoa > Arthropoda > Insecta > Diptera > Stratiomyidae > Stratiomys > Stratiomys singularior. Next base: position 75,519,344 of record OX940877.1, on the reverse strand, counting down.
TTCGTTTAAGCGAAAGCCATCCATTTCACAACAGATCGAAAATGTTAGATGGCTTACCCTGTATAATAAATCGGTAAACACCGTCAAGTTTCGAATTCGTAGTATGTAGCTCTTGTCAGTAGATACGCTAAACTCAACTTAACTAATTCACACAAAGAGTAAGCACTTTGTTTCGAGGTTATATATTTTCGAGATATTTTCTGTAAGTGTTATTGCTATCGTGTAGTTATGAAATGGTTCTGATGTCATCAGCTGGGACGGAGTTCAGGGTAAATGTCCCTTTTCAAGCTCTGCAAGTTTGCCAAAAATCATTGATGTAGCAACAAATCATTTGCCAGGATTTGCGTTAACAAAAAGGTAAAAGTTTAAGAAATGTGAGCAGCTGATGACAGTTGTCGGCAATAGACCATCGTAACAGAATTTTTTAAATGTGTGATTAAGTGAGTATGTGTTAAAATATTGAGGATGACTTAATCTCATACCCAAATCGGATTGTCAATATTTATTTTTTATAAAGGAGTTGTGGTAAAGTGAATTGGACAGTATCGAAAAATTTTCTCTAGGCAGGTGGAAGGTTTTTAAATCTTTATGGAACCAAAAAGCGTCATTAATCTGTGGTTTCTGAAACAAGTGTCCTACCAGCATTTATTATAAACCTGAGATATAATAGGGCTCATTGACGATCGACTTTGTCGTCAACTTACGTCAACATGTCACGTTGACGACAATATTGAATGTGTGTGTGGGCATGATGGTGACTGATTTCGATGTCGTCAACCAAGTCGAAGTTGAGGTTTATGTAGATCAAATCAATTTTATATTTGATTGCTTGAGCCTGAAGTTGGCGACTTTGTTGAAGACTATGTGGGGCAGTTAAGAACAAGGTTGTCAACATCATTTATATTTTGTGAGCGCTACAGGACAAATGCTCAATACAGAGATATGTTATCACGAAATTATCACTCAAGATATATTTTCATGGGATTTTCCGCCTTTTGTTAATTGTCAAGAAACAAATTTTGTTTAAGAAATTACAACCAATTATTACATTACAACCAATGCAATTTTAAATAAATATTCGTCTTTCGATTTTGTGGTACGTTTCAAAATCGAACAAAATAAAACAAAAAATTGCTGGTATTGTATTTTTGTATCACAATGCGTAAAACATAAAAATTCATAAGTGACGTCTTTTAATATTGCGACGCATAAAACATAAACATTCAGCGGTATTAGAATGGTTCCCAATATCAAGAGGAAGATGCCCCTGTGGATGGGGGAGGCTAGAATACATCCACAGTAACCCAACTTGTCGTAAGAGGCGACTAATGGGAACACAGCACCGAACCCGGACTATGATTTGACTCTCGACTTTATTTGACGCATGTGGGCTGGCGGCCATGATATTCTGGACCTAGTCACTTTCTGCGCGGTACCGCCGGGGTGAAACCCGTGCGCGAACGGCTCCAGGCTAAGATCACGCCGTCTCCGTCCTTGGCAGGCCTCAGAGTACGTTCAAAGCTCGCACCATTGAGTTGGTGGTGTAGGTTCGGTTGAGTCGTACTCCCGATTAACGCTGATCTGGCTCTGAGCACCTGACTCCATAAGGGCTGGTGCCAACCCTCGCATGGCCTCCCTGCTTGCATAGATAACCATGGGATCATTAAGGCGACTACACATCCGAACGGAGATAGCGGCTCTGAGGGGGGACCCTTAAGAACAAAATGAAGAAAAACAACAACAACAACAACAATAAACAGAATAACGCAGAGGAGACGAACAAACGAGCCGATGAACATAATTCTGACAACCATAACGATTATCTTGGCGTGTTTTCCCGTAGTGGAAAAACCTTGGGGCTCACCACCACGGTCTCATTCAGCCCCAAGCGGAAGGAGCAGTGATGGGCCGGTAGTAAATGTGGCTCCGGAGGTGTACGACCACCTCACTCTTAAGATTGCTACTGCTGAATCGACCTCAGTAGGAGGAACGCAGACCATAGAACGTAAGCCCTCGGAGGAGAAAGTCGGCGAAAAAGACCTGATTGTTAAGGAGAGATTTCTCTAGACTGACGGCGCCCTAGCGCGAAGTAAAAAAGAGGCCTAGCCCGAAGTAATGTGTCAAACGGTTCCAGGCTAGGATCTCTTGACAGGGGGGGTGTTTAGTGGGTAGTCTGGTAGCATGCGCTGCTAGGAGTCCCACACTCCGGGCGTAAATTGCCTTCACCCCCCAACCCAAAAAAACAAAAAAAAAAAAATATCAAGAGGAAGATAACGACGAATGTTTATGTAAAGTTGCATCAGAGCAAAAATGGACTTAAATTTTATTTTAAAAACAAAATGAAATAAACTGTCATCAGTACAACCTTTTTAAAACACGATACAAGTTAACACGAATTCACTTGTTCACACGGGATATTTCAATGTGAGCCACAAGAGCCACAGCTGCATCAGCAGAATTTCATACGTTTGTAAAAAATGCACGGGAATGCATGTGAACTAAAATCAGCAAATTGCACGGGAATGCATGTGAACTAAAATCAGCAAATTTAGAATTAGAAAAAATTGAATTGTTACAATTTTAGTTCAGTTTGTAATTGTCTTTCTTGAAATAAAGATTCTTTTTTTAAGGAGCTGTCTCCTTCAATTAAATTAACTGACGCCCAATGTGGAGCCCTACAACCGTCGCGTTCTTTAAAAATATCCTAGAAGGATTAATATTATATCTTTCGGATTTTTATTAAATGTCTACGAAAACCAAGTCCTGAAACGCACGCAGAACCACGCGAGAACCAAGCGGTCGGTTAGAAGTGAGCGCGAAAGATCGATCGGAAATTAATAGTTCAAAAACCAAGGACTTTTCCTAAGATCTGTCCGTATCCTTAACAGCGTGTGTGTTCCTGTTAACCAAACGAGGAAAAAACGGACGGATATACCGAAGAAGGCCCCCAGTAGCAGCAAGCAAAAAGGATAAGCTAAACAGTATTTGTAGGGACTCTGAACCCAACGATGGAGGCAGCGTACCAGAAATTAGTGTAAGTTAATGAAGAATAAAATAAATTTGTGTAAAAAACAAAATAAATAAATTAAAAATTTGTCAAAATATGTTAAATACGATAGAGTAATTTTCCTTAATCGAGTATACTATACTTAATCAAATATATGCAAGTGCTGTTGAAAAGTTTGCAATATAATATTCGAGATACTTGTGGACATTTTTTCCAAACTACATTGTATTTGCGGAATAGAATCTATGTGAAGGTGGAATATTTAAAAAGTGAAATACTTGTGTGGATTTCGAAAATTATTAGGAATTTTATTAGTTGCAAATTGCAAACGGTCTTAGGGGGAAGCAGTTTTAGGGGGAATACACTTGCGCGGTAAATTAAAGAAATTTCGAATTTTAACCGCGCTAAAAGTGCGATCTTTTGTTTGATCAAGTCTATTTTTCATCTTATTTAAATTTTTAAAATCAAAATTTTCATACTTTTAAAATCACATAAAATATTTTCTGTTTTGGACGTCACCTTTCCAGGAGTTTTACACTTTTCTGGAAATAAATTTCTAATCAATTTTTTTTATGAATATTTGAATTTTTTTAAATATTTAATATCCTTGAATTAGATTAGCAATTCTTAATTACCAGTGACATTCCTTTGTTTGTATTTCCAGTCGAGTCATTCTAAACTGAAACATTATTACTTGGTGCACAGTATTGTTGTATTTCATTGCTTGTATTCTGGAGTTGTTGTCCTGTCGAATTCTCCCGCTTCGTCTCTCGTCGCTATGTCAAATCCGCGTAATCTTATTTGCCCTTCCAGGCTTGAAATACCTGGTGATAATCTCCCGATACCTGCGGCATAACCCTCGGAACCACCCACGGAACCGCCCGCAGATCAAAACAGCCCAAATCAGCAAGACCTATTCCAACTTATATCTCGACTAGTAACAGAAACCCTGAAAATTCAAGGGAGGGAGTTGTTTTACCTCATAATGAACCCTGCCTCAGATGCCAATAATGAATCGGATATTCCAATAAATCGCGGCGCTGATATAAATCTCGCTGAAATGGGCAAGATACCGGATGTTATCAAAAGCGTTAGATGCTTTTCTGGCGAGCCCGGAAGCATCTGAAGGGAACCCCTAAATACTACGGTATACTCTCCGTCATAAGGAACAAGGTTGTTGGACAGGCAGATGTAGCACTTGAGTCCTAAGACACACCTCTAAATTGGGAAAGGATCTCAAGGTGTCTGATGCTGCATTACACTGACAAAAAAGACCTAAGCACACTTGAGTACCAGATGACGACTCTGGTCCAAGGACCCAAAAGCATCACTCAATTCTACCAAGAGGTATACTATCGTCTTTCCCTTATATTGAACAAGTTGTCATCTATGGAACTAGGGCAGGAGTCGCTCAATACCATGACTCAGTCATATCGTGCAAAGGTCCTAGCGTGTTCATTAGAGGCCAAAAAGGGGACTTGCCGAGGTTTTTGAGCAAACGAGAGCCAGCAGACTTACCCCAGGCTCTCCATCTGTGCTTGAAACTGCAGAATATGGACTATCGCGCTCAGCATGCTAACAGTATGCAAGGAGCAGCTTCGAAACTATACCGACCAGGTCCACCTCTAGTTCCACCCAGAAAAAAATACTAATTTCCTTGCAACCACGACCTATACCAGCCCCCAGAAACAATTTCCACCCAGAAATACTCTGTAGTCCCAGAAATTCGTATCCTTTCCAGTCATTTAAGCGCAACTATCAGCAGCTTGTTTCTCCTGCAGCCTAACAGCCGCAGTATCGGTATTCACCTCCTGTTCCTCCCAAGCCTCAACCACGACCAGAATCTATGGACGTGGATGATACCATCAGATCAAAGGCCATTAACAATGCAAATAGACCCCGAAACCAAGGCTTCCCTACTAAAAGAAACCAATCGGCTCAATTCCATCGGCACAACAAAGCTCAAAGGCTATTTAACACAAAAACGCAAAACGAAACGCAGGAAGCCCAAGAACCCCTGGATGAATATGAGGAAAGTATAACCGTCGAAGACGCAAATCACGACGTAGCACTGACGGACTACGTTGAAAACATGAATAAACCTAGCCTCGATCAGTCTGAAAACTCGGTGACATATATTTTTGAGACTGAGGCCCTCTTCGCTTCCATATATTGAATATGCCCTAAGAAGCGGAGACGTATTAAAATTCCTAATAGACACTGGTTCAAATAAAATTTACGCATAACCTAAGCACATAAAACTTGCCTTGCCAAATCGAAAAAGCTTTTTTGCAAACTCCGTCGGTGAAAATATTAAAATTACACACCATGCCTATGTCAACTTGTGCGGCCCTAATATACCAAAACTTCCAATTTTTTATCCTTCCAATATTAATCGCTTTTGATGGGATATTTGGAAACGACACGTTGAAAGCCCTCAGCGCAGTAATCTACACCAAAGAGAACTACATGGTTATCCATCCAAATGTAGTGATCCCTCTTAAACAACATAAATCCCAAAACGTCAGTAACATAATCTTCACGACATCTCACTTAACGCGAGACCAGCTCAGCAGATTATATCATATAATAAAAAAAACATCAAAATCTTCTTCCTGAGCCCGATGAACAATTGACGTTCACCACCAGGGTTAAGGGCGAAATTCGGACGACAACACAAGATCCTGTGTATTGCAAGTCATATCCTTAACCCCTGGCCCTAAGAGCAGAGGTCAAAAAGCAAATTAATAAGTTGCTCAAAGATGACATAATCAGGCCATCCCGATCTCCATATAGCTCTCCTGTCTGGGCGGTGCACAAGAAAGAAGATGCTCCCGGAGAAAAGATGTTTCGGGTAGTAATCGACTACCGCAAACTTAACTTGGTGACTATTCCAGATAGATATCCTATCCCGGAAATAAACGAAGTCCTCGCCAACTTGGGCAAAAACAAATGGTTCTCGATAGTTGATCTCAAAAGTGGATTCCACCAAATACCACTACGAGAATCGGACATTGCTAAAACCGCCTTTACAGTCAATAACGGGAAGTTCGAGTTTACTCGTCTTCTCTTCGGCCTCAAAAACGCTCCAGCGATATTTCAGAGAGCATTGGATGACATCCTTGGGAAAAAGATCAGTAAAAGTTGCTACGTCTATATAGACGATATAATAATTTTCCGGAAAAGTGAAAATGAGCATCTTCAAAATATTGAGAGAATTTTTGGGATCTTTGACTCTGCGCATTTGAAATTTCAGCTCGACAAATGCGAGTTCATGCAGCAGGAGATTGTGTTTTTGGGGTATGTTGTAAGTACTCATGGTATTAAAATCAATAAAAGGAAGGTTCAGGCCATAGCGAACTTTCCTACTCCGAGAACTCTTAAGGATCTTCGGTCCTTCCTTGGTATATCAGGGTACTATCACCGCTTCATCCGCGATTACCCTAAATTAGCGAAGCCCCTGACATCCCTCTTAAGGGAGGAAGATGGACATACGTCCAAAACGCAATCGGAAAACAAAATTATAGACATGAACAAAGATGCTCTTGACGCTTTCTAATAATTGAAGAAAGCACTGACGTCCCAGGAGGTTGGTTTAGCTCATCAAGATTTCGATAGAGAATTCCAACTAATAACCGATGCGTTGAACTATGCGATTGGGGCAGTTTTGGCATAAAATGGCAAACCAATAGCCTTTCTTTCCAGGACCCTTTCAAGAGCTGAAGAGCATTAGGCTACAAATGAATAGGTGATGTTGGCGATCATATGGGCTGTGGGCTCCTTGACGAATTATCTCTACGGCTCAAAGAAAGTAAATATATTCACTGATCAACAACCCCTTACATACGCCCTAAGTAACAAAAACAACAACAGCAAATGAAGCGCTGGAAGGCCGTATTGGGGGAGTATAACCATGAACTCAAATATAAGCCGGGTAGGGCGAACGTACTGGCCGATTCCCTTTCGAGACCTCCTATGGCAGCAGAACTGAATTCAATGAGTGTCACTCAGCACAGTGACGAAAGCTCTTCATAAAATTTAATTCCTACAGTAGAGGTACCTGTTAATGTTTTCCGGAACCAGATCATTATAAAAACTGGGGAGAAAGACAGCTACCAGATCACCGTGCCTTTCGAAAAATACGTAAGACACACTTTTATAAAACAAGAGTATACTGAGACATCTTTTATCGATATAAAGAAACGAACACATACTGGCAAAGGTCCAAGAAATCTATCCTACTCATTTTGCTTCTTATAAAATTCGGTATACGCAAAAAATAGTCGAAGATATAACAAGTGAAGTCCAGCAAGAGGAGAAGATACTTAAGACACACAAGAGCCCATCGTAACAGCGAGGAAAACCGACTCCAGACGCTGGAAAATTTTTACTTCCCTAAGATGTCAGCGAAAATCAAAAACATTGTGAGCCGGTGTACTACATGCAAAGAGAGTAAGTACGATCGGCATCCACTAAAAGTTCTCCTGAGTCCAACCCCTATCCCACAGTACGATGGTCATATTTTGCATATCGATCTCTTTCTAATAGACAAAAAGCACGTACTGCCTGCAGTTGATAAATTTTTAAAATACGCTGTAGCCAGAACAATTCCTTCAAAATTGGTTGAGGATATTAAGCAACCTCTGCGAGACATACTCTTCTTGTTTTGCATCCCCGAAAGTGTCGTTGTTTGATGACAAGCACACTTGCTGTAAGCTCTGAAAAATTAAATGAATGTTAATTAGTCGTTGGATAGTGATTTGGGTCAAGTCCTCAACTTAACCCAAAGAAAAGTTGTAATCCTCGCTAAGGTTGTGACCGTCACGAAACTTTCTTGGTGTTTATCTTACGATAAACACTATGCGACGATCACAGGACCTCTATATTGACCCGAACAGATCGCCCATTACCTTTTAGCTGTAATGCGCGATCCTCTCGTAACGAGAGTCTTGAGCAGACTCCCCGAGTCTCAGACACTTCTTGGGCTTTTAAACAAAAACCGAAGAAAGCAAAAGAAGCGAATTCGGCTGAGATTTTTAATAACAAAAACGCTGATGAGTTCAACATCTGGCAAAAGGGACTTCAAAGTGAACAATGGATGCGAGAAAAGACAAACGCTTCAGTTACAAATGAAACGTTTATAATTCACACATTAATGCGAAGGAGCGGCTTGTAAACGTTCAAAGGTTTTCGAAAAACAATGTTGATTGTTTTTATGTGAACAAACTCGAACGCACGTGCTGTTTGGGTTATCTAAAAGGATGAAGGTCAGTTTATTGATCCTTAACCCATTAGCGAGCAATAATTGTGCACATTTCCTTATTACAACCCTTATTGCTTCACGATATGAAGAAAGAAATAACTGTTTAGTTACATAAGACCATATGCCTTACATCTGGCTAAGTAACTAAATAATAGCATGCAATAAAATACAGGCAAAATGCAAGAGTCCCTAAGACTCATTAGCATGCAATGCAAATGTGTAAGAGTCCCTAAGACGCATTAGCATGTAATAAAACAGAGACGAGATGTAAGGATATTTATGACTCATTTATGATTAAGTCCTAACGACCCTTTAGTTGGTAGGATAAGATGTTTTGTAAGTATATATTAAGCCCCGACTCATAGTTTTAGTCAGTCTTGTAAGTGAAGTGTGATAAAAAGGAACCAAAAAGGATTGTTTTTATCAACAATTATCGTGGCCAAATTAAACCACGTAACTGGCGCAGTCGGACAACAAACCTAAGACACTCTGGAGGAAATCATTAGGAAATTCAAATACTTGAATTTTTCTGGCCATCAAGACTCAGAAACTGCAGCAATACACGAGATAAGGCGTTGCAGTTTAGCAAGAATGGATTTTAAACATTTATCGGCGTACATCCACTCCATTCCACCTTTTGACGGAAACCAAGTCGACCTATTTCCGTTCATCGACGCAATAGACGCAGTGAATTCAATCCGGCTCGAAAACGAATTTAAAGCCATTTTTTACCAACAGATCCGTACAAAAATCGTAGGCAAAGCACGTGAGCTGGTACACAGTCACATCACGACAAATTGGCAGGAAATCAAGACTCTATTCGTCAACCATTTCGACACCCCGGAAAACGAGACGCAATTGATGGAGAAATTATTAGCAGCCCGATTCACAACCCCAGGTCAGCTGTACGAATATATATGTAAGTGTTTATTTAAGCTAAATCATAAGACTAGTTATAGTAAAGAATATTCCGCGATTCAAAAAAGTGAATTAATTAAAACAAAAAATCAGATAGCTAAAAATACGTTTGTGAACAATTGTCCTGAACCGATACGCGCAATAATTCACGCGTATAAGCCCGAAACGCTAGAAGACGCGTATAAAGTTCTAGTGAATACCGGGTATCTAAATTACGGGTCAAAGAAACGTGAACGATTTTCTGTGAGACAAAATCAGGCTAGTGTGATTCCTTCCGTTTCTAACGTTGAGCAAAGATTTGGTGCAAATGGTTACTCTGAAAATCATAACCCTCAGAGGTCTATTAACAACCGAGCAAACTTTAACCAACACCATAATAATTTGACTCTTCTCTCTGATGTATCTATGAATACAGTCTCTTCCCGTTCAACGTCTCTTCATGTTGATGCGGATTTTCACTTGTTAGCCTCGGACGAAAACACTCCCTACCCATTGTTTTGCTAACTATCGAGGACAAAAAACTTCGATGCCTAATAGATACAGGTTGTTCAACGTCTTTAATGAAAACAAAACTTGTGGCACATCATAAACAACACACCCTAGGGAACCCTCTGACAATATATTCCATAAATGCAAGCTCCGTAGCAATTAATGGATTTTACTCCGATTTTCCACAGGAATTCTCTATTCAAGCTAAAATTGAATGGAAACTTGTGGATCTAGAGAACAAAAATTTTGATTGTATAATCGGTCAAAACATTCTCGTTCCGACAAATGCAGTTATAAGTTTTAAAGATAATACATTGAACATAAATAATATAAGTATCCCTCTCAACTCAAATGAGATTGACGTGTACCAATCTATTTCTGAACCATTCTGTGAACCAGAGATAGTCAATAGTAAAATTGAAATTTATTCTGATGAGGAGCGTTCCTTAATCGAGCGTATTAAAAACGAATTCGAGGACTTGGAGTATAAAAAGGATGATCCTTTAACTTTCACACATGAAGTCAAACATGAGCTTAAGCTCACAGTAGATACCCCGGTTTACCAAAGAAACTATAGGTATACTCCTTGAGGGATTTTGTAAAAAAGCAAATTGAAGAAGATCTAAAACAGGGAATAATTCAACGGTCAAATTCACCGTATAATTCGCCAATTTGGGTTGTTCCCAAAAAGACTCCAGGAGAACATCGACTTGTTATTGATTTTCGGAAAATTTATAATATTACAATTGAGGACAAATACCCCATTCCTCAAATCAATGACATTCTTGGGAAGTTAGGGAATGCAAACTACTTTACTACGGTGGATCTGGCGAAAGGGTTTCATCAAATCGAAATTAAACCCGAAGATCGCCACAAAACCACCTTTTCCACAGATGAAGGGCATTTCGAATTCACTAGAATGCCATTTGGGTTGAAAAACGCACCAGCGACTTTCCAGCGACTCATGGATTCCATTTTGAAGGAATATATTGGAAAAGATTGCATTGTCTACATGGATGACATCCTTATTTTCAGCACTTCCATTGAAGAGCACGAGGTAGCCTTACGGAAAATCTTTCAAACGCTACGCTAAGCACAACTCAAAATTCAACTCTCTAAAACCTCGTTTCTAAGGAAAAACACAGAATTTCTGGGTCATGTTATTACCCCTGAGGGCATTAAACCAAATCCTGATAAACTTAAAGCAATTCAGGAGTTCCCAATACCCACAACCCAAAAACAAGTTAAATCATTCTTGGGACTCACTGGGTTTTACCGGAAATTTATTAAAGATTACGCTAAAATAGCCAAACCTGTAACCACAACATTAAAAAAACATAGCAGAGTAGACGTGTCTGACAAAAATTACGTAGACGCTTTCGAAAAGCTAAAATTATACACTCTAAGCGATCCCATACTGGTTCATCCGGATTTCGGGAAGCAATTCACTTTGACCACAGATGCCAGCAACTTTGCCATAGGTGCAGTGCTAAGCCAAAATAATAGACCTGTCAGTTTTGCATCCAGAACCTTAAACGAGCACGAAACGAGATACGCTGCAATCGAAAAAGAGCTGCTCGCTATAGTTTGGGCTACCAAATACTTTAGGCCGTTTTTATTCGGCAGGAAATTTCTCTTGCAGACCGACCATAAACCGTTGGTATACTTAGAAAATTTAAAAGAACAAAACACAAAGTTGCAAAGATGGAAAGTGAAGCTATTGGAGTACGACTTCATCACCCAATATATCAAGGGAAAAGAGAATCACGTTGCCGATGCACTATCTAGAATTGAAATCCATGCAATAACCAACAGTGAGACAAATTCACTGGCTACACAGCATACGGCTCAGGAAGACAATTTAAACTACATAGCTATCTCTGAAAAACCTTTGAATATTTGCAAAAAGCAACTCGTTTTCAAGTTAGGTAAGACAAATAGCACTAAAAAGCAAACTTTCAATGGCAAAACACGCTTAATCTTCACATTTAGAGAATTTGACGATAAGACTATAAAATATATACTCCAAAACCACGTGCCGCAAATTGGTACCACAGGAGTCAAATTCCCCAATAAAGAAATACTTCTGCTGTTCCAAAAGCACTATAATATATGGAAGCGGGATAACCCGAAAGCTTGTATAGTTCAAGCAAATAAACTTCTTTGGGATTGTAACAAACTGGAAATCAAAGAACTTATTGCTAAAGAACACAGGAAAAATAATCATCCTGGGATAAATAAGACTTATGATATAATATCAAAGAGATATCATTTTCCTTACCTGAAAGAACAGATATCAAATTTTGTAAATAACTGTTCCATATGTGCTCAATCAAAATACGAGCGAAACCCCCCAAAATTGAAATTAGAATTGACTCAAACTGCAAAAAATATACGAGACATTTACCATATCGACATATGGTTCAGAGATAAAAACTCCCCTTATCTCACATGTTTGGATAAATTTTCCAAATTCTTAACAGTCCTACAAATTAAAAATAGACAATGGGACACTATTATTCACGCACTACGTGCAATCTTTAACAAGATAGGCAAACCTAAACTCATTGTTACTGATAATGAGGGAGCTCTGGACTCAGAAAAAACAAAGAGTTGGTTGGAAAGCGAAAATATTGAATACCATTTCTGCTCACCACATCATAAGACCGGCAACTCAGATATTGAAGTAGCGCATCGTTCGCTAAATGAAAATCTACGAACGTTTCTTCTTAGATGCAAGCAAGAAGACAAATCTCTGCTAGAACTCAACCCGGTCGAGGAGTGTATTTCTTGTTATAACAATCTTGCCCACTCCAGCCATAAAGAGAAACCGGCAGATATATTTTTTAATGAATGTAACAAAACAAATGCAGAAATATTTTCAAGGCTACAAAAATATAAAGAACATACTATCGCAAAAAGAAATCAGGACAGACAAAATATCGATCTAAACGATTCATTAGTCAGACATCCCAACCCGACAAAACTATCCCCTCGTTATATAAAAAAACCTAAAAACTCAAAAATACATCCGCAAAGACTGAAACGGAAACGCAAATTTTTCCATTCCCGGGATGATCAGTATAACCATGCCCCCACTAACTCTGCAGAACGTATATGTGGCTATTGAAGTAACAACTCAATACACTATCACGAGCAAAGCAATAATTGGTTACCCTGTACACCAAAAGGACCCCAAGCAGCTCACTTTCTCCTTCAAACAAGGATTATCAGCTCTGAAAAATCAATAACTAACATCGACCTGACAGCCTCCGAGCAAATTATTGACCACATGCATTCTGAAATTTCTGCGCTCTTTTCGAGTCTACACTGATGCAACTAGAAAAGAACAATCATTTAATCGAAACCCGTTCAATCCAGATTGTGTCAATCATAAATAATCACACAAAAAATTCTAAGCATCATACAAAACCTTTAACATTGCCAAAAAACTTTGAAACTAGCCGCTATAAAGTCGAACAGATAAATGAAATATTTTTTTTTTTGAACAACAAAGCACATCTCCTTCACAGAAATGTAGATATCAAACAACCAATTCAAGACACTTGTGTTAGATCTATTCATAAGTTAAAGCCAGGGTCACTTAAAATAATTTTAGTATATATTCTTAAACGTAAATACAGTTGCCAACGACAAATCACTAATAAATCTGAGGACAGATTTTCCACAAGGGCCGGAGGAGTTACATAAGACCATATGCCTTACATCTGGCTAAGTAACTAAATAATAGCATGCAATAAAATACAGGCAAAATGCAAGAGTCCCTAAGACTCATTAGCATGCAATGCAAATGTGTAAGAGTCCCTAAGACCCATTAGCATGCAATGCAAATATGCAAGAGTCCCTAAGACTCATTAGCATGCAATGCAAATGTTTAAGAGTCCCTAAGACCCATTAGCATGCAATGCAAATATGTAAGAGTCCCTAAGACGCATTAGCATGTAATAAAACAGAGACGAGATGTAAGGATATTTATGACTCATTTATGATTAAGTCCTAACGACCCTTTAGTTGGTAGGATAAGATGTTTTGTAAGTATATATTAAGCCCCGACTCATAGTTTTAGTCAGTCTTGTAAGCGAAGTGTAATAAAAAGGAACCAAAAAGGATTGTTTTTATCAACAATTATCGTGGCCAAATTAAACCACGTAACTGTTTATTCAACAGTCGTACTGGACAATGAGGGAGCATTGAGATCCATTTCGCTCACCTCAATGATGGAAGACGAACTCCAAATCAGGACCTATAGAGGAACTTCTTATAGAGATCATGAGATGTCTCAAGAAGGAGCAGCCAAATTGCTACAATGAGAGAATCATTAAGATAACTAAAACCGCAAACCAAATTCTAGATCTGCTTAAAAAAAAATACCGAGTTAAATATTAATTATATTTTGGACCTTCGATTCCGTTCAAAACTGATAAAAGAAGAATTGGTTGACATTAATTAAGCACTTTATTGGGCCAAAGTTGGCATTATAAATTCAATCATCCTTTCTAAAACAGAAATTAAATTAGCAACAGAAACCTTGGATAATGAACTTTTGCCATTTCAAACAATTGAAGAGGCCTTAGATTTTTCGGAGATTAAAATCATTACCAACGGTTCTTGTATTTTATGCATTGTAAATATACCACTTACAAAAAGCCAATCCTTTCAAAAATTGTTAAAAGAACCTGTAAAACAATTTAATTATGCAAAAGATTTGAAATATAATAATATCTTAAGAAATGATGAAAAACCTTACGCCATAAAAAATCAATGTAAAGAAATAAAGAGTTTATCAATATGCAAGGTTTCGAATTTATTAGATATAAGTAATAGCACATGCATTCCACGACTCTTGCGAAACACGTATGCCCAGTGCAGCAAAGTTAACAACCACCATATCCCGGACATAGATGAAATTGCTCCAGGAATTCTTTCGTTGAATCGGTTTAATGGATCCTTGAAGACGGAAGGCAACGTTCATACCCTCAATGGTACTTACCTCATCAAATATAGCAATACGACAATAAGCATTAATGAGAAAATATTTAAATCGTACGAAACTAGAATCGTGCAGCCATCAGTAGAAGGTGAAGCGTTACAAGAATTGCTACAATGGAAATGCTGAAGGACATTCACATAAACAAAAGTAAAAACATCGAGCTACTAAAAACAGAAAGTGATGTCCAAAAAATAGTCACGATAACAACAATATCCTTAACATTACTAATCGTTGCGATACTGCTCATTTGGAAGGGATTCAGCCTGCTAAAATCACCTACGATCAAACCTCCTAGTAATCCAATGGAAAGAGAACAAACCGTGACCCCTAGTCCAAAGCCCTTGGAAGGAAACCGATCAACCAGTGCAAGCGTATCATCCAAGGAAGTCAAGTTCAACTAATTACCACATTTCTAGCACCGGTTGGGTCAGTCGGATCTGGAAGGGGAAGAGTTAACACGAATTCACCTGTTCACACGGGAAATTATATTACAATGTGAGCCACCAGGCAGCCACAGCTACATCAGCTGAATTCCATATGTTTGTAACATAATGACCGGAAATGCATGTGAACTAAAATCAGCAAATTTAGAATAAGGAAAAATGGAATTGTTACAATTAAAGTTCAGTTTGTAATTGTCTTTCTTGAAATAAAGATTATTTTTTTAAAGAGCTGTCTCCTTCCAACTTTTGTTTTTTGTTTTATTTTGTGTTTTATCTTTTTTGTGCTTGTTTATGTTTTGTGAATTAATGATTAACTTTAATATTGTTCGTTATTTTTTGACTGAAACTTTGTCTAACTCAGTCGTTAATTATGTATGTAAAAAATTAGATTTCAGTTTGAATTCTCAGGAATAAAAAATATTCTAAAAATCGCGTTGTTTTTGACATAACAATTTTGCCAAGGTACTGCTCCTACTCCATTAAAATAGGAAGTAAAATATCGCTTCGTGTCTTTTGCATTGGCAAAAGGATTCCTTGAATTAGATGGTTCAAGTCCATACAGCTGTTGAGGTTCATTTTTCAAAGGTGCTAACTCGATTTCGCAGTATTTGTATTTTCAACATCCACTCTCCTTCGCAAGTAAATAGATGAATTATTTTTTCTCAAAAAGTTGTGCAAATAACAGGCGGTCAGCGTGATTGTAGCTGCTTTTTCAGGACACAAATTCATAGAATTCAGGAAAAGCCGGAATCTTGAAGAAAGTATGCCAAAAGCATTGTCAACTATTCGCCTTGCTCTTGTAGTTAAATAATTTTTCCTCATTTGAAAGTTTACCGCATCGATAGGCTTACATCAAATTTCGTTTCAAAGGGAACGCAGCATCGCCTAAAAATAAATATGGCATTGGCTCCAAGAAACCATTGGAAGGTGACCGCAATTAGGTATTTCGAGTTCGCTGCTCTCTAAACTTGGGAAAAATGTGCTGTTCAAAAACACACAACCATCTGACGTGCGGCCATTTGCGCCAGCTTCAGCCCCTAAAAACTCATATTTCGCATTGACTACCGCAAATAAAATAATGCTGAACCTCATTTCATAATTAAAATAATACGATAACATATTAGCTGGTATTTTAATTTCGCAATGCAATGCGATGCAAAAAAAATTTAATGCAATGTGGAAAGTTCCATGCAGTTTTAAGATCTTTTGAAACTCTAATCCATTCTTTTTCTGTTTTCGGCAAAATGATAAAAAGAGTAGGTTGCACACTACTCATAATTGAATTGGGCAACTATCTGTAAATATACATATAACTTTATTTAACATGCTTCAAGTTTCGATGATAATTGCCCCAAGACATTGTCGAGATATAGCAGTAAGCAATTTTAAGTCTTCGAAGCTTTGCCCATATGCTAAAAATTACAATGTTCCGGTCAGACGTTCATTAGCAGTAATCGCAATTCTCATATTCGTGTCCTTTTTTCAATAAATGGTCGCCACTTGTTTAACAAGATATCGTAGGTTTTAGAGTCCATTCTTAGAAAGTTTTAAAATTAGCAGAGGCAGTAGCACGTAATTCATTTAATAAACTATAATCAGAAAACTGGACCCGGTTTTGGTACCACTTCTTTGCCCAGAATTTTTGTCTGTTCAAAATAATGATTAAGAATGATGTTTTCATTATCGTCTTCGCATAATTCATTTATCTATTAACTATCCACAGTTAAAAATTTCGTCATTCATTTATTGGAATATTATAAAAATAACCAATAGCCAACAAATTACATACAAACTCACTTTAAGAAAAGTAAAAATTCACACTCGGAGTTGTTTACTTAATGGTCACAACTCAGAGAATGATGTTTTCAACTTTGTTGTCAACATCAAGTGTCGCTTTTTACATCAACCGACAGCAAGGTTGACGACCAACCGCCCTGTGGATGGGGAAAACTAGAATACATCCACAGTAACCAATCTTGTCGCAAGAGGCGACTAATGCGAAAACAGCACCGAACCCGGACTATGATTTGACTCGCGACTTTATTTGACGCATGTGGGCTGGCGGCCATGATATTAGAGACCTAGCCGCTTCTTGCGCGGTACCGCCGGGGTGAAACCCGTGCGCGAACGGCAGAAACCTTGGCAGGCCTCACAGTACGTTCGAAGCTCGCACCATTGAGTTAGTGGTGTAGGGTAGGTTGAGTCGTACTCCCGATTAGCGCTGATCTGACTCTGAGCACCTGACTCCATAAGGTGGGCTGGTGCCAACCCTCGCATGGCCCCGCTGCTTGCATAGATAACCATGGGATCATTAACGCGACTACACATCCGAGTGGAGAAAGCGACTCTGAGGGGGCCCTTAAGAACAAAATGATGAAAAACAACAACAAGAACAAGAAACAAAATAATGCAGAGGACACGAACAAACGAGCCGATAGACATAACTCTAACAACCACAATGATTATTTTGGCGTGTTTGCCCGTAGTGGAAGAACCATGCGTTCACCACCACGGTCTCATTCAGCCCCAAGCCGAAAGAGCTGTGATGGGCCGGTAGTAAATGCGGCTCCGGAGGCTTACGACCACCTCACTCCTAAGGTTGCTACTGCTGAATCAACCTCAGTAGGAGGAACGCACAACATAGAACGTAAGCTCCTGGAGGAGAAAGTCGGCGAAAAAGACCTGATTTTTAAGGAGGTTATCGCGGAGAACCGTTCCCAGGAAGAACGGTTGACTAAAAAATGTTATGCGATCCTCAAACGTATGCAAGGAGCGTCCATAAACCAAAAAACAATCAGTAAAGATGCAAAAGTGGAGTGTTTGAGCTCGAAGACCTCTTGGATCGAGTTTGCCACTACAGGAGACTCTGGAAAAAGCTGGAAGAAGAACATCCAGATCAAACGGTGCACGTTAAAGTCACCCAACCTTTCCTTCCCAGTATCAAGAGGACCGCTGCTAGCCCTCTTGAGAGCGAACAGGAGAAAAGGCGTAAAGAGAACGTTGAGCAAGAAAAAGAAACGCCACAAAGAAAAGACGCCTTCCAACTCGTGATATCCAAGGCGGCAAAAAAAATCCGCCAAACGTGAACATAGGCTTAGCCAACAAACAGTGGCTGTTCTAACAACGACAAATACTGTGGACAAATCAGCAAGAAAAAAGCGAAGAGTGCTTGGGGACGCCATTCTTGTGAAGCCCACTGACGGAAGGAGCTACTTTGACGTTCTACGCGATATACGCGAGAATTATTAAAGGGATTATTAAAACTCTATGATCGACGAGGCCCGGAGGGCTACTCGTCGAGTTTGGAGTGGCCTACTCCGATAAAGCGCTATTCCGCGATAAAATAAAGGACGTCCTTGGGGCAAAAGCCACGGGACCTGGACTGCATCGCCGACCCGGCTGAGGTTGAAAAAGCCTTTCAAAAGGAGTTCCCTGAAATAACTCTATTAGAAGTAAAGCTTTCTCCAGAGAATCGCCGAGGACAAAGGCTGGCCATACTCGACATAACGGGGAAAGAAGCTACCCAACTCCTGGCCAAAGGAAAACAAAAAATCGGCTGGCTGGTGTGCAGAATTCACCGTCGAACTATCCCAAATCGTTGCTACAGGTGCCTTGGATACGGGCACACAACTTCGAATTGCAAGGGCCCTGATCGTAGTATGCTTTGCTTTAAGAGTGGAGCGTCTGGGTATAAGATAAAAGAGTGCGCTGAGACTCCGCGCTGTTTGTTATGTAATCATCTCAACTCTAAACCGACAGAGCACCCTCACGTTGCAGGAACAGGAGCATGCCCAATCTTTAGAGGGGCACTAGCAAAAGCAAAAGCAGCTCTGAGGTGATGTTCAGGGCCCTTCAAATTAACTTGCACCGTAGCATCAATGCACAAGATATGTAGAGCAGTTCGGCATAGAAAAGGGGGCTGATCTGCTGCTGCTGAGCGAACAACATCGAAACAAGACCTCACCAGCCTGGTTCTCTGATGACTCCCATACTGCTGCCGTTTGGGTTCGGGGCAGCAAGCGGCTCCAGATCCAGGTTCACAGCCGAGGAGATGGTTTTGTTTGGATTTGCTGCCCGGGTATAACGTTTTCAGCGTATACCTGACGCCGAATGAGTCAATGCCATCTTTTCAAAATAGACTGGACGCGCTGGAGGATGTTGTTTTGAATACAGATGGCAAAGTACTCGTAGCAGGTGACTTCAACGCAAGAGCCGTTGAGTGGGGCATGTGTCAAACCGATTTCAGAGAGCAACGTATTCTGGACATATCGGCGAGGACCGGGTTGGTGGTAATGAATACCGGTAATGTACCTACCTTCCGGCGTTGGGGCTGCGAAGGAACAATCCCAGATGTGACATTCGCCTCAGAGTCCCTCTCTTCGACGACATTGAACTGGAGAGTACTTAAGGATTATTCAGCGACTGACCATCAATACATCGCGTTTGAGATTGGCGATACCACTCCCCGCTCGTCTCAGCGGTCTTTCACTCCAGGGTGGAACATCAGAAAAATAGACGTGGAGACTTTCGCCGATGTGATTCTGAATGACGCACCGACATCGGGGAGCCCTTTGGGCTCGAGTCGAGGGAAGGGTGGAGTCATCGATGAGCCTCATCACTTCATTGTAGCTCAACTATGCCTCGACGGAGGCTTCGACACGACAGGATATCGCGGACAAACGAGGCGAGTGTCACAGACTTCGACGGGCAGCTTAGCGCTCGAGAAACCTAGAGGAAGCAACCAATAGGACAGCAGCATACAGGTCAGGGAGGAAAGAATTCCGAAGACTCATCAATGAGAGTAAGGCACACTGCTGGTGAGAACTTGTGGACGATATGAACAGGGATCCATGGGGGCTCGGCTGCAAGGTAGTGTTGCGCAAACTCAGTACCTTACGGAAGCGGTGATTACGTCAAGCAGAGAGGATGGACGGCATGATGCAGGCGCTTGTCTCAACTCATCCTGCACGGGTTGAAGCTGCCCGCGAGGTCGATTCAGAGGAATGTCCATTGTTCACAAAAGATTAGCTGGACAATGCGGTGCTTTCTATGAAAGCTCGAAAGGCACCAGGACCGGACGGCATTCCAATCGAGGTACTACAAATCGTCTTCCACGTTTGTACTGACTTGCTACATAATATGTTTAACGCTTGCCTGAGAGAAGGTGTATTTCAATCCCACTGGAAAGCGGCGAGGCTCGTATTGATCAGCAAGGAGAAAGGGGACCCGGGGCTGCCTTCTACATTCTACATAATTCTACATACAAACTACAAAAAAGTGAGCATGGATAACCTTGGGTGCGGGGTCTAGGGTGGTCTCCTCTCCAGCAGTCCTTCTCCATCCTGCCGCCTCCCGCTGGAGGGAGATTTCTCTTCACTGACGGCACCCTAGGGCGAAGTAAAAAGAGGCCTAGCCCGAAGTAATGTGTCAAACAGTTCCAGGCTAGGGTCTCTTTACAGGGGGGTGTTTAGTGGGTATTCTGGTAGCATGCGCTCCTAGGAGTCCCACACTCCTGGCGTAAATTGCCTCCACCCCGCAACCCAAAAAAAAAGGCTGACGACCAAGTAGATTGCAATGGGCCCTACTAGTTTCAGGTCATCAACCTTGTCAACAATAGAATGCAATATTGAGTCTTATCCATTGCTACACCACAAATTTGGATTGAATAACCTCCAGTCATTATTCTTGCTACAGATGTGGTAAATTTGAATAAATGAGGTGGAATTTAACACTTGGATTGATCCTTGGTGACTAGAAAACATGCACACAAAGTATATTTTTAATTGTTTTCAGTGATCGGGAAAAAGTAACCACTATCTCAACATACAAGGAAATCAAAGTTTTGAATTCATAAAATACTTAAATAGTTTGAGCTTTAAATTACAATCACGTGTGGCGAATGAACATCTAGAAAGTCCAGAAAAAATTAATCGTAAATAAAAGAACACAATTGGTAAAATAACACTTCACTTTATACAGAAACGTACTCATTTTAAGATTCCAAGTTTTATCTCAGATAAGTGAATTGATTTCTCGTTACATAATAAAACATATTATGGTCACTTAAGTACGTACCAAACTTCGATTTGCTCCTCTCCAGTTTTTTTACGTTTCAGGATAAAGGAAAATAAATCATTTTATGATAAAAACTAATTTGCTTCGAATTTTTACTACACAAACTTTTCAATTCTGGTCATATCGACTCTATATAATCTTTGCCAAGGATGAACTTTAATGTTCACAATATTTCAATGCAAAGTTCTTGATAAAGATAAAATTCAATAGACGCCGAAACGCAAAGTGAAACTCGCGTCTGCATAGCTGAACTTCTTTGAAGTTTGCATACAATTTCGACATAAAAATTGGAAAAGTCTCGCCCCCATAAGAGTTTGTGAGAAGTTATATAAAATATATAAGTATGTATATATAAAGAAGTCTGTATATATTAAAAACTTATTAGCTTAGATAGATCTATGGGTCAGGAAACATAATAGAGGTAGGTGTTATGTCAATTTTCATTTTATTTTTCAATTATAATAGAGGTCTTTTAAAGGATCTTTATAGCTAAATGTGATTTTATTAATGGATTTTAGGAGTTTCTGAAACTTTTGGGCAAGCTAGCTCCGCACATTAGTCTATATTCCTAACATAACCTTTTCTGTGATAAAATCGGGAGATGTGGTAGGGCTTAGTTAGGGCCATTTTCCAATAGCGATTCTAAGCGACTACAGGTAAAGGATGTTTGTTTGAGTTCGAATTAATTGTTAAATCATTAATTTATTTAAACTGAATCTAATATACAACAATCATTATTATCTACGACTTCTCTGCAATATTCTGCAATCTGCATTATTCCTCTTCTAGAATATGTTCGTTAGTGCTGTATGAAGATCCTCTTGGCTGTGTTATTTCATCCGCTGCAGGTAGGCAACTGTTGTAGTGTAAGATTTCGGATTGTCATGATTAAACCTGATTCCGCAACGATTGGCTAATGCAGGACACTTATGACGCATTGCTTGTTGAAGCTGCTTAAACTACTGATAGGAGAAGGACTCATTTAAGGGGTCTACCCTCTTTAGAATTTTCAAAAAATCGATTTTTTTATTGCATTTTTGGAAAGTATATATATATAAAAGTATCATATTAAAATTTCATAAAGATCGGATCACTCTAACTGTATTTTTAGTCGACTTTCACTTTGTCACTCTAGCGCGCTCATCTGCTCCGCACTCAGCGGTAACGCCCATCTGGCTCTGCTTGCGTAGAGTAGCTGTTGTATTCTATTATATAATATTATCCCTACTTAAATCTGTTGATTTCGGCCTTTTTTCTCGGAATTGAATATTTACGAGTCAATAATGAATGCCAGTTGGCTACTAAAACCGGTTTTTCAACGCTATTTCTCATCAGTCGAGTTGAAAATTTTGATGTAACAACATCTGTGCTCGTGACTTCTACAATGGAAAGGAAACTCAAACGACAAACAGAGCCATGGAGACGACCAAGTACGATCTCAAAACCGAGGAAAAAGGTTTTTCGCGGAGTACAAGTACAAAATCTTGAGTCAAATACAAGTTATGCCAGTACATCGGCGGAGAAGCTGCAAAAATCTGAAGATACGAGTTTTGATGTAAGAGTCGATCAAACGTCTGAATATAGTTTTATTAACTTTTTCTTAGTTTTTTCAACGTTACAACAGTTTGTAAAGTGTAAAGTCTGTGATAAAGATGTATCTTTCTCAAAGTATGGACAACGTGGTTTCGGTTTTAAGATTTGTGTTTCGTGTGAGTGTGGAGAAAAGTATATTAATTCGTGTCCGTTTATTGCAACTGGATTTGAGATCAATCGCCGTTTAGTATATGTTATGCGTTTGATTGCTGTTGGTTTCAGTGGTATTAACGTTTTTGGTGGTCTTATGGAACTCGGAGTTGGATTATCGTCCTTTGTTTATTATAAAATTATCGATTCGATTAGCATCGCTGTCAAAAGTGTGCTCGATATAGCAATGCTCAAGGCTGTAAAAGAAGAAAAACTCTTGAACGCTGAGCATGGAGAACCGGACGATATTTTGACCGTTTCAGGTGATGGTTCCTGGCAAAGACGAGGGCATGCTTCTCTAATTGGCATAGTCGTTCTCGTATATAAGCACTGTAAAAAAGTTGCAAATGCAGTTATGAAATCTAGCCACTGCAAAGCGTGTGAACAAATGAATGCAAAATTGAGCACGGTCGAGTTAGATGCGTGGTATGAGGAGCATAAAGAACAGTGTAGTGCTAATCATTCAGGAAGTGCTGGAAAAAAGGAGGTTGACGGCATATGTGAAATGTCTAGGGAATCTCTCGAAAAATTCAAAGTGCGTTATGGCTATTACATAGGTGACAGTGATACTAAGACATTCAAACTTCTGCTCGATACAGCCCCGTATGGTAGTGACTTTGTTGTGAAAAAATTGGAGTGCGTTTTACATACTGCGAAGAGAATTTTTAAGCGGGCTAGTGAAGCTGAAAAAGCTCTAACACAGGCAAGAAAAGCTGCCAAAAAAAACGAGAAAAATGAAGAAAAAAAATGGACCTAAGAAAGTTGTATTGAAGAAAAAAAAACCCGTCGTAAAAACAGCTCCTGTTAAAAAAACTCAAGATTTAACGATCAAGCTAATGAAAGAGCTCTCGACTTATTATGGTTTGGCAATTAGAAGACACACCAATTCTGTTGAAGAGATGCGGAAAGAGATCTGGGCCGGATATTATCATAAGATATCAACTGATAATAATCCACAGCATTCATACTGCTCCGATTCGTGGTGCAAATACTTGAAAGCTGTAAAGTATGGTACTGTTGATCAATTCGAACATCCTCCTGCTCTTGCTGAAGATGTTCAAGAAATCCTAAAGCCAATATATGAAGATCTGACGAAGCCAGAATTACTTGAAAGATGCCTAGGTTGAAACACACAGAACAACAACGAGTCATTCAATAACTGTGTTTGGTCAATGACTCCTAAACACATCTTCAGCGGCAAAAAAATTGTTGAGATCTCTTGTGGAACAGCTGCCTGCATATACAATGAAGGTTTTTCACCAGTTTTGAAGATTTTGGAGGTAATAGGTGTCACAATCGGACCGACTGCTAAACGCGACAGAGATCGCATAAGAGTTGCAAACCGTCGCAGCACCGATGCGTCTAAGGAAGCCAGAACAAATCGTAGGAAAGCAATTTTGGATGAAAGCGTTCATTTTGAGGAATCAGAAGGCATATTGTATGGCGCAGGCATCGCTGATTAAGCATAAGTAAGGATTTTTTACGATTTTTCATAAAAAAAAACTTTAATCGCGTTTTTCTCAAAACAAGGTTTGTCAACGGCGTTGAACGAATCTCGGGAACTATAAAACCGATCCTTACCAAATTTTTACCAGACATTCTTTACAATTATAATTTTTCGAAATTTTGATTTTAAGTATTTTTTTTACTACAAAATGATGAAAAAAACGTGTTTTTTTTGGTTTTTTGGAAAAATGTCCGCCATTTTGTCAAATTTTCAAAAATCAAAATTCGCCCAATTCACGCGAAAGCTTTTAACACTCTGAGTCTAAAACAATTTTTGGTTTTTTTTTGTTTCAGACCATTCATCACGGAGATCTCATCAACGGCGCACAACCCTCTTTTTTTGGACCTTTCTTCATGTAGAATTTTCATTCATAAAAACTTAAAAAAGGGAATAAAAAAATGTTTTTTATATATTTCAAGACTATATTTATTGAGTTTAATACCTCCTGTATTAATATTTATAATATAAACAACAACAAAAAATATTGAAAAAAGCCTGTTTTTTGACGTTCTAAGGAGGGTAGACCCCTTGAGATTGGATTTTATTCCAGAAGAGTTTCATTGATTTTCCTAAGGCCAAAGAGGCCGAAGTGAGGTACGCCTGCGAGGTGGCGCAAAGTCTCATTCTCGGCCCGGACCTCGAAAATGTCTCGTACGATGAGAGTTTGAGGTTGCAGTTACCAGAGAAGTCGCATCTGATCGGCTACACAGATAATCTAGCAACACTAGTTTAATTTAGTGCTGGAAAAGAGGTCATGATACTGGCAAGGAAGCGGATGGATCGTGGTATTAATGATTAACTCGATAATTCGACAGATATTTTTTCGAAGTGGTTGGAGCGGCAACAGGTAAGGCTGCTGTGGGAGTATCGGCAATCAGCTACCTTATATTCTAGACAGGAGAATCAACCTCGAGTAAAAGACGTCTACATATGAGTGCAATGAAATAAGTGCTCTTGTCCGCCTCCGAAGTCTAGACTTACGCTCTTAGTAATTACACTTCTCGAGGGTGTCTGGTACAGGTACAGTGGCAAGCAGCATTGCGGATAGCAGCTTCATATCGCATTGTTTCTTAGCCGACAGTGCTGGATATCGCGAAAGTGATTACCTAATTCTTGTTGAACGAACGAAGGTCAGTTTTTTTACGCAGATGGAGTTGTGGAGAGAACCAGAGTGTCAAGAAGAAGGACTCTAGTTTTGTGGCAAGAAACCTGGCCAAACGAAGCACTTCTCACAGGTATACTGCACGGCTGTGTTAATCATTATAATAACCTTATTTAATAAAATTAATAATAATGTTGCGCTTTTGCAGGTGCGTGACCTGATTGCTTCGCAAATATTCGCAATAGTGCATTTAACACACCCGACTAATTTAATATTAGTTGTTTGACAATTTATTCTGTTAATAAATTTCACTAAAACTTCACTTAATTACTTTTTCACTTATTCACTTTAATTTTAACTGATTCATTAATTGTAACAATTATTTTAACCCGTTTTTTACCGCGTACGATTTTATTCTACTATAATCTACTACACTTTTCGATTACCGCACTACTTTTAACGCGCACTGTCCTTTTTTTCGCTTTTGTAGCTCACTTCTTCACTTAATCCACGAGACTCCTTCGTCGCCCGCTGTAGTCGCTTTCATACATGTACCATCCGATCCCGAATCTTCCATGTGGGACATTCTCGAATTTACACGCTGAGTCATTTTCACAAGTATTGTCGTACTCAATGCACGCAATGTGTTTACGTTATGCCTGTTTTCTATTCGAGAATGATCGAATGGTATTGGTTATTGATACTTGTTTACGAATTTTCCTTTAAGACAACTAGAGTGGTGCGTGACATAATTCGAACATGTCACACTATCCCCGCCTTATATCTTTTTCGCACCTAAAATACGTCACATCAGCTGTTTTCACGTCTTCGTGCTGATAGTATGGGGCAAGGCGGCCAAATCGTAGCCTCTCAATTTTACGTCTTTAGGTGCCTTCGGATTACAGGGATTGCTTCTCCAGTTGGATGGGAAAGAGGAGGATTCAAGAGGAGGAAGAGTCCGCTCAGTAGCTGGGTCAGGTAGAAGTCAGTCTCACCATGCGTTCGACTGAGCCACGATCTCAAGTCTTTGATGAGCCACGCGGTCGATTTTTCTTTTAGCTCACGTTCTCATGATTGTTAACATTCGTTGAGAGTGAAACTTTTTCTTTATTACCCTCGTGCCTTCGGAGGTAAATTCTATTGCGCTCTCTAGTGAGGAGAGCGATGGGTATCACCCCTGCAATTACCAACACCGCTGGATCAGAGACTGTACGGTATGCTGATGCAGTTCGCAGTGCTCCTCGTCTCTGCACCTGTGCCAGTCATTTTCGGTGCAATTCCTTGTTGAGAGCTTCACTCCATATCTCTGCTCCATAAAGAAGCGTAGATTGCACTACACTCATTTGCAGACGCCTTTTTGTTGAACTTGGTCCCCCATAATTGGCCATTAGTCGACTAATTGCCGAGACCCCCACTGCGGCCTTGTTTGTCTTTGCCTTGATTTGTTCCGAGAAACTCAGCTTAGAGTCTATCAGCAAGCCCACATACTTGACTGATAGTTTCGACTCTACTGTGTCCCCGACTCGGACCATTCTTACTCTGGGGATCCTCTTCGTTGTCAGGATGAAAACTCCGGTTTTTTCTAACGCTAGGTTAAGCCCGTGAGTGATCACCCAGCTCCCCACCCGGCGCATTAGTACATTCAGCCTTTATTGTGCTAGATTGACCGTGCGCCCAGCCACTAGTGCTGCAACGTCATCTGCATAGCCGATCAGTCCCAGCTCTTCCGGCTGTTCAAGTCTGAGCAGTCCGTCGTAGGAGACGTTCCACAAGTCCGGACCGAGGATGGAGCCTTGGGCCACACCTGATGTGACTAGCATTCTCCGACGACCTTGCGCCGTGTCGTAGATCAGGCTGCGATACTTCAGGTAATTTTGGACTATCCGCATCAGATATTCTAGTACCTGGAATAAGTTTTCCAGAGCTTCCAGAATATCCTTCCATCTAGCGGAGTTGAAAGCCTTCTTTATGTCCAGCGTCACTAGAAGGAGTACCCGACGGTTGGATGGACTGCGTGCCTCCACCTGTTGGACCGCACTTACCACTTCCGCGTCTACATCTACAGTGGAACGTCCCGTTCTGAAACCATACTGCCTTGGAGGAAGATCCCAAGTGGCATGGATAATGTTAGCGAGTCTTCTCTTTACCAGTGTCTCAAGGACTTTCCCGGCCGTGTCTAGCATGCATAACGGTGAGTTTGCTGACCGCGACTCGGAGTTTCCCTTCCCTTGCAGATCAGTACGAACCTTGCTATCTTCCAACGCTCAGGCAAAACGACTTCCCGCAACCAGGCATTAAACGTACTGAGCAGCAAATCAGGACAAGAGTGGCAGGCCAGTTGCAGGACCTCGGCTGGAATACCATCTGGGCCGGGAGCCTTCTTCGCCTTCATGGAGAGAAATGCTAGTTCCAGCTCGTTTCTCGTGAAGAGTGGATAGTCTGGTGCTGTTTCCCTGTGGGTGGCATCAACGTGGACGGGATGTTGGGGAAAAAGTGCCCGTACAATCTCGTCCATCATGTCTGCTTCAAGTACGCAGTGGGCACGTAGAGCACCGAGCTTCCGCATTACTATTTTATAGCCCAAGCCCCACGGGTCCCTGTTCACGTCTTCAACGAGGTTCTGCCAGCAACGGGCCTTACTCCTGTTAATCACTTTGCGAAGGCATTTTCTGGCCGACCGATATACTGCCATTCTCGTACATGCCTCGTCCTGGCTTCGCGCTCGTTGAGCTTCTCGCCGGAGTTTGTGACACTCCCTTCGATGTTCAGCTATTTCAGTGGGCCACCAGTACACCGGAGGTTCTCCGTATCTAGGTCTCCGGCGGCATAGATGACTTACAAGTGGAGATGATGGTTCCCATTGTGGAGTTCACCATGTCTTCAACAGTCAGTCCTGTGGTCCCCGGCGATGAGCCAAACGGTGGTAAGCAAGTCATGAGCGTGTCGAAAAACTTCTCCACGTCCATCTTCTCAGTATTCCACACGAAAGAGGAGCACTGAGTGTCTGGGAGTGTAGGAACGTTTTCGCGGATCTCGATTGCTATGTACTAGTGGTCACTGGCCGAGTAGTCCTCTAGAACTCTCCAATTGTGTTTAATAGAGGAGAGGGACTTCGAAGAGAATGTCATGTCCGGTATGGTGCCCACGCAGCCCAAGCCGCGGAAAATGGGAGTGTTACCAGTGTTCACCATTGCTAGTGCTACTCTGGCTGCCATCTCCAGGAGTCGATTCCCCCTGGGATCTGACATAGGCATGCCCCATTCAATGGCCTTGGCGTTAAAATCTCCCCCGATAAGAACATGACCTTATGTGCTCAAGACGGTGTCCTCCAAAGTGTTGAGCTTCGCCTGGAAAGATGTTATTGGTTCGTTCGGTGTCAAGTTCATACTAAAGAATGTTATTCCTGAGCAACGGACCCACACGAAACTATCTTTTCGCCCATGGCCCCGAACTCTCAGTTGTGAGCTGTTTCGAACCCATATGGCACAAGTACCAGATTCATCAGGGTACCATGCTGATGAATTTTTATCTCGGTGTTGTTCGCTAAGCAGCAATAGATCAGCTTTCATAACTCTCGCGAATTGGTCAAGCAGCTCTTGTAAGATGTAAGTTTATCTCCAGGACACGGGTCATTGAAGAGCGGCTTTGGCTTTGGTTAGGGCTTCTTTGAATACCCGGCACTTCCGTGTTCCTGGAATATACCTCAGGTCATCAGGTCTGGGATCAACGTTCTCGCAGAGGATACAGTGCGCCTCTCCCTTACATTCTGTTCTTTTATGTCCTGCGTTGCCGCACTTATAGCACAAGGAGCTCCTATCAGGCCCTTTGCAGCCTTATGCTGTATGACTGAAGCTTACGCATTTGAAACAGCGGAGGGGAACTGCTCTTCGCCGTATTCTGCAGACCACCCAACCTATTTTTATTTTGCCCGTGCTGACGAGTTTTTCGGCTTGTTTTTCGGTTAAGTCTACTATGGCCACGCGCTGCTCTCTATTATTATCAGGGGTTAGTCGTAATTTTAACCCACTTAATTCGGGTGAAACCCTTTTGAGACGCCATTCCACCTCCGTCCTGTCCGTAACGCAGTCGATGTCTCTGATTTCGAGGGTGGCCATTGGTTCAAGTGAGGCTACAAGAGCCTTTTCCCCAAGAGCCTTTTTGACTGCGTCCCGGCATGAGTCGTTATTTGTAGTCTCAGGTCCAAATTCTACAAGGAGGCCACCAGAACTTGTTAGCCGGATGGTTCTGATGGCAGTTTGAGTGTCAAGTAAGTTCTCCAATCTGTCGGTTTGACCAGCAGTGCATGCCTTAGGGTTTTGCGGCGTGGCTTGCTTCGTGGTTCTTGTTTCTTGTTTGGGGTTTCTTTTCCTTTGTCCCCAGGAAGGAGCTTATCATTGGTAACTTTTTCAAGGAGGACCCTTCTGGACGCTTTTTCATTGGCCTTGGTTACCACCACCTGGGATCCATCGTTCGAATTTACCATTCTATTCGCTGCTTCGTCCTTCTTCCTTTTGTCTCCGTCCCCTTGGATTGGGCTACTCGCAAACCTTTTGGTGGCGCTTTGCGCGGAAATCATTTGCGTTTCGACCGGGATGCTGGTCTTTTGCTCTTCTTCTGCCATTTGCGTCTGTAGTGCCCGATTCGGTCTAAGAGCCCTTCCAGCTCCAGAATATCGTCCCTATTGTCCTTGCTTACGATTTCCTGGGTATTGCAGGAAGCTTTGATCTTTTTAACTATGTTTCCTGCCTTACGCATGAGACGCTCTTCTTCCTCATCTTCATCTCACCCAACACAATGAAATTGTTTTGCGCCTAGTTTTGAGGCGGGCTTTTTTGTTTGCGTTAGACTGTAGAGCTCTGATGGCATCAGAAGCAGTGTCAGTAGCAGCATCGGGTCGAATCATGATTTGAGTATCAACGGTGGTTTCTCCGTCTGTGTGTTTCCCAGGCGTTTGTTGTTCATGCTATGCCCCTTGTCTTACGGGACGTTCCGGCGTGCATTTTGTTTTTTGCTGCGTTGGAATGCCGCCAGTATTTCTGGCTGGTAGAGGCTTTCTGCCTTTTTGTGTTTGTTCGTCCGTTTGTCGTCTGGATTTGGTAGTTTGCTCGATTTTTTTGATTTTATTTCAGTTAGTATTAATTTGTAAGGCGCCTAAAATGTCCCATGGGTGTTTGCGCAAAGCAGGGAGGCCATGCAAGTGTTGACACCAGCCCTTATGGGGACAGGTGCTCAGAGCCAGACCAGCGCTAATCGTTCGTCTCAACCGAACCTACACCATCAACTTAATGGTGCGAGCTTTGAACGTACACCGAGGCCTGCCAAGGTTTTACCGGGACAGAGACGGTACGATACTTATATTGGATTCGTTCGCGCGCGAGTTTCACGTTGGTGGTACTTGGTCCAAAATATCGAGTCCACCAGCCCAAGTGCGCCAATTGGAATTCGTCGGTCAGTTCGTTTTCTAGAGTCGTTGTAGGGTCGTTTTCACTGGAGGGGGCTTGCAGAAACCTCCAGTTCCTCGGCTACGTGGGGGTGACACTCTCCAAAGAATACTGGCCTTCAGGGGTACTCCTGTTGACCAGCCTTCCCCCTTTCCGGCGCCACAGGTTATACAGCCACACCAAGTCGTCCGGCTGGAATCCGGATGAGTTTGTCATAAGGTCATATCTGGTCTTCCTGCGGTCAGTGGACGACTCGATTTGTTGCCGCACCAACTGGTGTATCTGATACAGCCGTTGCCAAAGACGGTTTTCGCTGTCGCTCCTCCCGTCGTTGTATGTTCTGCAGTTCAGTACGCCATCGAAAATATTGGACTGGTCGATCCCAATCTCTCCGATTTTCATCAACCATCTTGGGCAAATGTTTATTTAGCGTGTCATTGAACCGTTCGACCATTCCATCGGACTGGGGGGTGATGTGGTGTTGTCCGTGTTTTCCGTATTCCCAGCAGCTCACACATTTCGGCAAAAAATTGTGACTCAAAGTTTCTGTACTGGTCTGAATGTTGTTCCCGGGGTACGCCACATCTACTAAACCACTGTGAAACGATTTGCTCCGCTACAGTAGTTGCCTTCTGGTTCGGAATTGGGTATACTTCTGGCTTATTTCTGAAGTAATCAGCCTCATCGAGTAAATACCGATTTCCCCATTCAGACACGGGAAAGGGTCCTGCGTTGACCCCAGCTATTCTTTCGAATGGTACCCCACGTTATAGGTCTGTATTTGCCCTCCTGTTTTTCGATTTGGGCTTTTACTGGAAGGACATATTGTGCATTTACGACACCAGTCAAGAACGTCCTCTCGAGCGTGGAGCCAGTAGAATCTTTCTTTAACCTTTCTCAGGGACTTGTTCACCCCAAGGTGACCTCCCGATGTGCCTTCATGCATCTCCTTCAGTACTCCTTTGACCCGACTGTTAGGAAGAACAATTTGCATCCTATATGAAGTGCCGACTGCCTTTTCCCATTTGCGGTTCAGAACACCATCGTCAACCTCAAGGGAGTTCCATTGAGCCCAATAGCTTTTTAACACTGCGCTACGTGCTGATATGTCCTTCCACTCGGGATATCTTGTTGTCTCTTTCCATACCAACAACGGTCCAATTTCATCGTCAGCTTGCTGAGAGTCCCGAAGTTCGTGATGCGTCCAACCCTCGTCGACTTCCGTGGTGATTACACGCATATCCACACTCTGTTCTATTTGCTCGGACCATCGGCAATGTTTACAAACCGCTGGACATGGGCGACAGGATAAAGCGTCGGCATTTCCATGCACTCCTCCTTTTCGGTGGACAATTTTGTAATTATAGGACTGTAGCCTTTCGATCCATCTAGCAAGTTGCCCTTCTTGGTTTTTGAAATGTAGCAGTCATCCCAGGGAAGCATAATCTGTTCGAAGGACGAATTTCTGTCGATATAGGTACTTGTGGAACAGCTTTGTTGCTTCAATTATAGCCAGGAGTTATTTCCTGGTTAAGCAGTAGTTCTTTTCACTCTTTGACAGAACTCGGCTGTAGTATGACATTACTCGCTCTTCACCGTCAACCTGCTGTGACAATATGGTCTCAATCCCATTATTACCCGCATCGGTATCAACTACGAACATTTTTCCTGGTTTTGGGTACGCTAGATCCGATGATTCACAGAGGTTATTCTTCAACATTTCGAAGGCTTTTTCACACTGATCCTTCCATATAAACGGACGATTCTTTTCCGTGAGCTTATGGAGACACTTGGCTATTTTTGCAAAGTTTTTAACGAATCGGTGATAATAGGTCGCCAGTCCAAGGAAACTTCGAAGTTGCCGTTTGAAATTGGGTTTTGGCTAAATTTTCACAGCTTCTAATTTCTCGGGGTCCGTTTTCACACATTTTGCTGATACAACATGTCCTACGTACATTACTTCAGCTGCGAAAAGTGTGCACTTCTGTGGACTCAGCTTCAAGTTAGCCCACTGTAGCAATGCGAACACCTCTGCCAAGATACGCACATGTTCGGCGAACGTCCTCCCTATGACAATGTTATCACGCAGATACACAAAGCATGTTTTCCAGCTTAACCCGCGTAGTACACATTCCATGAGGCGTTCGAATGTTGCTGGAGCATTGCAAAACCCAAACGGCATTACTACAAATTGCCACAATCCAGTACCCACTAAGAATACAGTTTTCTCTCTGTCTTTCTTATCGATTTCAACCTGCCAGTATCCACTCTTTAAGTCGAGAGTAGAAAACCACTTCAAATCCGCCATTGTATCCATAATGTCGTCGATGCGTGGAAGCAGGTAGCTGTCATATTTTGTGACATCGTTGAGTTGCCTGTAGTGGACAGAAAAACGAATGCTTCCATCCTTTTTCTATACCAGGACTACAGGTGAGGCCCACGAAGTTTAAGTTGCACTTGGGAGATTAAACAATAGGCTAGTGCGTCCTTTACTGAGCGTTTTTCGGCTAGGCGGACAGCTTGTTGCATTTCCCTGTCCTGCAACGCGCTAATGAAAGCCTCCGTTGCCACATCGTCCCGATGATCTGGGTCGTAGGTAAGGTAAGCCAAAAGTGCAAGCCCTTCAGTATCCTGGGCTAATTGCTGTTGGGTTTCACCTGGTTTCTGCATCCGCTTGCGCAGCTGTGACCTGAAGATCTGCTTCAGGTGATTATCTCCATAACTCATGTTGAGGGCGTTCATGATAGCGATGGAGCTTGACTGCGGCTCGACAGGGACAGTTTGAAGTATTTTCGCAGCTGAACCTCTCAGGGCAACAATTAATGCAGTTGCGCGCTCCTGGTCATTCCAGTGATTCGTTTGAGCGGCAGCTTCTAGCTGGGTTTTTTAAATGCTCCAAGCCGTTTGTCCATCGAAATTTGGTGCTTGTAGATTCCTTGTTATGATACTGGCGGTACTCGCTATCGGATTTGGATTACTCGCTATAGTTACTTTGGTTTGCCTTAGGTCTTCTTTCAGCTTTCAATCTCTTCACGCACCGTTTCTACTTTGCTTACCTTTTCTTCCACTTTATCCATCCTGTCTTCAAAACCTCTTATTTGGAGATTAAGCTTTCGGCTTAGTTCACCTGAATCAGCTCTTAATTCAGCTGATTTTTTGTCAAATTTCTAGTTAAAATCTGCTGATTGGGGGTTGAACGCTGTTGACTGCCGATCAAGCTTCTCGTTAAATCGGTTGATTGCTTTTGCATTACTACAACATCCGCATCGGCCCTTTCGCGGTCAGTATTCGTTCCTCCTCGTCGCCTCCAGTGCAACTTTCAGCATCAGGAAACTAAAACGACTCTGGATCCATCCCTTCCGCTGCCAGTATAGTTCGCGTTTTTTTAAGTGCTTGATTTTGTTCACTTCACTATTGCAAGAATGATTCCACTTTCTGACACCAGTGCTGCGATTTTTCAGGTGCGCGACCTGTTTGCTTCGCAAATGTTCGCAGTAGTGAATTTAACACACCCGACTAATTTAAAATTAGTTGTTTGACAATTTATTCTGTTAATAAATTTCACTAACATAATGATTCATAATTATTTTCACTTAATTACTATTTCACTTATTCACTTTTATTTTATTTGATTGATAAATTGTAACAATTATCTTAACTCGTTTTTTCTAATCCGCGTACGATTTTATTCTACTTTAACACTTTTCGATTACCGCACTACTTTTAACGCGCACTGTCGCTTTTTCGCTTTTGGAACTCTCTTCTTCATTTAATCCACGAGACTCTCCTAATCGAGACGTGCAGGAACGGCTAGATGCTAGATATTAAATGAAGTTAAGGATTACATAATAAGTAGACGAGGACAGAATTCTGGGTGCAGCCATTGGGCAAAGCTGGTAGGCCTTTCCTTGAATTCATTGTGAATTTTGTAAACACGAATTGTGAATAAGCGTCCAAGAGATTGATCTTAATCTACGTTTAGTCAACCACTATAGCATTTCGAGTTTGTTCGCGATTGCGTTGGTTAGTAGTAACGTTTTACATGATATATTCGTATCTCTTTCTTCTTGGGACGCATCGGGAGTGTATGCGCTCTTTGATAGCTACTTCATGGGTATGCCACAGATATCGCTTCGTTGAGCGATAACACTCCGTACAAACTCTTTATGTGACAAGACCCAATCAAAATAAGGAAAATTTTACTTCGATTGGTAAATTTTGCTGATTGTTACGTGGAACAAGAACACATATCTCTAAGCTTGGGAGTTTAAAAGAAAACGCGAGTTTTATGATCTATAAATCTACATATGCTACGTATTCTTTTAGCAACTGTTAGGAATCTACTGTTGAATTTGATACAATAAAATTTGTTACGTGTTCTGCTCAAACCAAGCTGCAGACAAAAATTGCAAAACGATGTAGCTGAATTTAGATTAGAATTGGTATCCGAAACATGGAGAATAAGCCTGTTGTTTTCAGAACATATAAGTAAACCCATCTCATATATGTTAAAAATGACGTCCAATTTACTCGAACTCTTGCCAAATTCTATAACTCAGAACAGTATCTGAGTATATTGTTCAAAATTCATCAGGCAGTACGTACAAACCATACGCTTATATGGACACGGTTTGTACTCCTGCTTTCCATTGGGCTTTTTCAAAATAACCTACATCTGTTTTCATTCTACATTCAATAACAAACTACATTTTCTAACAGATTTCGGAAAGAAGGAAGCTGCAACTTGTATTCTCAAGAGTTTTACGTTCACTAAGCTAGTATTAGTTGGTTCCATGTTCAGGTGGCATTCCTTACCTGATTTACTTCACTAAGTACTAGAAAGAGCAGCCAACAGAAATGCGATGTTTTTCTTATCATCATCACTATTTTACACCAGAACTTTCCTTGCATTCAAGTTGCGCTCCGTATTTCGTTTCCCAAAGTTTATGCTCATACAATTCCTTCTTTTTTGCTGCCCTGTCCGGATGCATAAACTTTTAGTGGAAGAATTCTAATTACATTTCATTCCATTGCAACCCGAATCATGTTGGCAAAGAGATCTGAGCTTGAGAGCACAGAGTAGAAATTATGCAAATTAAAAGTTTTTACAAGTAATTACAGTCTATTTTCTGCCTTTTGTATATAGTTCCATTATGGTATATCATATCCTTCGCACAACTAATATAAATGTCCGCTTGTCAATTTCGCTGTATTTACCAAGGCGAAAGTACAGGCAAAAGCATTTTTGTAGCAATTTTGAGTTAGCAATAATCAAAGTCAATATTTAAAACTAAGCAAAATAACTGAATAAATATTTAAACCTGCTTATTTAGGATGTCCGCTTCTGTTAGTTTGTATTTTGTAATCGCTTTTAGGGGTGTATCTTCTTAAATTCCAGTATCTAGAGGAAATCGCTTAATGTTCTTTTCTCCAGGATTCACGCTTAGTCTAGGATTCCAATATTTTTTTATGTAGTGTAAAGATTATACCACTCACTCAACAAAACAACCGTACTTGACATAGCCCATTTTTAGTCCCAACACCATTGCTATGGCTTTTAAACGCGGCTAATCTGCCATTCGTGCTTTGAGTATAATGTGGCATCAAAAATTAATTTCATTTGCATATAAATTTTTAGTATGCACATGAAGTCATAGTTTTTAACGTGGACACCTGCCTTTAAGGCTTATTCCACGGTCTCCATAGATTGGGTTGAAACAATATGTCAAATATCACCCCTAAGATCTGAAACAAGTTTCAGTCCTAGTTCCCAATTAATTCAAGGCTCCCTGGATTCCCGAACACAACTGATGAAGGCTTACCCCACTCTCCAGCCTCCGAAACCACAACCACCACGTTTCAGCCAAGGATAGGCACCTCATCGTGTGGGGCGCTTTCAGTAACCTGTCATGGGCATCCCCCGACCACTGATTCGGATAAAACTTCTGATCAGGTTGCGATTCTCTACAGTCCGAGAAAAACTCTTAGTTTATGCTCCAGGCGCATGGGACTGATAACCCTTCCTCAATACCTTGGGTACGTGGGGACGGCACTCCTCAAAGACTGAATGAAACAAGAGGAAGCCTAGACCATCAGCCCCACTGCGTCACCTGGAGTCCTATAGCACAAGTTGTAAGAAATCTAGTACAAAATTTTCACTTTGAGATTTGAAGTGAAAATTGAAATTATAAAAAAATAAGAGAAAAAAAAATTTTATTTTTATCTAGCGTTTATGGAAAAAAAAGAACAATGCAAAAAAAAGAGAGACGAGAAAGTCCGTTTTTTAAGGAAGTCAATTGGAGTCAGTCTTTGGAGTCAGATTGTTTGAAAGTTAGTCGTTGAATTCAGATTGTTTGAAAGTCAGTTCGTTGGAGTTAATTCGTTGAAATCAGTTTTGGAAGAAGGTCGATTGGAGTCAGTTCGTTGGAGTTAATTCGTTGAAATCAGTTTTGGAAAAAGGTCGATTGGAGTCAGTCGTTGGAGTTAATTCATTGAAATCAGTTTTGGAAGGAGGTCAATTGGAGTCAGATTGTTTGAAAGTTAGTCGTTGAATTCAGATTGTTTGAAAGTCAGTTCGTTGGAGTTAATTCGTTGAAATCAGTTTTGGAAGAAGGTCGATTGGAGTCAGTTCGTTGGAGTTAATTCGTTGAAATCAGTTTTGGAAAAAGGTCGATTGGAGTCAGTCGTTGGAGTTAATTCATTGAAATCAGTTTTGGAAGGAGGTCGATTGGAGTCAGTCGTTGGAGTCGGATTGTTTGAAAGTCAGTTCGTTGGAGTTAATGCATTGAAATCAGTCTTGGAAGGAGGTCGATTGGAGTCAGTCGTTGGAGTTAATTCGTTGAAATCAGTTTTGGAAGGAGGTCGATTGGAATCAGTCGTTGGAGTTAATTCATTGAAATCAGTTTTGGAAGGAGGTCGATTGGAGTCAGTCGTTGGAGTCAGATTGTTTGAAAGTCAGTTCGTTGGAGTCGTTGGAGTCAGTTTGCTGGAGTTCGTTTGTTGAAATCAGATTAAGTCAGTTATTTGGAGTCAGTTTGCGGGAGTCAGTTTGCTGAACTCGATTTATGTGTGCGGTCGTACCGTCACTGAAACCGAGTTGAACTGAACAAGTATAAAATGTTAGAAATTATTGCACTTATAGTATAGGTATTTCCTTTCCATCTGCAAATTTTAATTATTATTGATTTGCATATATATATATAAATATTGACTTTGATTCCAAATAGTATATCGGTTGGGGTGGAGCTGGTGCGCACTGGATTCTTCTCAGCGGATTGGAGGTAATTAATTATTTATATATATGTATGAGCCCATAATATTTAAATTGAATTTATTTACATTCATGTAATATATAATATTTAAATTAAACTCATTTACATTCACATAATATACAATCTTCAAATTATTAATATATTTCCTTTTTTTTTCCTTTTTTTTGATATAATAACAGTTTATTTTATTTCCAATTATTTATCTAAATAAATAATTTCAATTTTATCATGTAAAATATAACTTTCCTTAAAAACAAAATAATAAAAAGGCAAAGTTGTTTCCGGCATCGGCGTGACATCGTAATGGAAAGGAATATGGTTTGAGTGAAACCATATTTTTTTTATCGCAACATTATGGTCGGTGGCGTAAAGGGGTTTGGCAATTTTCATAAGAATTTTATATTCCTCTCTCTCCGTTTTATACTGTAATTTTATGGTGTTACATAAAATCACTAAGAGCACAAGTGACAACAGTTTCTTCTGTTTTCACCTTAAGCAACATGAACCCTCCCTGAGATTTAGATTTCGTTGTCACGAGATTTCTGGTGTTGGTCCAGCTTCATCCAAAGAAGCATGGTAGTTTTGGTTGTAATGATTCTATATGGAATGTTTCGGTGCGGCAAAAACAAACATAACAAAGTCTATAGGGTCCGTGTTAACAACTGTCACAACATTTACTTCGAAATGAATAGCACAATTCCTACAACATTTAAACTTCCACGCTTAACGGTAAACTAGTCCCGTATACACCCCATCAACAATTTGATGCGGCAATGCAACCTTTCCAACTGCTAAATACTTTTCACTCTACTTTGTTGACATCTATCACGACATTCAGTGCGTCACATTCAGTAATTTCTTAGTCGTCTACCAGTCTGTCATATATAGATCAACTCACTTAACAACACTTTCACCCAACTTCACAGCAACAAATTCTTCCTCGCCTTCTTCAACATTTTCTCAGCCACCTTCTTCTTTTTTCACTCCATCGTCCATTTTACCGACTTCGTCAACATTCGTGTTTTGCTCTTCAAAATAATCAAAAATGATTTTTAATATTTTTCATCTTTTCCATCATTTTTAGGATCTTTTGGATAATCTTTTACGCCAAGATGTTCATTTAAATCAACAACAATTACTTCTTCCATATTCTTCTACAACCATCTTCATCGTCTTCTTTATCTTCTTAATCAGTCTCTTCTTCTTAATATTCCATAATATACTAACACTTCAGTCTATATTCAGTCCGTCTGTTTTGATCAACCACTTCATCCTTCTCGTCCAGTCTAGTCCTTATCATCATTCAGTCCATCGATTCATCTCAGCAGCTAAATCCGTCAGATCGGATTCCCTCAGCCTTCCCTCTGTACGCCCCAGATTCCCAACCATTCGGAATTCCATTTGGCGACGTCAAGAGTACTAACTTCAGTCCGTCCTCTCTTCAGCGACATAGACAACTTCGACTCCTCATACATCAGTAACCTTCTAGTCAACAGTACATCAGTTCATCAGTACAACTCACCTACAACTCCTCCGTGTACAACTCACCTACAACACCTCCACTATCCAGCATACAGGTTGTGAAACTTTCCCTCGGTACACCATGGGATGGGGCAAGATCCCATTGATGACGTCTTCAGTACTTCCTTCAACAGAGCCCTTCCAACTGCGTCCTTAACTCTCCATAACCCTCTTACTGCATCCTTCATTACTTCGGTTTCATCAAAATTCAACTTAGACGTATACAACATTTAATTCGTTCTACAGTTCGTCAGTCGTCATTTCTTCATTTCTTCATTTCATCATTTCAACAATTGCACTCAACCAAATACTCAACAAAGACAACATCTTATTCCGCATCATTCCACCTTTCAGTTTCCTTATATGGTTTCATTTCAGCTTCCTAGTACAACAAGTACCACCACCATCTCCCCTCCCCATTTACCCATTTACGGCTTGGGACCGTCATGAGGTAGAACCGAGATTCTAAGCCCAAGGCCGCGTTAATCTTTAGTATGCACATGAAGTCGTCGTGATTTACGTGGGTACCCACCTCAAAAAGACCCAACCCCACGATCACTATGACAGGGCTCCGCTCCGCTCCGCTCCGCTCTACTCTCCAGCCTTCGAAACCAAAACCACCACGTTTGAGCCAGGATAGGCTCCTCATAATGTGAGGGGCTATCAGTAACCTGTCATGGGCGTCCCCCAACCCGTGGTTCGGATAAAATTTCTGATCAGGTTGCGATTCTCTACAGACCGAGATAAACTCTCAGTTTATGCTCCAGGCGCACGGGACTGATAACGCTTCCTCACACCTCGGGTTCGTGGGGTCGGTCCTCCCCAAAGACTGAATGGAACAACCCGAAGCTTAGACCGTCAGCCGAAGTTTATTCATCTGTCATTCTTTCACGGTACACAACAGATATCAAGTTGGCACATTACTTTACTTTTAATTCTTCGACAAACACTTTCTTCCTCTTCTTTTTCATATCCATCATCTACTTAATCAGCATAAAGATCAAATATTATTATCAACTCAGATCACAACAGTTTACACACAGTCCGTCAATTCAGTCTTCATAATCGAGTACTCTCAGCAGATCTCTCTCCATGGTATGCCCACCTTGGCGACGTCATAGGTACTCGTTTCGGCCGAGCATTGTCAACTTCGATCAAGTCTACCTTGATCGTCATGCATCTTTCATCTATCATGATTTCATTTGTCAACTAATCATCGGTCATCAGTGCAACAGTTCAACTGTGCAGCATATCAGCATTTCACCATATCGTCAGTCACCGGGGTCATCAAGCCATCAGTCTGCAAATTATCTATTACCTCATTCTACCAATCATCACTCCAGCAGTCAACGCACATCAGAAGGTTCTTTGGCCGCAAGAGTCAAAATAGCCTGCAGTGACTTCTTCGGTACTTACATCGCTTCATCCTTCAAATAATGCAACTCCTTAATATCGCAGCTCTTCATCTAAGTTCCGTCAAGTTCATCAATCAGCAAGACGTAAACAACATTGACTGTTCGACAGTTCGTCAGTGTCCAATTTTCAAAAATTTCACAACCTCTCAAAACACATTTCCGTTTCCATTTCAGTTCCCCTACTCTGCTTTCTATCAAATTCATCAGACACACAACTCCACTTCCTTCTTCTCTCCCCATTTACATGGGCTTGGGACCGTCATGAGGTATAACCGAGGTTCTAAACAAAAGGCTGGGTTCTTTAGTATTGTAGGATGTTCGTATGCGTGAGAGACAGAGAGAGAGAGAGAGAGAGTCGATGGAATGAGTCGAGAGTCTGCGCAGATGAAAGAGGGGGAAATTGAGGAGATGCGAGTAGGAGAACGAGATAGTTCAGCTGTTGTGTGAACGTTGTCCAGTGCGGATCAATTCAA
The DNA here is from genome assembly GCA_954870665.1 of Stratiomys singularior. NCBI lineage: Eukaryota > Metazoa > Arthropoda > Insecta > Diptera > Stratiomyidae > Stratiomys > Stratiomys singularior. The sequence continues at coordinate 75,477,665 of OX940877.1, read as the reverse complement.
AGCATTCCTTTATTTTATTTTTTTTTTAAGTAAAAGAACACGAACATATTTTCTTTCTTTTCATGAAAATAACCCATCCAAGCCAAATCAATCCTACAGTATGCACAGCTTGATATAACGGTATCGATGGTTGTGTGTTACTGTTATGGAGAGGAACAGCTTTAAAGCTTAATTTTGCGGATTCTATAAACAGCCGCCATTCCTGTGGGTGGTATTCAACGTTCAAGGCATTCATCAAGTCATTTATGTTATTACAGACTGCAAGCTGGTTTTCGGATTTGAAATAGGGTATCAAGTTCTTTTGACAATATCTGTATAAACTGATTTTGACTTCTGGTTGAAAAAAATTACATTGCTTAAGTTTTGATGCCAGTAATTCTGCTTTATCTTTTAGCATCTTCTTCTTGATATACCTTGTTGGATGGGTGGAGCCAAACAAAATTAACAGTCATTGGCATGATTGGAAGGTTCCCTCAACATGATTGGAACGCCAAAAGGCAATGAACGTTTCTTTTCTTTTAGCGACTTAATCAGATTTCTGGAGCAAGTTGTGCAAGTAAAATTTAGTACCCACGATTTATCCGGATTTTCAATTTGAATTCCCAAAAAATGGAAGTAAGCAGTTTCTAAACGTCGAGTTATTAAGCTTCTTTTGTTAATACGTGTCACCTTACCACATACCTAGCACACATTGTCTGTACTACTATCACATTCACGCGACATAATACAAACAGTAGAACTTTTAACTGCAAAGCAAAATACGGTCAGCGTTAGACGGAACAAACAAATAAGAAATAATTAAATTTCCGCAGATTATCACTAAATATTTTAAATTATCACATTAATGTGATAAACTATCGCGCTACCCGCTTTCATATTCTATATGACACGAATGCACAATAAGATATAACTGAATTTTAACTTTTATATTTATCTTCAGCGAGTGGAATAGTATCAATATAGTACATATCCATATAAAAGGCAAATTTGATGTAGACCAGTGTAATCAAGTTAGATAAGATGTGAAGATATAAAAAATGGTAAAATGTGGAAGTTCCAATGAAAGTTCAATGTTGAAAATCAAAAAGAAAGGATCGTTTTCAATTACCACAGCTATAACATACTCGAACGCTCTCGGACGACTTCTCGCAGAAAGGGATCGAAAAAAATTAAATCCTTACAGCTGCTAACACTTAGCAGCTACACTTTATATAAGTTCTTCATATAAAATTAAGAGGAAAGCCAAGCAAACCACATGTAGCATATCATGATTAATATAATGGCATATGAGGATTCTTATTTGTATTGCAAAACAGCCCATTCGCGAAGACCATTTGCCAACTCAACTGAAAGTCCAGTGTCTTTGGTTAAAAATCGGTAGATTAGTTATTGTTTCTGTGTTCACGCTGTTCTTTGTTTGCGTTAAGGCTTGAAAGCTTAAATTTTGAGTATCGACTTTGACCGCTTATGTAATATAGAGTCATTTGATGTCCTTTGTCCTTGCATTACGATGAAAAATAATGGGTTTTAAGAAAAAATAAGTATAGAAAGAAAATCAACTTTATTAAATTTTTTAATATAACACTAAAATAATATTTGGCTTGAGCTTTAGGGAAAAATCAGACGATTCAATAATTCTTATCGTTTTAAGAAAAATAAGATCCATCTGAATCTTTTACACAATACACGTAAAAATTGTGAAAACATCCATTTTCGGCATCACACAGGTACATTAGTTTTACTCATCGGCTTTCTTTGGCATGTATATCACCAAAAACAACCGCCCTCTAAAAAAAATGTTTCCGATTCTTGTGGTGGAAAATGAAAGAAACCAAGCAGCCTCTCCTTCTACAATAATGTTTATTTTTCGTATATACGCGTACTTCGGGAGCGACTTAATCCCGTTTTCAGTACTTAGCTACCAAATCATTGACAATATTTGAATATTTGAATACAGATGTACGCCGCCGCGCTGCGGCTGGCGTACATCTGTCGTCCTTAACAGATACACATGGGTATACGAGCGTAAGAAGTCAAGTTGCCTCCCAATGAAATTAGAAACTTTGTAGTGATACAGTCTTATCTTCCGTATAATGTAAACTTACGATGCGAGACCATGGTAGGGTCAGAAAGAATTTCTATTTGTCGAGTAAGTCTTTCAGTGTCACTACCAAAGGAAAGAAGCAAAGTTTTCCACATATTGTATACCTTATGTGGTGGTAACGCTACACAAATTCCCGGCCATAAAATAATAAAAAGGCAGACGGCAACACACAAGCGTCACTGCATTTATTTATCCCGGGCCAATCCTTTCCAACAAAAACTCAATCCAATTTTCCCCAAAAAAAAATTAAAAATCCTTCGCACATTTCCGACTAATGACACAACGCGAGTGCAATTAGTCTGGGAAAACCCGTGTGCATCCTAAATTCCTTTCAACCTTACTTATGCCAGGATATATAAACGTTGGAAACCACACATTCATCATCACATCCGTGTCATTCGCGGACTCGTAGCGAACACCCATACTTAGACCATTCTATCCGAGATGGCTAAAAGATCCAGAGATGATACGTTCAATCGTGACAGTACTGATGAGTTCCCGTTTGAATCTGATAACACAGAAGATAACGACATTTTTACATCCAGTGGAAGTGAAATCCTTGCAACAACGAACGCATCCAGGCGTTTCAATGTGGGCAGTGATAGTAGCAGTAGTGAAGAAACAAATATTCAGGAAAGTAATAGCTGCAGTGGTAATAACTGGACGAATGTTACAAATCACGATACAATTCCACAAAAAATACAATTTAGATCTGGATCACGAACGCCTGGTTCACAACTAAATTCAACTTATAAAGAATCTTTCGATTTCTTCAACTCGTTCTTTACCGATGAATTGATCAGGAAAATAGTTGAAGAGTCTAATTGGTATGCAAATCATATGATTCAAGGAAAACATCTCAAACAGCGGTTCATATAGCATACATGGACTAATGTTACACCAAAGGAAATGCGAGCATTTCTCGGCATAATATTGCTTATGGGGACAATACTACTTCCGACCCTGAAGGATTATTGGAGCACTGACAAAAAAAGTAAGTTCCCATACTTTGCTGAAATATTCAGAAGAGATCGATTCGAAGTAAAAAATCCAAAGATTGCCAAAAAAGAAATCATTGCCTACAGATGGAAAAATTTACTATTATTGGCTTGGAGAGACATGCGTATTGTAACCATGCTCAGCACCTGTGCTACCACTTCTACAAAAACCATCACTGAAAGGTCACGCAAAGAAGGAAGAACTGATGTTGTAAAACCAGATGTGATTATAAACTATAATAAATATATGGGCGGGGTAGATAAAGCAGACCAGTACACAGGCACGTATTGTTTCATGCGAAAGTCTGAAAAATGGTGGCGAAAATTATTTTTTTGGGGATTGGAAGTTTCAGTCATAAATTCCTATCTATTATATCAGGAGCACCACAAAAAATACAATATAAAAAAGTTAAAACATATAGCACTCGTGCGCCTCTTGGTAGATCAATTGATTGGAGATTTTCGAGACCCTAATCCCAAACCTCCTTCGGCATCTGGAACAGCAGAAAGACTCAATGGCCTTCTACATATAATTCGGCGGGACGAGACAGAAAGAAGTAAAGACTGCGTCGTATGTTCCAACCGAAAAGTAAAACATGGAAGGAATGAATCCAGATACTATTGTGCTACTTGTTCGGCTAAACCGGCCTTGCACATAGGTGATTGCTTCGAAATATATCATACAAAGGTCGAATATAAAATGTATCATGTGTAACAAGAACTAACTTTGTTTGTTTATGATTTTTTTGGATTTTATGAAAAAGTTATTTAAATAAAGCTTTAGTTTTTATAACGCAACCGTGCGACGTGAACATTTTCTTTATTGCGCGCTCTAATACCTGTCGTCCACAGCGACGCTCGCCCGTCGGGCGTCTCCGTCCGCAAAGGGTTAAATTTCCATTGTCAACTTGATGCCCTTTTTCGATCATGTGTAAAGCAAGTGCGGATCGAATCGTGTTGAGTCCTCGTTTTTCCGCGTTGCTTATTTCTTTGATATGCTCATTGAATCGGACTGTCAGAAGTCTTTTTGTCTGGCTGATGTAACATTGGTTGCAATCCTGACAGCTGATTTTATACACTCTACTTTTTTCGCTTAACTGCAGTGGGTACTTCTCACTTCCCAACCAATTTTTGAGCGTCGTGCCTCGGCTTGATGCTACGATGCGGATGTTGAACTGTTTCATGAAGGTTTTCGTTTTATAAAAATACTCAGACATGGGGATACTTATCCATTTTATGTCTAGTGTATTCTGGACTGTAGATAATGTGGTATTTTGATTCAAATAAGCTTTTTTCTGTTTTTTCTCTATTAGCTTTAAAATGGTATCTGCGGAATACCAATTTTTAATTGCAATGTCCAATATATATCCTTTTTCTTTGTTGAATCCATCTTGAGTTAAGGGGTAAGTGACAAGTCTATGCACGAATGCGTTGTAGGCCGCCATCTTTTGTGCAACTGGATGTACTGAAATCGCCACCAATGTCCCTTCTGATAGATTTCGAAATCTAGTTGACCATTGTTGTTGATAATAAGTAGGTCGAGGAAAGATAGTGCGCGATTCTTCTCCATCTCCATTGTGAACTCAATACTTTGGGTGTATTTTATACATCTCAGCTAAGATGCATTCCAATTCATTCTTCTGTACTATGGCGAACATATCATCTACGTACCTTAGCCATACCCTAGGCATCCTTTCTTTATCTACAATCATAGATTCAAAATGCTGCATGAACATTTCCGTTAAGATTGGGGACAAAGGGTTTCCCATTGCAACTCCCGCTGTCGTTTTAGAAAATTTACCCCGGAAAATACAATAGTTCTCACTCATGCACATTGAAGCTAGGTTTTTATACGTCTTTACTTTTCTTTTCCAGTCCACTGTTGTTCCGAACTTGTTGGGCCACACTTCTAATAGATATATTGCCTGTTTTACCGGTGTATTGGGGTGTATATACGGTGTATAACGCCTTCACGTCAAACGATATCATAACTTCTTGTTCGTTTATGCTTTCTATCTTCCTCAACTTGTTTTGGAGATCCATCGAGTTTTTAACCAGTGTGTTAAGTGTCACCTAATCCAAACCATTCCTCAATAAGCCATTTAGCAATATTATACGCCGGGGAATCTCCCTCATTTCGTTCCCTTTGTTATGGATTTTGGGTTGACCTCTGATTCTGGGCAGCGATGGGTTAGGCATTCTGACCTTATTAATGTCTTCGAACACAGTGCGGGCCTCTTTAATGGCTCGTTCCACCCGCTTTATGGATTCAGGTAATGGATCCTTTCGCAATTCAAAAAAATTGCCATTATTAAGTTTACGATATCACAGTCCTTTTGTCCATAATGACAATATTATTGCCTTTATCGGCTTCCAGAAAGTATACAGGTTTTTTCACACCAGCTCCAATATTTATTGCGATTTCTTCTGATGCCGTATTCAAAATGGAGAAACCAAACCCATAATTTAAAACATCTAGCTGCTTAGAGGTGAAATACGCGTATATACGAATAATAAACATTATTGTAGAAGGAGACTTGTAAACCAAGAAGATTTTTTTTTGGTTGTGAAAATTTATCTCGTAATAGTGTATCCTAAGGAAAGGATAACGATCAGTTTGGAGATTGTTATAAAAAAAAACTTAAGATTCTGAAGTTCGTTTGGTTGTTTCCGCAGGCCAAAATTAATACTTTGTTACTTGGGTCCGCTGGGCCTTGCTTGATTGGTTTCGAGGACGCGTTTCGGCTGTACACAGCTCGTTCTGACGTCTTTGTCGCGGTGCGCATCTTTTTATGGGTGCAATTTTTATCGGAGGGATGAATCGGGTTAATTAGGCGTTAATCAGGGTTATTAAGTTTGGGTCTTTTCAGGGTCGTGGGATTATCGTTGTCGGGTTCGTCGCAATCCTTATCAAGAAAAGAAAACGCTATTCTGCTAATACTGATGAGAAAAGATAAAACTGCAGAAACGGAAAGTAAGCTGTAAGTATAATATACTAAAAGTAAACGGTGTTATTTAAACGGTGTCAATTCGACACTTGATGTACGAACTTTTAACATTCTTTCTACAGTCTTTTGGTGATGTTTTTCTGTATCACTGAAAAATAATTTGAGAACAACATATACGATTTTTAAGTTGACCCAAAACATCAGGAAAATTTAGTCGAAACTTAACTGTGTTATGCTTTATTTAAGTTCGAAAAGTGTCAAATTGACACCTGATCCGGCTTATGGTTAGGCAAATAATATAACATTAGCAAGGAAAAATGTTTTTTTTTGGAAATTTTATGAAAAGATGAGTTGATTTTTCAACAAATACTGCTTTTATTTTGAAAAAAAAAACACCAGTCCTTTCGATATTCTGTCAGCTCCCAGTACCCAGACTTTAAGAAAAGGCTATAAATCGTAAAATTTTAAAGAAATCTTCGGACTCATTCTTGTAACATATAAAACTTGCCTTTATTTATCAATTAAACCAGGTATTCAGCATTTTAATCACAAAAACAAACAAAAAATACAGGACACTTTAACCTTAATCCATATGTAGCTTGTTAATATATAAGAAGAATTTGAACTGTATTTGTTTAATTACTTCAAATTTAAAAACTTTCTGATTTCAATACTATACGAAAAAATTTCATACAGCACTGTGTATGTATTATATATATACATATGAATATTTGCAGCCAGATGTTCGTTTTGTCATGCACTTTTCAGGTCAATAAAGTCGGTGGACTCAATTCTTCCTGCCAAAGTCTTTGACTACACTAAAAGGAATACATTACTTTTGTTGCTATTTATTTGAAGGAGTTCGTAATGACAAATTTCTTATTCACTTTAATGCGGAGTGTTGAAATCATGAGTAATAAGTGGGCTCAATGTCCTTTTAAGTGTTATAGCAAATTAGAGAGTGCAAGCCACTCAGCACAGAAGCGCTTTTCCGGTGTTTGGCTACTTCAATCAAGAAGCCAAACATCAAACACATTCTGTGAAATATTCTAATTGGAATTTGCGGGCATTTGCAGTGACCTTTGGCAAAGAGTAACTCAATAAAATCCAATGGCTTTAGGATATGTAGCATGGAGCTATGGACGAAAATAAAAGCCTTTCGTAATTTAAATCCACAAAAGCTGCACTCACAAGCTTTGATCCTTTGCATTAATTTATATCGGTACTTCACGTATTTTTTAAACATTATGCAGCTGCAAGGAAGGTAATTACTAGAATAACTCAGTTAAGATCTGGCTACCAAAAGCATTTTAAATTGGCCAAGACAACTATAAAGTTTAGGTTTGTTGCAGACAAAGTGCAGAGAGCAAGGTAAATCAATAAAACAATTACGCCTTGAGGACTGTTAATCATATAGGCGTTGCGAATGTTAACACTAACACTTATTGATTTTCGGCACTTTCCCATCAGCATGAACATGGATAGTAGAACTACGCAAAAAAATTGCAGGTCACTGCTTTGCTTCACCATGCAAGCTAAACGTTGGTCCATGTGCAGCATAATTAAACCAAGCGGAAGAAATACCTTGAACATTTTCATTTAGCAGGATGCTGAATTCCGCACTCGTGAAATTCCAATCTGATAAAATTTTCCTCTTACAGCTATTTTCCGTAAGTTGTTTCACTCTGTGGATATTTCCTCATATAGTACAGATGAGAAATTGTTTCGAGAACACATGAATAAGCGTGAGATTCTTTACGTTGTTTTAAATTATCTAAAATACTTTTCAAAATAATTTATGCAAAATGATATTTGGTAGTAATTTGGCACTGTAATTTGGTGAAGTATTGCCCGAAGCTACTTAGTATCTTTTTTATCTTTCATAATAGTTCAACGATATACATACGAGGGACGGCTGATAAGTCCGCGGCTCTAAGGTACTTAATGAAAGAAAATATATGGTTTTTTTTATTTTTCAATATAATCTCCCTCAACTGAAATACATTTCTCACATCTCGCAGACAATGCCTTTAACCCACGCAAATAATATTTTGTATCTTTCTCTTCAAAATGACGATCAACCGCAGCTTTCATTTTGTTGTGAGCTGCAAATCTCATGCCCCGTAAGTCCTTTTTCAAATTAGAAAACATAAAAAAATCTCTAGGTATTAGATCTGGGCTATATGGTGGATGGTCAATCTATGAGAACTCCGTGTCCTGCAGAGCTTGCCCCGCAACATGTGTGGTGTGAACAGGCGCGTTGTCTTGCAGAAAGAGCCCTCCGCGAGTTAGTTTCCCACGTTGTTTCTGTACAATAGCCTCGCGAACCTGAGGCAACTAATTGACGTAATATTGGTCATTCATTGTAGTTCCCCTGGTTATGTAGTTGATAAGTGAAATTTCCTTTGCTATCCCAGAAAACAGTCGCCATTAGCTTGGACGCCGACTTTTCCACCTTGAATTATTTCGGCGGCCTTTCTCCTTTTATTATCCATTGCATGGACTCTTGTTTGGACTCCGGATCATATTGGCGAATCCATGTTTCATCTACGGTGACTATCCATTGCCAAAGGTCTTCTTGTTATCGCCGACTAGCTCCAAAAATCTTTGCAACTTGCGAGTTGGCGTTGCTTGTGGAGCTGTGTGAGCATTTTCGGTACCTACGCTAGTACGCTAATTTTTCTCATATTCAAAAGTTCATGAAAAATTTCTCCCACTCGTTCTTAACTTATCTGAAGTTCTTCAGCAATCTGCCACAATTTGATTCTTCGGTCGTTATTGAAAACTTTATTTATTTGTTCATGGCAAAATGAAATAAATAAACCAAATTTAATTGAATATTTTTCAGTTGCTGCTTGAGGATACCTAGCTAATAAATATACACATCAATTGCGTAGTAATCTGCTTCTGAATTGAAAATGGTAGCATGTATTTTACAAATGTTTACTTAATCATATTAAGTATTATTACTAAACATTTTACAAATGTTTAGTAATAATACTTTTTTTACATGAATGTTACCCGTGTATATTATCCTAAATATTATTTTAATTTAATTTACACTTTCCTTATGTATCTACCCTACAATAATTCTTGAGAAGATTTATTAGAGTTAAGTAATACAAGTTAAATTTAAGCGAAAAGTTCATTTTTTGGGTTTTTTAATTTTTTAATACCGTTGGTTGGTTTTTTTTCCTTTTTTCCAATTAATGTACCATAAATGATGTTTATATTTGTCGTATGTTAGAGATTGTTCTTGAATTATTAATATGTTTAAATTTAGAGTGCCGTTTGTGCCATTAAGTTTTTTTAAATATTGTTATAGTTTAAAATTTGCTTTATGTTTTTATATATAATATGTTAAAATTTTTAATAAAGCGCCTTTTGAACTTGACGTTGACCCTACAATAATTCTCCTCGGAGTTTGTTACACTATCTGGAATTTAAATATTTCATACCCTCTCTCATATATTAAAATACTCATCTGACCTTTATCCTCTCTACAACCTATGATAGCTCTTGAAGTCAAAAAGAAATAAGACAAGTATATCCCATCTTCATGATATAAGTGAACACCTAAGGATAAGTAGACATAGGCTTCGAATTGTATAACACCCCTTTGAATTAGACTTGACCCACATAGATCATAGCACATTTTCCGCATTTACCACTCAAATATACCATGCTATCTACATGATACCAAATCATACCATGTAGATAAATCAGTTGATGCGGAATAGGGCCCTTCAATATCATAATTGAATCAATGACCTGAGACTTGCCCATAAACGTGCGCATTCAGAACAATTTCATCGTCCAAATAAATGGTTCGAAATTACGATTAATCAAATCAATGAATTCTAATGACAGTATTCAATACTACATGCCTGAAAACCTTGCCTCAGACACGTTAGACGACCTAAAACATACTGAAACTCTAGACAATTTGAGATTTTAGATTGAAGACTTCTTCGTTCCCCCTACTTCGAGTACAAATTAATGGATGAAGAACTGTTGAAATTCCTTAAGGACACTGAGTCCAATCAGAACTATATTCCATCAAAATATTTCGATCAAAATAAAACCATTTCATGCCAATTCGGCCTGCAGTGGTATTTAAAGTACACATCATTGTTTAATAATTTTTTTTCAGGCCCAAAATCGGCAAACATGCTTCTCCTCCTTCCTGGCCACTAAATCATTGACGATATCATTGGTAAACATACACACAGTAATCCACACCAACAATAACTATATGAAAATTCATCCCAAGCTTGTAACGCTTCTTAAAGAGGGTCAATCATAAGCGGTTGACAAAATTCATCTCGGACATAACCATCTGAGAGAATCACAACCCCGGAAACTCAAATGCAGCATTCAGAACAGCCCGAATATATCCGCTGACCCGGAGAAACGCCCAGTTTTATAACAAGTGTTAAAGGAGAATTCAGAACAAAAACCAAAGAGCATATGTAATATAAATACTATTTTATTCCATACTTTTAGACTAAGTGCAGAGATATGTTAAATCCTATCGCTATCCCCGAGCCTTAAGGGACAATTTAGAACGGCAAATTGACCAAATTTTGATCAAATCATCGGACCCTATAGTATGGTCATGGACTATAAGAAACTAAACTTGGTTACTAAATTAGACATATACCCTATCTATCTAATTCGCAGTAAAATTCCTTCTCAACTCTTGCTGACCTGAAGCGTGAGTTTTGACAAATCCTTCTGAAGCAATCAGATATTGAGAAGGTGGAATTTTCAAAAAAGAACTACAGTGGCGCGTGAAATTATTTGAATGCGTACCAATATTAATAATAACAATGAGATCGAACTCCTAAGAACCATAGCGAAACGGATGAGTTGGTATCCTACAGCGTCATCGTCTGCCTTTTCACCATCATGGCAGCACTTATAGTATTTAAAAGTATTATATATAAAACAATAAGGCAGGGTTAAACGTTCTTGTGAAAAGAGGTGGCATATCCTGACATATAAATATTATTCATTTATTTAAGACCTTACATGGGTTTAGTATAACAAACAAAATAATCATAATTTTTCGGACTATTCTTTATGAAATTTGTCAAATGTGAAAAACGCGTTGAAAGTAATAACAAATTTTTCGACTTACACGGAGACACCTTTTCCAGGCCCATACAGTAAAAGTTCTACTACTTTCAAATTGTCCAAAGCATTTTTTTGCTGCTACCTACGTTAAGTTCTCGTTTCTTTTAGTTATTTTTACGAAGTTCAACGTCCATAGTGTACAAACTGGTTTATTTAGCCAAAACTCCTTGACTTAATATACAAGCAGCGACATTTGCCAAAGTATGTACTATTTTGCAGCTGGAAGGAAGTACTAGACCGCCAACTCATTGCTCCGAAAGCTTTGAAAACAACATTTAGCAAAGGAGTTTATTCACATGTGCTCGTATGGCGATACCCAGTACACCGAGAATCCGTTCCGCTCGGACACTTTTCTCGCTGAGAAAAACGTAGCATAAGGAGTGGTCTTAACTTTTTCAACTGAACCACTATTACTTCCTATGTATCTGTCTACTTTACCTTCTCCATAATTAACAGTCAGCTTATCGATTCTTTACTAATAAACCTGCCTTTGCCAGTGGGTTATCCTTTTTTGCATTATATTTTCTTCGACAGTTTTTTGCACTAAATCGCAGAGACGTGTATTCATTATTTTTTGCAAATGATTTGTAATATAAAATTCTGAGTTTATAACAGCATTATGTGCCTAAGAGACTAGATCGCCAATATTTGATGCAAAAAGATGCAACACATTTCCTTCAAACCACATTTTGTATGGACGGCGACACCTTAACCTAATATGCTCATAAAAACAGCACATCTTCGATTTTTCGCAAATTGTGCCTATTGAAGACAACAAAATAAATGGTGTTTTTTTTTAAAGAGATATAGAAACATAGTGATGAGGCATTTTTCTGGTTGAATGAATTTGTCAAGGAACAAAACTGCCATATTTGGAATAATGGGGAACCACAGACGGTTGTCTAAACATTAAACCTCGTTCTGGGATTGACTAGTTGCAATGCAGGCGACCTCTGGTTTCAACAGGATTGCATGCCATACTTTTCGTGTAACCATCAACTCATTGAAAGAAGCATTCGATGAGCAAATTATATCTGGTTTTGGACCTGTGAACTGGCCTGCAAGATTTCGAATTGTGATCGATGGACAATTTCTTGTAGGGATACATAAAATTACTCATCTATGTTGACAATCCCGAGACGCTTGACATGTCGCTTTTAAGACAACGTTCGCAGTGTGGTTGGCGAGAAACGTTCCGAATTATTGGTTGGAGAAGCCGAAAATTTACCCTTCTAAAAGTTTTTACATTGTGTTATTGGAGCATTTCACAAATAATGAGAGCGTTGGAATAACCGGAAAGAATCGATTATTGCGAACTGCGTATCTATTGCTATGCACTAATATTAGCTGGATTTTCATTTTGATTGCATGACTGTTCTCTTTTGTTACTTTTGCTATCATTATTTCCTTTTGCCTATCGATTGATCTTCTCTCGAAATTTTAGTACGACATAGTTTATTAATGTAAGAGTAAGAGAAGCGTTAATATATTATAAACACGTAGCTTTAAACTGCAATTGAGAATACTTTCGAAGCCTTCTAAACTATACACTAATACGCAAATATCCATTTCTGTGTACATTTAAATTTTAACGGTCAATTTCAAACAGACGAAACGGCAAAGCGAAACGAATCGATGCGGCAATCATTTAAAATTGCAGTAAAGCCGATTTGCAACTATTCAATCAACGTGTCAAATGCAGTTCTAGTGACGATATTGTTGTTTGTGACAGTTTTCGTCTGTGATCCTTTTCTGCGTTGTCGTCATATGAGTACAAAAAGCGTAGGGAGCCGTTTTTACCTTGGCAATGGATTTGAGATGCTCGTATCTATTTTATTTCACGAAAAATTTGAAAAGCTGGAATTAGCTAGTGAACTCAGCCATAGTCATGAAATTGAAGCAGCACTGAGACGATTTTCTAAGTATCGTTTTTTACATCTCCGTGACGATAAGAAGTTCCGTTTGTAGAAGTATTAACCTACAAAGTAGAAGCTGCCAAACTCTTGCAATAGTTTTAGCCAACCATCGTTTTTCACGTATTAACTGACTACTTCGGAAGAAAAGAAATGAATCATTGCAAATGAAATAGATAAAGCTTTTCCCATATAAAATGGTCGCTGACCATCGAGACTTTTCAGAATTTATGCTGCATTTATTTCTTTCAGTCTGTCGTCGTGGAATTATTAACAACAATATTTGAAAATTTTCAAAAAACTTTGCAAATATGAAACCGTTTTCATTAAGGATTTTCTTATAGTTTTTGAGCTCGTATCCCTTTGTTGTCTTTTTTTGAGTCTTATGCAGATCCTTTTAACAGTCGTTTTTTAGTTGTTTTGCCTTCAGGCAAAGCGTCAAGTTTTTTAAGCGTTGTCATGTTTATACTTTTGTGATTATTCAATATGTTCACTGGTGATGTAGTTGATTCTTGAAAATTTGAATTGAATTGATTTGAGTGTCGTCAAAGTGTGATAAGCTGGCAAAATATGCAAAAAACTTATCCTTTTTAGAAAATGAAATATGTAAGTAAATTGCAATGATGTTTTGTGTTTTGAATATTTCATTTATTAGTCACATATTATTCAAGAGTTTATTATTGCTTAATTTTTAAAAGCTCTCCAATTTACGAAGCGTTAATTTACACTCATCAAATGTTTTGGTCATATTATATGGAATCTTATGGAATTCTTTTTTTATTTATCATATCCATTTTCATTATTCTATTGGTCGTATGCATACATACACATTGGTCCGTTGCATACCAATATTGCTCAAGAATGAATTTTTTCTTGGCAAGTTTGACTACTTTTTTGAAATTCTGATAATTAATTTGATTATTGTTGAAAAACTTCCCTGCTAACTTGTAACGTTGAAGCACTCCTGTACTCATTATTTGCAATATACCCATATTGTATTTTTCGGAACAGCAAAAAGCATATGCTACTTACGCAATAGTTTTTTTCCAACCTATTCAACCAATTTCTTGCTCAAATATATAAGTTTATTGAAATTTCTTGCTTGAGTATGTAAAAATGAAAAGCAACAACTCAAACCTGTCATAATAAATAAAAGATTCTGTCTGCAGTGGAAAAACTACGTTGAGGACGCAACGCAGGGATCAAGCGCATTATATAGGTTGGTTTTTAGAGGCATAGAAATTTAGAATGAAATCAAATGCATTTAAATTATTTCACTTGCCACGAAATACGTAATTCTTTGCCATTTATATAGGGTGGACCGAAATTCCGTTAAAATTTAAATCGGTAGTTGCGTCGTATTGCGACTTCGGTCAGAGGGGTCACGCATCGAAAGAGCGGCCAATGGGAATTTAGTGCCATGGCCTCATTCACCGAAGCACAACGTACGTGAGTATTATCGAAACAATGATTTTTCGACTCTAGCGCAAAGGAAATTTTGCATTCGTAATAACATGCGGCATAAAACCGAAGCTCCGTCGATTCAACTGATTAAAAAAATGGGTGCAGAAGTTCGAGAAGACGGATTCAACAATAAATTTACCACGATCTCGCCAACCTAAAACATCAATGGATCCCGAAATCGGAGATCCTGTAAGAACGTCTGTTCTGGGACAACCTGGACTCTTTACTCTTTACCTGGTGTCTTCACTTTGTTCGTTACAAGTTTAATTCGCATCCTTATTTCAGACTTATTAAAGACTTGCATGTACATCCGTACAAATTTTCCAGGGATTAAAGCCTAAAGATCATGCTCACAGGTTGCAATTTGCAGATTAGTATTGAAGAAGCTCACCAGCTTTGTCAACATTATTTTCTCAGATGAGGCGTACTTCCAACTAAATGGGTATGCTAGAAGGCAAAATTACAGGTACTGGAGAAACACTAATCCACAATTGAGGTATCAAAAACCTCTGCATTCACTCAAAGTTACTATATAGGCAGTTTTGTCAGCAAAAAGAATTAACGGTCCATAATTTTATAAAAAACAAAGAGGAAATCGTGTTACAGTGAACACAGAGCGAGATCTGCAGAACTTTTTTGCTCGAAAGCTAGAGAATTTCAAACGTACGTGGTTTCAATAAGATGAAACATGTCACACCTCCAACGACTCATTGAATAAATTCCGCGAAATTTCTGGGGGAATAATTATAACCAAAAGTTATTAACTGGCTAACTGGTAGCCTAATCTTATCTCCAATGGACTCTTTCCCTTGAGGAAAGCTTAAAAGCAATGTTTGTAACAAAACCCAGGGTCTATTGAGGAATTAAAATCAAATATCCGAAACGGAATTCAAAATATTCACAAAACGTAAGGCAGTTATTGAAAATTTCTACTATAGGTTGCAGGAGTGTCAAAACAATCAAGGGTTTCATCTGGAAAATATTTCTTAAATAAATAATTTCGCATTTTGTATGCTCTTATAATAATCAAACAGTTTTTATCTTGTGACTAATTTTCTGCTATCATCGTTTTAGATATAAAAAGACTTTTAATCTACCTTGTACTTAAATAAAATTTGGAACATATGAGCGCCGCGACTTGCGCAATTTTCGACTACTCGGATAATTGGGACTGCAGCGTACCAATAACGTGACAAATGTTGTCTCCCAAATGGTGAAGCGTCTCGTGCTGACCAGTGATTTGTCTTAGCACTACAATAAATATATCAGCGGTATTAAGTCAAAAGATCTAGCCGACCAGTTCACAGATCCAAAACGCAAAATTATGCGCTGATCAAATGCTTCTTTCAATAAGTTGATGGTTACACGAGAAGTATGGCATGTCACGCTATCGTGTTGAAACCAGAGGTCTCCTGCATTACAATTAGATAATGCCAGAACGAAAGTCATTGATCATGGCTCTCAAGCGGTCACTAACTATTGTAATGTTAATCCCAGCAGCATTTTCGAAGACATATGGATCAATGATTCCATCGGTCCAAAAACTACACCAAACATTGACTTTGTCGGGATGTAACAATGTTTGGACTATCGCCTGTGGTTGCTCAGCAATCGATAAACAAAATTTTCTTAAGAAATTCGGGTTCTGCAACAATTTTTTCCTGGGGCCTGTACACTGGTCGTTTGCCTTCAACTCCTGCGGGAGTTGTATTTTGTAAGCCCGCATATAAAGAATTGTCCGTAAAATCTTCCATAATGTGCTTGGGAACGGGTCTGATTGTTGAGCACGATGTCGAAAGAACTCACATGGGTATTCATTGATTCTACGCTCTACAGCTGCTTTGATTTCTTCATCAGACACTGTACGAAGTCTGCATGGATGCCTGTTATCTGTGAAAATGATCAATGGTTACTCAAACTATTTGTTATAAAAATTGTTCTGAAAAAATATGAAATGACAACTGACCCAACATAAAAAGGATTAAAAAGTGTTGCCAACTTAAAGCTCTTTTCCTTTGAAGAAAACACACCCCTTATGCATTCGAGGATTATATTAAGCGAAAGGCGCCTGGCATTATTAAAACTTCAAATACAATCCTTACATAGAATCTTCTCCATATTTATATCCGTTTTCGCAAATAACGCAAATATATAACGAGAAAGAGAAGGTGGCTTACACTACCTTCTGCTCTCGAAACAAGGGTGTTCAAGCGCGACCCTTATGTTGAACGTGCCCTTTATCGAACGAGCCCTTTATCAAGCGAGCCGTTTTTTGTATGTTGCTCACTTCAGTCGGATTTTCATTTTTTTGGCGACTATCTTCGTTCTATTCGGGCACTTCCGTTTTAGGACTCTCTCGTTCTCCTCGTGTTTTTGACAATAACATTACTTTGTCATCCATGAGGACGTTTGTGTGACCCTTGTCAGTTTTATTAAATTCAAAAAATTGGTGGAAGTTCCCACCCGTGCTACGAATCGACATATTCAACATAGTATCCGCCGTTCAATCCTACGATGACAACCGACAGCGGCAAAGCCAGGTGCTTCACATCATCGCTCAGCGTTTTCCTCTTCGTCTAAGGCGGTATAACAACACATTAATAACAGCACTGAGGGCATCGTCGACAGTAAATCCATCTCCTCTTTCTATATACCCCCGTCAAGACATCAAAAGAAGCCGCAATGCCGACAACTGGAACCGGTAAGTCGGGAAAACTTTATTTATTTATTCTTATACATTTTTGTGGTGATGCGAAGTGCTTTTCCGCCCAACGCGTTATTTTGGTTCTGAAACCCGGGAATCTGTGGCGTAAACTAATTCGTCGGCCGTAATACCCGCCGTGAGCGACAAAATTAGGAGCTCCTTGTTGGGAGCCATCGTGCACAATTTCCTCGCGGCCGCCATCATGCTGCTCGAGAAAGCAAAAGGCACTGCCGCGATCCAGCCACACGTGACGGTAGCGTGGCTGGATCAATTCCGCGACATCGAGCAAAAATTTCGAGAGGCTGACGAAGCTATAGTAAGCCTCAACGCTCAACTGTCGATGGAGGATCAAGCGGACCCTGCTTTGAAATTTGCCACCTTTTTCGAGATATGCCTCGAAATTAAACCGCTGTTGCAGGGGTTCATCGAACGTATCTCAGAGTCTTCTTCAACGCCATCTACTTCCTCTCTAAATTTACCCCTCCCGAACGTCATGATCCCTACGTTTACCGCGTAGAGTGAACAGCGGCCGGAGTTTATCGCCTTATACGACGCTCTGGTCCACAACAATTCATCCTTGACGGATGTCCAAAAATTTCACTTTCTTCGATTTCCTATCCAGGGCGAAGCCGTCGCCATCGTCGCCAACCTCGATCTCACTGCAGGTAATTACCCTCTCACCTGTAACGCTCTTCAGAAGCGTTACCAGCATACGCGTCGTCTCGGACACTTGTATATAAACCAGATTTTCGACTTCCCCGCGTCATCTGGCTCCTCTTTGGAACAACTGAAACAATTCACAATAACGCACCAGAGCGCCGTGCAGGCATTGAGTGCGCTCAGCGTCCCCGACTTGGGTGACTATGTGCTGTTCGCGGTAGAGTTACGAAATTTGAGCCCCAAAATGTGACAGCGATTCCAGGCAGAGATCACCTCCGATGAATTACCCCGCGTCGATGACCTTCTCGCCTTCACGACTCAGCAAATCCACGTGCTGGAGAACACGGCCACCACCTTTGCTGCGCGTGCCCCATCACCCCCTGAATCATCACATCGTGCGACGTCCATCACCAAGCACCTCCCGCCCTGCCGTTTCACATAGCTACGCTGTGACTAATTCGCGCTCGTTGGCATTGTCCAACCAGGACTCTCGCAGTAGCTGCGTCTTCTGTTCTTCGCAGCACTCCATTTGTCAATGTTCCAAATTCAAATCCTTGACATGGCAGGAGCGTCGATCATTCACTGACAGAGCTAATCTTTGACGTAACTGCCTTTCCAATCTTCATCGCACCGACGACTGCGGTTCAACTCACTCTTGCCACACCTGTGGCAAGAGGCATCACACCAGCTTACACCCTAGACCGCCATAGCATCAAGTCTAGCATGCAATCGTCTGTTCTCTTCTTCGATTGGTGCTGCGTCCAATTCTCAGCGTTGTTCCATCCGTTCCCATACCTCTGATCCAGACCATCTCATTCCCACCGCATAGGTCAGACTCAACAACGGTCCTCTCAACTACTTTACACGCGCTCCACCAACCTTGGTTGGGTCCTTTACGGGCCGTATGCCCGATACCGCCGTCCTTTTAAGCGCGTCACCTTTTCCGCTGATACCGTGGATGGGAGCTTTCGACGTCCCAAGGGCAGACGGCGCTTAAACCGACCCACGAATGGCGGTTCTTCATCGGTCGACAAATCATATTACTCTCCATCACACTTTCTCATCACATCGCCACCCTCTCCTGTTGCCCAGCCGATCTCCAGTGGACTTCCTTCACTCTCACCGTGTAAGTCAATACACTCTCCAACGGAATCAGCGGGTTCATTGACATCCATCTCGCTTGAGCCTGAAGCAGCTCCCTCTTCTGTCATTTATATGCAGTTAACGACACATAATTTCTCTGACTCTCCCTACGGAGAGTCTGCCTGATGAGACAGCTGCCTGATGAGACTCTAAATGACCTTGTTCGCCGTTTTTGGGAACTCGATCGAGTTCCGGATGTCATTCCTCTAACCCCAGCCGAAAAGGAGTGTGAAGCGCTATACAGCACCACCACTACGCGCACGTCCACTGACCGATATATAGTGTCTCTGCCCTTAACCTCTCAGCAACTAGGCTTGTCAATGAACGTAGCTAAGTGTCAATTTATCCATCTAGAGCATCGTCTGCAGCGACATCCGGAACTGTGTGAGGCTTATCATAGCTTCATGCGGGATTATCTAAACAGCGGCCATATGGAATTGATGCCGGAGTCAGCCAGTTCTCCACCATATGAGCCCTACTATATTCCGCATCATCTTGTGCATCGACCTTATGATACTCCCACTAAAATTCGAGTGGTTTTCAATATTTCATTTGCCTCATCTAATGGCAAGTCCCTCAACGATCTTCTTTTAACTGGTCCGAAACTTCAAGCCGACATCGTCAGCCTTCTGTTACGTTTTCGGTTGCATCAATTTGTTTTTACTGCTGACATTAAACAAATGTATTGGCAGATTCTTGTATGCCTGGAGCATAGAGACTATCAGCGTATCATCTGGCGCTTCTCAAATCATGACCCCATTCAGCCATATCGCCTAAACACCGTCACCTATGGCGTATCATCTGCTCCTTACCTGGCCCTTCGCACACTCCAGCAATTAGCCTTTCACGAAGTAGCCCAGTATCCTACGGCCAAACATGTACTGTTGGAGGAAGTTTATGTCGATGACCTTTTAACTAGTAGTTCATCGGAATCGGAAGCCGCTCATCTGCCGCCAGCAGGTGCAAGACTTGCTTGCACAGCGGGCGGGTTCGAGCTGCGCAAATGGACCACCAATCATCCTCCCTTGCTGCAAGACATTCAATCTTATCATTGCCGTGAATCATCATTTGTTGACCCCTTACTGCTTGATCAGGATCCAAACATCAAAATTCTAGGTCTAGGCTGGAATCCATCATCGGATCATTTCTTCTTTTGATAATTTCTTCTTTTTTGGTGAGTGCGATTGACTGAAACCGCACTCACCAAGCGCACAGTACTAAGTCAAATGGCTCGAATCTTCGATCCGTTGGGCTAGCTCACACCAGTTACTTTACTTTAAGTCTTCTTCCGTCGTCTATGCCAACTGCATCTAGATTGGGATCAAGGTTTACCTCATGAGTTAAAAGCACCTTGGTTGAACTTTCAATCCCAACTGCCCTCTTTTTCTGAAGTACGAGTCCAAAGTTTCATACCTGAAGCTTCTTGTGCATCTACTCATCATTTGGTTGAATTCTGTGACGCATCGGAATCCTGCTACGCAGCCGTCGTCTATCTTCATACTTCCGATTCGTCTGGTCATCAGCATGTTAGTCTTCTAGCATCCAAGTGCAAACTTGCTGCCTGCAAGGCAATCACTCTGCTACGATTGGAGTTATGTGGTCCAAGCTGATATATCATCTGTCCACTCAAATGCCTCAACATCTGAACTTCGAGATCGTTGCATTCTCTGATTCCTCTGTTGCCCTCGTTTGGTCATTCGTCCACAAGGTCATTCGTGTTGGTGGTCATCTCTCTTTATTTCTCCTGCCCTACCAGCATAAATATCAAGTTCTCCTTCTTAAAGGAAATCGCCTGACCACTCTAATAATTGACGATGCTCATTTGCGCCTCCTTCACGCTGGATCGTTGCATCTCACTCGTTAATCTACCGCCGATTCTAGATACTCGATGGACGTAACGTAGTCCGTCATCGTTTGCGCCAATGCAACCAGTGCTTCACCTGCAAACCTGGACCCATCATCCCGCCGATGGGCAATCTTCCTCTTGAGCGAGTATCCTCAATTGCCGCTTTCACGACCACTGGAGTTGATTATGCTTGACCCTTCTATGTTACCAGCACGAGACTGCGGGGAGCCGTCAGCACGAAAGCCTATTTGGTGGTTTTCATCTGTTTTGCCACCAAGGCCGTTCACCTGGAACTGGCAGCTGAGCTTTCTACGCTCGCCTTTATTGTATCTTACCGTCGTTTCGTTGCCCGTCGAGGGAATCCCTCGGTCATCTTTTTGGACAATGACATGAATTTTGTCAGAGCCAGCACTCATCTTCGAGATTTAAGACGTTTGTTACGGACTCCTCACCATCAGCAATGTCTATATGACGCAGCCTCTGCTACTGGTACGAACTGGCGATTCATTCCGCCATCTAGTCCTCACTTTGGGAGGCCACGCTACTTTGACCCTACTTTGGGTCATCGGCGAGCAACGACTCACCTATGAAGAGTTTCTCTCTGTGGTCACCCAAGTGGAAGCGATCCTCAACTCTCGGCCCTTGTATCTTCCGTCTTCTGATCCATCTGATTTCGAGGCCCTCACCTCTGGTCATTTCCTTATTTTTCGCCCCCTTACTTTGCCTCCAGACCCTGATCTAGCGTCCGTTTCCTTCAATCGTCTTTCACGTTGGCAACTCGTTCAACGTTTGCAACAGGACTTCTGGAAGCGCTGGCGAGTGGAATATCTGCACACGTTACAGCAACCCGTAAAATGGCTCCAACTGTGTACACCTATTCGAGTCGGGACCGGCGTCATCATCCACGACGACAATCTCCCTCCTCTTAAGTGGCACTGGGACGCATTTTATCCGTTTTTCCCGGAGGTGATTCCGTCACGCGGGTGGCTGGTCAAAACGTCCTCCGGAACTCTTCGCCGGCCTGTTGCCAAGTTGTGCCCCTTCCTTCTCAATCAAAATCCATTTCGTCTGCGCTCCTTGTGTCCTCATAATCATTTAATTCCACTGAAGCGAGGCTTCAGGGCGGGCGGCATGTTCGAGTGCGACCCTTTCGGTCGGGTTTTCATTTTTTTGGCGACTAACTTCATTCTATTTGGGCACTTCCGTTTTAGAACTCTCTCGTTCTCCTCGTGTTCTTGACAATAACATTACTTTGTCATCCGTGAGGACGTTCGTGTGACTCTTGTCAGTTTTATTAAATTCAAAAAATTGGTGGAAGTTCCCGCCCGTGCTACGAATCGACATATTCAACATAGTATCCGCCGTTTAATCTTACGACGACAATTGACAGCGGCAAAGCCAGATGCTTCACATCATCGCTCAGCGTTCTTCTCTTCGTGAGGGCATCGTCGACAGTAAATCCATCTCCTCTTTCCATATACCCCCGTCGACACATCAAAAGAAGCCGCGATTCCGACAACTGGAACCGGTAAGTCGGGAAAACTTTATTTATTTATTCTTATAAATTTTTGTGGTGACGCGAAGTGCTTTCGAAGTGCTTTCGAATTCAAAACCCATGTAAACCCTTAATCAACACAATTTTACTATCTTAGATAGTAGCCGATAATTTCCTTAGTTGTCACAAAGCAATAAAAGCAGTGTGACTCGTCTAAATGGGGATGAACAACTGAAACATAGGATGACGCAATTCTTCCCACCTCAAGTGCAACTTTCGTCCTCAAACTGGAAGGAATTTCTAATATTTCTGATTTTGACTGGAAGAACGGTATATCTCAATTGATTCGAAGCAGTTCCAATTATTGGCTGTTCATGATCAGGATTCGCATGGATTTGAATACTCTGTAAATACGTGGAAAGAAAAATCAATAAAAAATTGCTTATCTAGAAAATATTTGTGTTTGAATTTTATTTATTGATTGGAAGCTTGTCAACAGCGACCCGCTTAGACGATGTTTCAACTTAATTTCTTCTATTCCTCTGCATTCTGAATACAGCTCCAGAACAATACTTCTTAATAAAAAAAATACATGAAAGAATGCAACTCCGATAACTTCATGGAATTGATACACATACAAACCTGAGAACAACTTAAAACATCTGTAAGTAGAAAATAACATTCCATTACACATTTCACCTGCTAAATCCAGTGATTTATAGACAAGCATAATGTTAAGGATGAACAATAAAAGCTAATAGAACCACACTCCATTGAAGAGATAACAGAGGGATTTGATAAATTGTTATAGAATGCTTTTGAACAGAGAGATCTATGGATGTCTGGAAGTAAGCAAGGTAGAAAACGTTGTCGGCTCCTGCTGTGTCGAAGACAACTATCTAATGTTATGGGCAGATATTTTGTTGCAATTTATTTATTGCGATTTTCAAGATATATGTGCCGAAAAACCAAACCATCATTTTAGGAAGAAGGTAAGAGTAATCCTAAATGAGCTTCCGACAAAGTTTTTGAATGTCAATAAAATTCTACAAAACTTATTTTGAAGGAAGAAAAATCTTAGGTATTGGTAAAGAAAAAACCACGTAATCTTTAATATAACATGTAGTAAACACCTGATCATGTTTTTCTGAATCTAGTTTGCTTTTTACGCATTCCTTTATTATTCCACAAAAATTAAGTTGGATGTCAACTTGAACACAATTTATTATTATGACAAGCAATTAAAGGTATCACAAGAAGTAAAAGGTAGCGCAAGTTAACATTATACGCACATATAATTATCACCCTCCAAAACATACATCACACAAACAGAATTGTTTTAACTGCAATGACCGGAAAAACTTCGCAAAGATCATACGAGTATGTGTCAAATGCCAAAATCACTGCACAAGGGGCTGCTACAATGACTTTCCTTACAATGTCAAACTCATAACATGGAAAACTTCTGGGGAAGAGTTCAAAATCAATGTAAATACGTATTCATATGGCTCAATATAATTTCTAGCTGCAAACCATTCAAATTTAAGTGATCTTTGAATTCTTTTTGATCTAAATTTTAAATAGTTTTGGAGTCGTTGAAGCTCGTATGGTTGGTGCAATGACGAGGGATAATGATTAATTTGCATGAACTCCATGACTAGTCCTAGATATACGAAGTTCATATTGATTGATATCGATTTAATGGATCAATTTTAAGTAAATTTAAAGGAAGTGAGGTGATTTGCGACATTTTGATTTTGGCATTTACTATTCAGAGTAGTGTTCTGTATGAAAATCTTTTTTTCATCTATGGGTTTTATGTACAATTTTTCCAGATTCAGTCAAAATGTTAGTATTTCGATTCTCTTTAACTATTTCCTATCGCTATATCGGTGATAGTTTAGATTCCGTCCGCTTGGTTACTTTGACGTAGAGTGTGTGTGATATCTGGAAGTCCTTATTGTCTTGTCTTGTTATGGTTTGTCATGTCTTTTTCTTAGTTTTCATCTAAGCTAGTCTCTAGTTGAGAAGCGTATTATTTCCAGCTCAGCTGGGTTTCTATTGTGTCATTCATCACTTGCGAGAGTGATGAAGAGGGTCACGGTACAGATATTGGAGGAGTTGGTATTCGGGCTGTTGGATATGCAGTACGGTTTCAATACAAGTACGGTTTTATACCAGTGACATAGCGTAAGAACAAACAGCGATAATACTCCGGCCATCGACCAATCTAATGGATTTTGCAGAATTGTATGAGTGTTAGTAAAAATATTAATTTTTTGCTGGTTTTGTTTACAAGTACAATGTAAACAGATAGACAAAATAGAGAAAAATGAACATTTTTACGAACACCAATGCAATTCTCCAGAATTTTTCAAATACCGTTAGATCGGTCGTTTGTTCGGAGTGTGAGCGCTGTTTGTGCTTACGCTATACCAGTGATGCGTTGCGATGTGTCATATCTGCGGTACGGGCAAGTGAACAAAATTGAAAAAAAAATCTTTATTGATTTCAAGGGTGCTTTTGACCCCTCCAGTTGGCCGTCGGTGCTTGCCGAACTAAGTTCACCTGGTTGCAAGGAATTAGGACTTTAGAGGAGCTACTTCTCAGGGAGAAGGGCAGACGGTCAAGGTTTGTGGGATAAGGTAGAAGTGTCAATGCAGAGAGGATGCCCCCAGCGACCGATAGCAGATCCATTTCCAGGCTTCTAGTGTCTGTTAACATGCATGTCTGCATGTTGACATGCATTGAAGTTGAAGTTGACGGCCAAGTTGAAATTGACGGCCAAATTGAAGGCAGAAATCGACTGGAACTAGAAGCTTTGGGTATGCGGTATATGTCCATGGTGATGCAATAGTATAACCGAGTCGGGCTGACGATCTTTGTGCAGACGGTTTCGATGATCATTCTGAAGCACGCACTCAGTTCAAGTTTTCCATTATACGTTTGGTATGACCAACGAATTCTCAAGTACGAGACAACAGTAACATACTTAGCGATTTGTGTGGGGAAGAAACTGTCCTTCTGGCCATTTCAAAGGTCTGGAGGTTCGTCTCGCTAACGTAGCTTCAAGGTTGCGCTGGGTTGGAAAGAAGGATTGGGAACTTCGATAAAAAGCTCTCAAAGGATAGCCTGTTATACAAAGGATAGCCTCTATACGATAGCAAATGTTTGCCGCATGTGCGGCCAATAGGTCACCGGTATTCCTTGAGAGTTTGATGAGTGCAACCGGCAGAAGTCTTATCACGCAATACCAGAGAGTTGTTCTGTTTGTATGTATACTTGTAAGTCGTACGGTTTCGACTTACGACTTTCGATGCCGTGCAGGTTCTAATGGGGGTTCCACCGCTGGACTAGGAAAACACGCGACGAGAACTGGCTTTCAGGTTTCGGGAGGAATTCTTTATTAGTCAACATGAATGGTTCTGAGATGCTGACATCAGCTTTCAAAGTCACTCCGGCATTTGGTCCATGTCGGAAGATGGCATGTTCTATTTGAGAATCCGGCATATACCGACCTCCGAAGTGCATGTGCGGACGGGTAGTCAGATGCATTGCAGACGTCAGGACGCTTTGGTGGATGGAACGCACTTCACGTGTTTGAACACTTATGCTTGACGAGTGATTTTAAAGCGGCTGCAGGTCTATTCAGCTGGGGAAACTTTAGACTCTGTTGGGAAATACGTGCAATACGGTATCTCCAATAGACTTGTTGTGTTAGTCATGTTGGTGTTGGTAAGCGAATTCTGTCTATCTTCCGGGAACGCCGTCACTATGGGTTCGATTCTGGGACACCAACGTATCGTACTTGGCAGCGAAAATTGATAGAGGCACTCTGGCTGAGTGTTGCGAAAACCTGAGCAGAGAAAAAATCTGTACCACGGGACAGGGAGAGCCAATAACAGGTTATTGTCACCCTCTCCACGGTGAGCAGCATATCATGGGCAAAACGTTGTGGCTTGGTGGTTAGCACACCTACCAGTGTGTGGCAGGTTCTCAACTAGGATAACTGGAATCTCATCCCGTGGATGAGAGGATGCTTGGATGGTTGACGCACAAATCAATCCCGTCTGTGGAGAATTACTTATGCTTATTTTAAAACTTATCAACAGTGCTTCAGGCTCGGTATTGCTAAGTGCTGAATAAGTCGATAGAAATTGTATGACTAATTTTTTTTTTTTTGAATTGACTGATTTTTGTATTGCATTGACTTTTTTTGCATTTGTATTGTATGACCTGGATGCGGTGGGATCGGTGTTGGATTTAGAAAGTGTTTATTCAGATGTCGATCACACTTGCACTCTATGCAAATGCTACATCGCTTCATCAAGTTTCATATTATACTTTTGCTGGCTTTCGGAGAATCAAAAGTTTTTGATGAGCTACAGGTGGTTTTCTTTGGTATTTTGATGAGCTCGATTGTGCGTTTCCAGGATATTTCTTTGTGTTTGACCTCACCAGCAATGTATTCAACAAGTATTTGAGTAAATCTAATCCGATAAATCCTGAAATGCCTGAAATTATTGGTTGGTTGCATTGAAATTGTCGGTTTTGGACATAGTATTTTGTTAATTTTTTAATTAAAAGGTAATATATTTAGTCTTGAAAATAGTTACCATTGGTATCTGTGACTCGTTGCCAACGTGATGGTAAACAATATATTCCTGCTTGATAAAAGTCTCTGTTTCGCCCATTGAAGAAATTTTGTAATGCTATTTCTTAGTCCTTGTAATGCTATTTCGAAGAATTGTCGTCCTCGCATGAATTTATATATCGTCCGGAAAAGTTGAAAAACTGATGGTGAAATGGCGAGAAAATATGGTGGATGTGGTAAGGTTTCCCAGCAAATTTCCTTTATGGTGTCCCTGATGAATGCCGCTGTATGTGGTCGTCCGTTATCCTGGAAGAACAAGACTCCCCTGCTATTCACGAGCACTGCATGCGGACGTGGCGATTGCTGATGAACTTCAACTGTAATGTTGTGGCCCGAATCCAACAGTTGATACCACACGATGCCTGTGTGATGGCACCATACACACAAGAAGCTCTTCCGTTGATGAAGGCTAGGCTTTGGGATAGTGCCAGGAGGGTAGTCTGGCGATAACTACTGATACGTGCGTCAGCTATTGCTATATATAATCCATTTTTCATCGCACGTTATCACTCGATTCGAAAACGCCTTCCATTCGTTGCGCAACAACAACGAAATACAGATCCCTATACGCTGCCTTTTTTTGTTGTTGGTAAGTTGATGAGGAAACCATTGATCAAGCCGTAGGATCTTTCCCAAATGATGGTGCTTTGGTCAACGTCGAATTTTACGCTTAATTCGTGCAAAGTTTGGAGGGGATAGCCCTCTTTGTTGGCAAGAAGCTCCATGTCATTTATCCGAAACATCATTTCAGGGTGATCGTCATCTTAAAGGCTGTCATCCCCGGTGCGGAATCAGGCAAACCATCTTTGAGCTGTACGTTCTGACACAATATTGTCTCCA
Source organism: Stratiomys singularior (assembly GCA_954870665.1). Lineage (NCBI taxonomy): Eukaryota > Metazoa > Arthropoda > Insecta > Diptera > Stratiomyidae > Stratiomys > Stratiomys singularior. Next base: position 75,449,757 of record OX940877.1, on the reverse strand, counting down.
AATGCTTCACATATCCTGCGGACAGCCGCTGCTGGATTTTTACTTAATTTGAACTAGTTGAGAGCACACTTTACTTTTACAGTTTCACTGACCATCTTTACACTTTTCCAAAAGACTTAATACATTTGAATCACACTTGACCTTTTATAATGGTCATCCCCAAACCGACACTTTCAATCCAACCACCCAATAATGTATTGTATGCGTCCCATGGTTCCGTTTAGTGTGTTAGAATTCAGGTAGCGTTTTATCATATTTATGATGTGGTTATTTGGGTATTGGGGTGTAACAAACATGTGCCTAGAGTAAGTGAAAGGGGCTTTGTAGCTTTAGCTCATTGCGCCTGTTTGTAAGTTTTGATTTTGGGAAACATTAAAAGGGATGTCGACGGTGAAAATGAGGTTTTGAGAGGAATTGTCGCTGCTTTGTTGAATTCAATGAATGAATCAATCAATAAATTTAACAAAATTTCCTATCGGAGCCACAGAAGGGAATCGACCACTACATTGGTCCTACATGGTTTACAAGTAGTTCTTGTACTTTTCCAACAAAGACTTCCACCTCATTATTTCGCTATCAGATGGTCGGTGTATATTTGAAAATTTTGAAAATCAAAGAGCTAACCTCGCAACTAGTTGAAAGCTTATATGATGGCAAGCATATCTTTCTTCTTGGTAGCATAGTTCTTTCCAATTTAAGTCAACAATCCAAATGAAAAATAATGGGTTTGATATCCTTTGAGAGGCCCACGCCAAGAACATTGTTGGAAGCATCCGTCGTCAACAGGACTATGTCGGAGTTCGGATGGGGTATTGAGTAGCTGAAAAAATAAATACCCTCCTTCTTATTTTGCTTAGGGATTGCAATCGCTGAGGAAGATCGAACGATAACGGTTGAATAGCGATTACGGAAAATAAAAATAAAGAAAGCAAATTTATCAGACCTTTTTGTTATTCTTCAGAACCATTTTGCGAAGATATCCATTACAGATATCAAGGTCGACAGTTTTAGTTCTTGACAAATGTTGGGACCTTCATTCCATCTTTCCCTCTTAATCAATATTTTTCAATGTTTTATATTTTTCAATAAATCGAAGATAGTTCCCCGACATTCCTAAGAATAATTGAAGACATTTCAGAGTTTTAGGAACGGACATGGTCAACCTCGCCTAAGTTTTTGGGAATTAGTTTTTTCTACCGTCGCCACTCACGAAAAATCCCAGAAACGCTATTCTCTCTTTTCAAGAATTCGTACTTGTTTAACTTGACCTTCATGTTGGAAATCTCCAGAGTTTTAATCACTTTCTCTACATTACTGAAATTCTCAGTTTCATACGTTTCTAAGATGGTAATATTGTCGATGTAGACATAGCAATTAACTCCTATTTATTCTCGAAGTATGCCGTCTAGTCCTCTGGTTTCAACCCGAATGGAAAGTATGTGAAGTCAAGTTTACCAAAATGCATAAAAATACAGTTTTGGGTTTTTCATATTCTGTAAGTAGAGTTTGAGGGATCCACTTTTCAAATCGAATTTGGAGGATCGTTTTTTATTATTTTTAACAATTGTTCCTTATTTAGGCAAATATTTCACCTATCTCTTATATTTCATATTTATTCGTAATGACAACTGTTAAGTTAACGATAATCGACAATTTTTCTCACCAGAGGCGATTTGCTTTTAAAGACGACCCAAATCGATGTCGGGGGTTGTTGACGAAAGTTGAAGGCAGATTTAGACGGATTTATATTTCCACCTTTGATTTTACTTATATTCTTCTCGGCTAGTTTTTTCTAGCTTTTGGGTATGGATATAACCGGGAATATACATGACGGTTGCCTTCGGAATTTCTCCTCATAATGTGTTGTAGCCTGGTCATATTCGTCATCCTGTTTTACTACGAGTTATCTACGACCTTCCGTGATTTCGTTTGTTCCATAAACTTCTGTTTAATTTAGTCTTAGGTCAATGTGCTGATGAGTGCGTTTTGCAGAGAAAAGACTTTGGTTTTAAAGATGGTTGTTGTGAGACCTGAAGGTTATATTATAATTCAGGGTGGAGTTCATGTTTAGGTGCTGGAACTGGCGCAGGTCTAAGAGGCGTCACCTTGGGTTACAGATCCGGAGTAAATTTTAAGGTCTTTGAGAACTTGAGTTCGAGTAATTTGCGTATCGCGCACGGTTCTCTTTATTTTGAAGCTCTAAACATAGATGTAGTACTCGGGGTAAATCCATTGGTCTCTGAATTGCAACCAATCTTAGTAGGTTGCGTATTATTTTCGTGACAAATGATGCAAGAGATATGTCGCGGTATGCTAGTGTGAGTCCTGGCTCATTTCAACAGCTTATTAAGAATTAACGAAAGATGATTGGACATCTCTTAGTAGAATTGTGATATTGTTTTCCCGCCTTGTACTTCGGGGATCTGATATTCTCATGTGCCGAGATCTACCTTATCTGTGTAATGGAAAATTTCGAAATTTTTAGAAAAATTTACAATAAATTAGGAGTTCTGTTAAATCGAATGCTAGATATAACTGCCGATTCAATATTTAAAAACCAACAATGTGCCATAATATTTCAGCGTGTCACAGATTGAAAGCAGGCTTCTATACTCTTGCGCCAAGAGCTAATATCGCCTGCTTCCCCGAAGAACGTCCTAAGACTCTGAACGACATCTGGGATTTTTAAATGCAAAGATCGCTCATATTAATTGACATATCAACATTGATGTTGATGTCAAAAGCTGGGTTCATGAAAGAACTGAAAATTTGTCAGGCCGGTGAGATTTGGTGGCCACTCTCGTGATCGTATCTGAAAAATCGTTATTTGAGACGTTATGAATGTTGGGGTGTTATTGCTCGGACAATCGAGATCGGGCAAAAAAGGGGAGGAAACATAATTACTTCACGATTTATTTAGAGCTGGTTGGAATACAGGAATTCATTTCAAAATTTTTCATAAACTTCACTTCAATTTCTTCTTTAGTTGCTCGGACTCATTTCTTTGGGGCGAAATTTGATTGTCGAAATTTTGCACTAGTCCTTTTGCTGTTTTGAACAATGATGTTGATGCCATTCTCAAGTCAACCACTTTTCTGTACTCCTAGTGCAATATACCTTTCCCATCAACTGATGACTCTCGAACGACGCATTCTAGGGCCAAATTAAATAATATTGGAACCAGCCCATCTTCCAGATTTTGTATAGTTTTTGTGCTAAAAGCATCGGTAAGCTAGTTCTTGGTACCGAATCGATTAGGAGTTTACGAAATCGTAAATTTGGCTAGGTGGATTTATTTCATCAAGATATTTAAGAAAGAAAGTCATAAAGTGAGGATGATATCCACGTTTTACGTATTCGTGATTTTATAGGCTTGTCTTAGCTTACTGGTTACCAGGCGTAAATCGATTCTCTTTAAATGTATGTTTCCCTGATTCCAAACCAATTGTTCCATTTGCGTTGGTCTTGTTGTCCCACAGCCTGTTCTTATCCATTCTCTCCTTTACTTCAGCTAGTTTCGACGGAGTCCATGAAGATTTTTGGAACAGAAGCCATTCAGAACCTTTCGATGTTGTTTATGATTGTGTTCTGTCTTGAGTGATAAGTAAGTAAGACCGATTTTTGTGGAATTGGATAATAGTGGATTTGGTCGCAAATATTATTGCCCGGTGATGCCGAAGTCAAGAAGGGTGTGGGGAGCAAGTTGAGCGTATAATAATATTGCGGGTACATGAAGTCGAGAGGTTTTACGTGGACACTTGGCTTCATGGCTTTATTCCAAGGTCACCATAGACGGGGTGAAACAATATGTCAACCACCACCCCCAAGATCTGAGACAATTTTCAGTCACAGGTCTAAATTTCGTTAAAGCTTTCCTTTTAAAGCTTAAATTCCCGAAGGCAACAGGGGTGAATGCTTACCGTATTCTCTAGCCATCGAAACCACAACCACCAAGTTTCAGCCAAGAAAGGCTCCTTACCGTGTGGGGAGTTGAAAGAATCCTGTCATAATATTGCGGTTAGAATTGAAGTCCATCAGCGGTTTGCAGTTATCATTCTCTCCACCGGTCAAAATACCTTCCAGTTTTTCCCAGATTAAATCGCTTTACGCCTTTTTCAGTTACATTTAAATTATCCAAGATTATTTTTAACATGTTTTGAGGGCTTTTAGTCAAAGGCAGGTGATTGATCGCCATCCACTCTGAAACCTCACCTTAATGTGGACATTCAGCCAGTTTCTACTTGGGTGAAATTTGTTACTATTCAGCAGTACTCAGCTTGCATCTTCTGGCGAAGAAACTGGCTGAATAATCTTATAAGCTATGGTGCAAAAGTTAACCAAATCGCTTAGAAGCACGTTTTCTATGAGTTTTATGTAACGATAAATCCAACTTTACTTCAATTTGCCTAGAATTTAATTTCCGAACAGTTTCCTTTGTTGTAAAAAAAATGATCGAATCCGATCGAATCAATAATATCCTTCGGTTATACTTTAGTGCTTCGTTTGTATTCTCATTTCCAACAAAACGTACGAAGATTTTAATACGTGATCCTTACAAAATAAATGCATAATCTTTGCTAAATAAAAAAATATTAAGGACGTTATTTATATGTCACATAAATCCATCAGTTTTTTGAATTTCAAAACACTATCGAATGTTTTTAAAGCTACAAAGCAGGAGAAAATTTGTGTTCCCAAATGAACTTTCTGTTTTTTACCTGGAATTACTAGTTCTGACTAAATTAATTTGCTAAGGACAACCTCACTTTGTCTGAGGCATCATTTAATTTAGTCATGAAGCTTCAATTGATTATTTCAGGTTTTTCATCACTAAATTGAACAAAAATTATCTACACACAGGTTGCACGGATATCAATGTTGTCTTCGCGACATATCACATTTCGACACTTATTGAAGGATGCGCTTGGCTTGTGCCTTATTTGATAAGGACAATACGTACAGTAAATACCTTTTTTGTGGTTCGGGTTCCCTTACAATATCTCTTGATGAACCGGGAGTATCTTTTGACAAAGTTCGGCAATCTTTTTGCGCAAATATCTTTTTACGCAAATATCTTTTTAAAGTTGGGGCCTGTAATCTCGTACCCATAAACGGCAATGAAAGTTCCGTGCTCAACTTCTTTGTAAAAGTTTTTCGATTTAAGGGCTTCTCACTTTTGCTGCTTACGTTATGGCTGTATACAATATAATCATTTACGCATGCAACATTGATCATTTCGTAAAACACAGCCATGGGCCATCTGTTAGTCTTCCTACTGCAAGACATAAGTGCGCACTTTTCATCTAGTGTATCAACTCCACCCTGAGTTTGTATTATATTACATAATCATCTCAGATTTCCAAAAACTTCGTCAATGGAAGCATCTTCATCGCAAGGTGATAGCAACTTGACCATTTTATTTACCTTAGGTTTATAGGATGCCAGAGTAAGGGGCCCATCAAAACAAAACATTGGTGTTCCCACTGGTTTAGAGCACCTGTTTTCATTTCTTCACGTATCTCGGGCTTATTTGACCGCACAGTTCCCACTATTGTCAACTTATATGGCTTCTAAAGCATTTTTTGCCAACAGAATTGAGGTAAACCAGTTGTCACATGTAATATTACGACGACTGCCATGTAGGGGCTTCAACAACACTTTGACAAAATATTCTCCGAGAGGTACGCCGCTTGCCTGAGTTCCCCTTCTCAAATAAGGTATTGCATTGACCCTCTAACCAGCAAGACCATCTACAGACGGTCTTCCAGTTTTGGGCTCCATTGCTGCATTACAATTTTTTTTTCTCCAAATAAGAAAAAAATGCTTCTGGCAATCTTGTTTTTATTGTTAATATGCTCCCTGAATGTTTTTTTCACCTGAAAATTAAAACTTAAGTTTCCTTTGACTACACTTACTTGGAAAAAAATTATTGGCTTCATCCGAACATTATTTTTCTCTTGCCGGTTAGAGGGTTAAACCATGTATTGTGTGCCACTATCACACAATATCAAGATTTTAATGCAGTACTTACTTGGCTTGCTGGGTATATATATATTTTGAATGGACGGCATAACTGCTTTCACATTGGTAAATGAAAAGATCTCATATTTTGCGGATAGGACTGAAGATATCAGCAGCTCGATGTGTGGAGCGTATGCGTTTGTCATCCACCCGAAGATATCTTATTAAAAAATCAAAATGATCGCGGCTCATCACCGAAACATAAATCATTGATGACGATTGGTCGAGAAGCTCATCCGCATTCAAGTGATTATCTTTTCTCATAGTTGTCATTGCCAGGATTCCAAAAAGTGCGCGTATTTCATCTCTGCTCGTAACCCGAAATATAGCAGCAGTCATAGACTCCTTTCGATTCAATGATATCTCAGCATTTGTCCATCCTACAATGTCATTGACTATTTCTTTGGTGAAAAAATTTCGAAGCACGAAACAGGATCACATCGATTACGGTATATGCGTATCAGATCTCTTTGAGCTGGTACAATGTTCAATGCAGAAACTCGGCGGATGCGCCAATCAGGCTTCGAAGTCGAGCAGCAATATATATTTTTGCCTTTGATAGTTTTCTGCTACAAAGATATAACTCGACGATAAGCAGATAATGAACGCCGCGACTCATTATCATTAACTAGTAGTTCCTCAGCTATCTCATCTTCAAAGGCTTCTTCTACATCACTTTCAATGTCATCTTCACTTATATGGCTTTCAATTTCACTATCAGTATCACTGAACTCATCGTCCCTTTCTAACAGACCAGCCAGGATTTCATCGTCTCGTACACCTCTGCTGGCCATAATAACTGAGTGCAATCCCTAAAATATAAAACACAAAGTTATTATTATGAAATTAAAATCGTCTTTTTCGAAGACTTTAAAATATTTATTTCACTGCGTCTAAATCCTTACTGACAAATTACAAAACATTTTTAGCTATTTATATTTTGCATATCCTCTAATTTCTATTATATGTACATTGGGTTTTTACCATTTTCCTAAAATCAGCAATGATGCACCATAAACGAAAGTGATCATTAGTCTAGCCTGTATACAGGATCTTTATAAAAATCTTTGAGATGCCGATAAACTGTAATTAAAAAAGGAAAAAGGACACACAGCGAAACAGTAAAATTTCAAAACAGTAAAATAAAAAGAAGAATAAAAAAGGATATAGTTTTAAAGATTTGAATAGATTAGAGGTTGTAATATCAGGCTCTGATATTACTACAATTCTTCCACAATTATTTCAGTGTAAATAACCGCACAAACATTTAGTTTAATTGGTGGAGATCCCGGAAACTGACACCAATATTTAGTCCAGTGAAAATCCCAAAAATCCCTTTAAAAATAATCATGCGTAACTTTTACGCATATGATCACTATATCCCGAAAATGCCGACACGGCGCATTCATCCCATGAAAAGTACAATCTAGGAATGAGATGTCATGAAAAACTATCAATACAGCTGCATTGCCTAGAGCTGGAGAACAATTTTTCAAAAGTGTACGAAGTTTGTTTAAAAAGTATAGCGAATTTTGAATTTTCTCGGGCAACGTATGTTCGATTTTTGATCTTTTGGTGGCGTTATGTTGGTACTCATGACCTTCTCTTATGTTGACAATTCCGGCCATTTTGGAAGTCCAGTCAGTTTTTGACAGTAATTTTGCGTGCACGTGTTTAAGCTTGTATTCGATTTTCGTCTATCCCAAAAAATGGATCAAAGAATTTGTATTAAATTTTGTATGAAGAACAACTTAAAGTACGCGGATGCATTCAGAATGTTGACTGTTGCATACGGCGAAGCTACTTTGGACAAAAGCAACATTTATCGATGGTACACAATATTCTCAGAGGGACCGAAAAAAGCACACCAATGTCGGTCGAATGTGAAGGTTTTGCTGACAGGTCTCTTCAATTGCAGGAGCGTTGTGCACTATGAGTTCTTGCCGCAGGGTAGAACGGTAAGTAAGAAATATTACCTTCAAGGAATGCGCAATTCGCGAGAAGCAATCCACCAAAAACGCACGGATTTGTTGAAGAACAAAAATTGGTTTTTGCAACATGATAACGCCCCAGCTCACACATCGTTACTTGTGCGCGAATTTTTGGCCAAAAACAACACTCTAATAATGCCGCAGGCACCGTATTCCCCAGATCTGGTCCCCTGTGACTTATTCTTGTTCCCGAAACTGAAGAGGCCCATGAAAGGACGACGCTACGCCACGACTGAGGAGATAAAGACGGCATCGAAGGAGGAGGTGAACAAGATCACAAAAAATGATTTTTCAAAATGCTTCGAGGATTGTAAAAAACGTTATCACATGTTTTATAATGTCTGACGGGGATTACTCTGAAGGGGACAAAATATATATTCATAAATAAACAAATAATTCTTGAAAAAACATGAAATTCGCGATACTTTTTGAACGAACCTCGTATGCGTAATTTTTACGCAGATTATCTTTCCAGGGTTAAGTTAACCAGTTCAAAATAAAACAAGATATTGCATGAAAAAGTGATTAGGTAATGACAGAAAATATTAATTAATAAATCTATAAAGCAGATCAAAATTATTTTTAAGTGGATTCATTTTAGTCCATAAGGTTCTAGTTTTATTAGAGCAGCAATAGTTGATCATGTAAGCCAATAAGATAAAATTTGCGCTGATTAAATTCTGATTTCATTAAAACGTTTGCTTAACTTATATAAATGATTAAATAATAAACAAATAAAACAAAGCTTGCGAAGGGCAAGCCTTTCAGATGATAAAGATATAAGGCAGAGAGTCTTAAAAGATCTTCAGCTTTATAGACCGTAAGCCTGACTGACTCTTACGACTGTATTTTTGTGTGTTTTTAATGATTTCCTTATGCAATTGAATGCAAATATTGCTTTTAAAATATTTTAAAAGAAATTTTTAAAATAAAATTTAACACAAAGCGGCATCAATTCAGGAAAAGCACTTATTTGTAATCGTGGTGCTTACGAAGGAGGTAAATTACTTCCTGTGAAGTATTTAATGAATGGAAAAATTGCGTTCTTGTTTTCTTTCAACACCAACTAGCGATATGATATGCTATCCGAAGCGATTATATTGTGGTGGAAAGCATATAAGGAAAATGTAACAATAGTTTTGATAAAAATACTTGAAAAACTTTCAGACGGTTTTCAATAAGCAAAGTTGGGTCAGTTTTACGTCGTCTATGTTAGGCTTGGCTGGGATAAAGTACATGGGCAAAAGGATAAACTTATCCGATTTATTTCAAGTTTGTACCTATATTTCCAAATACGTTTTCTACTCGAGCTCTTTCACGGAATTACAGATGAAAGTCTATACAAATCCTTGCAGTTTAAATTTTGTGCCCACGTTAAATTTTTGAACCATGAAAAATTCCTTTGACATATTGGGATTGTGTTGTCCCTGGGGCTGAACACAAAAGCTAAAGGGGCTTTATTAGAAGGGCGAATATTATTAAAGGCAGCATTGCTTACGTTTACGCTTTCAAAATCAAGTCGAGTCAATTGTTCAAATGGGTTAGGTTCTGCAATATTTGCGAACAGAATATAAAATTTAAAAAAAATTGCCTTTTGCACTCATTAGTTTATTTCGATTACAATCAAATTACAAACGAAAAAGGGTATTTCTGACGAAGTGGCAACATTACTTTTGAGCAGATTGAGTGAACCTTCAGGGAAATGGTTTGGAGGAGCATTAAGGAAAATGTTTTCTCTGTAGTCAACCACAAGTCATTGAGATTATATAATTCAAAATTCATGACTACTTAAGCGCAGCCGAGTTTAAAAACAGACACCCGTTGCTCCTTTTTTATGCTGTATTCCACGTTTTGTTTCTTTTTCCTGTAATTAGTGTGATGCTTTAAATTTCATATATAAACATCAATACTTGACGTTGTGAGCTACCTAACGTAGATTTCTTTAAACACTTAGTTGGCACTAAAGATATATTAAAAACATTTACAGCTTAGCTTGTACAAATTTTTTATTTATTCATAAACAAAAGAAGAACAGATACAAGTAAAAAGTGAAATGGTCGTTTGAGAAAATTAGTGATAATGTTAATTTTGCGACTATCTACTAGGTATGCCATTCTACTTTCAAACTAAAAGGAAACGTTATACACTCTCGTTGCGTTAGTAAGGAGTGCTCACTATTAAAATGAAATAAAAATTACAATGTTATTGGTAAACTCTACCTCCTTCTTTTCAAATTTTTATATATTCAACGCGAAATATAGTATACAAGACACTATATTTTATATACAATGGAGTTTCAAATTGTTCCACATTAATACGCGAACCTCTATATAATTTATGAAGGAGCTACCAATATTTTAACTGAATTAATGACGTCATAATTGTAACTGAAATTCCTTTGGTCAGCTTACGACTGGATTGCACTTTTTGTGGAAGACATACCGCCCTGTTGAAAGTAAACACTGGTTTTGCTAAAAAATTTCCGTGTTTTAGATGAGAAATAATATATGCGCATGTTCCTGTAGCGTTGACCATCACAACCTTCCTTGTGTTTTTTGTGTCAATGGTCTTTTTTCTCTTTAAAAAACACAGATAACGCTCTCGCCTCGACCTCCACATCATACAAAGACTATACGACCATGGAACAAACGATATGTTAATAGTCTTAGGACTTCCTTCAGCCCGTATTCTACAATTATTAGTAAAGTATTTTACTTATTCACAAATTCATTGAGCCAAAAATGCGCTTTATATGAAATATGATATTTTCCTAAAAAATGTATCATTTTCCAACTCTTCCAAAGCACAAACAGTATTAAAAAGCTACTCAATAATTTTACCAAACCATAAATTATATAAACCTCCGCGCTCGTATCTACAATCATAAGTAGTCTTTTACTCATCCCTAAAACCCGTTAACAGTCTATAGAGACAACACAAAGAAAGGAATGCGTCCTCCATGTAGCCAGTAAGGCGAGCTTTGCAAGAAAGAGAGCTTTTAAATGATGGCTACCTACCTGAGCACACACTCATGTCAGAATAATTTTCTAGTGTAGAATATATGGTTATTGTATATGAATACAGTTGTTAAGACCGTACCACACCTTCGCTTAGTGTCTTATCCTTTGACGGAGAGATACACGATCCATTCATAAATCTTAAAAACGTTCTAGTGTATAATTTTAAAAATTAACAAAGTATGAAACCACGGGGGAAAACACCTAAGAACATTAAAGATTTGATCGTACAATATAGAAATAGAAATCTTCTTACTTTTGAAATGACGTAAATTGCGGAAAAGGAAAAGGCCCCTGCTCCAAAAGAAAAAGAGGACAACTACCAAAGTTAACGGAAGGAAGAATGTTCGAAATTTAAAACAATCATAAAAAAACATAAAACAATTTTCATACACAGAATTGAAAGGAGAATTACCCAAGGCTCGAAAAAAACCCGCTCGGTACGGTTCTGGAATTCAATGCAGTGGGAGAAGCAGAAAATAAAAGTATTTGAACTATTCAGAGACGTTTGCAAGAACTAGGACTACCAGCGAGAAAACCTGTAAGAGAACCAGGCACCATTGCAACAAAAATGAGGTTATCATTGGACGCATCTTAATTGGACAGCAGAGCAATTTATAAGTGCCTTGTGGTCAAGTGAATTCATGTTTAATTTATGCTACAGTGATGAGATACAAGACATTTGACGTCTCATTAGTTCCCAATATCATCCAAAATATACTGAAGAAAAATTAAACACCATGTAGGGCATATTATGCTACGGGGTACCTTCTCATACGCAGACGTTGAGTAATAATTCGAGCTTAAGAGGAAGATTGATCAGGGAGCCTACAAAAAACTTTTAAAAGATATTATGCTCCCATATGCTGAAAAAAATCATCTACGTTATTCATAGGTGGAATTTTTCATTGAACTTTCATTGCACGCCTCAAATGTGAAGCGTTCAATGAAAGGAAAAAAATAGAAATAGTGAAGAAGTTTTTGAAAAGACAAGATTCGAGTGGAACAACATACCAACACAGAGAATGAGGAATCATCGCAATTTTATGCCGGATAGATGCAGGGTTGTAATCGATCGTAATTTTTATTTTAATTGGTTGTAGTTGAGTGCTTAAGTATGCCTGCCCTTTTTCTTTTACCACGTCCCTTCTTCTTGGAATGATGAATCGAAATCCTAAGCATACCGGGGATGTTTTTCACAGAAAGATTCAAAAATTAAGGGCACTTAAATGGTTGCACCAAAAGAATTCCAGAATGTTGTTATGTATTTTTTTCATAAAAAGGGGATTCCCACTAAGCAATAACGTTTATTTGTTGGCTACGTGGCTATTTTCTCCTCGGGCTCGCTTTGACAACCAGCTACTGGACTGCCACCGGACTGCCAACTAAATGCCACGCCAGCCACATCAAGAACTTGGTCTGGAACTGTGTTGTCACATTACTTTGGACTTTGGAGCTAAGAATAAGGTCGAACGACACCTTCAAGTTAGATAAATGCTTGTTTCAGTATAAGTGGATGCAAGGAAGAGGGGTCACTATGAGACAACGTCTTTGTCCCTGCGCCGAGAGGCAATCAATGATGATTCAAGGATTGTTTTTCTTATTTATAAGAAGAATCATCGGCACACAATGTAACACTCTGTTGCAATCGGCTTTAGATGCCAACAATTTCCGCTTTGTACTTTCTGGGGGAGTGCGTCTTTTCCTTTGCAGAGGCGGGAACGGTTCCTGGTCCTCTTTCCATACGCACAGAAATGGCTCAGCAGGTGTTATCTATGGTCCTTATGCGAGCGAGACTGAATACATCCGGCCAGCTGAGCTGTTGCATCAGGAAATAATCAGGCTTACCTTGTTTTATACAAATTCACGGGCCGAGGTCACTAATGAGATATGCTGTCTACTTACCTCTATACTTTTACTGATTGTTGAAGTCCATAAATGGCCTTTCCTAACTTTAAAGCTTTACGGACACAGTTACGGTTTCAAATTCTCTGGTAGTAGGATATAAACTCTTTCATCTAATTGGCCATTCAAAAAGTCTTAGAGACAACTAAATAGCTAATGGTTGAGTTCAAATTGGCACTATAAGCAAACATCAATTTTAAAGTCGAATATTTTTGCAGCGGTAAAAAGATCTTTTCCAAGTCTTCCTACCTTCCTTTTGGATAAAGTAACTGTTTTGTCACTTCTTAGCTTTTTTCACACACACACTTTTTTTTTGTTTTTCTGCTCCAGATTTTCTTGGGTAGGGTTATTTTGTGTAACTTATTCAGGATCTGATTCAATGTCTTTTAGTTCTACGCCTGAAACACTATTGCAGTCAGTAGAGCTGCAGGAGCTTGCTGAAAGTATATCTTCACCTGGTACGTATGTGTTGTCATTATCAGGTGAGTATCTCGCTTTCAAGAATGCTATATAAACTAATATCTCAGATTGCGTTCAATAATATTCTCCTCTGAACTGCAGGTACTATGTCTCAGCGTTAACACCTCCCTCTTTGCCTTTATGCAACGATTGCAATTTTGTTGTAATCGTCGGCAAATTGGCGAAATACCATGATTTTCTTATTGACGCTGTCTATATGGAACCGCAAACGTCCGCATGTATCTATTCTAACACTCTCTTATATCTGGAATATCTATGTAAGAAAGGCAGTGTCGCTAATTTCCCATCACAACATTTGGCAAACGAAGACATGTCAATTTCGCCATTCTTCATTCTCTTCAGGTCCTTACTGTTAATGTGATCCAACCTTCTTTCCAATGTTTATTTTATGTCTACTTTTTATACACTCCATTCATTAATACTGTTTTTTCTAACAGATTTATATCTGCTGTTTACTATCTTGCAGACATTTTCTTCAAAAACGACATTGATTCAATGTTGTTTGGTAGTCGATTATAGGTGGGGTCAGGAATGCTTAAACAATTTCTCACACTAAAATCGACCATCGAACCTGTAACGACTGTTGTCAACTACGTGTTCCCTGAGCTTAATGCTGGCACTGTTTTTTCTTTTGTTGCTATGATTTGCTTCATGACCGGATCGTTTGCTAGGAGGGTGCGTTTCGAAGTTCGCGGAATGAAGGAGTAGGTGATTATTAAATGTAATTTATAGGAGTAATAACGCGTTCAGGAACTTATTGTCAGTATAAACAGCAAGTCTTATCTTAACCGGATCAGTAATCCTTGAACTATCGTCGGTCAAACAACTCAATCTGGAAGTAGGCTTACAACATTGATAAAAACCGATTACCGTTATTAAATTCCTTAGAATTAAGGAAAAGTGAATTGCAACATTACGTGGAGTGATGACGTCCGTTTACAGGGGAACAGTAAGTTGAAACTTATTAAGATGAAACCATAGTTTACAAGTGGCACAATCTCTATAAACAAGGCAGGAGACGCCTTAGAGCCCAGACGGCCAACCAAAGTGAGTAAAAAATGTCGGAAAATTAATACTGGGAGATGTTAGATTAAAGTAAATCAGCTTACAGAAATAGTTGCAGTATCGGATACGAATTGTTCAGCGCTATATTAGTGCCGAATGTGTTCAAGTCGCCTCAGAAACAATACTGCGTAGAACGTTTCCGCGCATTTTCGGGCCTCTACAGATAAGACAAGAATGGACTATTGAATCGGATTGTTACTGTAGACAAAACTTGGGTTCATCATTAATCCTGAGTTCAAACAGGGCTCTATGCAGTGGCACAAAGAGTGAATATCACCCAAGGAGTTTAAGGTGTCACAGTCGGCTGGTAAAAGCATGTCAACAGGTATTGGGACTCAGAAAGGATACTGTTGACAGAACACAAAGATAAAGACATCTGCATAGCCGAAGAATACTACGCTTGGGTCATAGATTGGTTGAAAGAGAGCATTACTAGAAAAAAGGAGGAAATTGAACAGATGTGTCTTCCTTCAACCCGACAACGCGCCTGTTTACAGATGCCGTGTTGCTATGACCTCCTGCACAATGTTGGCTTCTTCAATACTGTGGACCATGCATTTTGGTGTTCTGAACTGGCTTCAAGCGATTATTTGCTGTTCTCAAAGCTTAAAAAATCTTCGTGGGCAGAAGTTTTCAAGTGATAAAGAAGTTAAGCTTATGTTACGGACAAAAAAACTGTGAGATATGTGCAGATATTACGATAGATGGCGCTACTTTTTAAAAAGAGAGGTAAACGGGTTTTCAGTAATTTCAGAAGTTTTTGGTAGATCAATTTTTCCATTTTCACTTACAACATTCTAAGTGATTTATACCCTTGCTAAGCTAATTCAGCGAAGACTCATGGGTGCGGAAGTTCTGATCAAATTTTGTCGAATATCTCGAAAGTGAATTAATATTTTAGAAAGATGGAAAGAGCTCAAGCTGGTTTCGAACACGCATCCCTGTTGCTTCTTCGATTGGCACTACCAGCTTAGGTGGATGTCGACTGGTTGTTCTTACTAGTTATGAATATTGCTCTCAGCTTGAACTTTGTCCTAAGGTTTTGGGTCTTACACAGCTCTTTCAATTCCTCTCTGTCTTCAGCCGTCTTCGGAAATGCCGACTTTGTACCACCAGGTCTATGAGCTCGCCGATCCCGTTCTTGGCATACTGAACTGAGATGGCATTCTACGTTACTTGGAAGATCGACATTTTCTATGATGCTGCTGCCTATTTTCCAGATGCTGCTTTTAGGTTCTGTATAATGCAATTTGTGTTGTGAACGCGATTATTGGTGAAACTTGCGTTTCTCCATCTGATAATTAGTCTGGTTGTCAGCTCTGTCCTGCGCCCTTATAAGTGTTGCGCGTCCACTGGAATTCCCTGAGGGCCTGTGCCCCTTCGTAGTGCGTTGAATCAGTTCAAACCCTCTTGCATTTCGGCTTTTGGCATACACGATCGTTTAATGGTGATATGAATTACCGCGGTTTTTACCAAAGTTAGACGTTCATATGTTGTGGCTGTCGTCAGTCTATCTTTGAGTGGAAGTTTGCCGCAGTGTTGGCTTACGCGCATTTTTCAAGTTTTCAAGTTTCAATAATTTATTGGATGAAGTTTTGTTTGGTTATGTACAATTATTTACAATTATTCTTAACCTATTACTTAACCTACGGGTTTTGCCTAATGGCTGTACCCAGAGTTCAATACTAACTATAATTTTTTTTATTCATTCATTAAATTAGTTGTTATATTAAAATTAATTACTTTTTACACTTACACCCTAAGTGTGGCCTTTAATACCCATGTTGTTGCTTACATCAACATAATGTGTTTTTTATTATAATTCCTTATATTCTAAAACAATATTTGACTACAATGTTTAATATTCTTATTTACTACTTATTGCTAACCGTTGGCTGCTTCCATCGCTCGACTGTCTGCCACATTGCTTATCGTGGTAGTCTCATGCTCCACCATACGTTTTGCCGCTCGCTCGACCAACTTTTTAGCATAGAAGTTGATTGGTTCCATGGCTGTATCCCGGTGCAGTAGTCGGTTGGGGTAGGGCCGTCCGTCCTCCCGTTTATACATCCCAGTGCAAGCCCGAAGAACTCTGTGCTCCAGTAATCCTATCTTGCTCCATTTGTACGTTGCTGTTTTCTGCCAGATCAGGACCTCATACATTAGTATGAGCCTGATAAGCGACTTGTGGGCAAGTAACATCACCCGCTTGTTGATTAATGACTGTTTCCTGAAAAAGAGGTAAAAGGAGATGATATGCGTACCTAGCATTCTTCAATACAGCATCCACGTGAGCACTAAAGTTGTTGTTCTTATCAAAAACTACCCCCAGATACTTTGTTTGCTTCGAGCAGTGCACCACCTGCCCGTTCAGCTTTATTCTTGTGTTACAGATACTCCTCGTGCGACGTCCAGATTTTTGATGTGGGTCCTTGAAAACAATCAGCTCGCTTTTCCTAGCGTTGACCCTCATCCCCCACTTTTCATACTGTGAAGTTAACGAGTCCAGGTACCTTTGGAGTCTTGTCCTTTCAAAGCGGAGATTGTACTCAGAAGACCACACCAGTTAGTCGTTAGCGAAGAGATTCACCTTGATTTCAGGTTGGAATTTACCCCTGATCCCTGGGATGTCGGGCGTAAATATATTGAAGAGAACGGGATCCAGAATGGACCCGTTCAGAGGTTTATAGGGTTCAGAGGTAGCTCCACCAGACATCGCAAAGGCAGCTCGTCCCCTTATTAAGCTGCCTACAATTTTCGTAAGATTAGCCGGAAAGGCCAGTTTGATCAGTTTGTAGATAAGTCCATGGATCCAAACCGAATCAAAAGCTTTTTCAACGCCCAGCTTTTTCTAGCCCCAGCCGATTTTTTGGAATTTCGCTGAAGTGCGAGCAACCTGAGACTTTCAGGGCTCACAAACAGGGTACTGCCAACATTCGAATCTGAAAATCTCGTCAAGCGCAGGTTCTTGTGATTTTTGTCGAACGTTGATATTGTTCTCTTTACTAGTGAATTGAAAGAGGAGTGCTCACTTGCTTTCTCCCCTTGAAGAACTGTCACAAAGTGATTTGCGATAGAGTCAGCAACGGCCTTTTCATCCATGAATATGCAGCCGGTATTGGTGAGAACTCCTGGCTGGCGCTTCCGGTCAGTTATTTTATTAATTTGGAGGCACATACAAGCATCTGGTCAGATCTTTGCTAAGGTCTGTTCGAATCTCTCATTGGCAAAGTCATATGTTCTTCTCGAAATCATTCTATTAAGGGATTATTAAAAGGTGAACCCGCTGATACTCCCAGTTAACCATATTCAGGTTGCAATGGTATATCCTTGAAACAAATTTCCTTAGGGTGCTATGTCTACGATGTAGCTTCAAGATGTCTTCTTTTTAGTCTCTATAAAGATAATTTCTGTAGGAATTTTGTATAGATATCTTTGAAATGACTGTAGCAAGGGTTGAATTCAAACAAGCAATGCCTTCTTCGATCTCGGTGGGTGAGAAGTTTCTCAATCTGTTGATCGAGGTTTGCTCAATCCTTCTACTTAGGTCAGCATTAACAGCTTCCCATTCTATGCGCTTGTATGGGATAAAGAGCTGTGGGTCTACTACCTCCAGCTTTACACACTTTTTCACTCTTAAAACAAGTTCTACCAAAAGATGGTCAGAATCAGTGTGTTTCTGAGATGAACAATAAATGTGGTCTATGCATGTCCAATTATTCTTGGACAGAAATCCTTTTGAAATGAGGAATTAGCGAGCAAATGTTGACGATGGAGAGCTTAGTTGGGCGAAGTCCAAGTACGCCGCCTTTTTGTCACTCAGATTAGTAAGTTTTTTGTATTGTGGAATAAATGAATCCACTTTGTGGATGAGAGTGGTAAGTCACACCCGAAAAATTGCTTGCAGTCATTGGACATGACAGTATTTCTGTCTTTTGCTACTGTAAATCAGTATTTACTTGCCATACTAGCGAATGAGACACCATTTCGAATGGTATTTTTTAAAGAAGCAGTGACGAAGTCCCTCCTTTCTTCCTTCTTCTTTTGGAGATTCCATCTCCTCTCCGCAGCCTCCTTCCCCCGCGACACTCAAGGACATCCGCGGGTGACCCTTACTATTGCAATTTACACAGAAGATTGCATCTTTTTCCTCTTCCTTTTCAATGGGGCAGTCTTTTAATTAGTGGTGTTTGTCGCACTTGACGTACCGGGATTCCATACCACTGTTCAAGGCAACATGTCCAAGTCTTTGGCAGTTAAAACACAGCGATTAGTTTGATTTCGTCAAACGCTCCTAATGCACCTTTTGGTGTAGGAGCATTTTAACATTCAGAGCCTTTTTGACCTCGAAGCAAGGCTTAAATTGAATAAGGAAGGACGAAAGAGTTTTCTTTTCCTTCCTTGACATCACTGTTGAAAACCTTTGGGCTCCCAAAACATCCTCCCCTACGATGGCTTGGAGTTCTTCCATGACCTCATTGTCTTCGTAGGAAGTGTGCACACCCTTTAGCATCAGGGTCAGTTTTTTCTCAGTTGGGAGTGTATAGGTCCAGCATGCCATCTTGTCCCATTTTAAGAAGTCAAAGAGACTTTCATGGTTGTCTATGGTTTTAGGATGTAACGAATTTCGTGTAGAACTGTTAAAGGTTGCATCGAATTTTGGGGCATCAAGCTGATTCTTCCGCATGCTCGATGATTTCTCTTCCTTAAAAGGCTTAAAATTAAGCCTATAGCACACTATTGGTGGAACCTCGTGTTCCCTAGTGGCAGCAATGTTTGCCGGGTTTCCCTTAGCTCCGATAGATATTCTACGCACTGAGGTGGGTGCGACTTCTACTTTGCTGATACTTCCGAAGCTTTCGAGACCGCAGCCTGTAGCTGCGGGAAACCCCTTTCGCTCACGTTTACTAATCGTTTTGAGGTTGTCTCTGGGGTTGAGGACATAATTGACCTTTTCCAACCACCCTGATCCCGGACCACTTCCATCGACTCTTCCTGATAGGACTCAGTCACAATCCATCAGACCGTCTCCTTCTGTACTGGTAAGCCCATCTACAGGTAGATCTTCTGCAGGGACTTGCAATTGGATTTTGCAACTTGCTATAAGGTCTAGCAAGAACTCCTCCTTGATATTTCCCATGAATTTCTGGCAAAACCTCTTCAGGTTTTTCTTAGCTTTCCGCGTGGGAGAACGGGAGAACTCCTCCTCCGCTTCTGCGTCACCCATTCCCGCTATTTCCAAGACAGAGCTTGCATGCGGGGTGAAATTAAATGGGCGCGTTCCAGACAATTTAATTATTAGTTTCGTATATTCTAATTATATATTTATATTTAAATATGTTTCAGCAACTTGCCGGCCTCTGCAATAAACTAAGGGCTTAGGCCTCGGTTCGCCCACTGCCCTAATAATTCTTAAACTTATTATATAACCTAACTATAATAAAATGATAAATGGGTATTACCAGCTCCTTGCCAACCTCAGCAAGAATTTAAGGGCTTAGGCCTCAGTTTGACCACTGATAATAATTTCCCTGAAAAAATTTTTCCTATCACTTTCCTAGTTAACACAACCTATCTGTCCGACGGTTGTGATCTATCTCCTTTTTTATCAGTCGGTCTACGCGCGATCATACCAGCCTCTTTATCTAAAGTCTTTCCTTTTTGATGGGAAGAATGAGTATGAGTATGAGTTAACGACTCTTCCACACTTTGGTGTGAACATGTCCACCCTAAGTTCACTTCTTTTAGTTGAACTCGTCATTATTCTTTATTTTTTAAGTGAATTTCAATTGCAAAGCAAGCCGGCAGAGAGACGGCCCACACCACGTCAAATTGATACCCTTCAGGAGGGTGGGTAAGAGGCATCATAAAAATATGAGTATGCATGTATGTATGCATGTGGGTATCTATTTATTTATGCAGGAACAATAACATATGCACGCTGCTCATGTCCTATTAATGAAATAAATAATTGCAAAGGAATAAATATCCATTTTGGACCTTAATTCGTACGTCTATGCTCCAACGAAAGTAGTATTTTCCTTTCGAACACGTTACAACAACATGGTCCCACTACTGGAGCACCACAGTCGATTATCAGAACATCCTTAAAGTTTCTTGCTATATTTGCCACCAGTATAGACGCCCCTGAAAGTTATGAATTTTAACGAGGACTTTCACAGACTTCACGTCGCTAAAATGTGATAAAAACATAGTAGATACCCATTCCACGTAAGGAGCATTTCTTCTGCTATTCAATGTATCGATTGTATCGCAATGTGTGTTAAATGGGAAAAGTTAAGCTCGATAAAAACTTTCGATAAAGAAAATTCCGTCAAACATTATTGAATATTTTGCAGTGCATATTATGATGCACATACAGTACATTTTAATAAATAACATTTAAGATGGATCAAAGTGTATTCTCTCACATTATAAATCGCAAAATAAATTTCCTTCCCGGAAATAACTCATTGGAGGGTGAAATACTACGACCGCTATAAGTGTTTGGGTTTTGCGGAGCCAGCTATTAAAGGCACCTCAATTCAGTGTTTGGGTGGGTTTTATTACAACATTAGAGTGACGTATGTGGAAAAGAAGCATTTGGTTTAAAAGCATATGTTTGGGCTTCAATGAATTTCTTAAGAAAGATTGTATAAAACCCCAATATGAATAAATCTTAATGGAGAGAGTCAGCCGTACAAAAAAACCTATAGACCATGCACATGTATAATTTTTCGCAAGAAGAAGTCTAGATCGAATGGTCAAAAGCTCTGATATTATCAATTTTTTTCGTCTTATAAAGTTAAATCATTACGGCTTTGAACAATGTAATGTGTTATAAGAGGAATTGTATTTCGAATGACCATCGAGTACGTAAATAAAAGATATGTCATGGTCGAAATCTACCATTTCCCAATTCAAATGCGCTCTATTTATAATTAATGATTCAATTTTAATTCCAAAGCTTACATAGAATCAAAAAAAGATAATGGCCCATTTGGTATTCTAAATTTGAATATCATAACGATCAAAACTTAATCAAAATTAGAGAAAAAATAATCACTCTTTAACCAAAATAAAAATTGCACTTTATGAATTAATTGGGAGGAGCAAAATTAGCACATAATAGAACAGAATGAACTGAAACAAGGCTTTTAGCTACATATAATGATTTTATAATTTAATTCTAAGGAAGTCTTATAAAACTAAAAATGAGTGTTGTAATTCGCCTACGAAGTGTGGCAATTCTGTGAAGATGACACACTTGAAAGTTATAAATTTATCAATATTCACCTCGCAATTGCGACAATGCCGTCAGGGAGTTCGCGGAGGATCCCGTTGGGAAAAAACTGTTGTTTTTTGCTGAGGAGTGGACACGTCGTGGGTGGATAAGAAACGAAAATAAAATGAAAAAAAAAATGTCGGGACGATTTTTCCCAGAAGACAAAACGAATCGCCGTCGATACGAATTCGTATCGCCGTGTCGGAAAATGTGTTCGCCGGCGAATCCGAATTCGAATCGTCTGCGAACAACATGTGACCTCGCAGACGAATTGCCGCGGCGTATCCCAAACAATTCGCCATGGCGTATCGCAAACGGTTCGCAATGGCGTATCGGAAACGAATCGCCATGGCGTATCGCAAACGAATCACCATGGCGTACCGCCAACGGTTCGTCTTGACGATTTATTAGTGAACTGTCCCGGCGATGTGTTGGTAATCCGACGTGGCGATTTGTTTTCCATATGCCGCAGTACTTCAGATCGCTGTTGAAATTTTTCGAAATGGCGATACAAATTCACATCGCCATTCAAAGTTCATATTGCCTGAAAATCCCATTAAATAAAAAACTATTCAGAAAAATTACAAATAGCTGACTTGAAAATGACCCAAAACCGATGAAATAAATTTTGCGAAATCAGTTTCTCTGTTTTGTAACTTAATTTGTAACAACTTAAAAATCAATCGTACGTAAATTTGGGAAAACAAATTTGGCATTGATTCTTTAAAATTAGTTTTATCATGTTTAGAGCATTTAATGGCGGTTTTGTTTTTAATGTAAAGTCGCATTTAAAGTCGGTTGTAGGATTTGAGTCTGGTAGGATATTTGTGTTGTTGAATTTAAACGTAATAGAAAGTGATGTGATTAATGGGAGTGCTATTAAAAATACGTGAGTCCCTTGGAACGTCAAAAATGCAGTGCCCTAGAAATTTTAGCACTTCATTCACTGTCGAATTATTTACTAAATATTTTGCAGCTCACTCTGCTAATTCGGAAACAATATTATTTTTAACTCTATTATCGACATTACTTTGAACGGTAAAAATATAAGGTAAAGGGACTGAAATATATATTATTCAGTCCCTACAACTTATATTTTTTTACAACTTATACATATATGAAACTGCAAAGGAACAATCCCAGATATGACATTCGCCTCGGGGTCCCTCGCTTCGACAACGCTTAACTGGAGAGAACTCGAGGATTATTCAGCGAGTGACCACCACTACATCGCGTTTGAGATCGGCGATACCACTCCTCGCTCGTCTCAACTATCTTTCACTCCCGGGTGGTATATCGAAAAAATGGACGTGGAGACTTTCGCCAATGTGATTCTGAAAGGCGGAACGACATCGGGGTGCCCTTCAGGGAGCGGAAGGGCTGGAGTCGAGGGAATGGTGGAGTCAACGATGAACCTCATCACTTCTGCCTGTAGCTCATCTATGCCTCGATGGAGGCCTCGACACGACAGGCCTGATGTACATTGGTGGTCAAAAGATATCGCAGACAAATGAGGCGAGTGTCACAGACTTCGACATGTAGCTCAGCGCTCGAGAAGCGTAGAGGAAGCATCCAATAGGACAGCAGCATACAGATCAGCGAGGAAAGAACTCCGAAGACTCATCAATGAGTGTAAGGCACGCTGCTGGCGGGAACTTGTGGACGATGTGAACAGGAATCCATAGGGGCTCGGCTATAAGGTACTGTGGCGCAAGCTCGGCACCTCACGGAAGCCGTGTTTACTTCAAGCAGACAAGATAAACGGCATAATTCAGGCTTTTTCTCCAACTCATCCTGTCCGTGTTGATGTTGCCCACGAGGTCGATTCAGGCGAATGTCCATTGTTCACAAAAAATGAGCTAGGGGATGCGGTGCTTTCTATGAAACCTCGAAAGGCACCAGGAGCAGACGGCATTCCAACCGCGGTGCTACAAATGGTTTTCCACGTTTGTCCTGACTTGCTACTCAATATGTTTACCGCTTGCCTCAGAGAAGGTGTGTTCCAATCTTGCTGGAAGGTGGTGAAGCTCACATTGATCAGCAAGGGAAAAGGGGACCCCGGACTCCCATCTACATACCAGCCACTTTGTATGCTGGACACAGCCGGGAAAGTGTTCGAAAATATCATCAAGAGAAGACTCACAGACGCAATTCGTGCTGCAGGGAACCTATCTCCTCGGCAGTATGGCTTTAGAGCAGGGCGATCTACTTCCGATGCCATCATGGAAGTGGTGAATGCAGTCCGTCGAGCCGAAGCGCATAAAACTGACTCCAAACGAGTTGTCTTGCTAGTGACGCTTGACGTCAGAAATGCCTTCAACTCCGCCAGATCGTCGGATATTCTTGGCATATTGGAAAATTTTTTCCGATTGCCAGGGTATCTGATGCGGATTTTGAGGGATTAATTAAAGGACCGCAAACTGCTCTATGACACACAAGATGGGCGACGCAGTCTGGAGATAACGTCTGGTGTAGCGCAAGGCTCCATACTGGGACCAGACTTGTGGAACGCCACATATCACGGACTATTGAGGCTTGAGCTGCCAGATGAGTCGCGCTTGGTCGGCTATGCAGATGATATAGCAGCACTGGTCGCCGGACGTACAGTCGAACATGCGCAGCGCAGACTGGGAGTGCTAATGCGTCAAGTGAGGGAATGGATGACCACCCGTGGGTTCAGTTTGGCACTAGAGAAAACCGAGGTGGTCATTCTCACGAAGAAAAGAATTCCCACGGTAATTCCTTTGCGGATCGGAGATGCGACTGTTGAGTCTAAGGTCGCAATAATATATTTGGGACTATTGATCGATTCCAAAATGAGCTTTTCGGAACAGATCAGGGCAACGGCGAAAAAGGCCGCGATAGGCGTCTCAGCTCTAAGTCGACTAATGTGCAACATCGGTGGGCACACATCGAGCAAACGCCGACTTCTCATGAGTGCTGTACAGTCAGTGCCACTGTATGGCTCTGAGGTTTGGGCCGGAGCTTTCAGTAAGGAGCTGTATCGAAAGCGCTTGGCCCAGGTACAGAGACAAGGAGCTTTGCGGGTTGGGTCTGCATACCGCACTGTCTCTGAGTCGGCATTGTTGGTGATCGTAGTAGTGATACCCATCGCCTTCCTTGCTAGAGAACGACGGAGAATTTATGACCGTAAAGTGGAGGGTTCAAGATATGCTGTCAGCCAAGAGGAGAGGCAGTGCACAATACTCGAGTGGCAACAGTCATAGGAAGGCGACTCCAATGGCCGCTGGACTGCCCGCCTTATAGGGGACGTGGGATCGTGGCTAAATCGAAGGCATGGTGAGACTGATTATTACCTTACCCAGCTTCTTGGCGGGCATGGGTATTTTCAGTCTTACTTGCACAAGATTGGTAAATCACGGTCCCCAGACTGATCTTTCTACCCAGGGGAAAGGGACGATGCATGTCACGCCTTCTTCAACTGTAAAACTTGGAACGGGATGCGGCAGGACTTTTGGGAGGTGATGGGAGAGCTTTCTCCAGACAATCTGGTCGGAGAAATGCTGAAAAGTTTCGACAAATGGATCTGTGTGGCACATTACTCTCGGGCAATACTTATTGCCAAAAAATGTACCATGGATAACCTTGGGCGCGGGGTCTAGGGAGGTCTCCTTTCCAGCAGTCCTCCTCCATCCTGTCCCCTCCCGCTGGGGGGAGGTTTCTCTAGGCTGACGGTGCCCTAGGGCGAAGTAATGTAACAAACGGTTCCAGGCTAGGGTCTCTTGTCAGGGGGGGGGGGGGGGTGTTTAGTGGGTATTCTGGTAGCACTCCGGGCGTAAATTGCCTTCACCTTGAACCCAAAAAAATTACTATTAAATAATGTCGAATCAGAAGGAGTTTAAAGAGTGGACCTGAAGTCCATCGGCAAGTAATTCATAGTATTTCAAGCTTCTTTTTTAGCTGTTTTTCACGACATTGTCATCAATACGAACTGGCGTCCATGGTGGTAATGTATCTGAACTAAATAAGAAACATTTTTCATTTGAACACATTTTAGAGAAAAATCATTGATTACACATAATTATGATCGTCTCGAGCTTTCATAAGTACTAGATAAGATTATTGTTTTCAGGCATTCCAGAGGTCCGGGCCCAAAACGGAACCTTGCGCCACCCCGGATGTCAAATCCATTCTTCGCCAGCCTTCCAATGTGTCATAGATGAGTCTTCGGTTTTTGAGATAGTCCTTCAATATCCGCATCAGATACCCCGGCACCCTGAAATATTACAGAGCACGAAGAAAATTTGTCTATGTAACAGAATTGAAGGCATTTTTCACATCGAGTGTTATGAGCTACTGCTAAGGAGACAGATCCCCAACAGTTCGGATGGCCTCTCCAAGTCTTTCTCTAATGAGGATCTCGGGCACCTTCCCAGCGGCGTTCAACATACATAAGAGCCGATATGAAGATGGTTGCTCCGGGTTCCCCTTACACCAAAAATTAACAAAAGATTTAAGACAATTAAGCTATAATCTGGATCTAATTAAAAACGAACTCGAAAAAATAATTGATAATATAAATTCCGCCAGAACAGGTATTATGTCCCGTTCAATACTCACTCATGACGAAATAAATGAATTTAAGTTGAATTTCGACGAACTAAAACAGATACATGTTAACGCATTTATCAAAGAAAGTAACATAATCTTCGTCATCAATATTCCTGAGCTTACACAGCCTTTACTATCATATTATCAATTTAAATATTAAATTAGACCAAATTGCACTTTATAAAGGTAATATTCTCCTTGAAAATTCTATTCCCCATGAAATAGAAAAACAAATGCTGTAAATCAAAGTTAGCTTGTAAGACAAATAACTGCATTGTAAATATGGAATACGAATATTATAAAGAAAAGATCGAAAAAGGACTTTTACTGTTAAAAAATATATAAACAAAAATCAATCACCATTGTAATGAAAAGACATATGAACTTGATGGAAATTATGTAGTGCGATTTAGTAACTGTAAAATTCGAACAAAAGAAAAATTGTATACAAACCAAATCAACCAATTTCAACTAAGTAATTGTTGAAATTCGTTAATTTGGTTTGTATACAATTTTTCTTTTGTTCTAATTTTACAGTTACTAAATCGCACTACATAATTTCCATCAAGTTCATATGTCTTTTCATTACAATGGTGATTGATTTTTGTTTTGATTTGGATCCTTCTAAAAATATAACTTGGTATAATTACAAAATCAATGTGGATAAATTGGAAATTGAAAAGGAAATACAAAGGAAATACAAAGGATTGAAGAAGCAAAATATATACACAATTTTTTTTTTTGGGTTGGGGGGTGAAGGCAATTTATGTCCGGAGTGTGGGACTCCTAGTAGCGCATGCTACCAGACTACCCACTAAACACCCCCCCTGTCAAGAGATCCTAGCCTGGAACCGTTTGACACATTACTTCGGGCTAGGCCTCTTTTTACTTCGCCCTAGGGCACCGTCAGCCTAGAGAAACCTCCCCCCAGCGGGAGGGGACAGGATGGAGGAGGACTGCTGGAAAGGAGACCTCCCTAGACCCCGCGCCCAAGGTTATCCATGGTACATTTTTTGGCAATGAGTATTGCCCGAGAGTAATGTGCCACACAGATCCATTTGTCGAAACTTTTCAGCATTTCTCCGACCAGATTGTCTGGAGAAAGCTCTCCCATCACCTCCCAAAAGTCCTGCCGCATCCCGTTCCAAGTTTTACAGTTGAAGAAGGCGTGACATGCATCGTCCCTTTCCCCTGGGTAGAAAGATCAGTCTGGGGACCGTGATTTACCAATCTTGTGCAAGTAAGACTGAAAATACCCATGCCCGCCAAGAAGCTGGGTAAGGTAATAATCAGTCTCACCGTGCCTTCGATTTAGCCACGATCCCACGTCCCCTATAAGGCGGGCAGTCCAGCGGCCATTGGAGTCGCCTTCCTATGACTGTTGCCACTCGAGTATTGTGCGCTGCCTCTCTTCTCGATTGACAGCATATCTTGAGCCCTCCACTTTACGGTCATAAATTCTCCGTCGTTCTCTAGCAAGGAGGGCGATGGGTATCACTCCTGCAATCACCAACACTGCCGACTCAGAGACAGTGCGGTATGCAGACCCAACCCGCAAAGCTCCTCGTCTCTGTACCTGGGCCAAGCGCTTTCGGTACAGCTGCTTACTGAGAGCTCCGGCCCAAACCTCAGAGCCGTACAGTAGCACTGACTGTACAGCACTCATGAGAAGTCGGCGTTTGCTCGGTGTGGGCCCACCGATGTTGCACATTAGTCGACTTAGAGCTGAGACGCCTATCGCGGCCTTTTTCGCCGTTGCCCTGATCTGTTCCGAAAAGCTCATTTTGGAATCGATCAATAGTCCCAAATATTTTATTGCGACCTTAGACTCAACAGTCGCATCTCCGATCCGCAAAGGAATTACCGTGGGAATTCTTTTCTTCGTGAGAATGACCACCTCGGTTTTCTCTAGTGCCAAACTGAACCCACGGGTGGTCATCCATTCCCTCACTTGACGCATTAGCACTCCCAGTCTGCGCTGCGCATGTTCGACTGTACGTCCGGCGACCAGTGCTGCTATATCATCTGCATAGCCGACCAAGCGCGACTCATCTGGCAGCTCAAGCCTCAATAGTCCGTGATATGTGGCGTTCCACAAGTCTGGTCCCAGTATGGAGCCTTGCGCTACACCAGACGTTATCTCCAGACTGCGTCGCCCATCTTGTGTGTCATAGAGCAGTTTGCGGTCCTTTAATTAATCCCTCAAAATCCGCATCAGATACCCTGGCAATCGGAAAAAATTTTCCAATATGCCAAGAATATCCGACGATCTGGCGGAGTTGAAGGCATTTCTGACGTCAAGCGTCACTAGCAAGACAACTCGTTTTTCACTTTTGTGCGCTTCGGCTCGACGGACTGCATTCACCACTTCCATGATGGCATCGGAAGTAGATCGCCCTGCTCTAAAGCCATACTGCCGAGGAGATAGGTTCCCTGCAGCACGAATTGCGTCTGTGAGTCTTCTTTTGATGAGCTTTTCGAACACTTTCCCGGCTGTGTCCAGCATACAAAGCGGCCGGTATGTTGATGGCAGCCCAGGGTCCCCTTTTCCCTTGCTGATCAATGTGAGCCTCGCCACCTTCCAGCAAGATGGGAACACACCTTCTCTCAGGCAAGCGTTGAACACATTGAGCAGCAAGTCAGGACAAACGTGGAAGACCATTTGTAGCACCTCGGATGGAATGCCATCTGGTCCTGGTGCCTTTCGAGCTTTCATAGAAAGCACCGCTTCCCCCAGCTCATTTTTTGTGAACGATGGACATTCGCCTGAGTCGACCTCGTGGGCAACATCATCACGGACAGGGTGAGTTGGAAAAAGCGCCTTCACTATGCCGTCCATCTTATCTGCTTGAAGTAAATACGGCTTCAGTGAGGTACCGAGCTTGCGCCACACTACCTTATAGCCGAGCCTCCATGCGTCCCTGTTCACATCGTTCACAAGTTCTCGCCAGCAGCGTGCCTTACTCTCGTTGATGAGTCTTCGGAGTTCTTTCCTCGCTGATCTGTATGCTGCTAACCTATCGGATGCTTCCTCTACGTTTCTCGACCGCTGAGCTACACGTCGAAGTCTGTGACGCCTCGTTTGTCTGCGATATCTTTTGACCACCAATGTACATCAGGCCTGTCGTGTCGAGGCCTTCGTCGAGGCATAGATGAGCTACAGGCAGAAGTGATAAGGTTCATCGTTGACTCCGCCATTCCCTCGACTCCAGCCCTTCCGTTCCCCGAAGGGCATCCTGATGTCGTTCCGCCTTTTCGAATCACATTGGCGAAAGTCTCCACGTCCATTTTTCCGATATTCCACCCGGGAGTGAAAGATCGTTGAGACGAGTGAGGAGTGGTATCGCCGATCTCAAACGCGATGTATTGGTGGTCACTCGCTGAATAATCCTCGAGTACTCTCCAGTTTAACGTCGTCAAAGCGAGGGACTCCGAGGCGAATGTCACATCTGGGATTGTTCCTTCGCAGCCCCAGCGCCGGAAGGTAGGTACATTACTGGTATTTAAAACTACCAACCCAGTCCTCGACGACATGTCCAGAATGCGTTGCCCTCTGGGATCGGTTTGAGACATGCCCCACTCAACGGCTCTGGCGTTGAAGTCTCCTGCTACGAGTACTTTGCCATCTGTGTTCAGAACAGCATCCTCTAGCGCGTCCAGTCTATTTTGAAAAGATGGCATTGACTCATTCGGCGTCAGGTATACGCTGAAAATCGTTATACCCGGGCACTGAATCCACACGAAACCGTCTCCTCGGCCGTGACCTTGGATCTGGAGTCGCATGCTGCCACGAACCCAAACGGCAGCAGTATGGGAGTCATCGGAGAACTAGGCTGGTGAGGCCTTATTTCGATGGTGGTCGCTCAGCAGCAGCAGATCAGCTCCATTTTCTCTGGCGAACTGCTCTAACAGATCTTGTGCATTGACACTACGGTGCAAGTTAATTTGAAGGTGTAGCGGGAGCCAAGGAAGTGGAAGAGGCCATTAGAAAAACTCTTCCTACGGCAGACAGCTGTAGGGTAAGGATGACGCCTACCAACCCTAGAGGACAAAAGGTCGCTGTAGTGGACATCCCAAAAAAAGCCGCTGCGCAACTCTTGGCCGAGGAGAAAATCAAAATCGGCTGGGTAGTATGCAGGATTCGCCGAAGAGTGGTTCTGACTCGATGCTATAAATGCCTTAAATTCGGACACATCTCTTCGAACTGCAAGGGGCCAGACGGAAGCAACCTGTGCTACAAGTGTGGCACTCCTGGCCATAAGGCGAAAGAGTGCACAAATTTGGCATGCTGTGTTTCGTGCGAACCCAAAGGCCTGAAACTTGAAGATCTGGCACATGTTCCGGGAAGTGGAAAGCGCCTGGAATTCAAAGAGGCACTAAGCAAAAGTAAAGGTAAACTATGATCCGAGTCCTCCATATCAATCTGCCCCGTAGCACGACCATACAGAATTTGCTTGACCAGGTCGCGAGAGTGAAAGAAGTTGACCTGCAGCTAATATCTTATGAGCATCGCAACAGGGAAGAGGCAGAATGTTACTGGGACCGATCCGAAACCGCCGCTATCTGGCTGCGGGATAGCATCCGGCTCCCAGATCACAGCTGCATCATCGGGGATGGCTTTGTGCTGATCAGGTGTGTGGATATGACATTTGTCAGTGTCTACCTCACGCTGAACAAGCCAATGTCATCCTTTCAGTTCAAGCTCGACGAATTGGAGGGAGCCGTTTCGAGCATAGAAGGCGAATCCTTGTTGGCGGCAACTTCAATACCAAAGCAGTTAAATGGTCCAGTCCAGAGGGAAACGAATCTTGGAAATGGTGGCTAGGACTGGACTTGTTGTCATGAACGTTGGGAACACACCTACCTTTCATCGGAGAGGCTGCTCGGGAACCATCTCGCATGTGACGTTCGCTTCAGAGTCCTTTGTGCCTATGATATGCAAATGGAAGGTACTGGAGGACTACTCGGCAAGTGATAACCAGTATATTGCAATCGAAATTCGCGAGCGTGCTCCTCGACGTGCTGCAACCCGACCTGCCGTCGTACCTTGGAACATCGCCAACATCGACGTCAAGGAGTTCGCCGGAGCTCTAATGGGAAGTGAAATGATGACGGGGATCACGACGGGGACTAGGGGAATCTCAGCCGAAAACGCCGTGAATTCTACCATGAAACTCATCACGTCTGCGTGCGACGTCTCTATGCCCCGGTGACGGCCACGACGCGATAAGCCTGCTGTGTACTGGTGGACAACAGATATCGCTGAAAAGCGAAAAGAATGTCATAGACTCCGGCACGAAGCCAAACGTTCAAGGGATCTGGATGAGTCACATTCCCGAATGATGGCATACAGGTCGGCTAGGAAACTGCTTCGCAAGTTAATCAATGAAAGCAAAGCTCGCTGTTGGCAAAACCTCATTGAGGACATCAACAGAGACCCGTGGGGTCTGGGTTATAAGCTGGGAAAGTGCTCGAGAAGCTCATCAGAGAGACACTCGGGGTGGCCATCCGAGCCGCAGGGGATCTCTCTCTTCAGCAATACGGCTTGAGGGCTGGCTGATCCACGATTGACGAGATTATAGAAGCGGTGAACGCGGTCCAGCGGGCAGAAGCCCACAATCACTACCCAAAGCGCATACTATTACTCGTGACGCTTGACGTAAGGAACGCCTTCAATTCCGCTAGGTGGATACATATTCTCAGTGCTTTGGAATCTTTCAGAGTGCCGAAGTATCTAATGCGGATATTGAGGGATTACCTCAAAGACGGCAAGCTCGTCTATGACACATTGGGGGGTCGGCGAAGAATGGACGTAACATCCGGGGTGGCGCAAGGCTCCATTCTCGGCCCAGACCTATGGAATATCTCGTACAACAAGCTATTCAGGCTACCCTTATCGGATGAGTCGCGTTTGATTGGCTATGCTGACGACGTAGCGGCATTAGTCGCTGGACGCACTGTTGAGCAAGCGCAACTCAGACTAGGTATGATAATGCGTCGAGCGAACGAACGGATGACAAACCGTGGGTTCAGCTTAGCGCTGGAAAAAACCGAGGTCGTCATCCTGACCAAAAAGCAGATCCCAAGAGTTACACCCATCCGGATTTGCGAAGAGACCATCGAGTCCAAGAAGACGATCAAAAACCTTGGCATTATGATTGACTCCAAGATGAGCTTCTTTGATAAAATCAGAGCGTCAGTGAACCAGGCAGATAGAGTATCGGCCCTCAGCCGTCCAATGACCAACACTGGGGGACCTGTCGAGACCAGGAGACGCCTACTAATGAGCGAGGTGGAGTCGGTGCTGCTATGCGGCTCCGAGGTTTGGGCTGAAGCTCTCAGTAAGGAATCTTACCGGAAGCGACTGATGCAGGTGCAAAGACGAGGTGCTCTGCGGGTTGCGTCTGCATACCGCACTATCCCTGAGCCGGCAGTGCTGATCATCTCGGATACGACACCTATTGTGCTCCTTGCTAAGGAACGGAGAGGGCTCTACCTAGAGAAGAAGGACTCACGCTCTGTGGCAGGAATGGTGGGTAAATGAAGCACGGGGCAGGTGGACCGCGCACCTAATCAGGGACCTGGAGCCGTGGCTCAACCGAAGGCATGGCGAGATAGATTACTACCTGACACAGCTTCTCAGCGGACACGTGTTTTCAGTCTTATCTGCACAAAATGGGGAAGTCACGGTCCCCTGACTGCCTGTTTTGCCCGGAGATTGCGGTTGATGCTTGCCACACCTTCTTCACATGCGAACGATGGGTGAGACAACGTGTACATCTCAGGGAGAGAATAGGGGAGACCTCTCCAGATACTCTGGTGAAGAAGATGCTGGCGTCTAAAAATGGAACTGTGTGTCGCACTACGCTCGGGAGTTCTCACTATGAAGAAGATCATCGTCGATCGCCTGTCGGCGCAGAGGGGACAGGGCTCACTCTCTCGGTAATCCCTCTCCCTTCTGTCCATCCCTGCTGAGGGAGGGATCTCTCTAATCCGAAGGCACCGCTAGACGAGACGTAAGAGGCCTAGTCCGAAATAATGTGACAAACAGTTTCATTCTAGGTTCTCGGTGTGACAGGGGAGGTGTTTATTCGGTAGTGCAGGTGCTGTTTGCCACTGGGAGTCCGACACTCAGGGCGTATATAGCCTTCACCCCCCAACTAAAAAAAAATCAAGCATTTCGCCTTGTACATTTCGCTTTAACAAAAATACTTCAGTTACTGCTTCTGACATAGCTGTGTATTCCACAAGAGTTGAACATTTAGTAACTACATTTCGTTTATGCGTTGTTTAGGATAATCGTCTTGGTAGAAAGCAAAGTTGCTGACGATACCCAATTTCTCAGCACTTTGCTTGAAGTTTTTTTTTTAAATGTCAAGGTAGACAAATCTATCCATTTTACCATCTATAAAATATAAATCACCTGCTCCAGCGCTAGACATACAGCCTCAAACCATGACAAAGCCCCCTCCGTGCTTTACGGTCGCCTTAGTGTTTTTTGGATCAAATTCTGCGTTTGGCGTACGCCACACATACATCTTACGTTCCGACCCATGAAAATTAAATTTGCTTTCATCAGTGAACAAAACCTAAAAATATTGCAAAATATTAAAAAAAGTTGATTTTATATACATATTCCAGGAAATTACTTGATTCCAAAAATCTGCCGCTTTTAACTGGTAATCCTTGGCAAATCGCACTCTAAAGTTTTTGTTCTTAGGGTTTATAAATGGTTTTTTACTGGCAACGCTTCGATGGTAGTCATCCTTGTGCAACGTGTTTCGCACAGTATTTAAGCACACATCCTTTCCAGTGCGGTCCTTCAAGGCTATTTTTGATTCTTTCGCCGTTTTGAAAGGATTTTGTTTACCTTCTCTTACTATAATTCGCTCTTCTAATATAGTGCCTTGCCCTTCTCGACTCTTATTTTCTATCCTGAACTCATCACGAAATCGCTTAATAATATTTTGTACAGTTGATTTGCCTCTACCGACCCGTTCAGTAATTTCTCGGACAGTTTTTCCTTCAAAATTCAGCCTGACTATAAGTTGTCTTATTTCCACCGTAGTTTGTTTTCTGTTTGAAGACATTTAATGAACTTTCTAATGTTTTTCACTAAAAAGACTAACCACAACTCATAACGACAGACAAAATCCAAGTTCCAGGTAGGAACTTGCAAAACAACGGCACTTTTCCATTGGTGTTTTGCTTTGTCCGATTATTCGTTGCGCGCCACAAATTGACTTATTTTTGTTTTAATTCTTGTATTATAATACTTGAAGATAAATTTTGTGTTATTTTTCATACTAAGTTTGGTAAATACCTAAAATATATATAAATGCGAAAAAAAGAATAAAAAGTCTACTTCTACGTGATTTAAACTCACTCAAACATTCAAAAAGAGCTTGTCCTATTATGCGATGAGGCCACTGTAGGTCGCCATGCAATATTATTTTCATCATATGTCTAAGACATTTTCCAACAGACTGTAAAGATAACTGAGACAATGATAACTGTACTTAATATTTTGCGAAGTGGAGACAGTTAAAAGTTCATAAGCAGTTTTAGTCTTGCGTATTTGTTTATAACCAACCCTAAGGTTTGAAAAAAAATTTATATTTATGAATACCTCCCGATTGTAGTTGTTGAAAATCAACATATGTAATGTGTGAAAAGTGCGGAGTTGCAATTTGATTCAATAAAGGGGCCAATCGTTTGAAAGATTTTCACCAATAAATTGTTATTGCCTCACCAAGAAGACTTAAATTTGAATTTTTTTATTTCCAATATTAGACCATAGCTAATGATTTATTTATTTTTCTATTATAATTAAGATTTTAATTAAGATTGTAATATATGTTGTCAAACCTGTCAAACTTGTTGTCAAAGAATTGAGTTACTTTTGTTAACACCAAAATAAGAAAAATAATAATCTGTACTCTATAAATTGACGCCCACTTTCAATTTTTAATATTTCCCTTCAATGGTCAGACTATCATATAAGAAATACCAAATTTTCAGAAAATTTTAAGATACTTGATTTTTTCTATTATTTTTCCCGAATCCGACATGATACAATATAAAATAATGATTTTTTCAATCAAAACAAAAGCAAAAAAAATCAGTTTAAGTTCATTTCAGGGTTAAGAGAACATAGTTCAACGATTGCTTCGTTCTAAAAGTTGACCAATAAATGACTGTTATAAAGCTTCCTTTTAATGTTTTAAAGAGCGCCATAATGTAAAAGTAATATTAGTACCACCCAATACGGCAACCATTAATGTACCAACTAACTTTTGGAATTTTGAAAAAAAAACTTGAAAACGATGCGATGTCCCTAACTGAAATTTGGCAGAAGTTTTCGATATTGGACTGAATAAATCATGCTGCTGCAGCAATTTTTGAAATAAAACAACACACATTAAACGCATGCTGGAATGTGTCATTATAGAAGTGCAGCTGAAAACACTGCAATGTTAACAACGGAAATCTTTCCACACTACATGACATTGGAGGAGATGGGTTTACTTTTTTAAGTGAACATTATCTTATCGAAATGATTGAGGATGAAACCGTAAGGAATGATACTATAAATTACGCAGCAGATGTTACTGATGGGCGAGAAGAACCCTATTATATGACAGAAGATAAATCTACGCAGGACTCCAACATCGCCATGAATTAGAATGTCATTTTCTTTCAATCGATACCAATTCTGAAAGAACTTCAATATTCCAAAAGGATCTTCTAACTTTTATATCTGACTATCGATACGTGTACGTGATTATGATGAAACACCACTCGTCGCAAAAACTGATTCCTACATTGTAACTAAAGACAAGTCAACTCTAAGTCAATATGATATATTATCTTCAACTGACGAAAGCCACTTTGAATCGGCTTAACACAAAAAAGTTCGCGTATTCCCAGACAACTAAGGATAATGGAAAGTTTTATATGCATAAAATTAGTACATTGGTGAATGTAATATTTAAAAATGTTCGTATGTGTACTATCTACAACAGATACGAAAAGGTTTCGAGCGACACTAAGTAGGTGCCGGGCCTTATATCTTGTTTTCGTTTCAAAAGGCTTGTTCTAGTTTTTTCTTAAGGTTTTGAGTTATTTCCTAAGTGAGATTTTTTCAATTCAGTCCCTATGCACCACATAAAGAAAATAATAATTTCTATTGTGTTGCGAAAACCATTTCACATGGCTAATTGTGAAGTTATGTGCAATTCGTTATGCGTTTTTATGCGGTACTTATCCACTGCACAAAAAAAGTTAGATTGTTTGTTGTATTTTGTTATAAGTGCTGAAATATGGATTTTTGTCAAATTAGTAAGAGAATTAGAATTAGGAGAATTAGAAGTATCCTTGTTTAGTTTTTTTAATTCAAATTTCCTTATTTCAATGCTGTACAAAGACTTTTGCACAGCACTGTATATACAAACTTATATTGGTTTGTCCCCTTTTGTCGAATATCATCATACATTCTGTCAATATAACAACCGGAGCTTTCATATAACACAGAAACTATTCAATTAACCATCAATGTTAATGTTCTCACCTGCAATTTAGGCTCAATTCGATGAATAGAAAAGTCGATGGTCCACAGGTATACTCGTATTCAACTACATCAACAAAATCCAATTTTTGGTCTTGATTTGAGTAAAAACACGGTTCAACAGGCCAGTAACTTAAGTGTCTGCAATGCAAAAAAATCTACCTAGCCAAACCTTGAAACAACAATGGTCGATTGATTGGGCATATTATGTTTTTGGCTTTAAATTTGGTCAAATCGTGGGCTCCATTTGATGAAGCATTGTTATCAAACAAAATACTCAAATCTGTTTTCCACAAAACTGATTGTTTCTGCTGTTTTGTCTCAGTCAAACGTCTTATTAACTTTTCATCCTCCTGGAATGAACTTATGGAGCTCAGAACCTCAAATACAAGAAACTATACATATGACGATCACTTTTGATCGAATTTGACGTGGTTACTTTTGATTCGGCTCGTCTTTTCTTTGCAGGATCCAACACTGGTGTATATTGGACTCATAGGGCAACGTAGGGTCAATATGGACGCAATCCTGCATTTTTGAATCGACCCATAAACGATAATGTTTTCGCAAATTCAACTTTTGCGGAACAATAATACTGGACCCCTCCAATGAAAATGGAACAAACTGACACGTGAAGGATGTTGAGCATATGGGCTATCACTCTTAAGCCGGAATGGTTTTATTAACGTACAATATTCTTCACTTTGCTTGTATTTCCAACATTTTTCTAGTTTGACGTTAGTCCAGAATGTTTAATCACTGCACAGCCTTCTTTTGGTTGTTTGAACGATTTATAACGGGTTGAGCCGAGTTAGTATGACGTTTTACCCCCAAAAAGGAACCTTTATCGAAACCTATGTTTTTTATTTATAGATATGGGAAAAACTAACCGTACGAAAAATTATTATTCAAAAAAATATATCCCAAAAACTAATTAAGCTAGAGAAGTGAAACTAACGCGATGATTTAGGTAACTTTTCAGTATTTTTTTTTTTATTTTTTTTTAGATTTTTAGAATAATTTTTCTTAAAATAAAAAAACAAATGAATAAGTGTGTTATGGTCTATGTAACTTACAATCATGGAGATAATGTATGTTAAGCTACTTCATATACACTATTACCTACGCATAAAAAATGCATGAGAAAAAAATCGATGCAACAGTTAAAAAAAAAATGAAAAAAAAATGCTATAAGGCCCGCATTACTGTTGCACGAACTTGTTTTAGAACATAGAGTAATAATTTTCAGAGTTGATGGCAATTCCTCAAAAATGGAAGAAAAAACAACTAGTATTCAATATTTATTATTATTCTGATTATTATTATTATTATTACCATATCCCCCTCTCCTAAGGGTACTACCTGGGCGTGGGACGGGTGGCTGGGCGAAGTTTCCCTTCATCCAGACGCGCGATCAAGTCATTCAAAGTGCCCATCAAACAAAATGATATGAGTGAAAACAAAAACGATAAACTAGGGGTGGGGATATATACCGCGACGTGTGAGGGAGCCTCGCCATCATGAGGGCTTCTCTCCAGCAACCTTGCTGGGGATAAGTTGCCAGGGCATTGTTCAGTAGTGGAACACTTGGCCACTGAAGAATCAAGAACTACAAGTGAAAAAATCACCGAGGCAGGCATGTTCGCCCGGAGGCCAAAACTACTTAGAACTCCGCCTCAAAGAGTAACCAAGCCTACCCAGAGCAGTGAGAAAACATCGTGCAAGCAAACTTCCATCGACCGCTTTGCTTTGCATAAGCGAAAAAGGTGCATGTCCACAACATACTTCCGGCTCAAGGCGACGGAGCGAATGATACAAGAAGCGTAATGGAGGCTTTGGGGACTGGAGCCATCGATCCAAAATGCCTTTCTCCGGGGGTCATCGAAAGTCACAAGCCGAACATCGTGAAAAGCGAAAACAATGATGCTCAGCAGCAACAAGACCCTCTTGCTGACAGTATACCGAAAAAGTGACAGAAGTGAGGAAGAGCGGCTAACAATAAACATAAGCACAATCTTAAAAGTGATGAGAAATGCAACGAATGTCCAACAAAATGTCAACAAGGATATCAAAATGGGATCGGTGAACTGGAGGAACTCGTTGATAAAATCCAGCATTATCGCCGCAGATGGCTACGGGCAGAGAGTGAGCTGAAAGAGCTTAAGAAAGTTTCTGAAAATAAAACTCCTTTCATCGAAAATACTACTACTAATAAGATACAGCGCGTGACAGCAAAAGATTTGAAACATACGCCCAAAAAGCGCGAAGGCAAAAATCACATCGTCCTGCTTCAAAAGACCAAGCGCAAGCAGCGCAGGGATGCTCTATTGATCAATCCTGCAGACGGAAGGACTTATACCGAGGTCCTCAAGGATATCAGGAAAAATGTGGAACCCGCGAAAAACTGTGTTTGTATACAAACGGTAAGAGCAACCAAAACAGGTGGCCTCCTCGTAGAACTTGGGGCAGAATCCACCGACAAGGGCCTGTTCAAGAGTGCTGTGAAGGACATCCTTGGCTCTAAAGCTTTTGTCTCAACATCACAGCCACTGGCCTCATTGGAAATAAGAAACCTCGATTGTGTTGCGGATGCCAAAAAAGTAGAAGTCTCCATTAGGCAAACTCTTCCTACGGCAGACAGCTTTACAATAAGGCTGACGCCTACTATTCCTAAAGGACAAGGGGTCACAGTAATAGACATCACACAGAAAGACGCTGTGCCTTTCCTTGCTAAAGAGAAATTTAAAATCGGCTGGGTTGTGTGCAGGATGCGTTGGAGGGTAGTCCTAACTCAATGCTACAAGTGCCTTAGCTTTGGACACATCTTGAACTGCAAGGGGCCAAATCGAAGCAAACTGTGTTAAAAGTATGGCACTTCAGGCCACAAGGCGAAAGACTGCCCAAAGGAACCCAGTTGCATCTTGTGCAAAGATAAGAGACGGAAGTCTGAAGATCTGGCTTATATTCCAGGAAGTGGTAGGTGCCAGGAGTTCAAAGAGCCACTAAGCAAGAGAAGAGCAGAGACATGATCCAAGTCCTGTAGATCAACCCACACCGTAAATCAACCACAAAAGATTTATTAGACCAGATTGCGAGGGAGAAAAAAGTCGAATTGTTGCTAATATCTGAGTAACCCCATAACAAGGAGGAGGCCGGATGGTACTGTGATCGATCCACTACTGCCACCACCTGGAGACGTGATAGGGCTCTACCCACAGCTCGGACTTGCTCCAGCGGAAATGGCTTTGTGCTCATTTGGTGCGCCGATTTGACATTCATAAGTGTCTATTTCACGCGGAATGAGTCAACTTCATGGTTTCAGAGCAGGCTTTATGAACTGAAGGAAGCTGTCTCGAGCATGGAATGCCGAATCCTTGTTGGCAGTGACTTTAATGCTGGATGGGGAATGCCTCTACCAGACCAGAGAGGAAACACAATCCTAGAAATGGTGGCTAGGAGACATTTTGTCATCATGAACTTTAGGAACACACCAACTTTTCGACGGGAAGGCTGCCTGGGAACTATTCCAGATGTTCGGCGAGCGGGCTTCTCGATACGTAGCAACCCAACCCTCAACTGTAGGTTGGAATAGTTCTAAAATAGATGTCGACGCGATCGCCACAGTTCTAATGAGCGGTCAAACTATGACGGCAATCGGGGGAGCCTCAGCTGAAAACACGATGAACTGCACCATTAGGCTCATCAAGAATGCGGGTGACTGCTCTATGCCCACGCGACGGCCTCGACACGATAAGCCTGCTGTGTACTGGTGGTCAGTGGAAATCGCTGAAAAGCGGAGAGAATGTCACAGACTCCGCCGCGAAGCCATTCAAGACGTTCAAGAAAACGAACGCCGGCATACAGGTCGGCTAGAAAACTCCTCCGTAGGTTGATTAATGAAAGCAAGGATCACTGCTGGCGCAACCTCGTTGAAGGCACTGATGGGGACCCGTGGGGGCCGGGTTACAAGCTTGCCATGCGGAAATTAGGAGCTGCAAGGAGGCCCTGTGTCCTTGAAATGGAAAAAATTGATGAGATTGTTCGAGCGCTCTTCCCTATGCATCCTGTTCGTCCCGATGATGCAGATGTTGAATGTCCTGGAGAATGCTCACTTATTAGCGCCATCGAGCTGGATGATGCGGTGAAAGCTATAAAACCGAAAAAGGTCACAGTGCCAGACGGTATACCAGCGGAAGTGAAACAGCTTGCACATCAACTTTGCCTTGACAAGCTGATTACCACTTTCAACGCCTGTCTGCTACAAGGCGTGTTTCCAAATTGCTGGAAAGACGTGAAGCTCGTGCTGATGAACAAGGAGAAGGGGAACGCTGAACAATTATCTTCATATCGGCCCCCATGTATGTTGAACGCCGTTCGGAAGATGCTCGACAGGCTCATTAGAAAGAGACTTGGAGAGGCCGTCCGAACTGTTGGGGATCTGTCTCCTCAGCAGTACGGCTTCAGGGCTGGTCGATCCACGATCGGTGCAATAGCAGAGGTAGTGGATGTGGTCCTGCGGGCAGAAGCCCACAATCACCACTCGAGACGAATAGTACTGCTTATAACTCTAGATGTGAGAAATGCCTTCAATTCTGCTAGATGGACAGACATTGTTCGGGCTCTGGAATATTTCAGGGTGCCGGGGTATCTGACGTGGAGATTGCAGGACTATCTCAAAAACCGGAAACTCATCTATGACACATTGGAAGGCCGGGGAAGAATTGATTTGACACGATGGGTGGCGCAAGACTTCATTTTAGCCAGGACCTATGGATTGTTTCGTGCGATGAGCTTTTGAGGTTGTACTTACCGGGGGACTCGCACCTAGTTGGCTACGCAGATGACGTAGCAGTATTAGTCGCCGGACGTACTGTCGGACAGGCGCAACTCAAAGTGGATGCGTTAATACGTCGAGTGAGCGAGTGGATGACAGACCATGGGCTTAGCCTAGCGCTGGAAAAGACCGTGTTTGTTGCCCTGACAAAGAAGCTGATCCCTCATGTTATTCCCGTTCGGGTAGGAGAAATGATCATCGAGTCCAAGGAATCAATCAGATACCTTGGCTTGACGATTGACTCGAAGATGAGCTTTCATGAGCAGGTTTGAGCACCAACAGATAAGGCTTCTGCGGGTGTATTGGCTCTCAGTCGCCTTATGGCCAACACGCGGGGACCAACCACGAGCAAAATACATCTACTGATGAGTACAATGGAGTCAGTGCTCTTGTATAGCTCCGAAGTCTGGGCTGACACTCTTAGTTAAGAGTCGCACCGAAGGCGTCTGGCACAGGTGCAGAGGCAAGGAGCTTTGCTTATAGTGGCTGCATATCGAACTGTCTCTGAACCTGCAGTGCTGGTAGTCTCGAGGGTGGTTTCTATTAATTTACTTGCAGACAAACGGAAACGTGTATACATACATAAGTCGGAGTCAGCGAGAGAAACCGTCAGCCGAGAGTAACGGAGAAGGACCCTAGCCTTGTGGCAGAAAATATGGGAAAATGAAACTCGAGGCAGGTGGACTGCACGGCTGATTAGTTACTTGAGGCCGTGGTTCTACAGAATGCATGGTGAGACTGACTATTACCTGACACAACTACTAAGTGGTCAAGGGTATTTTCAGTCTTATTTGTATAAGATGGGAAAGCCACCATCCCGAACTTAAGTGTTCTGCCCGGGGATAACGGATGACGCCTGCCACACGTTCTTTACGTGTGCCAGATGTACAAGACTTCGTTCGCATCTCCCGCAGAAAATAGGCGTGCTCTCCCCAGAAAATGTAACGGTAACCACAAAATCAAATGAAAACATTAAAAATCATTGAAAATGCTTTTTCCAATTGAAAATTACGCTCAATTTAACAGAATGTACACCTTT
Source organism: Stratiomys singularior (assembly GCA_954870665.1). Classification (NCBI taxonomy): domain Eukaryota; kingdom Metazoa; phylum Arthropoda; class Insecta; order Diptera; family Stratiomyidae; genus Stratiomys; species Stratiomys singularior. Next base: position 75,406,981 of record OX940877.1, on the reverse strand, counting down.
TACATACCTATTTTCAATTGGTTAAGGTTATCGGCAATACTTTCAGCTCTTCACTTTGTTTACAAACTCAGTAATTTTTACGCCAAATAGATATAAGATACCATAATTTTTACGATCAACAGGTATAGGTCCGATGATCAGCTGCATTCATCGAGAAACGAAAATTTGCGTTCCTAGGAACTTAATACTAAGGTTAGGATGACAGATTAAACGTTTTTTTCCTTCCGGAAGAAACAAAAAATTTACCACGTGAGTTGGAACTTTCTCCCCCCTCTATACACTTTAGGCCCACGGGCCGCACCTTAAAACAACAATAGCCACATGAATTCCAACGCTAATGTTGAGCGTTACTGGGTACAATGGTTGCATGCAACGCTAACAATTCAAACAAACTCCAAACAAATCAATCAAAAACGTGTTTGTAATAAAACAATAAGTCAACGAAGCAGAAAGATAGGCATTTACATTTAAGTGTATTTCATTTCATACACAATGATCCGCAAATATCACATAACCCATTACAAATGGTATATGTGTATCATTGTGTATGGAAAAAAATGGTCACAAATAGTTGAGCTTAGAAAACTAACCATAGCGATTGCTCTACTCATCTACGCCATTTTGCTCTAAGCTTTCTATCCAACAAAGCTCGTTTTATGTGCTGAATGGAGTGTTCCTATTTCTTTATTTGTCACGCTCATCCGAAGCTTGAGCACAATTTTATGGTTACTCAACTAACAAGAAATAACACTTAAAACAAACTTCGAATCCAACGGTGTTTGACTACAATTTTCTAGATGCATTTGTATTTGCAAGTAATACTTATTGGATAAATGACATAAAGATGAAAGTGTGGAGAGGTGTTCATTAATATTCTCTCGAATTTTGTAACCGTACACAATAATTCACACATATAATAATCACGGTAAAATTATTGTCCCAAGTTCAGAAAACTAGCCATCGCGATCTCTCCGTTCGCCAACGTTGTAACTGGCAAGCTCTCTATACAGCAAAGCTCACTTTATTTGTTGATTTAAATGGTGAGTTTGATGGAAATTTAAGCTTTATTTGTAGCTTCGCTGTTGTATAGTTGCGGCTCGTTTCAGTTTCAATTTTATTGAATCATCTTACTTCAAACAAGTTATAGTTACTTTCGCGAAGGTCAAGCTTCGAAAGCAAGAAAAAGAATCGCAGATAAGTAAATTTAATTGGCATTATTAAACAAATTCTGTAATCTTCGCCAAACGTGGAGCAAATCAGAAGCAAAAGTAAAGCGATTTGGGGTAAATAAAAACCAATTAAGCTATCAAACTGATCCTAAAAATATGAGTCATTAAGATTGTAGTTCTGACGTAGAAATAAGTGGTGCTCGGCCTACGCAAGTCGTTGCATTGATTCTCAAGGTGATTTCGACGAGTATTTTGACATTGACTGAAGTCAGAAATCAACACTTTCAAAACAATCAAAGCTTCTGTCAGTTTGCAGTATGCTCAAGTTGGAAATTGTTTCTTTGTTATAATAAATATACATTATAATAAAGCCGAAAAATCATCGAAATAAATAAATTTTCCTTGGATTCATGGTAACTGCGGGTCAGGTGCACAAACCTAACCGGAAGGATTTCTGGTTTATCAATTCATTGATCGTGACACTAATTTATTTAATGACGATAAAAGAAATTTCTCCTTACTTTTTCTCCTCGCCAATAATGAATTCATTTGCGGAAATCTCAAACGATTGTAATTGCTCAAGTCTTCATTTTTCGAGCTCTTCGAGCTCGATTCTTATAATTGCTCGAAATCTTCGAGCAATTATAGTCCAAAAGGACATCTTTATCATTCATCTTTATCATATATTTTGGTAATCAATAATTCCATAGAACGAAAGACTACTTTTCAAGCAAAATTGTAAAGTCTGAAGATCTTCCCAGAAAAAATTTAAATCTAGTCAGCTTACATTCTGAATTTCCTAATACATCCCGAAATTTTATCTAGGCATCAATACATCTTATCTGGAGGAAACAGTTTACTTACTCTTGAGTCTTCTTCGGAGATTACAACATTATATCCATGTGAACATTTTCATGATTCGGATAATCTTGTCTCATAAATTTAGAGTTTTTGGAATACCTCGCATATAAATGTTTAAATTTATATGCGAAACTGAAGCCATCGGAACATGAGTACAACACTTCCAAGAACATTTCAAAAATACTCCCGATCTACCGGAATTCAACCAAATAAGTAGAATTTGATTTATAATAGCAAGTATTTTCTCATCCGATACATTAGTTCGTTTAACAAGAATAACACTCTGAAACCACTTGAGCACAATAATAAATCTACTATTGCTTGTCCTAAGCAGCAAGAAGTGAGAACACTCTCGGGAGGCTTCTAATAGAAAGAGATAGAAAAGGCAATAGTAGGTTGATATTAGAGAGTTATTCTTGTTGAACGGAATAATGAGAAAAACTTTACCAATACAAATAAAATGTAACTATTTTGGTTGAGACTCGTTAGATCGGAAATTTCGTGAAGGGTTCTAGCTGTTGTGTGGTTACGCTCTGCCATGTTGCTAATACTTGTTTATATATACTATGCAAGTCGTTGGCAATGCAATGATGTATTGCTTAGCGATTATTAGTTATATATTTCTTTCGAATTTCTCTTAGACGAGTTATTTGAATTTTTTTTGCAATGTTACACCTAAACATACACTAAACATACACACTAAGTTAGATCCTAATGTTACACCGTTAGATCCTAAGGACATTATAATTAAAAGAGCGAATTCATTCAGAGTATGGAGTAGACGTTTATATTTTAAAAGTAATATTAAGTGAATAATTTGTTTGAGATAAGCGTTTCTAATCACTTTTGAAGTTCAGTATAGCAAACAAAAGATATAAAGATTAAGCAGAATTATAAGAAAAGGACATGATTTAAAGATCAAAGAACCAAAGGAGTAGCGTTGAAAATGTCGAGTCTGAGTATGTTATGTGTGTATCTGTTGAAACATTGATTAAAATAATGTAAGGATTCACAAACGATTTTAATAATAAATGAGCCCCCTGCGGATGGGGGAGGCTAGAATGCATCCACAGTATCCCAACTTGTCGCAAGAAGCGACTAATGGGAAACAGCACCGAACCCGAACCATATGGGATAACGGCTATGATATTCTGGACCTAGTCGCTTCTTGTGCAGTATCGCCGGGGTGAAAGCCGTGCGCGAATGGCTCCAGGCTAATATCACGCCGTCTCCGTCCTAACAAAACCTTGATAAGCCTGAGAGTACGTTCGCAGCTCACACCATTGAGTTGGTGGTGTAGGTTCGGTTGAGTCGTACTCCCGATTAGTGCTGATCTGGCTCTGAGCACCTGACTCCATAAGGGCTGGTGCCAACCTTCGCATGGCCTCCCTGCTTGCATAGATAACCATGGGATCATTAAGGCGACTACACATCCGAGCGGAGATAGCGGCTCTGAGGGGAAACCCTTAAAAACACAATGATTCAAAACAACAACAACAAACAGGACAAACAGAATAACGCAGACGAGACGAACAAACGAGCCCCGATTTATAGAACTCTCACAACCAAAACGACTATTTTGACGCATTCGCCCGTAGTGGAAAAACCTTGCGTACACCACCACGTTCTCATTCAGACCCAACCGGAAAGTACGGTGATGGGCCAATAGTTAATGTGGCTCCGGAAGTTTACGACCACCTCACTCCTAAGGTTGGTACTGTCGAGTCGACCTCAGTAGGAGGAACTAACATCATTGCACCTAAGCTCTCGGAGGAGAAAGTCGATGAGAACCACTCCGAGGAAGAACGGTTGACTAAGAATAGTTATGTGATCCTCAAACTTATGCAAGGTGCGTGCATAAATCAAAAGACTATCAGTAAGGATATAAAAAATTGAGTGTTTGAGCTCGAGGATCTCTTGGATCGAGTCAGTCACTACAGGAATCTTTGCAAGAAGAACATCCAGACCAAACGGCTTACGTTAAAGTAAAGTGAAAGACGCCTTCCAACTTGTGATACCTAAGGCGACAAAAAACCCGCAAAACGTGAACAAAGGCTTGGTCAGCAAACAGTGCCAGCTCAAACAGCCACAAATAGCGTGGACAAACCGGCAAAGAAAAGGCGAAGAGCCCTTGGCGGCCATTCGTGTGAAGCCCACTGACGGATGGAGCTACTCTGACGTTCTACGCGATATCCGCAAGAATTTCAAGCTGGGGGAAACAGGGACTATTATTAAAACTCTACGATCGACGAGGTCCGGGGAGCTACTCGTCGAGTTTGGAGCGGACTCCTCCGATAAATCGATATTTCGCGATAAAATAAAAGACGTCCTTGGGGAAAAAGCCGCCGTCTCTACCTTGGAGCCAAGGGCTTCATTGGAAGTAAGGGACCTGTACTACATCACCATTAAAAAGGAGTTCCCTGCAATAATTCTATTAAAGTAAAGTTTTCTCCGGAGAATCGCCGAGGACAAAGGCTGGCCATACTCGACGTAACGGAGAAAGAAGCTCCACAACCCCTGGCCAAAGTAAAACTAAAAATCGGCTGGGTGGTGTGCAGGATTCTCTGTCAAGCCATCCCAGTTCGATGCTACAGGTGCCTTGCACACAGACACACCACTTCGAATTGCAAGGGCCCTGACCGCAGTATTCTTTGCTTTAAGAGTGGAGTGTCTGGGCATAAGATAAAAGAGTGCACTAAGAGCCCGCGCTGTTTTATATGTAATTACCTAAACTCTCAACCGACAGAGCCCTCTCACGTTGCAGGTACAGGCACGTGCCCAATCTTTAGAGAGGTACCAGCAAAAGCAAAAGCAGCTCTGGGGTGATGATCAGGGCCCTTCAAATTAACTTGCACTTGCAACAGATTTGCGAGAGCAGTTCGCTAGAGTTAAGAGGGCTGATCTACTGCTGCTGAGCGAACAACATCGAAACAAGGTTTAACCAGCCTGGTTCTGTGATGACTCCCATGCTGCTGCTGTTTGGGTTCGTGGCAGCATGTGACTCCAGATCCAGGATCATGGCTGAGGAGATGGCTTTGTGTGGATTCAGTGCACGGGTGTAACGTTTTTCAGCGTATACCTGACGGCGAATGAGTCAATGTCATCTTTCCTGTCCTGAATGCGGATGACAATGTGCTCGTAGCAAGAGCCTTCAACGTCAGAGCCGTTGAGTGGGGCATGTCTCAAACCAATTCCAGAGGGCAACGCATTCTCGATATGTTGGCGAGGACCGGGTTGGTAGTATTGAATACCGGTAATGTACCCACCTTCCGGCGCTGGGGCTACAAAGGAACAATCCCAGATGTTACATTCGCTCGGGGTCCTTCGCTTTTGGGGGATTTTGAGAGAGTCCAGTATGGCACTGGAGCAAACCGAGGTGGTCATTATAACGAAGAAAAGAATTCCTGCCGAAAAGCCTATGCAGATCGGAGATACGAATGTCAAGTCATAACTTGCGATAAAGTATTCGCAAGTATTCGCTGATCGGAACAGATCAGGGCAAAGGCGGAAAAGGCAGCGATAGGGGTTTCGGCTCTAAGTCGACTCATGTGGAACATCGGTGGGCCCAGGTTAAGCAAACGCCGACTCCTCATGAGTGCTGTACAGTCAGCGGAGGAGCTTTGCGGGTTGCGTCTGCATACCGCACTGACCCTGAGTCCGCGGTGTTAGAAGTCGCAAGAGTGATACCCATCGCCCGTCTTGCTAGGGAGCGAGGGAGAATTTACGACAGAAAAGAGTATGGTTCTAGATATGCTGTCAGCCGAGAGGAAAGGCGGCACACAATAATTGAGTGGTAACAGTTCTTGAAAGGCGACTCTAATGGCCGCTGGACTGCTCACCTTATAGGGGACGTGAGATCGTGGCTCAATCGAAGGCACGGTGAAACTGATTCTCACCTTACCCAGCTTCTTAGCGGGCATGAGTATTTTCAGTCTTACCTGCACAACTTTGGTTAATCACGGTCCCGAGACTTCATTTTCTGCTCAGAGGGGAGAGACGTCGCATGTCGCACCTTCTTCAACTGTAAAACTTGGAACGGAATGCGGCAGGACTGGTGTGAGCTAATGGAAGATCTTTCTCCAGACTTTCCTGGTTTTGATGAGCTCGTTGAGTCTTCCTGAAATTATAACTCCAGCGTCTCTGCAAAGACTTTAGCTTTTCCCAATATATCATGCTTTATACCGTTTGGACAGTGTATGGGCATTATATGGCCTCTTCCCGTATACGACAGTATTTGGACAACCTTAAGAAAGCATTCTTGCCAAGTTCGAGGCTCTACAGGAAACTCTCCCATTGTTCGTTTTGAAAATGATGGATACGCCCTCGAATTTCGTTTGTCAACCGGTGAGCTTTCGTTCGTAACCTTGGATCACCCGTGGTCTTGGCTCTTATCCGGTTCTTCTTCTTTCTCGTGTTTTAATTTTGCGCGGGGGTTCGTAGGGATTGTATTCCACTATCGGGGTTGTGACTGTATTGTCATCTTTTGCATGCTTGATTTTATTCGTTACTATTTTTTAGTTTTTTCGGCGTCATCGGCTGTATTTCATTCTTGGATGAAACTTTCATCAGCCAGATGGTCATGGAAACCTTGCCAGTCGGTTTTCTTTTTGCATCTAATAAGCTCATCTACTTAGACGTCCTCTAAACGTCCTCATCCTTTGATGATTTGAGGACAACTCGTATGCTGGAGTGATATTCGTGGGGGACTCAACAGCCTAGGACGTTTCTTCGCGTCATACCAAAGTGCGTTAGGTCATTGGGAAGATACAGGCTAGCATTCGTGCTTGTGATGAATTTGTTTAGCTCAGTCCAAGCTTTATTGCTTCTCACAGCACCCCAATGCCTGTGATAGACATTGAAGTCTCCAATGACCAGCAGTGGCCCTTCTATTTCAAACAGCGTGTGGAAGTCTTGATGTTTGGTGGATTGTACACCGAAATAATCTCAATTCAAACGAATTTGTCTGCAATTTGATGACTGTTGCTTCAATTGTGTGTAACTGTGGTGCATGAAGCAGATGATGCTTCACATTACTTTTCACGAGAATGGCCATTCCTCGTCCCCGGGCTGTCAATCTGTCATTCCTGTATAGGTTGTAGTGAGGGAAGTGTAGACGAGTTCTTCAGCTTCAAGAAGTTTTCCTGGAAGAGGATTATTTCAAATTTATTGCTTAAAATAAATTGTATTAATTCTCCAGTTTGTTGAAGCAAGGAGTAACTTTTTTAAGTACAGGAACGTGACTCAACTGATTCTTTAGTGTTCGGGAGTAGTGGCTTGTAGTGCAAACATAGTTTGGACCATATTCGCCATCATGTTTTGCATCATCAGTTCAAACTGTGAATGCATGTTGGTGAAGAGGAGCCCCATGTCTGGTGGTGTGAGTGTTTGTTTCTCCTTAAGAGGAGAACCTTAACTAGTTTTGAAGAGCCGGCCTGTGTTTTCAGCCAGAAAATGTTATGGGGTATAAGCCTTGGGATTCCTGATCTTCTTTGATTTCATATTCTTCAGATTTCTCAAATGATGACGTTTAGATGTTTTCTCCTCTAACATTTCTTCTTCTATTTCTTCTATCTCATCCTCTTCTTGTTCCGCCTCTGCTTCAGAAAAAGAGGCCGGGTTATTGGAAGTGGCAGAATTATTGAAATGTGTCATATTCACCGATCTTGTCAAGGAAAGCTCATATCATTGTTAGATTTAATTTGAAAATTAATTTCTGAAAGTTTACAATTTATTTTTAACTACATTACTCAACATGAAAGCTTATATATTTATGATGAGTTATTAGAGAGCATCAAAGTACTGTAAATTGGAAATATGTATTCTTATTTTTAAGACTTTAAATTAATATTGAGTATGGCCACCGTACTCTCATTCCACGGCGTTCATTTTTCGTGGCATACTCTATACAAGCTTTAATACATCCCCATGCCATATTTTATAATATTTTCTATAAAAACCTGGTGATTGGGGTTATTTTCATTATACACAATCTCCATTAATTCATGCCATACATATTCTATTGGATTCAAATCTGTCAACTTTCTGGTTATCGCATAAAAGATATTTGTCTGCAAAAATGATTTTTTTTTCTTGATTTCGCCGTGTGACATGACGCAACATCTTGCATAAATATAAATGAGGATCTGCAGAAGCCAGTCTCATCAAAATATGGCAATATTATGGTCTCCAAAAATTGTTTGTACTGATCTTGCTGATTCCTTCGACAAAGTACAGTCTCTGGATAAATGAGAAACCAAATTTCTTCTGTGCTCGTCTTCTCAAAAATTAACCCACTTCTGTGATGACTTCAATGTTTAAAGACTTCATCTGTATACCCTATCCACAATATATAAGAAGCTTTACAAAATAGAATAAAAGTTTTTCAAATTGAAGAGCCCTAGATCAATCGATAGATGTCGATAGATATCTATCGATAGATATAGATATCTATCGATTGATCCAGGATCCATCGATAGATAGCTTTTTCATTATTTTCAAGAGACGTGAATATATATGAGCAAATGCAAGTCTGGCATTTTTCATCCTCTGACTTAACCGTAGTTCCTTCACTAGCCATTTGCATTGAAAGTTTGTATCCTTCAACCTATTTTGTAACGTTCAGAACTCAGTACTAATTTCATTCAGTTCTCAGAAAGGTGCTGAACACCAATTGACGGTCTGCACTAGATATGTCTTCTTTTTAAGTCCAAAATTTTTTCGTTTTGGAAAAGTGACCGGTATATTCTCTCTATAGTTTTATTTTTTATTTTATTCCCAAAACCACTAATCGTGCCTTCTTGGTATCGTGCGAATTTATAAAAGTTCAATAATTCAACTTCTTACAAAGTAATTTAATGTCAACTCCGCAAAAATATAAGAGTTGAACAAAACTCGCGAAAACGTTCTACGTAACTCACATGGTAAACTAATTAGATAAACCGACCTATAAACATTACTACGCGGTATTCGTTTTTATGAGGAAAGGTCGAATTTGCAAGTATTTTTAATTGTTTGGTAAGGGATTCTACACTAATGACAAGCTAACATAGTGTGACATGTTCGCATAATGTCACGCACCACTGCAGTCGTCTTAAGAGAAAATTCGTGAACAAGTATCAATAACCAATACCATTCGATCATTCTCGAAGAGAAAACAGGCATGACATAAACACATTGCGTGCATTGAGTACAACAAATACGTGTGTAAGTGACTCAGCGCTTAAACCCGAGAGCAATCTACATGAAAGATTCGGGATTAATTGGTACAAGTATAAAAGCGACTACAGCGGGCGACGAAGGAGCCTCGTGGATTAAGTGAAGAAGTGAGTTACGAATGCGAAAAAAGCGACAGTGCGCGTTAAACGTAGTGCGGTAATCGAAAAGTGCTATAGCAAAAAAGTGCTATAGCGAACGATTGCGAAGCAAACAGGTCGCGCACCTGAAAAAGCGCAACAATAGTTTTAAAATGAGAAAAAACTCTGAATCTATGGAAAATATGTGTTGGGGCATATTTTTAACCACTAGATTCCAACAGACTAGAACCCTTGGCATACCCATGGTTCAGATTCTTTGTGCATTTTCATACTATTTTTTTCGGGTAGGAAGGTAAAGGCTATCCAGTGGACCTACTGGACTACCAACTGAACACCTCCCCTGTCAACCGGAGCGCCTAGCCTGGAACTATTTGACACATTACTTCGGGCTAGGCCTCCCAATTTTACGCCTTTTGGCACCTTCGGTTTGCAGGGATTCCTTCTCCAGTTGGATGGGAAAGAGGAGAAGGATTTAGAGAGGGAAACACTCCACCCTCGACGCCTCCATTCGATCAAGTATGCCTTTTTTCGTTATTAAGATTATCCGAGCGTAATGTGCCACGCGATTCCATTTGTCAAATGATTTCAGCATCTCTTCGACTAGGCTTTCTGGGTGCTTTCTTTCTCTCCCACTTTTTTCGGCGAGATCACCGTGCTCTTTGTCCCATCTTCTGCATGATGACAAGTATGACAGTATGACAGGCGTCACCCTTCACACCAATGCAAAATATGCAATCTGGAGACCGTGACTTACTTATCTTGTGCAGGTAAGACTGAAAACAACCATGTCCACTCAATAGCTGGGTCAAGTAGAAATCAGTCTCACCATGCGTTCGACTGAGCCACGATCTCAAGTCTTCGATGAGCCGAGCGGTCCATCTTCCTTTTAGCTCACGTTCCCATGATTGTTGCCATTCGTCATGAGTGCATCGTCTTTCATCGCGAGCAACTTTTTCTTTATTACCCTCGTGCCTTCGGAGGTAGACTCTTTTGCGCTCTCTAGCAAGGAGAGCGATTGATATCACCCCTGCAATTACCAACACCGCTGACTCAGAGACTGTACGGTATGCTAATGCAATCCGCAGTGTTCCTCGTCTCTGCACCTGTGCCAGCCGTTTTCCGTGCATTTTCAAAAATAAAGATAAACCACGATTCGCACGATTTGAGAAAAATTACTCAATCGATAAATCTAATTTCTGAATATTATCATAATTCAACAAAATTTGTTTTTCACGGGACGAAATTTCCAGTGTTCAAGCGACTAAACTACCTGAAAGATCAAGATTTTCGGAAAATGGTGGCTATTTTGTTATTTTTTGAAAAAAATAACAAAACATAAAAATAAATCTCTTAAAAAACAAATATGAAATTTTAGGAGGACCTACTACCAATGCCACTGATTCTTAAAATCACACGACTAACAAGGATTGATAGAGCTGCGAAAAGTCTACGGCTTATTATCTTAGCAAAAGCAAATGGCGCTTAAGTTGCGGTTTTTATATCAAGGGGATCATTCAAATATCACTTAACTTTTATCGCAGCTTGAAACAAATCAGTGTTTCTTTAAAGTTAGTGATAGTATCCAGATTTACCGATGCACCTTGGCACCCGTGCATTTACAACGAAACGTTGAAATGTATAAAGAAAGGATGGTTAAAACTATGTTCCTTGAAAGGAACAATTTTGTTGAGTACTCAAACGATTTGAAATGAGAGGTTCTCGTAGAAATGATACTAACACAGGCCGACATGAATCTGGTATTTTGAATTTGATAAGTGTTCTTAGCGAATACGGGTACGTTGATTCTTAATGTGAATTTGGTTTGAAGCCATTACGTCGAGAATTTTCACAAAATTAAAAAAAAACCTTGTGAGGTATTGTTTACTAGAGTAAAGAAGTACCTTATTGATATTTCCTAAATTGCATTAAAATTATTTCTTCCTTACTTGATACTTGATACATCGATAGAAAATACTTTAGTATAATATTTATTTCATATCAATGTCAACACTTTTTCACTTTCGCATCTGTCAAAGTCCACTTGACAGCTTCGCCAGTAGTTTACGAAATAGTTAGTTTGCGTCAGTTATTTGTAGCATCCAGTTGCGTTTTGTTTTCTGAGTGTTTAGGGCGTCATTATGTCACCAAGAAAGTTTAATAACAGTCCTGATGTATTTTTTTTACGTGTGGTGATTTAACGATAGCAAAGCATCATTGAAACTTTGATTTAAAGCTTGGTGATCAGGACAAATGTTGGGCCCCACACCAAGTGTACTTTCGGTGTTTCGAGCTAAGGAAATAGAAAAAATTTACACGTAGCTCCTTACCCTTTGGCATTCCTATAGTATGGTGGGAACCAAAAAACAATGGAGACGTCTGTTACTTTCGCTCCTGCGGTGTCAAGAGATTCAATTCGAAAAATAAACATACTATTCAGTACCGTGATTGACCGTCTGCTAAACGACGTGTACTTCATAGACCAGGAATTCACATTCCTTCACATTTTCTTCAGACCATCCAACAGCAATCATCCGATGAAAGTTCAAACGCAAAAACCGATGAAAAAGAATTCAATCATGATATAGACCAACCTCGAAAGTTTATCCAAGCTGAACTAAATGACTTAGTGAGAGACTTGGGCCTATCGAAGGTTGCTGCACAAAACTTAGGATCACGACTGAAAGACAAAAATCTGTTCGCTCCAGGTCCCACATTTTCGTGCAATAGGCATCTTGAAAAAGATTTCGTGGAATATTCCGAAGAGACTCTATTCCTAGAGAGAGACTCTATTCCACATCATGGAGGTTATTTATTGATTTCCCTAAGAGGAGTCTGAGGGTGTCTTGTTGCACAACAGTAAAACTTATGCCGCGGTCACTCCGTGCATCTCAAACCAACGTATGAGAATATTGAGCTGTTGCCAAATAAAATGTTACAACTCTATGGAGAGCTCAAAATTATATCCATGCTTTTGAGTCAGCAGACTGGATTCACAAAGAATCCATTTTTTTTTTTTTTGTGAGAGGAGGAAAGTCGAGCACGAAATTTACATTACGTTAAGAAAGAATGGCCACTCAGAGAAAAACTTGTACCGGGACGAAAAAATGTCCAGCGTGATGCATTAGTTGACCCAAAATTAGTACTTTTGCCTCCCCTTCACATAAAATAAGGATTGATGAAACAGTTTGTAAAAGTTTGAAATAAACAAGATAACTGCTTTAAATTCCTGTCCGACAAATTTCCTGCACTTTCGAAGCTAAACTCAAAGAAGGAATTTTTGTACGCCCTTAAATTCGTACCTTACAATCGGACGGATTGTTCTAGAATACAATGACCCAGCATGAATCTGAATGGAGTTCTATCCTAGAAGTCATAGACGGTTTTTTTGGAAACCACAAGTCTCCGAGCTATAAAAAAATTGTAGCCAACATGGTCTATAAACAAATTATACAAAACTGGGATGCAATATGAGCCGCAAACTTCATTTTCTGGATTCCCACGTTCCATCAAGACATAAAAGAGATGGAGGGACGTTACCAAGGAAGATGGGATATGGTAATGATGGCTGATTACTGCTGGACATTTAAGAGGGACTCGCTCACAAAAATCCACAAAAGAAATTACAAGACGCAGTTTTCAGGGAAAAACAGAATGATTTTATTTAAAAAAACCAACGATTTTCTAATGTAGATTATACTGCTTGGTTTTTTTTATGAACAACTCACTTTGGCAGTTTGATTTTCTTTCAAAAATAGTTTCAATAAATATTATCTCTGTATTCTAGGTAATCTCTTTGAAAAATTTCAAACACACTTATCCTGAAAACCTGACGTGCTGAAAAAAACTAAGCACAGATTCGTGATCGGCACACCCCACTTACTATAGGAAACCTATTAAATTTGAAACACATTTCCATGAAAAGAATGTAGGCCTGTGTAATCTGGTGTAGGTGCCTCTTGCTGGGCTCCGTTCAATAAATGTTATGCGTTTTGTTTGCAGAGGAGCAGCAGCTTTCTGAGCCAAGAGGACTTTCCAGGTTATTTCTATTGTGCCCTCACAGTGTACTGTAATAATGATTCAGGAAACGAAAAATCAGAAGTTCCTATACATTTTGGGAAAATGGCCACAGTCACGCAAAAGAAGCAAAAGATGATGAGCTCTTCGGTAGGGAGAGTAATAATAATAATAATAATAATAATTATTATTATTATTATTATAATTGTACTGGGTTCCACTTGTTGGAAATTAGCATAGGCCATAACTCGGCCGTTAGCTCCCCATGTGTAGTACTATTGTTTACAGATGGTCCATCCTGTCGTCCTACAGAAGCCAAGGAGTTCTCCCAGCTCTGTGGTCACCAAGTGTTCAAATTCTAATGCGCCAGTACATCTCAGCCAAGTAAGGCGTTTGTTGGCCAGACTCGGGCAATCCAGGAGGAAGTATTCTGTACTTTCTTCCTCCTCGCCGCAAGCTCGGCAGGTGTTATCCGTGTGGATTCCAATTCGTTTGGTGTGTTGACCTAGAAGATCATGGCCCGTTAATACTGCCACCGATGTTCTAACGCCCTTTCGGTTTTCCCCTAGGAGTTGTTTTGTCCTCATTTAATTAGGGTGAGGCCAAAGAGCTCGGCTTATCCTGCAGTCGTTCCTGTCATTCCAAGCCGTATCTGTCTCTTTCCAGAGGATTTCGTCTAGTTCTCTTTTGACCGTTGCTAGTGGCACTTTAATTGTGTCTATTCTAGTGGCATTTTGGTCGGCTGATCCAGCTCTCGCTAGTTCTTTCGTTCCCCTCTACACCACTGTGTCCAGGGACCCATGTCAGTTTTACATTTACTCGGGTTGTTGCGGTTTTGAGAGCCTGCCTACAATCCTGCACCAGTTGTGCAACTACGCGGTTAGAGGCAAGCGCATGCAGTGGCGACTTACTGTCCGGGAGTATTTGTATATTGTACTTCCATCAAGGTTGTCTGTTGCCGCTTCAATACCCGCTTTTATTGCGAACACTTAAGACTGGAAAACTGTGGTATAGCTCTCCAGTTTATAACTTCGGTTGAGTTGCGGGTGATCTGGAAAAACCTTTTGGACCCATTGGTGTAGATCATGATCTCACTTCCAGATGTGAAATCCACCGTTTTCCATGTTGATGGAATTGTTGTGTCCAATATTGGTTGAATTCTATCCAGCTCCCTTTTACTTGACTGGGCCATTGTTTACATTTTTTCCAAAATGCATCATTTAAGTGTGGTTACTTAAGCATTATCTCCATTGCAGCAGTTGGCGTAGTCCTAATGGCATCCGTGATGCCAAGGCAGGCCATTCGCTGGATCTTCTCTAGCTCTTTTGCAATGATTTTCTTTTGTAGAGCCGGCCACCAAACCAATGCCCCGTAGATGGTTATACGCCTCACTACTGTTGTGTAGATCCAGTGGGCAATTTCGCGTTTTATTCCCCAGGTTTTCCCCACTAGTTTTTTCATTGTGAAGAGCGCCGCTGTAGCTCTTCGTCTGACTGCTCCTATGTGTGGAGTCCAAGTTAGTTTACCGTACAAGGTTACTCCTAAGTATTTCGCCTTGTTTACTAAACTGATATGTTTTCCGTCAACGGTCGGGGGTGAAAATGTTTCTGGTTTACGGCGCTTTGTGTAAAGCATAAGCTCCGTTTTGTCGACATTGATGCGCAGTCCGTTTAGCTTCACCCACTCAAAAAGATGTGAGAGTGCGGTCTGCATCAATTCCGACATGGTTCCCACGAAGTTTCCACTTATCAGTATAACGATATCGTCAGCGTACGATATCGTTTTGAAACCCTTCCCGCTGGGGCCTTCCATTATTTGGTTAACGGTGAGTTCCCAGGTAAGTGGTGATACTATGCCGCCTTGCGGTGTACCCCTGTTAGTCCATTTAATCAAGGCAACGCCGTTTTCCTCGGCTGTAATCTTCCTTTAAGCTAGTAGATCCGTCATCCATTTAGTAAGATATGGATATATTGCATATCATTGGATAGCTGCAGCGATGCTCTCAGTTTTTACATTGTTGAAGGCTTCCTCGATACCAATGAAGGCCGCCAAGGTGTAATCTTTGATGGCAAGGTTCCTCTCTATTCTGCTTACTACTTCGTGTAGTGCCGTCTCTGTTGAGCGCCCTTAGAGGTATGCTTGTTGGTTGGGGCCAAGCTCCGTTATGTTCACGGTGATTTTTATGTACCCATCCATCAGGCGTTCCAGGGTTTTCAACATGAAAGACGTTAAGCTGATAGGTCGGTAATCCGTTGCTTTGTAGTGGCTAGCTTTTGCTGGCTTGGGTATGAAAACTAATTTTGCTTCTCTCCAGTCCAGAGGAATATAGCCTTTGGATACGGAGGCTCTATATATTTTCACCAAAACCCGTATTATTGTGATATCAGCTTTCATGAGCATTATCAGATACACTTTGTCGGTTCCTGGTGATTTGTAAAGTTCGAAGGTATTAATGGCCCAAAGGACCTTTTCTTCGCTTACCATTTGTTTTAGGGAGGTGGGGGGGTCACGTTGTTTACTTGATCTGTCTCCTCATCCGTTGAGCTCAGAAATTATTGGCTTAGTAGGAGCTTGAGACTACCTACCTACCTACCTGTAAAGGGATGTCGGCGGCCATTATAAAAAGTCGAGTATGATTCAAATGTATTAAGTCTTTTGGAAAATATTGAAGTGTAAAATTAAGGTGTGCTCTCTACTACTTGTTCAAATTACTGACAAATGCAGCAACGGCTGCCCGCAGGATATGTGGCGCATTTGGAGACGATATTGTGTCAGAACGTTCAACTCAAAGATGGTTTGCTCGATTCCGAGTTTTGCTCGATTCGAATGACGATCGATCGGACTTGAACACGACGATCACCCTGAAGCGATGTTTCGGATAACTGACACGGAGCTTCTTGTCGACATAGAGGACAATTCCCACCAAACTTTGCATGAATTAAGCGTATAGTTCGACGTTGACCAAAGCACCATTAGTCGCCATCTTCGACGTCGGGGAAAGAAACGAGGGCTTGATCAGTGAGTTTCTCATCAACTTATCGACAACAACAAAAGGCAGCGTATAGGGATTGTTAGTTCGCTGTTGTTGCGCAACGAACAGGAAGCATTCTTGAATCGAGTGATTAAGTACGATGAAAAATGGATTATATATAACAATAGCCGACCCGCGTATCAGTGGTTATCGCCAGACTACCCTCATGTAACTATCCCAATGCCTAGCCTTCATCAGCGGAAGACCTTCTTGTGTGTATGGGGGCATCACACAGGCATCGTGTGGAGAAACTCATCAGGAATGGTGACATACGCATGAAACGCTCGTGAATAGGAGGGAAGTCTTGGTCCTCGAGGATAACGCACGACCAGGTGAGGAAATAAAGGGAATCGGATGGGAAATTTTACCACATCCACCATATTCTACCAACATTTCGCTATCAGGTTTTCACTTTTCCGGGCGATAGATGCGAGGACGACAATTCACCGACCGGGAGGACTTAGAAATTGCATTACGAAATTTCTTCGATGGGCAAGACAGAGACTTTTATCAAACAAGAATATATTGTTTACCAGCACGTTGGTAATGAGTCAAAGATCCCAATGGCAACTATTTTCAAGATTAAATATATAACCTTTTATTCAAACAATTAACATACTTTACTATGTCCAAAACCGAGAATTTCAATGCAAACACTCAATATAATCGCACCATGCACTAATAAGAAAGCTTTGCCTGCCTATGCATGTAACAATGCAAATCACCCAAATTTGCGGCGACAATGGAAGCTTATCACAGTAGACTTGGATCCGTTTTTTCTTTGCACGATACTGTGGTTTCAGGGCTTCCGTGAAAATTTTGAACTAAGTGAACTGTTTTGTTATCTTTTACTCCTAATAATCAATGAAGATGTTTAAAATACGATAATCCCTTTCACATCTATTTATTTTTTGAGTCTATACCTTTCCGTGTAGCATAAAAGTTGCTTAAGTGTATGATGTCATCCAATATTCCATCAATCACCACCATAAAGATTTCAGTCAGTGTGTACAATAAGCAAAAAGTTCTTCGACTATCTCAGTATCTGCTGAATATTCTATTGGCGACTAACGTAGCCAAATCTCGCTTTTTCCACTTACAATTTGGTTCGGCAATCTTTAGTCGGGTAGTGCTAGGCAAGAACGCACTTTATGACGGCAAAGCAATTTCATCAGTTTGGATAGCAACTGGGGATAGAGATGAATGATGAACCGAAGATGCTGAATTTCATTACAGGGCTCAACAGACTCGTCATCAAAGCCTCTCAGAAGAGTTGTCGAACATCTTTTTCGTTGCACACATCGCAAAAATCAACGGCAGATTCGTTGCATCAATCTGAAAGATCTTCCTGTAGAACAGCTTCGATGAGAGCAGTATCTTTTGCAATATTCAATTCCATGAATGTAGAAGGAATAAGTTGACAATTGAAAAACGAGCTTGAAATTTATCGACTGAATTAATAAGGAAAAAAAACTATCTTTGGGTAGCTTGGGTCCGCCGGGCCTTGCTTTGTGGGTCTTGAGTCTCGAGACCCACAAAGTTAATTTTGGCCTGCGGCAACACCAAAACGAACTTAAAAAAAACTATATTCCTTAGCTGTGTTTATCATGGAAATCGATAAATTTTGTTATACAAGTTACTGATGGCACTTTTCTGTCCTCGCGGTTTTTGTTAGATTTACACATAAAGTGCTGTTAAACATACACCATAAAACTAACATGAATCTAACTAATAATTTAACCCAACTAAAAACCATTTTTACTTTTTATTATTTTATATTTATTTTATTTTATATTATAACTATTATTAACTACTATTTCTAAATTTCGTTTCAAAGTTAGCTAATCGAACTATGTGACTGCGTGACAGGTCGTCACTGTAAAGCAAATGGACTGGCCATTTACTGTGGGAGACCGGGTGAAGCTCTCTGCTTGGCTAACGTATACGGAACTAACAGGTATCATATGCGATTGTAAGCGCGGGGTGTTTGCGTATTTCCGCGTTTCAATGTATTTGGCTAAGAAGAAGGCGTATCAAATTGTTATCTTTAGATAGGAAACGATTGCATCTAGCAGAGGTTTTTGTCCAAAGAATTTATTTCAGACCAAAAAAATCTTATTACAAGAATTATCATTTTTAAATTCAATAATAATTGGCCCAGCCACAATTGTTATGAAGAATTAGTGGAGAACTCTAGGAATAAGCTGAATATCAACCTGTTAAAAAAAATTTGAAACTTTTACCTTTTAGAAGAACCTTTTACGTATATGCGTAATGAATTAATACATTAATTAAAATACTTGAGTGCAACTGGCTCCATGATTTTTGATAGTTTCATAAATATTGATTCATACATTAAAGAAAATTAATTTACGTATACCAATATTGCAGATATTTCCTTTATGCTTTGGGAACAAGTGATTTCGCTCAAGAATATGCAGCCTTAAGCGTATATCCCATTGAATTAACAATGGTCCTTAAGGTGTTAAAGCTGTTCATAGTACACTTTGCGTCACACACATCTGTCCTTGAACGAATCTTGTACTTGAATTCGGATTAAAGTCGAATCAATTCAATTCACATGTTAGTTTTTGAAGTACTTCCTCCACCAACACTTTTCACACAATGTCTGCAACTATTCGACTCAGGAAGTGTTCGTATAGTCCTTGGGAATGTTCTGGCTTCTGGGTGTCGTCGGATATATGTGGTAGCATATTGCCCAGTAGGTTTGAGTAGATTGCAATCGAACATTCCATGCATAATTAGTATATTCATGTATTCTGCACTGCTGTACTTTAGCTATTTCTCTATCTCTTTTCCTTTACACTGGTTTAACTGACTGAAAATCGAGTATTGTTTACTATGAACGTTTCCCACTTGTTGCTTAACTAACTGAAAATTCAGTTTTGTTTTGAAAATATACTTCAAACTCAAATTACATTGAATAATAAACTCATATTAAATAAATATTCAAAACAATGAGTGTAAATGTTTAGAAGGATGTTTATCTGCAAAATGATAAACATCCTTCTCCAGCTATCCGTATTATTTTATCTTAACATAATACAATCAACAGATAAGTACTTGCTAAAGAAGTACTTTCTAAGCTGGAGACTTAATTCATTTATTATTGTTTTAGCAGCGTCCACTGTTGGATCTAGCATAAGCCTGCGTGGGCTTAGATTTAGCCTAAGGCTGCGTGAACTGATCTCACATCTATGCTGTTACATGATTTCTATATGAATACATAAAAGTGGTTGCCATCTGTTCGCATGGCTTAGACATGAGTATGACAAATTCTAACTTAAAACAAAGCTAACCTTATAATCCCTAACTTATTCTGAAACCTAATCTAATTGAATAAATAAATAAAAAAATAACAGTAACACAATTTATGTCCAACTTGACAGTGGCTCAATTAAGTAATCGGACAGTACCGCGGTGCGAAGATATTTCTCGGTAACTGTATGAAAAATCAATTTAGAAAAAATTGAAATGCATATATATTTACTAGGTAAGAATTGTTTACAAAATAAGAACCACATCAATTTCTATTTTATTTGAAAAAATCTTTTGAGCCAAAATTCAAAATAAATGATTGTTAAATTCCAATTAAATATTCGGAGGCTGCAAATAATGGTAGGGGTTAAGTATCAAAAAACTAGTTTTTCTAATTTAAGCAGTTGCTTGGCAAACTTTTAGTTTTCCAAATCACTTCCGCGATTTGTGATTTGCTTCCGCGATAATTTGGAATTGATTCCACCAACGACTTGCAATAAGAGGAATCGATTCTTTCCATTCGTCTTCCAGAGCCACTTTATGCTCAGGCCTTCGAAGAAATTACCCGCGATTTCAACTTTTTTTCTAAATAGACCTACGAATGTTCGATATCATTTATATCTGGATATTGTGGCGTTTCAATTACGCGAGGACAATTATACGACAACCACATGCGCGTATTATGAGCTTTGTGTTTTGTTTGTCTCAGAAATGTCCAATTTATAAACACTTTCCTTAGGATCGTCTTTTAAAATGGATATGAACCTGTGTTGGCCCATTACGACATTAATAAAAACTAGCTTTCTTGGTCTAGAGGTAGCCATATAGCCCCAAACCATCAATGATCTAGCTCCAAGTTTTACGGTCGGTTGAAGATTAACTGGTTTGAACTCCTTATTCGGCCATCTCCACACATAGGTTTGTCCATCTGACCAGAAACATTTAATTTGCTCTCGTAAATAAATAACAAGGTGATCCAATAAGAAAAGTCACGCGATATATGCTCTTTAGTGAACTTAAGTTGCTTTAGGTAATTTTTCTTATTTACAAAAGTTTTTTTTGTGTGGAACTCTGCCGTTAAAATCGTCAATCCGTAGAACTTTTCTCACTGATTCTGTACTTGTAGTAATGTGGTAGTAGTTTGACACTTCTCATGTCAAATTTCTCGCACTCAGCTTGGGATTTTCCTCTACACGTTGCACGATTCACCGATCATCTGCCTCTGAAAATTGTTCCGGCCATCCGAATCTAGGATTATTTTCAATACTTTTATTAATTTCAAATTGTTAATGATGTTATGAACTGTTCCATGACCCATGCTAATTTTGTATAAGATTTCACCATAAAAATTTCGCAATATATTCTTTTCGTTTGCACTTTGACTACTGTTATTCACACTAAATCTGTTATAATTCCGGGGACTCCCATCTCAAATGTCAAAAGAAAATCAGCGTGGCCAGGTATCCGAATATTCAATTGGATTTTAACAATCACATATTTTGAATTTTGGATTATAACTTTTTTGTTTATATAATAAAAAGCTTTTTTGTCTAAGATTATAAGGTAGTGTTAACAAATAAATGTATATGCATTCCACTTTCTCCTAAATGGGAATTGCAAAGAGTTACTGACATAATATCGTCCCGTCCGACTAATTAATTGAGCCACTGTAACTTTATCCTGAAAATTTTTATTTCTTATATATATTATTTATGGTATGTACAAGGGTCATGTCTAGCCGCTTGTTTGCTCTTTAACACAATACTAGGTGAAGTTAAGGAGGGGAGATCCGCGCTGACTTATATTACTAAACTTAGTATTAACTTATAGCTATCCCATTTGGCGATACATTACAGCTAATGCTATTTTTACCTTAAAACTATCATTTAGTTTCCCTCATATATTTAAAGAGGTCAGCTCAAGTGTGTGTTGGGAAAAGTCATTGTTTAGAATCGGGGTTTCGGAGTGGACTTTATTTCATCGGGATTGTAGCTAACCAGTTTATTGGTTGATAATAAGTAGGAGCTATGTGTATGTTCAAGGAGTCTTTTGATAGTGGATAGTGGATGGGTGATCACGCGATTTATCGAGGCAATTTTCGAAGTGAACATCAGATAGAGCAGGAGGCCTACGGTATTTTTCAAGATGCACTTTCGGAGCACGAGTTATGGATAATTCCTATCCTTAACACATATGGCACCCATAGCATAGGATTCGGAAAAGAACAAAATACAATAAAACAATAAAATAACCTTTTCCGAATCTTTCTTGTGATGTTTATATGATGTTTTCCCAAAACCCAAATGATTAATTCAAAATATTTCAAATACTTTGTAAGTTAACGATAATGTAAGATTCAGAAAGGGATAAAATGCAATACAGCAATAAAATAACCTTTCTGAATTGTATTTGAGATATCCTTATGGCAGTAACCGAATAAGGGTCCTGAAATGTGTGAACAATCATATCTCTCTAGTATATAAGAAGATAGAAATTAGACTTAAGTGGTAAGTTATCATTAGAAACATTTAGTTGTACGTGGAATAAATTAATTTTTTGAAAGAATTCATATTCTTTATTTTTATTGTTCTTTCGGTTACTTGAAAAGTAACCTTAATTGGCGCAGTCAGTTTCGCGAATCTTATTCCCATAACGGAGTTAGTTAATGTTCTCGAGAAGCTATCACTATTATAGTGAAAAATAATAGTAACGTGAAAGTTCGGAACAAAAAAATATATATATAATATTGTTGGGAAGAGGACTAAATTTATTAAAGAATCTTTCAAAACCTTCCTTGTTTTTATAAAAGAACACGGACCCAACAACAATTTTATAGAATGCAATTGAAATATATATATATATATATATCCAAAAATATTGTTGGGAAGAGGAGTAAAAGTCTTGAGGAATCTTTTAAAACCTTCTTTCTTTTTTTTTACACAAAGATACGGACCCAACAAAGATTTTTATAGTGTACGATTGATAAGTTCAACTGAACACTTGTAAATTCAGTAGGTTCTGGCAAAGGAACCAAAATCCTGAATTTTCATCAACAACCGGGCAAGGATCTAGTCCTAGCATCGTATTCGAGGAACTAAGGAATACTCTACAAGTAAGTCAAAATCAAAAAATATTAATTGAAATGGCGTCTTCAGACCAAGGAAACAACCAATTTACCGCTGCTCATGATTAAATTGGAACTTCAAGTTTATCTGCAAATCTTGGGGCCGATAATATAAAGGCACACATTGAAAAGATATCAAACCATGTGCAAATAAATCAAAATAGGATAAGTTCATTAAGTCTAAGTTTTAGTGAAATATTGTGTAACATACAGAGAATAGAAGAATTCTCAGATTCTAAGTTCGGAATATCCGTGCAAGCATTTTGCTCAGTTATAGATAAATTTTTGCAATCCTGCTGTGAAGACCAGAAAGAATTTTTAGAGCCAATAATATTCGGGAAAATTAGAGGAAAACCACAACAAATTGTAAATCAGTTTCCAGATTCTCGTTGGGAAACTATTAAATTCAAATTGCTCCAAAAATATGGAATTAGAGAGTCATTTAATTGCCTTGTTGCGCAAATGCAAAATATACAATTTAATTATAATATAACAATAGTTTATAACCAAATCAGTCATGTATTAAATAAATTAAACCAAAGATATAAGCAAGAACTTACTCCTATTCCATATTTCAACACGTTTAATAATGAATCACTTGCTATATCTAAATTTAAAGCATGTTTTCCTGAATATAAGGCTTTGCTAATAACGCAAAACAAATGTTTAGCTTTAGATGAAGCATATCAACTTCTAAGAGAAATGGAACAAGAACGTGAGGTTCACCTTCCTCTAGATTCCAGAAGTCCCCAACAAAGACACTCATATTTAAGAAATTACAATAGGAACTATGAAACTCACGAACATGCATTTTTTCCTACCCAAAATAACTTCGGTCATAACTTAACACCACCACATAATACTCATCTGATTAATCGAAGAAATACAAATAACATTATTCCTCAAGTAAAGAACCTTATTCACAATTGGTCAATGCAACCGGTAAATGCATATAGTGTTGACATTTCGATGAGAACTGTTAACTCCAAACCTGAAGAGGCGTCAATGTGAACAGTACAGTCAAACCAAACGTTGAAAAGATCCTTGCAACCAAATGCATTTAAGACTTACAACTTTGCCCATACAAATAAAGTCGAAATTTTTCAAATACCAGCCTCGGAAATACAGGGATTACCAAATGGGAGCTACCCATCATTCCAATAACGATAAGAAACAAAACTTTAAGATGCTTGATAGATACTGGCTGCAACACATCCCTAATTAATAATATCTTTGACATGGAATCTACTCGTAAGTTAAAAAATCCATTAGTTTTAAAAAGCCTCCATTCTAAAGAGATAATCAATTTCGGTATCTGGACAGACTTCCCCCAAGAATTTAAATTGAATTGATCGAAGATAGAATGGAAAATTACTAAATTCTTTAACAAAAATTTCGATGCAATATTAGGACAAAATGTTTTGACTCCTACTAAATCTATCATAAATAATAACGAAGGATACATCGAAATTAATAACAACAAGGTGCCATTTATAACAAATACCCAATACTTTGAATCTAAAAGATTCTGAACCAACACCAGTTAAGGATCTGAAAATCAATATGGATCATTTGAATATCGGAGAAAAGAGGGAACTATCAGTGTTAATTAAGAAGCACTCTAACTTATTTTATAAGGACAGTGACATATTGAGTTTCACAATTATAACCCAACATGAAATAAAGACTACAAGCGATAAGCCTATATTCACAAAAATTTATAGATTACCGCAGGTCTACCAAAAAGAAGTGGAGACACAAATTCAAAAAATGTTGGACAATAATATAATTGTACCCAGCAATTCACCACACAATGCACCTCTTTGGATTGTCCCGAAAAAAACCAACAACTCAGGTAAAACAAAATGGATAATTGTAACTGATTACAGGAAACTCAATGAAGTTACTATAAGTGATAAGTTTCCGATTCCAAACATTGAAGACCTTTTTGATAAACTTGGAAAAGCAACATATTTCACTACTATTGATCTCGCAAAAGGATTTCACCAGATAATGGTCCATCCTAGAGATAGAGCAAAAGCAGCATTCAGTACTCATAGTGGACATTATGAACATCATAGAATGCCATTTGGATTAAAAAATGCTCCAGCTACCTTCCAAAGGATGATAAATTGTGTTTTAAAAGAATATATTAATAAAATATGTTTCGTTTATTTGGATGACGTATTAATATTAAGCACGTCCCTTCAAGAACATATTGATACTATTAATAAGATATTCAGTAATCTTGCAGAGCATAATCTGAAAATTCAGTCAGATAAATGTGCTTTCTTCGCAAGGCAAACAGAGTTCCTAGGGCATATACTTACAGAAGAAGGAATCAAACCAAATCCAGAAAAATTGGAGAAAATAAAAAAATAAAAATACCCAAAACAACGAAACAGCTCAAACCATTTATAGGATTAACAGGCTATTACCGCAAATTCATACAGGATTATTCATCTTTAACTGTCCCGTTAACTAAATTTTTAAAAAAGAACGCCAAAATAGATATCCACGATATAAATTACGTACAATCGTTCATTAAATAAAAACAACTTTTAATTAACCCACCAGTATTGAGCTACCCAGACTTCTCGAAAACTTTTACTCTGACGAAAGATGCATCCAATTATGCGTTAGGGGCAGTTCTATCACAGAATAAGCATCCGTTCGCATATGCGTCAAGAACATTAAATGAGCATGAAATGTACTACTCAGTGATAGAAAAAAAGCTACTTGCCATTGTATGGGGAACAAAATCATTCCGATCTTACTTGTATGGAAGACAATTTACATTGCAAACAGACCATAGACCATTAATCTGGCTTACAAATCTCAAGGAACCAAATCAAAAACTTATTAGATGGAAACTGAAACTAAACGAATTTGATTTTAAGATTGAATATATCAAAGGAAATAACAATAAAGTAGCAGACTATTTATCAAGATTAAATAATGAAGTATATGAACAACAAGGATGCACAGGGGAAATAGGTGCAATACCAAAATCTACGGCAATAAACGAAAGAATAGATAGTCATGTATCAGCAACTGATTCGCTACTTGTAGAACACCCAGAACAAGGTAATGACTTTATAACAATACACTCTGAAATCGAAAACACTACGGAGCTGATACCAATAAAAGAAGACTATGTTAACAAATACACTGTTCGGAAAATTCTAACAAATAACAAGCATCCAAATAGTTTGAGGTTCAGAAGAATAAGTATAACAGAGAAAGAAATCCAGGGCGGAAAATTTTCTGAAAAACTCCTGAACTTACCTTTTAATATCAAAATTGCAATATATTCTGATCTGGACGATCATCATTGTATAGATTAAACTTAAAATTTACAAAATTTAAATTTTTAAAGATACAACTTAAAATTAAAGAAATCTACCCTAATAATTATAAATTTATAAAAGTAACAAATATCCTGAAAAATCTACAGTCTGAGGAAGACGCACTGAAGCAAGTTGAAAAATATCATATAAAAGAAATAGGCCACGGAGGAATCCATTCCACATATTACGGCCTATTGAAAATATTTTACTAGCCTAACCTTCAAAAATTAATTACTCGATTCATAAATAATTACGATACCTGCAATAGGATAAAGTATCAAACTCACCCGATTAAACCAAAATTTCAAATGTCTGAAACTCCGAACGATATCAATCAAATATTTCATATAGATATTTTTTTAATAGAAAAATTACAAATTGCTACTTGTATAGACATGTTCTCAAAATATACTTCAGCAGTTATACTGCCAGATCGATCAAAAACAACATTGAAAGAAGCTATAACGACATTTGTAGCTACCATGGGCAAACCAATCAAAGTAGTGCTAGATAATGAGTTCAACAATTTATTCATAATAGAATTTTTTAAAGAACACAATATCAATTATCACTTTACAAAACCGAATAGCCATACAGGCAACGCCGATATCGAAAGGTTACATCAAACCATAGCAACGAAATATAGAGCAACAGCAAATGAAACGCCAGTTATAAAAACTCTACTAGCAATCTACTTCTATAATAGACAAATACACAGTACGGTCAAAGACACACCATTCAATATTCATCACGGTTACTCAAATAAAAGTACTATATTGAATAATATAGAAAATATGAAAGAAAAATCTATTTCAAACGCCAATAAAAACAAAGAAGATTACACTGAGAGCAGGCAAGAAGGATATGTAAAAACCAAAGAGCTGAGACTTCCAAAACATAGAGATAAATATAAAAAGAGAAATTTAGAAAATATAGCGACAAAAAATATACAAAGGCCAAAACGCTTCACTCTAACACAAAACTTTTGAAATTTCTTTTAATGGGGATTTCTGTAAGGTTATATATATAATATGTACATATGTGTATAAAAAAAATTTTTATATTTTTTTGTGACTTAATGTTTCCTAGCAAATAGCATGTGAAAATAAGAGAATCTCGATTATACACGATAACACACTAAAATCGAACTACTTATATTTCGAATGAAAGTAACAACTATTCCTTTAGCATACAACTACAAAAGATATATGCATGTGGTTCATTAATTAAGCATTGTCAAATTTTCTTAACAACAACAAACAAAAACAATTTTATAACCTTATTTTTTGCCAAATACTTAAGAATATGTAAACCTACCAAAAGGTAAATGTTGATAACTGCAACGAAAATCATACGTAATATTTAAGCATCATTACGTTTATATTATAAAATATAATACAATAATAAATTCTTTTAACTATACCGATATAAAACAAAAAAAAAATGTGTTGAGAAAGAAAGTATTAAAGTAATCACGAATATACTCTGAAGCATGAGCTTCAGTCTAAGGGAAGGGGAGTTATGGATAATTCCTATCCTTAACACATATGGCATGCATAGCATAGGATTCGGAAAAGAACAAACTACAATAAAAATATAAAATAACCTTTTCCGAATCTTTCTTGTGATGTTTATATGATGTTTTCCCAAAACCCAAATGATTAATTCAAAATATTTCAAATACTTTGTAAGTTAACGATAATGTAAGATTCAGAAAGGGATAAAATGCAATACAGTAATAAAATAACCTTTCTGAATTTTATTTGAGATATCCTTATGGCAGTAAACCAATAAAGGTCCTGAAATGTGTGAACAATCATATCTCTCTAGTATATAAGAAGATAGAAATCAGACTTAAGACATTCAGTTGTAAGTTATCATTAGAAGCATTTAGTTGTACGTGGAATTAATTAATTTTTTGAAAGAATTCATATTCTTTATTTTTATTTTTCTTTCGGTTACTTGAAAAGTAACCTTAATTCACGTTGGGAGGGAGTACGCTATAATTGATCTTATTTATGTGTTGTACATAAGGGCTTTGACAATTAGCTTGATGGATTTTGAGGGGGAGCTATCAGTGCAACTGCATATTTGGCTTTGTTTAAGGCTTTTCCAGCGTGTGAGTTCGTTTTAAATTTGTTTGTGAAATTTGCACTCAGATTTTTGATGGTTTTTGTGAGAAGAATGGATTCTCTTTCAGAGTTTACCTGTAAAAGCCTACTTTCTTTCACCGCCAATCGATGTCCTTTACCGCTAGCATTACGAAAACATATAATTTTGAATACTCATCGAGATATAGTGCCACTGTGTTGATTGCTGCAGATTAATATTATTGTTTGACTTTGAAGTTTCCGTTTCGCACCCTTATCTGTCCCTAATGTAACATCACAACTTGTGAGTTGGTGGAGTCGAGGATTGGTGCTTTAACTGGTGCCTGAATGAAGTTGGAAAAATTAATTACGAATTTTATCCGTATGGATAACTTCTTTGTAACGAAGGGTTGAACATTTGTTTTGTCTTACATAAATGATTTCGCCTATTTCATAATCTTTTTTGGGTTTCCTAATTCGTTACGGAACTCTATATCATTTTATCATATATCATTTTCTTGTTTTGCTTTAGCTTTTCTATATTTATTGCGGGGTTGCGTTAGGCATGCGACTGAAGAAAACTCAACTTGCTTCTTTCCATTAAAAGCGTGAACAGAGTAGTTGTATTCCTTAACTGCTCTTTCCAAAAGTTGATCCAAAGAACATGACGGGTCTTCCTTTTTCAGACACCTCATTTTTTCGATTAGTGTTGGGTGGAAGCGCTCTACCTGACTATTAACTTCACTACTGTACGGTGGAGTTTGGAAGGCTTTAATTTCAAGCTCGTCTTCCATCATTGACATTAAAGTGGGTGCCCTTAACGCTACTTCATTATCGATTATTACGACGGACTGCGTGTCCTGAGTAATTAGGGATGGGAGTTGAATGATGAATGCCTATGAATGGTTTATTAGAATGGGGGTTGTATTTGCATTCTTTGGATATGATAAACCTTTGGACCATACTTTTAACCTTCGCGGCCATTTTCGCAAAGTTATTTAATAGTTGGAGGCGGTTTTCATCTGCATTCCAATGTGGCCTTTAATGCACTGACAGAGTACGCTCCTCCTGCTAAGTCTTATTAGGAACATCTTCCACTTGTGAATTCGATTTCAAAGGTTCTAAAGTATAGAGTAGCCTGCTTGAATCAGCCCCAATGTATTTTCTATATTGTCTATTTAATTAATAGTCTATTAATTGTTATTGGATTGAAATACCTTTTGAAAACCTGTATGATGTTTTGCGTCGATTATAATTGGGGATTCGATTTGGAATTTGATAGCTATCTTCGTCGCCTAATTTAAAATGAGCTAATTCCGATAAACGTTAATTAGTGCTTCCACAACTGTAATAAGGTCGTTTGCGGAAGTTTCTGCGCTGTATTCTGTATGTGTCATGAAATTGACTTTTAAAGTATTCGTTGGCCTTGTTTTTAGGAGGGAAGTGAAGGCTATTTACGCCCTGAGTGTCGGACTCGCAGTGGCTAAAGACTGAACACCTCCCCTATCAACCTAGGTGGAACGCCTAGCCTGGAACCGTTTGACACATTACTTCTGGCTAAGCCTCCCAATTTTACGTATTTTAGCTCTTTTGGGTTACAGGGATTCCTTCTCTAGCGAAGAGGGAAAGAGGAGGAAGATTACCCTCCACCCTCTACGCCTCCATCTGATCAAGTATACCTTTTTTCGTGTCTAGAATTGCCCGAACGTAATGTGCCACTTGATTCCATTTGTCAAGTGATTTCAGCATCTCTTCGATAAGGCTATCTGAACGGAGCTCTCTCACTTTTCCAGCAAGATTGCCGCGCTGTTTGTCACACCTTCTGAATGAAAAGAAATATACAATCTGGTGACCATGACATACTAACTGAAGTCGTTGATGAGCTGCGTAGTTCATCTTCCTTTTAGGTCACGTTCCCAAAATTGTTGCCATTCTTCGAGAGAGCATCGTCTCTGAGCGCGAGCAACTTTTTCTTTGTTACCCTCGGGCCTTCGGAGGTAGATTCTTTGAAGCTCTCTAGTAAGGAGAACGATGGATATCACCCGTGCAGTTACCAACACCGCTAACTCAGAGACCGGGACTCATGTTCCGGCGTTGTTAGCCATTGCCTTGATTCGCTCGGAGAAACTCAGCTTAGAGTCTATCAGCTAGCCCAAATACTAAACTGATTGTTTCAACTCTACTAATGTGTCCCTGGCTCGGACCATTCTTATCTAAGGATCCTCTTCTTGGTCAGGAAGACCACTTCAGTTTTTTCTAACACTTGGTTAAACCCATGAGTGGTCATTCATCTCCCTACCTGGCAAAATATTCAAGGATCACCAACCTCTAAACTACGCCTTAAGTTGCAAAAATATCAATTCCAAGACGAAACGATGGAAGTCGATAACAATCTCAATCATGAACTTACCCATAAGCCAGGAAAAGCCAATGTAGTCGTGGTCACTTTGAAGACCAACTCATCTAGCAATGTTCTCTATGAAGGCGAAGAAGGCTCCGGGACCAGACGGTATTCAATATCTCTCGATGCATCCTGTTATTATGTTACTACCCAAACAGGAGCATTCTATGAAGATCTTAATGGCCAAATAATGCCATCAGAAAATTCAAATTATAACATTGTAGTTTCCTGTCTTTGTCATCCAATGCCAACGCGTCAATGTCAATATATTCTGCAAGCGAAGAAGTTTCTTCCTGGTTGCGTTTTAAGTGAAATAGCTTTTGATATTTGCCAGTTGGACTCTGTTGTGCCTGATTATATTATTGAGTTCGTTTTGCAGGAAATATCGGCCTTCCTATTTGCGGTCGATTTCGATAATTTATGACCTCTTTTTAAGGATGCATCAACATCCATCGGTTTTTAATGTAAAGCGTGGTAATTCAAATTGGGATTTCGATACCAGATTTGTTGATGGAAATGGGGTCTCTGTGGTACCCTTGAATAATGAAAAAGTTCGGGATTCATAAGTTGCTATAAGTAATTATTTTAATTTAGATTTTTTTCTTCCTTATTTTAAGGGCAATGAAGGTGGATTGTTAGGGTCATGCCTGCGAAAAGTGTTACTCGCATGCTGGGTCCTGTAATTCAAATTCTCCAATTTTAAAGAAAAAGACAAGGCTTAAAGGAGGCTCTCTTATACTTAACAAGCGAGGTAAATTACCTTTGAGCCCCCTAACCAAAATATTCAGTGCTTTTATGCGGTAGCATTGAGTTACACTGGCTAGGAAGCCTTGGCTAAGATCCATAGCAGATATTTGGTTTATAATTGAGATTGTGAAAGACGAAAGACGAGTAGAACTCATTAATTGTAACAGATCCTTGGATAAATGTTGTAAGTTGATGTTCAAGGGTGCCTTACTCCCTTTTTCAGCGTAGTGTAGAGTTAAACAATTGCAAATCTTCGGCTAGTTTAATGGGTTGTTTTAAGACTTAAGTGCAATATCGGCTTGGCCAGCTATTTTCTTTCGAATGACCGAAAGTATCCCTTAATATTCAGGGGTTCCTTTCAAATGATCATATATGTGTAGTATCCGTTCTTCACTTTTTCTTCACTAGTTATTTTCACGGAAAAAGCTCTAAGACTTTTACGAAATCCGAAATTTGGTCCATATTACTCAAATTACCGTCGTTATTTACGTTCATGGGTACGGCACTGTCATTGTTAAGGTGCGCGGCAGGATTTAGTAAATGGTTAAGCATTTGTGATCCTTGAGCCTGTATCGTTTAGGAGGGGATTCGCGTAATTAATGAAACTGATTCGCGATGGTTGTCATCAATAGGCCAAAAGTTAAAAATGTGTTGCAAGCATTTATTATTATAATATTTATACAAATTTCTTTCCTTTTTTTAAGGAAAATTTGTGGTTGCGATAATTGGCAGGAAGAAAACAATTCACTGTAGCCTTGCACTTTTTGGCTCGGTACCTCCTTAATACACATGTCATATGACTCCTACACCTGTAAATCTTTTCATTCGATGAGTCAATAATAACTCAACAATTCAATTCAATAAAGAATTTTATAAATGTTACGTAAAAGGATAAACGTTTCTGAAGAGTGCGAATAGCGACACGGGGTTCGCACTTTCACTTACGCGTATTTTAAATGGACTTACCGTTTTGTCGGGCCAGGAAAAGCGGAGGCCGGGTAGCAGAAGGGAAATCGCTGTTCAGGATGGTCCGCTATTGTTGCGATTCTTTTGTTGTTAGTGCAGACTGCGAAGGTTGCTAGCTTCGGTGAAAACCAGCAGCAAAGTGGTTTGGCTGACGATCGAATATGCACGCGGCGTCAGATCGAAAAAAGTAACCGCAAGATATTTCCTTCCGTTCACTCAGAATGAATGATTGTATGAAATCTGAAATTTTCCTATTTTCACCTCAAAATGATACTGAACGGCAACGCAACCCACGCGTTTAATTTTTTTGACGGTTCAAAGAAGACTCGAACGGAAGTTAACTAATTCTAGCAACATAAAAAAAGGTTATTTTGATAAAGGGCGCATTCGGAAAAAGGTCGCGCCTTAAAAGTTTCATATTAATAAGTTTTCAAAAGTGAAAAAAAAAATTTCTATATGACTCACATTGAAATAATTATCTTGAGGAAATCCATTTGAAAACTTCCTGTTTTAGCACTTTTCTGGGACCACCTTACATTTTTATTAATTTTATTTCTTCTTTATTTATAGAATAATTGGACCCGTGCTCACTTTTTTTCGTTTGGC
Organism: Stratiomys singularior; assembly: GCA_954870665.1. NCBI lineage: Eukaryota > Metazoa > Arthropoda > Insecta > Diptera > Stratiomyidae > Stratiomys > Stratiomys singularior. Next base: position 75,374,030 of record OX940877.1, on the reverse strand, counting down.
GTTTTTTGCTCTTTGTCTGTTTTTACCGCTCACTACTATGGGCCTCTCTGCAAATAAATCGTTGCGTAAATTTAAACTTGTACGTTCATAATTGCGATCCAGTTGCCGACGTTCCACGACGCGAGCACGGTCCCTGCTCAGGTACCAGTTTAAAATTTAAAAGACCTTGACGTCTAAAAATATTTACGAGAGAACAGTGTCTCGCATTCTTTAGTGGCCAGAAGTAACAAAAAAACACTTTTCTAACGTTAAGTGTTAACGTTGACCTTTTCGATCCTTACAATTGGAAAACAACACCTCCTTTTGGTGTATGGCCGCTTTTTGAAGAAGTTTGTGCTGTGACATCAAGACTGGCGCATTATCGTCTCCATTTGACGTTATCGTAAAAAACTCCATTTTTCATCGCCAATAACTATTCGTTTCAGAGAAATGCCTCCTACAACTTCTACTGCGTTTTTCCCTTCATAGAAATAAAAAAAGTAAAATAACACAAAAATTATCATTCTTTCACTTCATATCAAAATTGATGCAAAACTTTTAGCGTTCGACAAACTACGTGGGATGTGTTGTAAAGCAAAGTAAGACTGACACCTAGCACGTGTCAAAAAAAAAGAAAATCCGTTTAGTCGTACAACATTGTAAGTCGCAATGACAAAGTTGTTGGCCTAATAAATGATCGAAAACCCCCATTTGGAATAAAAATAACTAATTCCACGTAATTACGTTTTTATGCACTTTTTAATGTTATTATTATGTACAGTTCTTTATGCACTGATAAATTTTTAAAACCACATGTCACAATAGAAAATAAAATTAATCTTGTTTAATATCATTCCATTGAAACTATTCTGTAACTTATTTTTTATGCAGTGTGTCTTTCAAAAACGTTTAATTCAAAGAGGTTATACAGAACCAGCCAAATTGTCTAAAAATTTTCTTTCATCTTCCAGTCAATTTTAGCTTCGAGTTATTTCCATTATGTTGTAAGTTGTTTAAACATTATGCATGCTTAGATCATTTCCTGGGTAATCATTTACTTACTATATAGGAACTATCTACTCGGAATACGTTTGATTGATATATGGCGAAAAAAGCTACGATAAGGACGAGTGAGCAATGTATCCGATGATGGACGTGAACTGAAGAAGGTAAATCAATCATCATTATGACACATTCATGCTATACACGTTCCAAGTTGTTCGTGCTGAAATTTATATGAATCATATCCTCTTATCTGTGTGAAGATTTAATTTCACTACATCCTATTCAACCAATATACAAGGACAACGTTTTTTCATCGCTATTTTGTGGATTTTTTCATAGATATACTGTGGGGATAATTGTATTTGATACCTTACCATTGCACCTTACCATTGTTTGTGTATAAACTCAATATATTTGATAATTTTACATATTAAAATTTACCCTAAGCCTAATGTACCTCCCCGTTTGCCCCAAAATTTTCTCCATTCATGACTCCATCGGATCTTGCACAAAAGGCTTATTTTGAATGATTTAAAAGAAAAGTGTCCATGTCTCATGCGTGATTATTAACATTCCTTCGCATTCAAATTCAAGGATTATGAATCCACTTCAACTCTGTAATTATAATGCAACTTTGAAACTTAATCCAAGGCTTACATCATTTGCAAATACTTCCAAAATAAATTCAATTAAATAAGAATTGTTCGCGTAAAAACGAAAAAACGAAGCAGCGATAATACTCTCTCGGGGCGCATCGAAGAAAGATATAGAAGAATCAGTAGGAGAAAATTAGAGTTGTTTGTCTACTCAAGCATTTTTGTAATATTATTTTTGGCAAAACAAAATAATGAAAATATTTACTTACTATAAAAAAAATACACCTCTCCTTAGCACTAATATTCTATTGTCCTCGGTCGAACCCCATTAGGTCATGAATTGGTTTGGTGACGCAATCGCGGTTCTGTCAACATGCAATGTCATTTACTCACTTTGTTCAGTTCATTTGTAGGTTTGTGTTTTACCATTATATCCTGGCTATTTCAAGATGCACCAGTCTTAATAATTTCGATACATTCGATGAAATCGAAATTGTTTCACAATTTACTAAATTAATTGCACAATGCAACCATTCATTGTACTTCCTCACTTTATTTTTCATATGAGCTTAACTGAGCTCAACATTATTATTACACGCCTACAGCTTAGCCTGAACTTACCAGATGAGCCAACACTTTACGAGCGCGATACACCAACCACCATATACTTTGAAATTTCCCACGAAATCTATTATAATATAACACAAAGGCCTGAATACACTCTCCTCAGATCATAAACGGTTCACTTTCTATCAGACGACTTCTTCATGTACGAGCCAATAAAAGAAAAAAACAACCGATTGAAAAGTTTTCCAGGATATTCTAGCGCTTAAAAATTTCACCCAAGAGTTAAAAACAGCTACTGATGCAGACAAAATAATTTGAAAATTGACCAAAACTATCAAGCAGGCCGAATAGAATCACACAGCCACAAATCCGGCCGGGGAACGCAGTCTCTATGAACTGCCTCAAGAATTGGAAAACCTGATAAGACGGAAGAACAAAGTGCGGAGAAGAGCAAGAACCACCGGTGGACCCATGATAACAAACCAAAACTAGCCGGTTTCGATACAAAAAATGAAAATTGAAACTTCAATTTTGATTTTTTTTTTCAATTTTCTTCCAAAATCAATTGGAAGGTTTCCACATAAAGAACCTACGGTAGGACGGCTTAGGTAAGGCGGAAGCTTTACATTTACAATGAAGCAAGAGTTTCGTGAAGGAGAAGGCTATCCCGGCAAAATTAAACAAAATAATATTCTCGAGACAACAAGAAGAATGTATGATAGGGACACTTGACCTCCACAAGCTCATTCCACTGAACTCCAGTTCACTAGAGCGGTCCAACACATATATAATGGGATGAATCACAAAAAGTTCACGACTGATACGAAACTGGAGTCCCACAAGGATCACATGTCTGATCACCTATTTTATACATGAAGCAAAGTGTTTAGTGTGACTACCCGCCACCATTAGGCCTTTCCTCACGGCCTCAAAAGACTGGATTGGTTTGATGCGTCAACCAACGCACCTCATTATAAATTAGGTCCTGGTACACAAAAATATAGGAAAACCAAGTTACTCAAAAACGACTTTCTAGCCACATCACAAATCACAAACCACCTCGTTTCAGCCAGGATAGGCTCCTCACCGTGAAGAGGGGTGACAGTAACCTGTTATGGCCCTCCCCCTGACCCGTAGGACAGATCAAACCTCTGCTAGGATTTTCGTAGAACAAAGTCTTGTTCTACTACCAATTTACGTTCCTATTCCGATGGCTCGGTGACCCAGAAGCCCCCAGGACAGCAGTACAATGTCGACAGTAGGTTCAGACAAGACAGTAAGACAGTGACGATACTAGGGTTAGAGCATTTAACGGTGATGATATTTAGGGACTAGCAGACATCAATAGAAGCCGCTTTCCCCGCGTAGCAGGGTGCTGCAGCCGCAATCAGAAGGCTTCACGTGCAAACCCGTTGATCCTCTGAAAGGCATCCTCATCTTGCAATGCACGCCGAACATTTTCTGGGGTTCTCAAGATATCAATACCCCGCGCACGTAGGCCAGCATACGCTCGGCGTTCGAACAAGCCAGGTTGCCAAGTCACACTCTCCGCACCACCCAACAGACACCCACGATAAACACCAATACCATGACTACACAACCATTCCTTAAAACTACCATGTCCAGTTAGTACATACCCTAGCCATAGCGTAAACACAAATAGCGCTCACACTCCGAACAAACGACCGATCTAACGGTACTTGAAAAATTCTGGAGAATTGCATTGGTATTCGTAAAAATGTTTATTTTTCTCTACTTTGTCTATCTATTTACATTTGGCTTGTAAACAAAACGAGCAAAAAATTAATATTTTTACTAACACTCATACAATTCTGCAAAATCCGTTAGATTGGTCGATGGTCGGAGTGTTATCGCTGTTTGTTCTTACGCTATGCCCTAGCTCCAAACAAAAATCGCAATTGAGTATTTTTAACGATACGTGGTACGCCCCTTCGCACATCCATTCCATCTGGATTGCCATTCGGCAATCAGCCCCTCTTCCATCAGCATTCTCACTAACAAAGCACTGTCCGTGTCTCTCTCTGGTTACAGCAAGCAGTTTGTGATAATCCGTTACTATTTTCTTATATCCCGACCTCAGCTGACTCACCAATTCCAACTTACGACACATCGTCTTCTGGAACTGCCTTCAGACTCGCATTACTGCTGAACGTTTGGCCAAGAGTTCCACCGTCCACCAAGCCACGCGAACTTTTGCCGATCTCTTCTCTTGGCGAAGCAGCTTGTTATTTGCTCGCAGGTAGCACCCATGTATATGCGCTACCATTTCAATGATGCTGAAAGTACTGTATTCAGTGAGAAGTCACCTATTTTATACAGTTTGTATAACAGCAACCGGAACTTATTCTGTTACGCCGATGATATCTGTATTTTCTATACAGGCCGCAAAGCAGAAGTCGTCACTTCAAAACTGTGAAGCTCTATTGATACTCTAGAATATTTCCGCAATTGGAATATAAAGCTGAAAAACAGTAAAACCCAAAGAATATTTATCACGAGACAGATATCACAACATTCTACAACGCTGCCAATGAGTCAAGAACAAATACCATGGAACCTACATTCGCTCCGTTTGACATATATCAAACATATATGCTTAAGAGTCATTGCTTCCCTACCGCCCCTCTAATAATAAAGAAGTGATAAACATTGAAATCTCGTGTATGACAATGATGTGACTGGATCGTTGGATTTTCTAGGCTTCAACAAACATAATACATACTCGTATGATTGACATCTTTTTATTAATGAAATTTGTTTTTCAACATATCTTGAATGACAAGAGACAATGGAAAAATAAATGCATCCCTGGGGGATAAAATGTTCTTTTGCGTGACATGCGTCGATTTGAAGATCAGACAGTTTTACTGGGGTTTACAACTGAGTTCCTCTATAAAGTAATCTTACAACATTTGTTCTTGAAATATCCGTGCCTAAACGGCTCAGATAAACTGATAAAAATGGAATAGGAAGGAAAGAAAAATAAAGTATACAGGCCTCTTAAACATCCAATGAATTTAAATTGAAGGAAGAACTAGCTAACACATACGTACTGTACGAGAGCGTAATACAATTGGAGGGAGGGAATCATACTGCAACCGAACATCTTGTGAAAACAAATATGCGCCTTGCTCTTGCTGTCAAACAATGGCAAACGTCTGTCCGTAAGCCTTCAAGACCACCCCAACTCCCCAATGTAGTCTTAAAGTCACCCATTTAAAAACAAATAACGTTAGATTTGACACATGGATCGCAAATTTTACTGCACCTGATTTTTTTTCATTATATTAACGAGTATGACCTGAAAATGAAACAAATCAACTCGAAAAATTGAATATACACTGGCATACAATACCACTTTCGCCTGAAAAATAATTTCTCACGAAGAAGAAGAAAGAGAAGTTGTTTCGGCAACCTGCGACATAACACGTCATTTTTTTTGCAGGAGGTGAAGGCTATTTACGCCCTGAGTGCCGGACTCGCAGTGGCCCAACGGAACTACTGGACTACCGACTAAACACCTCCACTGTCAACCGGAACGCCTAGCCTGGGACCGTTTGACACATTCCCTCAGACTAGGCCTCCCAATTTTACGTTTTATGGCGCCTTCGGGGTTCACAGATGAGGGAACTCCCCACTAGAATTCTCTAGTGGGGAGGGAAAGAGAAGGAGGATTGCTAGAGAAGGAAATCCTTCACCCTCGGCGCCTCCAGTCGATCAAGTATGCCTATTTTCTAGGCCACTTGATTATGTTTGTCAACTGATTTCAGCATCTCTTCGATTAGGATATCCGGATGGAGCTCTCCCACTTTTTCGGCAAGATCACCGCGCTGTTTGTACCATCTTCTGCATGAAAAGAAAGTATGACAGTATCATCCTTCACACAAATGCACAACATGCAATCTGTAGACCGTGAGTTATGAATCATGTGCAGGTAAGACTGAAAACAACCGTTTTTTTTGTAAACCTCTAAACTTTTTCTTTGTAACCCTCATGCGTTCGGAAGTAGATTCCTTTATGAATCCTAGTGCTTTTATGAATGTAAGTAAGGAGAGCAATGGGTATCAACCCTGCAATTACCAACACCGCTGACTCAGAGACTGTACGGTGTGCTGATGCAATCCGCAGTGCTCCTCGTCTCTGTACCTGTGCCAGCCGTTTTCGGTGCAGTTCCTTGTTGAGAGCTTTACTCCATATCTCTGCTCCATATAGAAGCGTAAATTGCATGACACTCATCAGCAGTCACCTTTTTGTTCGACTTGGTACCCCATGATTGGCCATAAGTCGACTAATTGCTGTGACCCCTGCTGCGGCCTTGTTTCTCGCTGCCTTGATTTGCTCTGAGAAACTCAGCTTAGAGTCTATCAGCAAGCCCAGATACTTAACTGATAGTTTGGACTGTACTAATGTGTCAACGCAGCCTTGGGGTTAGAACTTCGGTTCTACCTCATGACGGTCTCAAGCTCATGTAAATGGGGAGGGGAAGTGTCAGTGGCGTTAGTCTTTTGTCGAGTGAAATCTTTGTGAATAAGAAATGAACGTACGGAAGAACGATCTATGTTTGTAAAAGATGGAAGACAAAATGTTGGAAATGCTGTATGAGGAGATGAAGGCAGCCGGAAGGATTTGACTATAGCTGGTACCGAAGACGTCGCTTACGGGATTTGACCCGGCCCGTAGTATACCGAGTAAAAGTGAAGCAACCTAGCCGCTGTTATTGAAACTGTTGAACTGATGTAACGAGGACTTGTATCTGACGAAAGACGACGATTTGAGGTTGTCATATCGCTGAGGAGAGTTAAGAAAGAGAAAGTTAAGTGAAGCTGAACCGATCGATGCTAGCTGCTGAGATGAATTGATGACTTTGATGATTGACAAATAGACCTGACTCTAGATGAAAGTACTCGAATGTTGACTGAAGTGCAAGTGATGATGTATTGAAGAAAATTGTTGGATTTGCCGGAAGAATGTAATGATGATGGAATTGATGAAATTGGTGAAATAGTTGAAATGTTGGAAAATGTTTGTAAAAGTCGATATATTTTGTGCATTTGCAGGACTGACAGACAACTTGGAAGACTAAATGCAACGAACTGAGTGTTATAACATGTAAACGAAGTGAGTTGAAGTGTTATTAACATGTGGTGGATGCGAGACTAGTACACCTGCTAGAAGTGCAGTAAATGTTGACTATACGTTGTTACTGTGTTGACCCGGACCGCATGGACTTGTGCTATAGAACTCCGGGTGGCGCGGGGGGACTGATGGTATAGGCTTCGGCTTCTTCCATTCAGTTTTTGGGGAGTACCGTCCCCACGTACTTGAGGTGTGAGGAAGGGCAATCTGTCACTTGCGCCTGGAGCAAAACTGACAGTTTTTCTCGGACTGTAGAGAAGCGCAACCTGATCAGAGGTTACCTGAACCACGGCTTAGGGGACGCCCATGACAGGTTACTGTCAGCTCCCTACACGGTGAGGAGCCTATCCTGGCTGAAACGTGGTTGTTGGGGTTTCCAAGGCTAGAAGTTGGTGGTGAGCATTCACCAGTTGTGTTCGGGAATCCAGGTAGCTTTGAATAAATTGGGACCTAGGACTGAAACTTGTTTCAGATCTTAGGGGTGATGGTTGACACATTGCTTCAACCCCGTCCATGGAGAACATGGAGTTAAGCCATCACTGCAGGTGTCCACGTAAATCACAGCGACTTCATGTACTAATCTGTCCCCGACTCGGACCATTCCTAGTCGTTGGATCATATTCTTAGTCACGATGATCACTTCGGTTTTCTCAAACGCAAGGTTAAGCCCGTGGGTGGTCATCCAGCTCCCCACTCGGCACATTAGTACATTTAGTCGTAATTACGCTTGATCGAATGTGCGCCCAGCCACTAGTGCCACAAAAGCATCTGCATAGCCAAATAGTCGCGGCTTTTCCGGCAGTTCAAGTCTGTTCAAGTCCGTCGTAGGGGACGTTTTACAAGTCCAGACCGAGGATGGAGCCTTGGGCCACATCTGATATGACTAGCATCCTCCGAAGAATTTGCGCCGTGTCGCAGATCAGGCTGTGATCCTTCAGGTAATTTTGAACTATCCGCATCAGGTATTCTGGTACTTTTAATGAGTTTTCCAGGACTTCCAGAATATCCGTCCATCTAGCGGAGTTGAAAGCATTCCTTAAGTCCAGCGTCACTAGAAGGACTACCCGACGGTTTGACCGACAACGTGCCTCCGCCTGTTGGACCGCACTCACCAACTCCACGATTGCATCTATAGTGGAACGTCCCGTTCTGAAACCATACTACCTTGAAGGAAGATCCCCAATCGCGTGGATAACGTCAGCGAGTTTTCTCTATATCAGCTTCTCAAGGACTTTCCCGGCCGTGTCTAGCATGCATAACAGTGGGTTTGCTGACGGTGACTCGGAGTTTCCCTTCCCTTTGCTGATCAGCACGAGTCTTACCGTCTTCCAACGCTCAGGGAAAACGCCTTCCCGCAAGGAGGCATTAAACGCACTGAGCTGCGAGTCTGAGCAAGAGTGATAGGCCAGTTGCAGTACCTCAGCTGGAATACCGGCTGGGCCCGGAGCTTTCTTCGCCTTCATGTAGAGAACTGCTAGTTGCAGCTCGTTTCTCGTGAAGAGTGGACAGTCTGATGTTGTTTCCCTGTAGGTGGCATCAACACCAACGGGATGTTGGGGAAAAAGAGCCCGTACTATCTCGAACATCATGTCCGCTTCAAGTACGCAGGGCACTCGTACAGCACCGAGCTTCCGCATAACTAATTTATAGCTCAGGCCCCACGGGTCCCTGTTCATGTCTTCGGCGAGGTGCTGCCAGCAACGGGCCTTACTCCTGTTGATCAGTCTGCGAAGGCATTTCCTGGCCGACCGATATACTGCCATTCTGGTGCATGCCTCGTCCTGGCTTCGCGCTCGTTGAGCTTGTCGCCGGAGTTTGTGACACTCCCTTCGTTGTTCAGCTATTTCAATGGACCACAAATACATAGGAGGCTTTTCGTGTCTAGATCTCTGACGGGGCATAGATGACTTACAAGCAGACTTGATGTTTCTCATTGTGGAGTTCACCATGTCTTTAGCAGTCCGTCCTCTGGTCCCCGGCGATGAACCAAACGGTGGTGAGCATCTCATGAGCGTGTCGACAAACTTATCCACGTCCATCCTCTCAGCATTCCACACGAAAGCTGAGCACTGAGTGTCTGGGAGTGTATGAAGATTGTCGTGGATCTCGAATGCCATGTGCTGATGATCACTGGCCGAGTAGTCCTCTAGAACTCTCCAATTGTGTGTCATAGAGAAGAGGAACTCCGAGGCGAATGTCACGTCCGGAATGGTACCCGCACAACGCACGCGGCGGAAAGTCAGAGTAAGAGATAAAATTTCTATCTCGGTGTTGTTCACTAAGCAGCAATAGCTCGGCTTTCATATCCCTCGCGAACTGGTCAAGCAAATCTTGGGCGTTTGAGCTCCGATGTAAGGACACGGGTCATTGCAGAACTGACACTTCATTTTACACTCAACATACTACGTACAAATAACGAATCGATTTCAAACAACGTGACTATAAAAAAAATTATAATCTACTTTATAATGTATAGTATCCCTACTTCCTTATTTTATTAATTAAAAAAAGGATACTAACCCATTATAATTCCAGGGATCGTCTGCAACAAAACATTTTCGGCACGAAGGTATTGCTTTTGATATTTACTTAAGGTATTACCTTAGGTAGTGTGATAAGTAACTTTGGAATAAATAATATTACCGATTCTAAATATTACCCGTTAATTCCTGGAAAACACCTTAATCAAACTCGTTTTAACTGTGCTCCGACTTCGACTTGATGCGTTATCATAAGTAATCTTTCAGAATACAATTTCGCTATGACAAACAATTTTCCTTTGTCCAAAAGATAATGTCAATCAACATAAGTATTTCCAAACAATATTTTTGTTTTCCGCTAAATCATTGAAACTCTGGTTTGTACCATTTCTTTCTTAAAATTGAGGAAGATTCTTAACTTTATACATTTTTGGGATTTTTCATTGCTTTTTATCTCATTTGGGCTTGTTCAGAACCTGCAATGAATTTTCCCTACTAGTTCTTCGTTTTTGCCAGACTGTTGTTAAGTTGTCAATCATTTCAATGCCTGAATTTAGCCTTTAGCCAATAGTTAGGTACCGAGATACCTTATCAATATACCTTTAAAATATGCGTTGAAAATTAGTTAAAAAATCTAAATTCTGAACGATTCTTAATGGTTCTTATTGAAAAGGGCGGTTGTCTTATTTAAATTGTATAAACTAATATCTTCAAATGACATAAATTAAAAAAAAAACCTTTTTGATTTCATCGGAAAAAAGCTTCCGTTCTCCATATTCCCATTCATTGCTTAAGGGATATTATGCACACTTAAATGGTGTTAGTTGATGGTTTTTCTCTTTCTAGAACTTTTCTGTTCGAGCACTCTATGAAACCCATTTTCTTTTCTCGTGCCAAAGAGCTGAAGTTTTTCAAACAACTATTGTAAGTTTCTACTTTATAAAAGTAGACTCAGTCGATAATGTTCATCTTCTACTTTTAGTTTGAACTTAGTTGTTTGTCGATAAGTACGTTAAAGTGAGATTTTGTGTAAAAACTTGATTTTATAATTTTAACAGGAATTTTACGCCTGACGATGACTTTCTATAAAAGCACGCAAAATTTCGCATTAACATGCATTACAGCATACTTCATCGACACCATCATTGTCAAGGATATACCATATTCCTTGTTGCCTAGAAGGAAATAATTCAATGCTGTCCCGCTTGTCACCCTTCCTGAAATAATTCGCAACCATAGAGTTTTTTATTAAAGACATAACAGATAATAAGCTATCACTATTCTGCGGAACTTATTACTAGTGCAACTTATTCGAAGTTTGGTTGACGTAAATCCAAACCAACATTCAAAACAAGACCGTCGTATTTCTATGCTTCATTAGGTCGATTTTCATTGCAATTCGTCAATTTCAATGGAGTGAAAGGAAATGAGATGTCGCTTCACTGGGGTCATTCGTCTAAACATGAATGAAATCAATGAAAATCTATATACCTCGTATCATGAAATGCATCTTCAATACACGAGAAAAATTCTTAGATTTGGATGGAATATCGAAATTCCTATGGAATATTATCAGGTTAAGCCATCAATAGATGGAATATTTATTGATGCAGTCTCACAGGCCCAGCACTATTTTCAATTTCTCTGTTTCAGATAATATTTCCCATTGATCAAGATGGAGCGGGGCAGTAGCTTCAGATTTAGTAGTAAAATGATCAGCAAGGGTACATGTTGTGTCATTCGACGCTATGCGAGTGAATCTTACTAATCCAAATATTAGTGGAAACCTCTCAGGCTAAACGTACATTGTTGCAATAAAGTTTTTCTGTTGTGTAAGCAAAACATTGTCAGTATCATTTTCATGCGTAGTGTAGTAAAGAGGTTGCATCATATTTTCGCGGGTTGTAAACATTTGTTAGCACCCTTGAAAAATGCTTAGTTAGTCTTTTGCTTGTGCGCACGGCGGATGTATTCTCCTCTTTTAAAACGTAAGTTGGCTTACTAAGTACTTCTTGTGTTACTGTGTGCATGTTTGTAGTTAGTCTCTGCCTGGTGGATAATTTATAGTGAATGATCGATGGTAAAGTGTTTAAGGTGATGTTGTGAGCTCGGGCTAGCGGAAACACGGAGAATGGCGATCCTTCTCCGGTGGCATAATTCTTCCATGTCTCATATTCACGGGTATCCACGTGTGGGATGGCGATCCTCCCCATGTTGGCATGATTGAGTCCCTATGGTGTAGTGATGGCGAATCCTCGTATATCCGATGGAAATTAGTGATCCAGTTCACAACATCAGTGTACTAGTGCATGCTAGCTTTGTTTCTGAGTACGTTGGTTATGTTTATCCATGCACACACGACGCGCATGAGTACTTATGAGCTCTTCCTTTTTTGTATCATTGCAGGCCCTTCAGATCGCCGCGACCCGCCTTTACCCAGCAGCCCTCCACAATTTACTTATGACTATGTATGCTTGTGAATTTTCCATGAACGAAATTAAAACGAGAAAGGAGAACCGTTTTGTTTCTATTTATCTTACAGTTGTTATGTGTTTATGGTTGTTTCAGAATATTTTGTGAAAAATGACAGAAAATAGTACCAATAAATGTTCCACTACAAATCACAAAGTTCACCTCACAGCGAGCGACAAAAAACAATAACAGGAAATGACCCGTCATTTGATGAAGAGAAGAGAAATTGGATGGAGGCCGTCTCAGACCAGTCCGATTGAGAGGAGGATGTTCAACAGTTTCTGATATCTAAGTCGGAGCTGATACAGCGCGATGAAAGTGAGGACGCATGAAGCTGTAGACCGCTGTCAGGACCCAGACAAACAAGTTGATACACCTACAGTTACTACACCTTTCTATTAGCGGCGATCCAACTTTTAAACTGGAAAAAATTGCTGCAAATTGCAAATTGCAAATGCAGCTAACGAGGAGAAAAATACATCCAGCATTTGTTATTAGCTGTTTGATGATCATATGCTTCGGGAAAATTTGAAGTTTCAAAATTTCAAAATATAAATGTGATTTTGCACGCTATGATAAACCTGTACTGAAAAACCTGGATAAAGTTGAATTGAAACATTTTCAGGAACTGTAATTTATTTGGCTATTCTGAAAACAAATAATGAAGACATAAGTTACTTCTTCGCTTTAGATTGTGCTGACTATGAAATATTTAGGTGCCCTATGTCAAGTTTTTTAATTTTGCTTCTGTCTCTTCGACTAGATAGATTGAATGATCGCGGCATAAGCAGAAAGAGTGATAATCTTCCTGCTAGGTGTCTTACTAAGATCAAATTTATCAATAAATCGAAACAGTTGAATGATTTTAAAAATGTGCCAGCGTTGACGAGATTCTAGTCAAGGATCGAGGAAAAAGTTGCATAATATCACTCATGCCAAAGAAACCTGTTAATATGAACTAGTAGTTCAAGGATTATTTGTTCCAGAGAAGTTTTATTTTTATAAAGATTAGATGTCTGCACTGGCTCTGCTCTGGCTCGAGAAGTAAAGTGAACTTGGTTTGACTTTACAAAAAACAAAACAGTATCTTCCTACGATCCAAAGAAGAAAAGAGCCATAATACATGTATCCTCCATGCACCAAAGTCAAAGAAAGGTGGTGTTGATGAAGCTGACAAGAAATCTTCGATTTGCTTTAGTAGCCGCCAAACCAGAATATTGATGTTATGTCTGTGTTATGTTATGTTATGTCGTTATAGCTCTGAGTGGCATGAATGCACTTATCTTTTAAACATGCACCAATTAAAGGATGTCTACAGATGAGTTTTTCACAAAAATATTGCTCGGTTGCTCGTGTTACCTGATATGCAGAAACGTGTTATCAACGCTGGGCTTCATGCAAGTATGACGTTCGCACATACCGAGGAGCCAACTGTAACTCGGATTACTACTTGATTAAACGCACTTATTGATGTAATAAGTCAAAGACCTTTTTTTAACGACGACCAGCCCTATACAGAAATTCCACAAGGAAAGGCTTCAAACGGAATCTGTGGTAAAAAGTGGCACGGAGACCCTCAGCAACCAGCTAGCTCCAATCGTGCCAGATACCTTGCTGAAAAGATGCAACGAGTTTTGGGTAGAAGTGAAAGCGGCATTTAAAACCAAATGAAAATGATTGGTTCGATGATGAATGCCAAATGCGTGAAATGAAAAGAATAAGGCGTTTAAAGAATATTTAGGTAGGAAAATCAGGACGAAGAGAGAAGAGTATAAAAATTTAGAAGAGTAGCAAATAAGAAAATAAGAAGCAATTCAGAAGCATCAATGTAAGTCTAGCCAGCAACAACACAGGACAAACATACAAAGTCGTTATAAGCTTGAAGCGAGGCTATCAGCCCAAGACCACATCATCGATGATGAAAGCAGAGTTAAAAAAAGAAGTGCTTCATTTCAACAATCTCCTTAATCCTTCGCACAGCTCCAGCGCATTGGAACCTAAAGATATAACTATTCCTGGAGAGCTTCCATTGCCCCCACCAACCCTGGATGAAGTATGTCCAACCATTAAAGCCCAGAAGAATAATAAAGCGCCGCACATCGCCATGATTCCAGTGGAGTCCCTTAAATAGAGTGGCAGCAATATTAGCATCCACTAAATAATCCAGCACATCTGCCAAAAAGAACATATGCTGAACAAATGAAGCCTATCAACTATATATTTCCAATCCAAAAAAAGGTGAAAAGCTACAGTGCGAAAACTATAGAGGAATATCACTAGTTTGACGGCGAGCATCAAAATGGCTTCAGAACTGGTAAATCAACCGTCAAGCAAGGGCTTGACAAATGCTGGAAATTCAACATAGAAGTTTGCGAGATTGCCTCCTTGCGTTGACTTTAAGCAGGTATGGCAGTATTGACCGTAACATGCATTATCAAATAATGCTTCGCTTTCGTATCCCAGTCAAATACGACAATCTTACCAAAATGACAATGCTTTCGATCACCTCCCATGTTCATATCAATAATCAACTCAACGACACCTGTGACACAATTACCGGACTAGCAGGGAGATGGGCTAGTCCCTTTGCTCATACGTTATAAGAATGCTACCTGTCAATACAAGAGGGACACTATTTTACAAGTCAAGCCAAGTTGTACCCTATATCAAAACTTTTTTATAGTCGCAAATAACTGTTAAATAATTTTTCTGAAACTCAAAAGTGGAGCAAAATTCGTGGGGCTACAAATCAATGAGAAGAAAACAAAGCTCATGACGCAGTCGTGGAAAAATACCTCAAACACACAAAATATCACAGTTGGCGAAGACATTATTGAGTATGTGGGCGAATTTGTGTCTAGGAGCCGAAATAACGAGCACCGCTAATGAAAGAGACGAAGCGCGCCGAACAGTGCAGCTAACAAAAAAAACCTCTTATTCAGTTCTGACGATTATGAAAATCAGCTTTATGCACAGAGAAACATAGCTACAAGTAAACAAATCTATGATAAGACTGGTGCTATACTGCTGTTGTGAAACATGGACCCTAACCCAAACATCTGAAATACAAAATTTATTGAACGCCTTTGAGCAACGGGTCCTGAGGTGGATAATTGGAGCGAACCTAGACGATGAAAAATTGAGTTAGTTGTCTCAACGATTATGAGATTGCGGATGCTTATTACCGACTTTTCCCTGCCCTCCGAGCACCTTCGTGCTTCTGCTTTCGAGGTGGGGTTATTTGGATTCCGGTAAGCCCTGTCGGCGCCACTCCTCCACCCGATGAAACGACCTCGAGCCCTGGATGGAGCTTGGCTGGCCTTGGACGCAGTGTATCCTCCCCCAAGGAGGCCGTCACTGCCGAGCACAGGCAAAGCCCTGATGAATCCTTGGCTACCACCCCGCTTTCGCCACACACTTTCACTATCACACGGGGACGGTTGCCGCGAGATGATCTCTTTACACATACTCACACGTTATCACCAAGAGTATTGACTAAAGGACTGAATTCCTATTTAAAATAGAAGCTTTTATTCACAAATTACTTAGCTAGGCACTTACTGATGGGACTTACTTTACCACATGTCCGGACGGGGGCCCTCAGGCGTCTGAACGTTCGTAGCGATCCTGCTGCCGATAACTTCTAGAATCTCGTGAACAACTGACTCTCGTCGCAAAAAACTGGCTCTCGTTGTGAACCACTGAATTTCGTCGTGAGCAACTGAATCCCATCATGAACAACTGAATCCTGTCGTGAACCACTGAATCTCGTCGTGAACAACTGATTCTCGTCGTGGACAACTGAATCACGTCGTGAACCACTAAATCTCGTCGTAAGATTCCCAATTCCGTTCCTTGGTAGTCGGTCTAGTTAACGACCCCTCTCGATACGGATTCCTCCGCAACGCCAGGAAAAAAGAGACCCTCAATCCAGCTCGTCGGGCTTTTGTCACCTTGCCGGAGGGAAATTTTCTGGTACTGTGACCCACACTCAGCGATGCCGCAAACCATTTCCAGAGCATTCCATTTCCATTGGGTGGCGCAGATTGTCCGGAAAATCGCAGATGGTCCGGAAAGACCGCCCCTCCGAAGGTCATTTCAGTGCATTTCCTAAGATCGCCCTTCGACACGTTTACCTCGAAATCAGGGAGAATGAGCGACGAAATTTGGGATTGATGTGCACGGGGTAAAATACTTTCTCATCAGCTGCGTCACCCTTGCAGCTGTTGTGGCATACGTCTCATGATTATCATCAGTCATATCTTCGTATCTTTGACTTCACTACGCCTACGGCTACCTCCTATGGCCTTTCCTATTATTATGCTACTATATACTTTACATTACACTATCTACAAACAATAAACTTACTTATAGAATATTACTTAAAAATTAACTTCAAATATCTATAAATAATTCCCATACTTAACTTACGATAAAGACTATCTAGAACCCTACCTTAGACTTCTAATACCCTACCTTAGAGAACAACTCGCGGGATAGCTGATAACCGGAATTCAATCAAATCATTCCCGAATTTACGCCCGAAGCCACGCCCGAGTTTTCTTCAACGGAAGCAGAAGCAGAGAAGCAAAAGCAGAAGTGGAAGCAGAAGCAGAAGTGGAAGCAGAGTAGCGTCGTGCTGGCTAGCAACCTTTACGAGAAGCGTAACAAGGTGAATTGTGTATCGTTTGGACGAACAATGGATAAACAAAAAGGTATTGTTTGGGAGAAAGGAAGGGCGGAGACCAAATGGGAAACCGATGAGTACTAGTCTGATTTTGTAGTTTGTAATCCATCCATTCCATTTTGTAATCCAAACGCGAAAACGCGGTTAATGAACCGAGAAAGTTGGAGGCGCTTCTTGCAGAAAGCGTAGGCTCGAGAGGGGTTGTAGTACCACGAAAAAGGACATAATTGACATTATTTGTAAATATCGCGATCCTAATCCTGAATTGTGCTGAAGAATTTATGAATAAGGATCATCTTCATTTTATTTACACATAACATGCTCCCCTTAATTGAACATATGAAGGTAGAGTATTTTTCAACTATTTGTATTCCATCTTCTAACCGCGCGTCTAATTTTTTTTTCAACTTACTCCGAAATATTCAGTCTTTATTTTTCTTTAATAACAATAAAATATTTTTCAATTTATTCATGTTAGTGTAATTACAACTTACGGATGAAAACTTAGTTATTGACGACATAATTAGTTTTAGAGCAAATCGTTTGCAAACGAATTCCTTACAACGAGAAACGTTAGCAAGGATCTTTGGGAGTGCAATGTAGCATTAAATTCATTATTATTACTTGCCTTAGTAATCGTATGGACCAGAATATGAGAATTGGTTACAAACTACTCACAATGCAGTGCCCCCTTCCCTGCTTAACAAATTTATCATCTCATTGCAAAGTTCTCACTTTCATCCACCGTTTTCTAAGATAGTTTACAAGTTAATATAAGTTTGGAACTAACAGATCTCATCCCCATGGTTAATTATTTCAAAGGACGTTTTGAAAGTAGATAAGTTTTGAGTAAACTAACGAACGAGCTAAAATTGGTTTAGAAGAACCATCCTTTTAGACACGGAAGAAAAGTTCGAGGGATATGGCTTACTAGTTTTGATTTGGATTCTATCGAGTGTAGTAATCAAATTTTATTAAATATTTGATTATTTCAGTCGCAATTTTCAGTGCTCAACTTCCGAAATTGAAACATATGATATGAGTGTATGATATATCTCCATATGTCGCCCATTTTCAACCTGCTCTAGCTTTTCTTACACATCGATAACTCAGCATCCTTGTAATAAAACGATGATTGGTTGTTACTCAATATTGATTATAATGAACTTGCTGCGGTGCAGATGGTCATTCGCGTGATATATTTAAATGATTTCGAAATTCAGGAAAGATTCAACGCTGGAAAGGTCTCGCTGCCACTTGATGATGTGGTAGCAATAAGGGGAAGAAGTAATGAAAATGCACAAACTCGCAAAAATTTGTTTCAGCTGGAAACTCCGTCACATAGAACGTTAGTGTTATTCGTTTTTGAACTAATCCTTCAAGTCGATAATTTCAAAACATTGAAAAAGTAACCTTTAAATTTTGCGGTTAGAACTTACTTTAAACCATGATTTTCATATAAGGATCAAGGAGAGCATACCTTCCAACAAATGTAATTTGGTACCGAGTGCAAATATGATTATTACTTTTAATTCGCTCAGGTGTGTTTCGATTTATTCACATTTTTAAAAGTAAAACGTTTGGAGAGTGGATCATGGAGTCTGGGCGATTGCCATGGAACCATCTATAGCCAATCCCAGGTCTGCAGAGCGCAAAGCAATCGATTGCTTCGGCTGCCAACTTTATAGCTTTCCAACAACTACTATTTCGAAATTGTTTTTATCTACATTACGGTCACGCTAAACCTAAGGCACCGGCCATTAAAGTAGGAGATACGAGCGTGTAAAAATAGCTATCGGCATTGGAAACCCATAGGACGTTCGAGTAGGAAAACATTTACCTTTAAACCTTGCAATTCACATCACTTACATAGAATGCAAGTTGTCTCAAGTAATTTATTTACATCATACTATCCAATATGAACATTTCATTTTCAGTTAATTATTTTGTTTAATATTCTTATTTAATAATTATACATGTAAAGTCAAATGCGTCGAAACGGAAAAGGTCGGTCGAATTTTTTGAGGGTATGAGTGTTGTCCGCCGGTTTTTTTGCATAGGATGAATGCGCAGGCAGATGTTGAGCGAAGTTGGGTTTTTTTATGTTTAAAGGAATTCGAGTTGTGCAAGTCAATAAAACATTAATTTATTTGTCTAAAAAAATATTCTTTGGTTTATTAACATGAATTTTACAACTACACCTGAAACTAATCTAACATCAAATTCAAATTCGCTTTTATTTAATAATTTCGCTGATGTAGTGTCTACCTCTTTTCGATCGATTCCGTAATTGATGCATTTTAACTGTGGCGCGTGTATTGCTGATGTTGCGGGAACGTGTCGTTAACTCTTCCCTCTCTCAGAACGATAGTCCGCTATCGTAAGAAGTAAGGAAGATTGTTGAACCCGGGCTGTAGATGATGCGTTACAGGTGGTGGGCACGTGATAGCTGGTGGTGTAGACGATGCTATGTTTCTTATCTCCATGATAGTCCGGTCAAATTAGCTTCAAAAATAGGGGTAAATTTACATTAATTCGCATAAAGCTGAAAATTGCGATGAATGTTGGGAACACTATCACAAACAATTTGTCAAAAGTCCCCACCGATCTGACGTGTGCAAAAAAAATTATTCAAGGTTGAGAGGTGTTCAAGGTGTCGCGAAAATCGGTTTTTTGCATTTTGCAGCTAAACGGCAAGTTTTATCATAAAAATAGGTGCGACAAAAATTATTCATTATGCGATTGTCTATAAAAAATGTATCTACACTTGTTTTCCTAAGAGTCATCATTTCAGAGATATGGCGATTTAAAAAGTCGAAAATGTTGTGTTCTTCATAATATGTACACGTTTCCGCGCCACCCGTGAGGTAGTGCACTTGGCGCGTTTTTTTTTAACGTGGTTTACCCGATAGGCCTATTCCACGATCTAATGTTGTCCTATTGAGTTAAAAATATTGTAATTCAAAATAGTACTATTGGAGAAGATTCAAGTGGTGTAGATTATGACTAATTTGGGAAAATTATTCATCTGACTGATAATCGTCTAATGGACCTTCAATCATGCCGTCTTCTTCTTCGTGCTGGGTACAATACAAGTGAATTGTTCAAAGAGTGATGCATCAGATGTCTCATCGCATACATCATAAAAACCCTCTTCTGCTGGCGATTCCACATTGGAGCACGATTGGCCTCGACAATTGATACATGCTAATGAACAAAACAATCCAACTATTTTGCAGCCGCATTTAGCATTACACCCTGTTTTGCAATTGCAAAAAATTGTACTGAGGAGTTTTTCAGGTGCAGGTGGGAGTAAGGTCTGAACTGGTTTCAATGTATCGTTAATTAACTTCCAACCCCAGTCTTCTGGGTTTAGTTTATTACCAAACCACACTTGAACTTGATAATATACTCGAAACAGATGTTGATGAGCAGCAGCAGAGGTTAGATGAAGACAACCTTACTGGACTCGTTTTTTGTTATGAGTATTTTTTACAAAAGATAAGTATCGAAACTTATCTAAGCACTTAATTTTTTTTGGAGCTCCGTATACGGAAAAAAGAAAGCGAATTCCGTTGGTGATTACAGCTTTTGGAGTAGAGGTACTTTCTTTAAAAATGTCAGCCCAATCAACTAAATCTTGTTTTTCAAACAATTATCAAAACTCCAGTTTTACCCCTCCTGAAAAATGCTGATGTCGTGTCGCAGCCAGTTATTCCATGAAAAATAGTATGTGATTTTGGGATTTTGGAAAAGCAGATAAATTTTTTGATGAATAGATATTCGATTGCTGTTGAGCCTTCATTTTTTTTTTGAGCCAGGTTTTAAAAAATAAATAATTTTTTTCGGTTGGTGTTCGAGCAGTAAGTAATACCAATAAATCCACATGTTCACCAACAACAAATGTTGGATTTGTCAAGTTAAATTGTTCTATCGCTGTTTCAACTATGAGGACATCAGCGTCATTGTCAGCTTGTTTTACTGAAATGTTTTCAGAGGTAAATTTATCTTTCAACATTGAAATAAGCAGAGACTTGTTGTGAGTACTTGCAAGAAATTTCTGTTGGCTTGTGGGAACTGTCATGAATTTATCAAAAATGACATCAGAAGATGAAGATGTTGTTGTAACTCGACGACGTTGCTCTGCAGCTTCAATGTTTTTCGTGCAATCAGTATAGCCATCAAATACAACAGTCACTCTATGGTCAAAATGTCGATGTACATACTGCACGTATTTATCTAAAATATTGTTAAATGTTTCTTCGCGATTCCACACTACACGGTTTAATAGATATCTTCCGTCGATGATATATGTAGCATTTATGTTGTCAATATCTATGTAAACTGTTTGAAAACAATCGTAAATGGCCGACTTTTGTGTTTTGCCCATTCCAGCATCATCGAACAGTGACAGTGGATACGGAGCCAATTCATATTCGAAATATTTTTCAATTTCATCTTCGAAAGCGCTAGTAATAGTTATGCGTCGAAATAATAATACAGGGTCGACAGGAACTTTCTCATCGTGAACATTCACGGTACTACTCATAGTTAAAAGAGGTACTACTTTATCAGCGCGTTTTAATTTAATGTTATTAAACGTCAATCTTTTCATTTTGGACACGGAGGCAATTCCAACTTAATATAAGCAATAACTACGTGTTCTTACCACGAATGAACACTCGAGACTAATACTTTTTTATTTAGGCCCTTACAAAAGGAGCAAGTATGCAGCGTCGCCACACGGACTATTGAATAACAGACAGATGTTGCTCAAGGCCGTATGGTCATATAAAATGAGGGACTGGATTTTTTTTTGAGTTTATATTCTAAGAACTGTATAACAGGGCTGTGAAGATGCTTACTCCGGCAGGTAGTTTAACATACTATGTAAGAGTAAGAAGCCGAAAAGGGTCTCATTGTCATTGAAATACATACATATTATGAAGTACACAACATTTTCGACTTTTTAAATCGCCATATCTTTGAAATGGTGATTCTTAGGAAAAAAAAGTGTCGATACATTTTTTATAGACAATCGCATAATGAATAATTTTGAATGAAATGAATGAATATTTGATGTTTCATGAGACTCGTAGTTCTGTCCGTTTAGTTTTATTGACGAGTTGTAGAACTTAATTAGGAAGATCCCGTTGTGTTGAATTCCCGCTGTCTAGTTCGCCACAGAATCCGTTATCTAGTAAGTTCCCAGGCGAGATTTCTTCGATGATAGGATGGTGTGTTACACTTTAAATCCGTTGGTGGGCCTTGAGCTCCCAGCCTTCAACCCAAATCACGTGGGAAAGTGCTGGGCTCGATGCACCCCCACGGTCGTTCCTATTCGGAGAGATAACGGCCGGGGCCCTCGGTCCCGGTAGGTCCGTCAGAGACGGGCGTGGGCACCACTCGCTTTACCGAGCCCCGAAACGTCGCCAAGCGAGAATGCGACGAGACCATTCTTCTCGTAGGAAGCCTCCACAACCACTCGAAACCCGTTCGATCCTAGAAAAAAAAGTCACCGAAAAGGAAAAAACCCTGAAAACAAAGGACCGACTACCGTCCGCGTTGCTACCGTCTCACCCGTGTAAGAGAAACTCGTGTTGTTTAGTTTTTTTTTTTGACTCTATTGAAATGCTAATATAGTAGAATGGATAATATATAATAGTAATAATTCCTATATGATAGTAATAAAATGGTACTTACAATATTAGATAATATATAATAGTAATAACTTATCTCTAATAGTATAATACAGTAGTTACAAGTCTATCCCTTGTGCGACGGTGGCCACCCCCGCGATTCCGTGCTTCCGCCAACTCGAATTGTCCTCGCCTGCGTTCCGCACCCAGTCTCCGGAACCCGAACGATCGCCGTGCCCTGCACCGCCTCAACACTTCAGTCTCAATTTAATCTTATTTCGTCTTTTCTGATTTAGTCTTCTTTTTTTTTGTTATATATTTTTTTATATCTTCTATTTAGTCACCAGATTTCACTTCTTCTCCCGCACTAACATTACTAGATTCACACAGGAAGCGCACTCCCACTATCTCTTCTCACACTCCCGGACCGTCTCGCGTCTGACTCCAAAAAAGAACCCCCGTTCTTTTTTCACTTCCTTTTAACATTTCCCTTTAGCGGTTCGAGATCCTCCCGCTGCGGCCGTTCACCCCTTCGGGTGATGACCCACCCGAGCTGCGATCCATTCCCCGGAACCGCTGTAAATATGGTACGGCGAGTTCCACCATCCACATTGGATCGCATCACACTTCGCCGCAACTACGGGCTGACAGATGACCTATGGCATCTAGTTTATTTATTTGTGTTTATGTTTGTTTATTGTTTACTTATTTATTAAGCGATCATTGCCGCGGCCGTTTGTGATTTGGGGTGATTTGGTGGTTTGGGGATTCCGAGCGATTTGCGCGAGTTATATGGAGTTTGTGATGTTTAAGTTTGTGTGTTCTAAGTTTGAGTTTGAGTTTGTCTAATTGTTTATTAAACGTTCATCGTCGCGAATGTTTATCCTATGGAAGTAAGTACCTGTTTTGTGATGTGTCCATGGCCCCTTACGCGCAGATGAAGATCGCGAATCGCGAAAGGGAGCCAGATTCGCGGCTAAGTGTGTGGTTCGGTTTCCTTAGCCGGCATACAACCAGTTGAGCTCGTTCTGATAGCTCGTTATTTTGAAGTTGGTGTCGGTGGATTCTTGCGCTGCTCGCTGGCTTCCATCAACAAATGATTTTGTATGCCTAGACCGTTGATTCACTGCTACCCTTACAAACTAACTGCCATTCTTTGAATACAATTCCTTTCTTTAATTTCAACCACAATTCCCTTCTTAGCTTCTATGATTCTTCTTACAATATTTCGGTTAATCGCTTAATAACTAAAATTTAGCTTTCTACGAGTTCCTCTTCGCACATCTCGGTATTGGGCAACAAGTTCAACTTCTACTTCGCGGATTTACGGAGGGTAGTGGTTTTATTTGTTTGCTTCGTCGTCACTTACGCTACAACCGGAAGACGCGTTCGCCGGGTTCCTTGCGTGGTGAAAGCTTCCTCCGAGGGCAGCGAACCCACACCGTAACAGGTGTAATCCGCTGATTTTGTTGCAGGTAGCGTTGGAGCTTTGTAGCAATCTTGGGATGTTTCATTGTTGAATTTGTTTCACTTATACCTATTATATCTGTTTATTTACATATCAGTAGTGTATTGAAGGTTTTACAATTCTTTTTGCTGCCATAGAATTTACCAAAATTATTTTTTAGGATCTTTTCGTACAATATTTGTGTGACTACATTTCTTTTCTTTACCGGCTTTATTAACAGTGTTTCAAATATATCTTTTCTAGTCATAGCAATATTTATAATGTACAGTAAGGTTTAGTAGTTTGTGATTATTTTCAAATCTGCAAGTTCTAATGCTTCTTCTACAGTTAAGAATGGTAGTATTTCTTTATTTAGTGTTTAAGTAACGAGTTTGACTTCTTTTTGAGTGAGAATGAGGGAATTTATAACGTATGTATGGTATATGTATGGCATAATTGATGTTTTTTAGTTCCTCTGTAACAATTCCGATTTTATACTGAACTTCTAGTACAATATTGTTATCTGTTTTTTTTTTTTCATCTTTCAATAATTTTTGTATTTCATTGGTGATTTTTGTTATTTTATTAATTTGTTGATATTACAGTTCGTTTATGACTTCTTGTTTGTTATTGTTATTAAGGACATTGTTTACCTTTTCTCTAATAGTTATTATCTCCTCGTGGTCAGGGCTCCCGGCTACCCATTTCCATGCGGACCCAAGGAAGTCAAGTGATCTTTTTACCTTACGGGGTCTTAAATTTTGTATCATTATTTCGATTTGACGCAACTCGTGCATTATGTAACGGGAGAGTGGGTGATGCTGAACTGTCGAGAAGTTGAGGATATGCTGGATGTCTGTGATGAATCGTTCGTATTGGTCCAAGTCTATTATGTACTTTATTTTGAAGTTTCCGTCCTTTATTTTCGTTTGTCCGAGATAGAAAGAAACAATTTGGGCGTTCGTATAGTCCAGTATTTGTATATGAGCGTGAGTCGTGGTAATGATGAGCCTGAAAGGAAATTTAGTTTTTAATTCTATCTTTATGTATAATTTTCCCGATTTCGGCTAGTACGGTAGTGTTTCTGTCCTCTTTTACGATTTCTTGTCGGTATCTTGGGGTTAGTTTAGATCCTGTACGTTTGTTTTGTCGAACGTAAATTATCTGTCCAATGCCGTATGTCTTTATAGTCTGTCTTTTTTTGTTATGATGTTTCATGTCAGTAAGTTGTTTCCTCTTAATTTTTTCTATGTTGCTAAGACGTGAATTCACGGGTAAGGTTGGGTGTTCGACCGAGATATAGCTCTACTGTTTTTTTCCCGTAGTTGAGTGAATGGTGAAGTTGTACTCATTCACGGAACGTTCTAGCAGTTCTTCGAATGATCGAGGAGGTCCGTCTTGTTTTAGGCATCACATCATTTCTACAAGAGTCGAGTGCCAACGTTCTATTTGACCATTGACCTCGCTTTTATAGGGTGGAGTTCGAAACAGTTTTATTTTTAATTCATCTTCGATCATAGATTCAAGGGACGCGGATCTGAGTGCTCCTTTGTTATCTATGACTCCTATTTCAGGGATGCAAAAGAAGAATAGTATGCCTCGTAGGGGTCGTCTTATATCCGCAGCAGATTTGGTTGGTATTACTTTTGCCTGCACGAATTTTGTAAACTTATCAATTGCGATAAGTACACGTTGTTTTTTGGTCATGAAGAAATCAAGCTTGACAATGTGTCCAGGGTATTGGGGAATTGGAGTTTCTTCTAAATACGGTTTGTTTGGACGCCTGTCGTACTTGTTCTGCTTGCATACGTTACAGAGTTTCACCAATTGTCTAATCTTGGAGGCCAGTTTTGGAAAGTAGAAGTTTTCTAACATTTGAAGGCGGTTTTCGTCTGCATTACGGTGGGCTCTTATATGTGTCTCAAGAATCCTTATATCTTGTTCTACCTCACTAGGAATGTCTTCAACAAGCTTTCTAGTGAATCGTATCTTGTAGTCTCTGAAGTGGTGAGGGTATATGGATTGAATTATACCTAAGGTTGGTTCGTCTGTAAGCAGTCCATTGATCTATTATGTCTTGTTCAGAGTACATTGGTTTGATAAAAGTGTGTCTCGTATGGTTGCTAAAAGGATTCTGGATCTGGTAACTGTCCTCGTCTCCTGTCTTAAGTAGAAGTTAGTTCCTGAAAGCGTTAATTGGGGTTTGTACGGAGGGAATTAGGTCCTGGCCTGAACTTTCGTCACTATGTTGTGTCGGTATCATAGAGTTGACTTGATTACTGTGAGGCATAGCAGTATTCAGTACATATGTTGGTTGTGGTTTTGATGGTGGTTTGGTGGTGAGTGTGCTAGTCTCTTGTGGCGGTCTAGAAAGAGAATCGGTGACCACATTTATCTTGCCTGGTTTATACCGAAGTTCATAATTGTATTCCTCAAGGATAGACTTGCAGCGCTTTAATTTGCCATTCGTATTTTTGGAGCTGAGTGCGTACGTGAGAGGTTGGTGGTCAGTAAAAAAAACGTACTCGGCTAGAACCGTATAGGTAATTTCTAAGTTATTTGAGTGACCAAATGATGACTAACATTTCTTTTTCGTTTATCGCATAGTTTCCTTCAGTTTTACTGACGGTCCTCGACAAGAATGAGAGGGGTTTGTTGTCCTGTGATAGAACTGCACCAATTGCATAATTTGATGCGTCAGTTGTTAGTTCAAATGGTTTCTTTAAGTCCGGATGAGAGAGTACTTCATATTGAGAAATAAGGATATTTTTATGTTTTTCGTAAGCTGTCATTGCTTCCTTGTCGAGGGAAATCAATTTGTTCTTGGACGAGTTTTTTGATACTCGTCCATCTTCCGCTCTTAAAACGGATGTCAGGGGTTTCGCGATTTTAGCATAATTCTTAACAAATCACTGATAATACTCTGACATACCAAGGAAGGATCGTAAATCCTTAAGTGTTTTGGGAGGTGGGAAAGATGAAATTGCTTCCACCTTCTTAGGGTTCGTTTTGATTCCATTCACACTGACGATAAATCCAAAGAATTCAACTTCCTTTTTTAGGAATTCGCATTTGTCTAAATTGATTTTAATATTTGCGTTATTGAGCGTTTTTAGGATAGTGTCCAAGTTTTCAAAATGTTCACTCTCATTTTTGCCAAACACAATAATATCATCTATATAGATTCGGCAGCGCTTCCCGATGTGTTCCCGAAAGATATCATCTAGTGCCCTTTGAAAAATGGCTGGGCTATTCTTCAAACCGAATGGAAGGCGGACAAATTCATATTTGCCATTGTTTATAGAGAACGCGGTTTTCTCGATATCGCGTTCTCTTAAAGGTATCTGATGAAATCCGCTTTTAAGATCAATGATTGAAAAGTATAAATTTTTGCCCAGGTGGCAAAGGACATCATTGATCTCAGGGATAGGATATACGTCAGCTACAGTAATGGAATTTAATTTCCGATAGTCAATGACCATTCGGTATTTCTGCTCACCCAAGGCATCCTGTTTCTTTTGGACGATCCAAACAGGTGCGTTATAAGGGGATTTAGAAGGGCGTATGATATTGTCTTTTAACAATTGGTTGATTTCTTTCTCCACTGCATCCTTAAGGGCCATAGGATATCCGTACGTTCTTGCATAAACAGGATCGTTTGTCGTTGTGCGTATTTGACCTTTTGCGTTAGTAATGTATGTCAGTCTTCTATATGGTTCGGCAGATATGTTTGGGTATTTTTCTTGAACTTTTTGAAGACATTTGATTTGAGAATTTATCATGTGATATGTGCTGTTTCAGTGAAATTTGCATATTCCATTGTTTCTTCATGAAATTTTTCTCCGTATGGATAACTGCTTGAAGTACTTTCAAGTTGTCATTTCCAATTATTCCTGCGAATGTTTT
This sequence comes from Stratiomys singularior, assembly GCA_954870665.1. Classification (NCBI taxonomy): domain Eukaryota; kingdom Metazoa; phylum Arthropoda; class Insecta; order Diptera; family Stratiomyidae; genus Stratiomys; species Stratiomys singularior. Next base: position 75,346,095 of record OX940877.1, on the reverse strand, counting down.
TAGTGCAGGAAGAATATAGAATTTAAGTTTTTCAATACGTGGTCCAAATAGATTGATAAAAGAATGGTGAATTATATTGGTTGGTCCGAAAACAGAATTAACTTTAAATGGGTTCTCATTTTCAATCGGATTTTTTATGAATCTTGGCTGGATATAATTCTTATTAGACCTAGTGTTGATGAGGAATTTTAGAATTTCTCCGCTCTTCGCTCCATACTCCATATTGTGGAGCGAAGAGCTCAACAGTCTAAAAAATGGACTTCTTCTTGTTCGTTTTCGGGGTTGCCTTCGCAGGGTACTGAGTTCTGGTTGTCGTATTCGGCTGATGGTTCTTTGTAGTTCGTCGCCTCGTCATAACTGTTATTTGTTGGTACTGTTCGTACTATTCGTTGTCGTAAGAATATCCTTTGTTACTTATTTGGCCCATGGACCATTTGGGATGAAGTGCGTTTTTGAGGAAATTTTTGTTATTGGATTGGAGGCTGGTTCTGGTAATTTATTATTCTTGAATGAATAGAATGATCTACGTCCATCGGTTCGTACTGTCTACGTTTTGGGGTAATTGTCTATAATTCTGATTCGGCGCAAATGGTCTGTTGTGGTTATGTTGAGGGATGTAGCGTCGAAATTTTGGAGGTTGAGGAACGCTCGGATTATTTAGTAATTCCGGATAGAAGTTCCTTTTAGGTATGTAGTTTTGCATAGGGGGCCGATGTACGGTGTTACGCTTTGGAGGTAACGGGGATGGCCTGTTTGAGTAGTTTTTCCTAATTGGGGTGTGCGTATTTAAAGCATGCTGGGTTCTGTAATCTACGTTTTGTAGCTTTAAGCATAAATATAGAGCCTGAGGTAGATCAACTGGTTCTCTTACACTTAATAGTCGCGGCAGATCTCCTTTACGGCCCCGCACAAACGTGTCTAAGGCCTTGTCTCTATGACATTGCGTCATGTTTCTCATGGACTCGGCTCCCATGTGCATGGACGACAACTTGTTAAGAATCAGGGATAAGTGGTGATATACAATGTGGTAGAAATCTTGAATCGAATTGTTCCCTTGCACAAGTGTCGTCATTTGGTACTCAAGGGTACCAAGGTCGCGTTTGTCTGCGTAGTGCAGGGTGAGACATTTCGAAATTTTCGGCCAGTTTAGTGGTGTGTTGTACGATTCAAGCGCTATGTCAGCCTGACCTACAGTTTTGTTTCTAATCACTGAGAGTATTCTGAAGTATTTCGGTGTTCCTTGGAGGTGTTGATAAATAGTCAAAATTCTTTCAACACTTTTCTGCCAAGAAGAAAATTCGCTAGGATCCCCAGAGAAGGTACGAAGACTTTTAACCACATCTGGGATCTTATCCATGTCGGATAAATCCCTTGCAATACCTACGTTTATGAGAACACCTTGATCCTGATTCGGATCAGAGGCAGGATTCATAAAAGAATCGAACATTTGCCGTCCTTGGATCCTTAGTGCTTCGAAGACTAGCCGTGTGATAGTGGCGACAAGATACTCATTGTTTTGAGGATTTGGGGGGTTCACTACCTCTGGCTCGCCTTCCTCTGAAGGAAGTTGACCGAGGTTGAGGTGCGCGGGCCTAATTAAATTGTTTGGGTTGGCCATTATACAGAGGTTTTTGCTTTTAAGGTGTAGTCTTAATGGGTCACGATGTAGACAAAAGATCACTTCGTTGTCGTTTTCAGGCGGTCGCGTTAAGAAGACAGAAAGTTAACACAAAATAAGCACAAAATAAACGATAATATCACTGAGGTAATTTAGAGTCTAAACAACCAGAGAATACGAGGAATTTTCGCTAATTCAAATATTAAAGTATTGATGGTCTAACACAATCTTCAAAATTTCCCAAACCACTGTTTTAATGATTTAAAAATAACCACAAATATCAGTAAAAAAACTGCTGAAATAATAATATTTAGTTAAGATAAATAAAAGAGGTTTCTATAGTTTTTAATTATCAATATGATCTGTTATTCACCAAATAGTACGGATAAAAATCTTTTCTTTTTACTACTTCAATTCCTTCACAAGATACGATTTATGATTTTCTCAATTTTCTACCAAATGATAAGTATATTTTCTTTTAAAACTTCAATTCTTTCTCAACTTTTCACAATCATCTCTTAAATTCTGCAATTTACTTTAATTCATTCCCTTTTTACACAATTTAGTTACTTTCGTTTTAACTTTTAATATACATTGTAATAATTACACTTACAAATCAGTTTTCTTTTTTCACTTTTAATTTGTGTTGTAATTTTCTTTTACTTTTAATTTATATTGCAATAGCTAAACTTACAAGATTGCTACAAATTTTCATACGCTGCTCCCACGGATTCCTTGCGGATACATATGTTCGCTTTTTCAGGATATCTTGTTGGTTGCTGCTTTTTCCTTTATGATTTTTCGAAGTTGCGGGCGGCTGTTAGTCGGTTAGATACGCAACGGTAGTTGAGTTTTTCCCGATTTCCTTAGGATCTATCTTGGCTCACGTTCCCAGTCTCAGGAAGTGATTTACTGATCTTATTGAGACTTTTGATCGACCAAGACATAAAAGATCCTGCTTTTGCTTTCGGTACACTAGTAGGCGGTGTCGCGAAAAATCTCCCTGCTCAGGCGCCAGTTAATAAAACATTAATTCATGTGTCTATATAAAATATTCTTTGGTTTATTAACATGAATTTTACGATTACGACTGAAACTAATCTAACATCGAAATTCGTTTTTATTTAATAATTTTGCTGATGTAGTGTCTACCTATTTTCGATCGATTCCGTAATTGATGCATTTTTAACTGTGGCGCGTGTATTGCTGATGTTGCGGGAACGTGTTTTTAACTTGAATGCGTGGTCGATGTGGACCCGTTTCTGCGGTGCCAGGTATGAGGAAGATATGGATTTGAGGAAGAATGTGTTGCGGGTATTGCGTCTTGCATGAAATGGCGATTGGCATTTCGAGTGAAGTGCTTGCCGAATAAAGTAGTGAATCCGCGAACAAAATTAGAGGGTGAGTGTTTTCACTGAATGTGTTGTGTAAGATGTGTTGTTATAATTATAATTGAGGATGGTGGTCGCCTCGTAGAGATTTGCTATTAGCGTTTCCTCCTCATTGGCCTGCTGAGGTGGGTTTTCCTGGGTTTCCGTAGAGGATGGGTTTTCCCCCCTGGCCTGAGAGACGGGTGTTCCTCACTAACCTATCATGGTGTTGTTGAGCGGTTTTTCCCAGCGAATTCAATTAATAAATTCGATGTAATATTATCTGCACGAGACGATCGCTACCTTCCACTTTTTGGCAGTCCCCTTTGTGTTTTTCAGGTCAGTGCAGTTCAGTCGTCGCCATTCCATCATCTCAATTTTCGTACGTTATTTAAAATTTATTCATGTAAAGTAAAAGAAGTAGTGAAATAAAGGTTTTGATGGGGCTTATTACGGCTGCATATAATATATATATTTTTATTTGTTTTCATTTTACATATATAAAGTTACTAACTTTCCAAAAGTCTATTTAATTACAAAATAATGTTCATGGAAATCATTCAAAATAATTTTTCTTTTGTTCGTCCCACAATGGAATTGTTTTTTATGAAATACTAGCTGTACCCTGCACGCGTTCCTACGCTACAAACTAAAATAAATTTGAATGAAAGACATTAAACAAATATTCAATTCATTTTGAATCATTTTATTGATTTTGCTCATTTCGAAAAATTGTGACATTGAAGCGTTTCGTTTGAATTCGATATTTATTGAGCGCTGTAGGATACACAATATTTCTTGTTTTTCATCTGGTGCGTAAACGAATAAATCATAAGGTTTTCCGACGCGTGGGCAGGCCACATAGAGCTGGCCATGTGAGAAGCATGGATTCTCCAAATTCAATCCACACACTTGCAATGATTGTCCTTGTGCTTTGTTGATAGTTATTGCGAAACGTTTGAATTCGAATGGCATATGTGTCGGGATCATTGTGATACATGGCAACAGTACGTCTTCATCTTTGAATTTTCTAGTCAAAATTTCTTGACTGAGAGTCTGGTGGATTTATTTTTCGAAGAAGAATGATGGGTACGCTAATTTTCAATGTAAGAACGTGCGGCGGTATGCTTGGCAAATCAAGTGAATTCAAGAATTCAAATGGATAGTTGACAACTTCGTCTTGATTCACCACAGTATCGATAAACGATAAACTGAACGAACGTACCCCGCGTACTGAGCTACTGAGGATTTTTGTAGTTCTGTGCAATGTTTTGGAAAAAGTTTTGCACCAATTCGTATATGCTTTCTGTGATCTTACAGAAGACTGCGAGCAAGGTGATATATTGCGCGGATTTATCATTAATTTGCATTCGCCGTTTTCCAATATCCATTCACTGTTTTACAAAATTTCCAGCCAATGCATCCCGTTTTAGTTGTACACGCATGTTGGTTTTCAAATTCGATTTCTGTAAATAACGCCATAAAACTGATGATTTGAGGCATACATTAAGTTCATCAGAAGGTGATGAACGTGGTATAACCGGCAGTGTCTGTCGAAAATCGCCAGACAATAGAATGAGTGCGTCACCGAAGATCCGTGTGTTGCCTGTCAAATCTGACGGTGTACGATTAAGCGCTTCCAATGCTTTCATGTGAGACATTGTACATTCACCCCATATGATAATTTAATGTTTGGAGTACTTTGCCCATTCCATAGTTTTTGCTTATATTGCATATTGGTGCCTCAGTGTTTTGCAAATTCAACGGCAGTTTCATTGCTGAATGCGCTGTTCGGCAACCATCCAATAGAGTTGCCGCAATTCCAGATGGTGCAATGGCCAGTGAAATATTATTTTGGGATCGTATGGTTGCCAAAATGAGTGAAAGAAGAAAACTCTTGCCTGTACCACCGTACGCATCTATGATGTTTGGCAAATAATAGCCTCAACAAGTATGCACGAAATTTTCATTCAAAATTCATTCAGAGTAACCCTAGCACTTAAAAAGTAATTCAGGCGTTTGAATTTCAAATTTTATTTAAGCGCCATCAAGCATCTGACAAGCGTCAATGCATCTCGTTGCGAGGATTTTACGATTTTCCAAATATTTTTCGCCTCGCATTGACGCATTGCAATCATTGTACATTGTCCTATACAAATGTACGTTACGAAAACGGGTTGACATTTGCTGCGAGACTCTCGTCGCGCTCTCGCATCACAGTCTCGCAGTATTGTATTTCGGCCTTTATTCTGTCATATGCAATGCGTTGTTCTGGAACCAACTGCGGAAGATTTGTCTGAAAAAATGTCCCCAGTTCATCGGAGTGTATTTCTCGTTGCAAATCACTATCGAAAAGCTCTTTCGCTAGTCGATTCGGACATTCAGGATTTTCATTTGCAGCGCGCAAATGATGTATGATATCTTCACTCATGTAGTCCTTGTATTTTTCCCAAAGATCGTTTGGATTAGATGAGAAGCAGGTTGTCAATATTATGGCAAATAACGTGCATATTTATTCGATGTATCAGCGAGTGCAGTGTCCCAATGCGCAATATTCTCAAAAAGATCTAGTTTCTGGCAAGCTCGGCGATAAGTGGTGCACAGCTGACCGTTCACAGCTTAAATCTTGGAAGGATGTCAGTCCACATAGATTGATTAATAGCAATAGCAGATAGAAGCATTCTGTAGTGTTCGGGTGAACAGTGTACAGACTACCCAATGCATCGCCGGAATACAAATTGGAATGTCCTTCAACTGCTTTACCTTGTTTGCGACGCTGAAACTTCTTAGCCGATGCATTCCATGTGTAGAATCTCGGTACCTCAGAATAACGTAGAGTCCTTGCAAAAAGATCATATTGGGACAATGAGTAAAATGCAGTTAAAGTTGTGCCCGGTGGAACCAATCTCTTGCACGTACATTATCTGCTGTGACGTACACGCGCTGTCCATTCACGAGATGCACCTCCAAGTGTACTACTGTTGGATGTCGTTCATGAATTGGAAATGATAATATGCGCCATATTGTTTCATTGCTACTAATGTAGCGACCAAATTGGTATTGGTTGATTTCATAGAGCGGTGCGGCCACATTCCCTACTCCGAAGACTGCCATGTCGCTTCTTTTGACATACTTGCAAATGTATTTGATCAACTTCACTGAATTGCAATACTCAACATTAATAAGTGCTTTGAAGGTCTTTGAGAGCAACGGTGAATATGGCACAACCCAACGATTATCGACTTCGACATCAATGTTTCGTTCTTCAAGAACGATGGATTGGCCGCCATCCTCAACTGATCGTTGACGATGCAGTGCGTACCCGTCTTTGGCAGTGATGGTATGAGAAACCAAGTTTCTTGGGTATCGTTTCGTGCATTTCGCATCAGACATGCTTGGTGACTTGTTGTTGAATGTGCCACATGGACCATGAATCATATTTTTGGTAACGACGTCGAATAAGTCTGGATCAATGTCCTTATCAGGTATTTCCGCTGAGATGATTTGGTGAATTTGATCTGGCGTATATTATTATTATTATTGTACTGGGGTCCACTTGCTGGTCAATAGCATAGGCCAAAAATCGGCCCTTAGCTCCCCATGTGTAGTACTATTGTTTACAGATGGTCCATCCTGTCGTCCTATAGAAGCCAAGGAATTCCCCCCGTTCTGTGGTCTCCAAGTGTTCCAATTCTGTTACGCCAGTACACCAACACAAGTAAGTACACAAGTAAAGCGTTTGTTGGCCAGACGCGGGCAATCTAGGAGGAAGTGCTCTGTACTTTCTTATTCCTCGCCGCAAGCTCGGCAGATGTCATCCGTTAGGATTCCTATTCGTTTGGCCTATTGACCTAGAAGATTATGGCCCGTTAATACTGCCACCAGTGTTTAACGCCATTTCGGTTTTCCCTAGGAGTTGTTTTGTCCTCATTTGATTAGGGTGAGGTCAAAGAGCTCGGCTTATCCTGAAGTCGTTCCTGTCATTCTAAGCCGTACCTCTCTTTTCAGAGGATTTCGTCAAGTTCCCTTTTTACCGTTGCTAGTGGCACTTTAACTGTGTCTATTCTAGTTTTTTTTTTTTGGTCGGCTAATCCAGCTCTCGCTAGCTCATCCGCTCTTTCGTTTCCCTCTACACCAGAGACCCATGTCAGTTTTACTTTTACTTGGGTTTTTGTGGTTTTGAGAGCCTGCCTACAATCCTGCACCAGTTGTGAAACTTCGCGGTTAAAGGCAAGCGCCTGCAGTGCCGACTTACTGTCCGAGAGTATTTGTATATTTCCATTAAGGTTGTTTGTTGCCGCTTCTATAGCCGCTTTTATTGCAAACACTTCCGACTGGAAAACTGTGGTGTGGCTCTGATCCGGCGTAACTTTGTTGATTAACCAAACCAAAACATGTGCATGTCGTAATCCTCTTTTCTGCCATTCAATGGAATATACCAGCAGCGTGTCTCTCCAATAACGTGATTCTTGATAGTAAAATCCATCATAGATTTCAATTTTTGTTAAAATACACGTGCGGTAATGTCATGGCGGACCGAAAATGTTTGTCGAGATAACAAAAGTTATTTAATTTCATCCCATGTTGGATCGCATGTAAATGTGATGAATAAATCTGGACGAGCAGATGCGCGACCGTATGTCATCGCATCTTGTTCGTATTCATGCATGTGCCGTGGACCCCGTGAATGTAGACGGTAATATGACCATACTTCCCAATTCGTTTGGATTCACGTAACCATCATTAAAGATTGCGTCCCGTAAACGGATGTACTCTTCAGAACACAACTGGATTTCATTCAATCGAATAAATCCAGTGAGCATCAAAAGAAAGTAAACACCAAATTTTCATCTTTAAATTGTTACATTACAAAGCTATTATTGACTTGCGATAAAAAGTAATGTTTATGAGTTTACTACTAAACAATTTAGAGATTGATTACTATTAACCATAAAATCAAAACAAGTGGCAACATTGCAATAAATCGCACCAAAGTGGAAATGAATCAGATTTTACGCATCAAAAAAAATAAACAGTGGTAACAGTTACTTCGCTTCTTTTATATTTCGGGAAGAACCTTAACTTTTGTTGACAAATTTGTACTGTTCGTGTGCTTTACTTCACCAAAAGTCGTTTTAAGTGCATTTGTTCTAATTAATATTAAAAATAAAGACATAAAAGAAAATAGTTTCACTATGGGAAAGCAAACATCGCCTGATACTCGGAAAATTATAATAGACTTAAAAGAAAAAGGTAAATCCTTGCGTGAAATTGGCGAAATCGTGGGCAGAAACCACTGCACAGTAAAAAAAATTATTGATAAGTATGCCAAACATCATCTCGTTGAAGATTTACCGAGATCTAGACGCCCAAAGCGGCTTAGTGGTACTGAAGTTAGAGCTGTAGTAAGAGAAGTAAGGGCATATCCAGCCTCAAGTGCAGTTAAATTGTCAGAAGACATAACGCAGGCATCAGGCAAACCAGTAAGTGCGAGTACAGTCAGGAGCGCGATTCATAAAAATGGTCTCATTGGAAGAATACCACGTATTACCAATACCGAATAATTCTTTAATTCCTTATACTTATTTTTGATTTTATGTTAATTACTTTGTTTTAATAAAATTTTTAATACAAGTATCTAAGGTGTTTACTTTCTTTTGACGCTCACAATAGGAGTCGTTCGGTTTCAATCTTCGAGTGCATGTCGAACAGTTTTTATATAATAAAAAACAAGTATTGATGGAACAATTGTCGACATTTCAGAATGTGGTTCTCAGCGTCTTGATGAATCATCAATTGATACGAATAATAATTCTAGGCACTGACTTTCTTATTCGTTTTCTCGTCGTTTCGTGGATTTCTCATTTTGATGTTGAAATTATATTCATCTTCTCCTCACCAAAACAGAATTGGATACTGCAATCCGTCGTATCAGCAATGAGTTTCGGAGATGCCTTGAACGTCCCCAGCAGACAAAACGAATCGCCGTCGATACGAATTCGTATCGCCGTATCGGAAAATGAGTTCGCCGGCGAATCCGAAAGCGATCCGGATTCGAATTGTCTACGAACAATATGTCACCTCCCAGACGAATCGCCGCGGTGTATCGAAAACGGTTCGCCATGGCGATTTATTAGTTTTTAATCCGACGTGGCGATTTTTTGTCGATGTGCCGCAGTACTTCAGATCGCTGTTGAAATTATTCGAAATGGCGATACAAATTCACATCGTCGGCAGTCATTTTGTTTGCTGTGTGTTCTGAAATAAAAGTTTTCCAGGTTATTGCCTGAAAACCCCATTAATTAAAAAAAAAATCAGAAAAATTACAAAAACTGACTTGAAAATGACCCAAAACCGATGAAATAAATTTTGCGAAATCAGTTTCTCAGTTTTGTAACAGCTTAAAGATCAATCGTAAGTAAATTTGGGAAATCAAATTTGGCATTGATTCTTTAAAATTAGTTTTATCATATTTAGGGCATTTAAAGGCGGTTTTGCTTTTAAAGTAAAGTCGCATTTAAAGTCGGTTGTAGGATTTGAGTCTGATAGGATATTTATGTTGTTGAATTTAAACGTAATATACTATGATGTTATCTGATTAATGGGAGTGCTATTTAAATGACGTGAGCCCCTTGGAACGTCTTAAATGCAGTGCCCGAGAAATTTTAACACGTCATTCTGTGTCGAATTATTTACTAAATATTTCTCTGCCAATTCGGAAACAAAATTATTTTTAATTCTACTATCGACATTTGTTTGAACGGTAAAAATATAAGTTGAAGGGACTGAAATATATATTATTCAGTCCCTAACTTACATTTTTACAACATATATATATATGAAACGTTATCGTACGTAATGTCGGCATAACTATTACGGAATGTCGAATCGGAAGGAGTTTAAGGACTGGACCTGAAGTCAATGGACAAGTAATTCATAACATTTCAAGCTTCTTTTTGAACTGTTCATCGCGACATTGTCATCAATACGAACCGGCTTCCATGGTGGAATTGTATCTGAACTAAATAAGAAACATTTTTGATTTGAACACATTTTAGAGAAAAATAATTGATTACACATAATTATTATCGTCTCGAGAGTTCATCAGTACTAGATGATATTATTGGTTTTTAAAAAGAAATCTATAAGATTCTTACAGACTCCACGTTAGCAAAACAGGAATACAAACAGGCTGTAAAGTAAGTATTTTCTTCATGAAAGAAATTGAAAAGTAGAATTCATTCTGTTTATATTAAGACACAGAGAATCTGTAAACCATCGAAACATGGAGAATACAATCAAGCTTATAGAAAAAACTCATATCTTATAGGTCTTTATAAAAACAGGAAAAGGAAAACTGACGAGCCCTAAAATTCTGCAGCTTATCAATAAAATCGGGAGACAGTAAAGTTCGGATAATTGTGCGGATAATTCTACTACTTTGGTGACCTGTCTATCCGTCAGCAAGGCTTCCTGTCTGTCCACTCGTTTCTCATGTTTTCTCAGTAACTGCGGATGCTCCAATCTGAAAATACTGTAAACATGTCAAAAGAGATGTGTCTTCTAAGTAGAATATAAATCAGTCGAGTACACATCCCAACGTTTCTGTCAGAGGGACTTTGATGATATGTAGTCCACCAATGGAAAGCACCAACTTGACGTCACTTGAAACGATCGCCATTTTCTTGCGGTGCTGCCAATATGAACGAATGCATGAGATCTCAATGATATATATGTCACACAACAAAACCAGCTGTAATGCTTATTATTAATTTATTCAGTATCCTAATCAGCATAACAGCTGTTCCTTTTGTTGTCCAATGTACACTTCATTACATGCACCTACAATAGAGCACCGAGAATCCATGTATCCACATTGTGATTGATTTTACAATTGATATCAGCGACTTTCACATGTGGAAAGTTGATGCATTCAACATGCAAAAATCGCTAATATCGAATTATATAAATAAATATTTATTTGAATGAAATTCACGTAGGATCACACTATCTAAAATGTTAATGCAACAAGATAAGAAAACACTTAACTAACCAAATTTGTTGTAAAATGTTGTAAAACAGGAAGATAAAGCTTCGGCATTTAAATAGTATATTGTTTGTTGTTTACCTGGCGTTTCGACAGTTGGTCGAGAATCCGTGAAAAGCGAATTGTTCATAACGGTTCGGAATTCAAAAAGTGGCAAAGTACCACTCTCTCGAAACCTTAAACTAAATTAAAAGTTTAATTTAGACTTAAACTTTTAATTAAAACTAAAAGAACTCATAAACGATTACTTTTGATCGCGTAACTAACCTATTGTGAAAATGCTGCACAAGGTAATGCGTGATCGAGAAAGTTATCGCTAATTTCGCGATGCAAAGTAGTAATTTAAAACGAGAGTATGAGTTGGAAAACGGATAACCAAAAATGTCACTTAGAACTCTTAGCTGAGACTGACAACAGCAAACTGATCAACAACCCATATTAATAAAATTGGATCCAGAAAATAGGAAAAAGAAATGTTTCCTTGTTCGCTCTTTCCATAGCTTTACGCGCCCCATTTGCTATTTTCCGACTTTTGTTCGCTCTGCCGAAGAAAAGACGATTTTTCCATAGCTTTACGTGCCGTATATGCTATTATCCGACGTTTGTTCGTTCTGGCGAAGAATAGGCGATCCGAATTAGTTCCGATTAGTTCGCCTTAGCGAAATTCCGACAAAATGTTTGCTGGGTTACCACTTCTGCGATGAAGAATTATGTCGCGCGATTTGAATTCTTCGCCAACTATCACGATCGCAACTTCATCGGATGTTGGTGCATTGAACTGTCTTTCGTGTTGGCCAACGGGTCTTTTGTCTGCTCAAATTACAACTGCGTAGTCATCGGCTGGCATTCGTTGAATGGCGGATTAAACAACTGAACTAATTCATCGTGCTGATCGGAAAAGGGCTTGAAATGCAGCCCCAATTTCTCGTCTAGTGTCCGCATTGTATTGATATCGTTACTCAATTTGTTCAGCACTCTTTGCCATGAAATAAATTTGAAGAAACTTGTAATCTGCATCCGGCAATGGTAGAAGCGATCCGGCACGATGATAAATTTGCCCTTGGACTCCGAATGTTGGCATGTAATTTTCGCGGACGATGTTCGTTGCACCGAACGATGTTGTTTGAAAACATGAATTGTATTTGCGAAGGTCTTCCAAAAAAAATGCTTCGACTCACATGTAACACCTGGTAGCAGCGTTGATAGTGGTTCGGGTTGTGAATGTAATTCTGGCAGTTTAACTTTTCCATTTCTGGCGTTTTGTTCCTAAATTTGAGGGCGTTACAATACATGCAAATTTATCCATTTTTCTAACGACGACACTTGGATAAAGACTGTAATCATTATTACTGTCATAACGGAATGCACAAAGAGTAAATCAGAGTGCAGTGTTCGTCTTGATCGAGCGGTGCTTATTCGAACATTTTGCAGCCTTCTTTCCCGTTGTCTCCGACGAACGGGCTTGAGTAGTACGTATTCGATCAGTTTTAACCTCGCTTCTCGTTGTTCAGATGATTCACACGAACGGATCTCAGCGGCATGTATTCGAGTACTACTATACTAGATTTCCCAGCCTTAATGCTCGTCTGATTCTGAGGCTTGTAATGCTCTTTTCTTCCGTGCTTGCGGTGTAGATCGGCCAATTGCTTGTCGCTTTCGAGGCATGAAGTGAAAAAGTGAAATATTAATATTATTTTTTCGAAGCATTCGGGAATTGTTGAAATCCATTTCAATTCCACTCACGATGGTATCTGAAAAACAAACTGCACAGCAAATGCGTCTGGAACGTCAATCAGCAGTGCTGTTTTCGTTTCAATTCAAATCAGCATGCACTGTCAACGGCAATATATGAAATTCATTGGAATGACAGTGGCGCCATCTGTCGAAAATTAGGCGTACCAACCCAGAAACCTTTTTAGGCTCATGCACAACAGCCTTGCTAAAGATTATCACATGATCTAATGCATAGTTTACGGTTCAATAAAGGACATACAGACATTCATTTTTATATATTGTATACTTATAGATAAAATGCAATAGAACCTCTCATAACGAATAATTCTCATAGAAGCACCTCTCACGATGTTGCTCCCTTAACAAGCCCTTAACAAGAGAGCCGGGATTGACGCGCAGATGCAATACTCTGTGTTAAGCATTCGGTTTGTTAGGGTAATGTTTTCATGTATGCTCTCCTGTTCTCACAAATTTTATATTCAGACGTAATTGATAATTCTTTTATATGGAGAGTGTAAAAATGTGTTCTAACCTGTTTTCGAAGAAAAAACCACAAGAAGACAGTCATAAGAGAGAAAAAATAACTGTTGAAATGTAACGTTAAATCATTGAAAAGCGAGAAGTAGGCATTAGCGTGGCTAATTTGGCGCGCACATACAATTGGTCAAAATCCATGCCTACGAAACGGTAACGTATTGTTCATAATGTTGAAAGATTGCTTCTGATATGGATAAACAAGAAGCGATAACAAGGCCTAACTAGCAATAAAAACGTTTTTTTGTGAGAGGGCGAACTTTCGCTGATCTCATTAAAAAAAACCCAAGTATCATCTACTGCCGAAAAAGAACTACCATTCAAGGAAAGTCGAGGATGTTTCCAGAGGTTTAAAAGAAGAACCGATGCCCACAGCGTTGTGAGGCACGGCGAAGTAGCATACTCTGACACAAAGTGGCAGGAAACTTGATCAGTGACTTCGAAAAGCCCAAAGATGTTGAGAGTTTGCTGCCGCAACCAAATTTTAGTTGTGACAAGACAGGTCTTCTCTGAGAAAATATGCCAAAACGAACCTATATAACAGCATAAAAGAATGCATTACCAGGTCACAAGCCAATGAAAGACCACCTCACGCTACTATTTTGTGCCAATGCAAGCCGCATTTTCAAAATTAAACCGCTATTTGTTTACCATTAGGAGATTCCACGACTGAAGAGCAGACTAATTGTGATATGAGTTCAAACAATAAGGCCTGGATAACATGTGACAATTTCACTGATTTCCACTGATCAATGAAGTGTTTGGTCTATCCGTAAATAATTATTTGCGTGCGATGAATTTCCCCATCATGTCTTGCTTCTTATGCACAATATAACCGCCAATCCTCCAAGCTGGCAAGATGATACACATGAAGAATTTAAATTCATTTATATCCAGTCCAGGATGACATTCCTACACAATACTATTTTTACAGTCAATGTAACTCCAGCCACGTAGTGATGTAAGACGCCCAACAACCTTGTTTTGCAATCCTTACTCGTATCCATGTAGATTGACGCGAACCTCATCTTTGGGCACAATATTTTATTTTCTAATGTTTTCTTTTCCCTCTCTCACTACAAAATTGTCTCACTGTTAAGCAGAGTTAAGGCTTTAATAAGTTATAAGTGGACAAGTCCACGCATATAACCTAAAATTTGTGGTAAAGGAAGCCAAGCTAAGGTAGAACAGCATATGCTGAAGGCTGAGTGGCCAAGGAGTACTTGGTCCTAAATATGCAAACTCCGAATACCGTGGGTGCCTCCGGTTTCAAATAAGACCCTTACCTCGGTATTTCGGCTCTTCCAGAATGGACAATTTTTTCCAACCTACTCGTGGGGCCGAAAATAGAATAATAATAATAAAAGTCAAAACCAAAACGAAGTCGTGGATTCTCTTAAGGGTCGAAAAAAGCTGACGCGAACGGAAAACATTACCACAACCACAATCCAACCGAGGTCATAACATTCGGTATTGATAACCTTTCCCTTGGAAGGGAAACCCAAGAGGGTGTGAATACCTCCATAAAGGGGAAACAAAAGGGCGCAAGCAAAAGGGCAAAAGTCATGGCGAAGCGTCTTTTAAGAAAACAGTAGGAAACAGTGGAATTAACACCCCCCCTGTAGAGAATACCACTGAGTGGAAGGAAGCCAGGACTAGAAGGACCAAACCACCTGTTTTACAGGGGCCGAGTAGGAAATCTGCGCCGGAGCCGATTCCAAAAAGGGAAACGTTAGGGAAGACAACACCTAACGCAGTTGACCAGTGGAGGAAGTGAGGCAGAGACTGGGTTACCCCTGAAAGCCAACAATCAACAACAACAACAACAACCAATAACAGATATAGCAGGCGGGAGAACCGAAGCCCCCGTTGAAGCTAGTACCAGTTACGCAAGCACATTAAAAGTGCGGTGGTTACACCAGATGTGGACGCTCACAGATGAGGAACTTATTCAACAGGAAAACGCCATTGCATGGAGATGCAAAATGGAGAAGATCTCCGTTTTGCAGGTCTGTACTTCAGACCAGGGATGCAACTAATGGGCGGCGGGATTGAAGATACCGTAAAATGGCTCGAGGTTCGACAAGAATGGAAAAGACATCCCTAAAGCCCACATAATGCACATGCACCTCGCAATAGCAGACTCGAACAAAGCCCTGAGTACGAGGCAATGAAAGGTTCTCAGGGTACGCGACTAACATAATAAGTCGCGGTTCTTAATAAAAAAAAAGAAAACGCCAACTTCGTTTATAATTTTATTTAAGACTACTATCGCTTAGGCTAATGAAACAACAACTGATGATCGATCAGTCAATTGCTCTTTTATTGACTCAGTATTGTTTATGGTGTCAGCAATATTACCTGACCTATTTGAATTGTAATTAACATTACGAAAGAGCAATTGACTGCTAACAGCACTTTCAACATATGGTGCAATGTTCGATTCTGACCTAGTTCTCTTGTTGGGTGAATGAACATTACCATCCGTAATTGCAATATTAGGTAAATGAACATTATTATATGTTACTCCTCCCCGGTTTAACTGAAGATTCTCCTGAATCTTTACATTGAAAAAGTTATACAATATTTTTCTTCCAAGACACACAATGATCATAATCATTATCGTTGCCAATATTATAAAAGTAATATTAATTCCATACGATATAGTTTTATGCATTTTTAGCTCCTTTATTTCTTTATTGTTTTCAAAATTGCTTGTAACTAAATTATCAAATGTAATGGATTTAGAAAAATTAAAATTTGATCTTGAATATGGATAAAAATATTTGTCATGTTCTAAAATTTCTTTATTGGAAAAGGTTTCTTCCTGTATAGTTATTTGACAATTATAAAAGTTAACGAGATAATTTTTATTCAATATGATTTTTCTTTCATCACAATTATGCCTTATTTCTAATTCTCCGGCATTTTTAATAACGATGCTTTCTTCCCCTAAAATTTCAACCTGGGTTTTATTATTGTATACTAATTTACAATTTCTTTCCAATGTACAATGTGTACTTAATTTTAAGTCTTTCGCTATTATATTGGGTCTATATGTATATGTGTAATTATTTATTTCCACAATATATTCATCCTCGCTATCTATTTCAAAATTTTCATTATTCGGTACTGGAGTAATAAGTTTTAAATCGGTTACAATATAATTTTTTGGAATTTTAATAGCTATGACAATATATTTATTCTTATATTCTAATATTCCCATTTGTGACAATTTAAGTTTGTAAAAGTCGATCTCATATTCCTCAATTTCTTCCATTGTCAATACACTTGGATGCAACAAATTATGTTTTGCCGATACAACATTATCTTGAATTTGATTAACTTTATTTTCTAGAAATCTTAACTTTGTTATCTGTTCCAAGAATAACTGTTGATGTAGGATTTGCTTTGTTGTACCTTCCAATTCTTTAAACGCTTCTAGTATTTTTCTTCTATCATTGTTTATTATGATTTGCAATGACGTTATGGATTCATTAAAATGATTGTTAATTTTGATTTGCCCATTAAGGTTGTTAATAGAATTATGATTGTTTTCTTCTATATTCTCTAAATGGTTTAAAATTTCCTCTCTATCATTGCTATCCATTGTCCCAAAGAGCCATCTTTGTGCATTGCCTACAATGTTTAACAAACCTCTTTTCTGTCTTTTCACAGAACTAGGAATAATTGACTTTATTTTAGCTATAACTGTATCTATTTCCCTAAAAACCATTTCTCTATTCTCAATATCCAAGTGTTTTATATTAACTCTTATATTTAAAACAGCATCTAACATATCTTTCGGGTTAACTAAATGTAAAATAGTGTCTGTTTGGTTAACAACTTGTATCGTTCGCAATTTAATTTTTGTAAAACCGGACTCATCGTCAATTTGTATTGTTTGTAGTGCTCCCTGTGTCGCTGATATTGTTAGAATTATTACAAACAGGATTGCCTGTAAATTTATATGGCCTTTTAATATTTGCTACATGTACGTTATCGAGTTTCTTGATTTTGTATCTAGTTTCATCTTTATGTCTAACATGTTTATAATTCTTAATTGGTCCCTGCTGCCTCCTTTCTATATAATCTTCTCGCTCTTCATTTAACTTGCTAATTTTTCTTTCTTTGTTTGCTCTAACAGTTTCACTCAAAATTTTCTCATCCACCTCTTCTTTAGCTTTTCTGGGAGTAGTTTTGATGGTTGAATTATACCTATCGTTGTAGTTTCCTATTACTAATTG